>OX371223.1:104690466-105890466 GCA_947310385.1 Nephrotoma appendiculata
GAAACATGAACTGAACTGGATCAGATCAAGCGTCAAGAAACACGTTTTTCTTTAATTTTGTATATTTCTCGAGAATTCTCGGGAACCCCGGGAACCGTTAAAAAAAAATTCTCGATTTCTCGAGAAATAAATTTTATCGAGAAATCCCAATCGCTAGGTATGATCGGAGAAAGCATAACAAATCAATTGTTTCATCATTTAATGAAATTCTTAATTTTGTTACAAATAGTCCTACAGCACTAAAACATTTTTCCGCTTCTATCGACGATGGTGGAATAGTTAACAATGCATTATAAATTTGCTCGAATAGATGACTTCCATTTCTTTTGTTTATCTTTCCAAAAATACTCATTTCTTTTTTAATTGACGAAATGTTTTTTTGAAAAGTTACTACTGCGATTCAATTTTTCTTCTTTTAGAATGTTTTCATCATCAGTCACGTGCAAGAAATAAATGTTGCATAATTTCTTTTAATGTTTGATCAATTTCACTTCTCGATGAACGTTTTAATATTGAATTTTTTTATGTGATAGTTTTCAGGTAAATGTTGGGATCTTCTAAATACTCTAAAACGGATTCTGTATTTGGTATTCTCCTTTCAAATATTCTCCTACTAACTGTTTCGAAAATTTTTCTTCCTGTTTTACTTGATTGCGCTTTTAATTTATTCAATAAAATTCATAAATTTTCAATGCTTTGATTAAATTGCAATCCCGTGTTCTAAAGCAAGTGAACTTACTTCAATAGTTTCGAATGACTCGACAATTTCTTCAATTTGCTCAATTTCACGTTGTGTTGGATATAAATGTATTACTAACAAATTTGTAAGTACTGAATATAATACATCTTTTAATTCCAAGAACCACTTCAACATTGCCAACTATGAGTTCCAGCGTATACGTATGTCAATTACTATGACTATTTCCTTACCAAGTTTTCTTGACATGATCTTTGCAAAAAGTCATTTTTTACCGGATATTTTCTAAAAAAACCAACTATTTTCCTACATAAGTTTATTTATGGACGAGGGCAAGTATGAAACAAATTCGATTTCATGTGCAGATGTAGGAAGTATTTCACACCAACTTTGTCCTCCGTCGTGAATGGCATCTTCATCATCATTATTATCAGATTCTTCGTCACTTGTAACAATATCAATTTCGGATTGAGCGTTCTCAATTTCTTCTTCTAAACATTCTTCTTTAATATTCTTGGAATTTAAAAGATCTACCACAGCAAGATGTATGCCATGACTATGGCAAATTTGATGATGTATTCCCATTAATCTACACATTTTTTCATAACTGACGATCCATCTTTCACGTTGCTATTTTTCATATGAATGATGATTCATACACATATACCGTCTATTTTTTTCGGAGCTTCATTCATCTAATGATAGTTAAAATGTGTAAGATGTGTAAAATGAGTAAAATGTGTACAATGTGTAAAATGTAAAAAATGAAATGGTAAGAAGGAACGAACATTCTTTTTTCGAAACTTTGCTCGATGCTCAGAAGATCTCTGAGTAGGCATGGTGATACTAAGTGTAAATTTTTTTTTAATACGACCTTGGACCTAAAACCATTTTTTTGTATGCGCATCCTACAAATTTAATATCTCTATATAGTTCAGCTTAGCCTGTTAAAATAAGAGTGAGCTTCTAATTTTTTGTTCATTGCTGTTCATTGTTAAAGCTTGACTTCGATTTAAATTCTAGAACACGATAATGTTTACGAGGTGTTTCACATCTAATTGACTCATGCAATTGTACAAAACATAAAACGTGACTATTAAAATATTTTTAAATCGAAAACACTTTATGCTTTATTTTAATTTTCTTATGGACTTTAATTACTGCTGCTTCGCTAGAATTTAAAAGAAAAGATTCAATTACTAAAATTTGTTTGTAATGCAATCTATGGAGAAGTTCCCAGCGACAGCTTTTAGCGATTAAATGATAATGCTATAACAGTGAATTTATTACGTGACTCTTAGGAACAGAAGAATAATAAAAGTTTAGTAAAAAAAGCATCATTGAAACGTGACCTGTACATTTTTTATTTATTTCAAATTGTTGGAAAGCTTTAAGCACTTTTTGTATTTCATTGATTTAAGGATTTTAAGTTTATTTACAGAAATATTATTATTTTATTTATGTATAAAATATAAACAAAACTTTTAAAGTTTTCGTATTTTAAATAATTAAATTTGAGAGATTTGAAAAATTGTTTTTTTTTCTCTTTGTTAAGAATTTACTTAAATTTGTTATACATGTACCTCAGACAGTTATTATTAGAATTTCTAAATTTCTTATAATTATTGAGATATTTTATTTCGTTCTGGGTAATTTTAGAAATAGCCCAGTTATTAGAACTTAATACTGTAGCACTTCAATTATTTAAAAACAAATTTTGTAACATGATGATATTATTTTCGTTTATTGTCTGTGATTTATAAAAGAATTTGAAACTTTTAATTTTCTTATAAATAATTCATGAAATTTCATCGTTTTTATACCACTTTTAGGGCAAAAATAAAGTTTCTATTTAATAGGAACGAAAAGTCTCGTGTATCAAATTTAAATTCTATAAATTTTACATTTATGGAAAGTAATGGTCGGAATTGCTATGTACAGCTTCTAGTACCGAAAATCAATATTTTAAAACTCGAATATTTTAAGTATCAAAATTTGCAAATGTTTCTATCATTTCTACTAGCTCTCCCTTTTCGCAATGTTTCGATTGACTGTAAATCATTTAGTGGTGACACCGAACAAAAAATGTTTAGGTTCGACTGAGTTTCGTTTAAATGTTAAACAATGTGATTGAAATGTTGATCGTCTGATGATATACGCTCAGATAACCTGATCAGTTCAACCTGGTTGAACCATAACCTCGGGTTTCTGTACCAAAAAAATGGCAAGTTATCATATTCCCCTAGTAATGGATGTGTTGTATTTTTGGTTGTCTAGTGCCTCATCCGTCACTGGTGGTACCGTATTAGACCCATCTGGTTAGTTATTACTTAATGCTAATCATTTGTTCTTTCGTATACGTTGCTTATTTAGTTCGTTGAACTAACCATTACTTTGTCGACGAGAACGAACAATACTGATTTGATTTTGGAGTGATGGATGCTAGATCGCTCCAAGATGTTTGGAAATTCACACTTCGTTGTCGATTCGTGTAGAATATAATTTAATTACGCGATATAGACAATAAGGAACAATGCACTTAGCGTATAATATATTCCCACATAAACCGTGAGCTCCAGGAATATGAAAATTCAAACTAACAAACTCACATTTTGTTTAACCAAGGCAGAAGCGAATAAAGAATCCAAATGAGCAGTTCATCTTTTATATATAAATAGAATTTAGTATGTCTACAAATGAGAATGTGTCCCCTAAATGTTGATGTATAAAACAAATTGTCAATATAATTCTGGCAATGCAAGGCGTTAGTTGCAGGAAAATTATCCCGTCTATCCATGATTTTTAATATTAATACCCAATGTACTTTTAACATTTGAGCAGAGTATTAAATTCTAATAAATATTGTATTTTCCAGGCCCAAGAGTGTTTTCTCAGAATGCAATTTCTTATCTCTAAATTATACACGTGCTCTAAATTATTTTTACTCTAAATAGTCATGGAGGAAAAACGAAGTGGGGAGAACTCCTTTATCAAATGCAAATTTAAAAACCACATACACTTCAAATAAAATTTGATATTAAAAAATATATAAATCAAATTTATTTTGCAAACCTTTGACATCGTTCATTTGTCAAATTTCCTTATTATCCACCATTGACATGGCGACAACTTTCTATGAACCTTGTAGACATTTATGATACTCGATTTAAGGAAATTTCAATTAGAGTTAAAAGTTGAAATGTTGTTATGTACGTAACGCACCCCTTAATATTGGCAAATAAATTATTTCAAAATTGTTGTTGTCAAAATAAATTTTGTTGTTGTCAAGCAATAAATTCATTTCATCCACTTTTCAATGCATTATATATAGGTTTAGGACATTGATCCCGTATACACATACCTGTGATTTTTATGTGGAATGTACCTTTCAAATTGAAACTGAGTATACTTTATATGATATATGGATTACACATCCGATTATAACGATAAACGTTTAAGAAATCATATACTAATCTCATGAGTATAGTATCGTATATACGACTCGACTGTAATCAATTTTTATTTTTTTTTATAGTTTTCAGAATAGTAATCTCAATCAAATCGAATAAACTAAATAAATAAGAAAAATGTTAACTTTTGTTCAAGAGTGCAAAAAAAATTTAAAGACCAATTCAATAATCTTCTTGTAAAGAAAAAAAACTTTAAATGAAAGGTTTTTTTATATAATATATATTTATGTTGTATGAATAAAAACTATCTTAACTAATAAATCGTAAGGTTTTATATAAAGTTGATGTTTTATAAAAAAAAAAAATATTATAAGTTTTGTGAACTGACTATTATATAGTTTTGAACAAGTATAGAACATGAAAGACGGTGAAGTCATGGAAACTAGAAACTTTATACATAATACTGGAAAGCTTTTTTTGATTCTTACTATTATTACAAATAAACTCAAAGTTCAAGGGTTAGACGTGAGATGACATCGAAGATTATTTTTTGTGAAATCAGAATTTTTGATATACGGTTATAGGAAATACATCCAAAGTACATAAATCAAATGTGCGCACATTTTTGTAAACAACATATCATTCAGTCATTCACTTATTTATTAATTCAGCAACAAGGAAAACCATATGTGTATACGGTTTTTTCATCAGATTTGTATTGTAGCCTGAATAACACTGAATTTTTTGCACAACAATTACTTATGCGTACCGCATCGTACGGTACGAATTTAAAAAAAAAATCTTGAATTATACCACGAGCCAAAGATAGATTAGAATTTTTATGAACATATTATTTATTATTATGGTGGTGCTTGTGGTGCACCCGAAAAGAAAAATATTTTCATTTATTGGAAAATAATTTTATAAATAATTTAATAGTCTTATACATATTTTTAACAATTTACCTCACTCCATAAAATTTAGATTTTACAACCATATTGAGCTATATTTCGAAGAACTTTTTTCTTTTTTTTTTTGGTAAATTAATTTTTTGTATTGCAAGAACAATAAACCAGAATAAAAAGCAAACAAATTGACGCCAATAATTTAATATAACAATCAAAAAAGAACCAGAAGAAAATACAAGAATAATAAAAATTAAAAATTCGTTTAATTTTTTTCCGGAAAACTGTTTTTGTGTTTTTTGTTTTGTTATAAAATAAAACAAAAAAAGAAAAAACTTTTTTGTTTCTCCCCCATTAAGTCAAATCAAAAAGTTTTTCTTTATTTGCGGAGTTGTTCTTGGGAATACCAAGAATCAATTTATATAAAATTAATAATAATTTTCTAATTATTACAAAAGATTATAATTCTTTATTTTTTGTCTGCTTTGTATTTTTTGTGTATATAGAATGCCCACCAGCTGTTGATGGTATGGAACGGTTTGCATGTCCAACACCAGATCGACAAGGACGATATCGTTGTATAGATGATCATGTACTATGTGATGGATTTATTGATTGTCCGGAAGGGCAAGATGAAGATCGACAAGCATGTATGTTTTACAAAAATGTAAGTATTTTATAAAATTTAGTTAAATGGAGACTTGGAATTTGTTTTAAACAGATAGATTAAAACGCCAAATGGTTTCTTAACGATTTCTGACAAGGCTGTGTCTTTTGTGCATTTATTTTATATTGTGTAAGAGCTCACACAAAATTATTTTTTTTCCTCCTAATATTTTAAAACCGAAATAAAAATTCTAAATTTTACCTCCGCAGGGCGCCTATTTTTGAAATTGGTGAATATTTCCGTCGGCGGATTATAATTTGCATTGAAATTCTTTATATTATTCGAATTTTGATATCGTGACTTCAATTGTGACCTCAAAGAAACTAAATCGACAACGAAAAAATTTAAAAGGTTGCTAACTGAATTTTCTCTCACTTTTGTGAACACCGAGCCAACATATTTCATGTCACACTCTAGTTCATTATTGGACTGTATTATTTATAATACGGATAAAGTTGTATTTCATAACCAGATCTCGGTTGGATTTGGTGATCACGATCTTCTTTATTTTTCCTATGATATTAAACATGTGAGATCTTTTCCTAAAATTTCATTTCGTGACTACAATAGCATTAAGTTATCAGACTTGGTGGATAAATCTAATAATTTAAATTTGAGCATGGTTTACAATTTTAACAACCCTTGTTGATAAATTAGAATAGTTTAATGAACTAGTTGGAAACTTGTTTGAGGAATTTGTGCTTAAGGACTATATCACCTAAACCTAAACAGCCGCCTTGGTTCAATGGTGAGATCAGGGATACCACAAATTTCAGGGACTTTATTTTACGTCGGTGGAAGCGTACAAGAAGAGTTGAACTGTACCAAGAATATAAAGCTGTACAAAATAGGAGTAATAATATTATAAAACGCGCAAAGGCCAAATATTTTTCATCTATATTGCACCCATCCCTTCCTTCAAAAGTTTTTTGGAAAAATTTAAAATCTGTTGGTCCCTTTCTATCATCCAACGAAAAACCATCTACATAATTTTCACCAAATGAGTTCAATAATTATTTTTCTCTTAAAAGTGCACGTTCAGCGGGGTTACTAACTTTTGATGTATTAATGAACTCTAGTTCGATGGAAGGTAATTTTAGTTTTAATAACATCGATATCACTACATTATGGATTCTTTAGATTCTGTTAAATCAAACGCTGTTGGAGTTGACGAAATACCAATTAAGTTTGTTAAACTTATTTGATAAAATTAAACTTATTTGATTAAAGGTTGATTGCTACTTACTACATATTTTCAATAGCTTAATAACGTTTTCTATTTTTCCAGAGAGTTGGAAGCAATCAATTATTATTCCCATTCCCAAAAATATTTAATCCCAAATGCTTATCTGATTTTCGCCCTATTAGTCTGCTTTCTGCTTTATCTAAAGTTTTTGAAAAAATACTACAATCACAAATATTAACTTACGTTGAATCGGAAAATTTACTATCAATGTACCAGTCTGCTTACAGACGTCATTTCAGACGACATCCGTAGGGCCATAGATAAGGGTTATCTTTATACGCTGGTTCTTTTAGACATAAATAAAGCTTTCGATAAAATTGATCATTCAATTTTGGTTAGCAAACTTCGTAACAGTTTTAAATTCTCAATATTGGCTTCTCGTTTGATTTTGTCATATATCTATCAAATCGTGTTCCCCAGGGATCTGTATTAGGTCCTTTTCTATTCATGATGTATATAAACGACCTACCTTCAGTTATCACTCAATGCAAATATCACCTTTTCGCGGACGACCTGCAAATTTATAGATTTTGTAGGCCCAACGAGATAACAAATTCTATCGGAACTGTTAATAGCATTTTTTTGCCCTCGGTTCTTTTAAAATGTATGCTTCGGACTAGGTCCAACATGTTTAACGTGGTTAGTTTGAATGTTCAGAGCCTTACTTTGAATATTAACGAGCTTCTTCAAACTTTTAATGGGGTCCCTATTGATGTTATTCGTTTATCGGAAACATTTTTGACATCCAGTATTTCTAATTCTGCGTTGGCCATTAGTGGCTATAATTTGTTCAGGCGGGATAGGGTTAGTCCACCGGTTAATTATGGTGGGGTATGTATATATGTTAATGAGCATATTAAATGTAGTGTTGTATCGGTACCCCCTCAATTTCTCAAAGGCTCGTTTCTGACTTTGAGTTTCTTTTTTTAAATGTCTTCGTGAATAAGCGGAAATTTCTTTTAGGTGTAGATTATAATCCTCCTAAAACGAACAAGAGGTCTTATGCTCGATTCAAAAAATCCCTTTTAGACATTGAGTTTCTTTTTAGTTATTTTTCCTGTCGGTATGATGAGGTTTTCATTTCGGGTGATTTTAATTTTGATATTTCTCAAGAGTCTTTATTTTCTCGTAGCTATTTGAATATCTTAAATAGCACTAACCTTTCGGTTTATAATACTGAAGAGCCCACTTACTCTTGCGCTACTGCAAGTGGTGGTTCTTTTTCGCTCATTGATCACGTCGTTGCTTCTGCTGATAATTCCATTTGTTTTTTCAATCAATTGTCTCTTGGTATTGGTTCTCACCATGATCTTCTTGTTTTTTCTGTTAATTATTACTCTCGACCTAGACCTAAAAGTTTCAGCTTTAGGGATTTTTCTAAAATTTATGAATCTCACCTTTCATCAACTTGTGGCTCTATTTGTTGGGATAATATTTTTTCTCTCTCTACTTCTACCGACCAAATTGACTATTTTAATTCCTCTATTAACTATGTATTTTATAATTGCGTTCCTCTCACTACTATTTATTTTAGACCTAGATCCCCCCTTTGGATGACTCAAGAGATTTTGAGTGCTATTTCTGTTCGTTTTTCCAAATATCGTCTTTGGAAAATTAGCCCTAATCCTTTGTCTTATCTAGCTTATAAGGAATCTCGAAATAGAGTGGTAGGTTTAATTCGTATCGCTAAGCAAAATTTTTTCAAGGATAAGTTTGATCCCTCACTTCCCTCTAAGATATTTTGGCGTAACGTGCGCAACTTGGGCCTTGGTAGTTGCAAAGGGGCTGCTTCTGTAGATTTCAAAGCAAATGATTTTAACGTTTATCTAATTAACTCTAGTCACACTCATGATATTTCCATTATTGATTTAGTGTCCGTCGAACCCCTTAATTCTTTTTCGTTTACAAATATATCTACTGTTGATTTGAATTCTGCTATATGGGAAGTTAAATCGCATTCCACTGGCTTAGATATGGTTAGTTTGAACTTAGTTAAGCGCATTTTTCCTATTGTATCAAGGTATTTGTTACATATTTTCAATTTTATTTTAACGACCTCTTCATATCCCGCTCAGCGGAAGATGAGTAAAATTATTCCTATTCCTAAAATTAGCAATCCTTCTGAGCTTTCCCATTTCCGCCCTATTAGCATTTTAAGTTCTCTATCCAAGGCATTTGAATTGGTAGTAAAAAACCAAATTCAATCTCATATTGATAGCTTTAATTTGCTTAGCCTTTTGCTAAATCAGGTTTTAGAAGGTTTCACGGTACTACCACTGCTTTACTGAATGTTTGTGATGATATTCGTCGTAGTATGAGTAAAAGAGAAATGACTTGCCTTACTCTGTTAGATTTTTCTAAAGCGTTTGATTCGATTAATCATCAAATTTTGTTTAATAAGCTTATTTCAAACTTTAATTTTTCTCTCTCTCTGCTGCTAAATTGATTTTAGACTATATTTCGGGTCGCTTTCAGGCAGACTTCTTACCTGTCTCTTCTGGCGTTCCTGAGGGGTCAGTTCTTGGCCCTTTACTATTCTCAATGTATATTAATGACATTGCATGTTCCATTCGTCATTCTTCTTTTCATATATTTGCTGATGATGTCCAAATATATAGGAGTAGTCGCTTAGATAATGATTCCATTCACTCTAATATTTCTTTAATTAACGATGATTTGGAAAGAATTTATAGTTGGTCATTATCTAACCGACTCGCTCTTAATGCTAGTAAATCCCAGTCCATTATAATCTATAAAAAATCTATAAATACTTCTTCTTTTCCTGGAATTTTTCTCGGTGAATGTTTAATTCCATTCTCTAATACAGTTAGAAATTTAGGGTTGATTTTTAATAAAACTCTTACTTGGGGTGATCATTTAGTTAAGGTTAGTAAAACGGTTTTTGGAATGCTTAGTTGTTTGTATAAGGTTGTAGGGCTCGCCGATAGTAGTTTTAAAAAGCGTATGTTCCTCTCGAATTTTCTTCCACATTTTCTTTATGGTGACGTTGTTTTGTTTGGAATGCTTCAGGATAATATGAATGTTCTCCAAAGATGTTTCAATGCTTGTACTCGTTTCATTTTTAGTATTAGGAAATATGATCACATTTCTCCCTTCTTAAATTTGGCTGTAGTTTGGTTAACTTCTATGAACTTCGTGTAGGTCTTTTTTATTTTTAAGCTTCTCAGATTGAAGCAACCTCCCTATTTATTTAACAAGTTATTGTTCAGTAGGTCCCATTCTTCAAATTTACGTTTACTTCCCCCTATAAATCTGTGTAGGTCTTTAAATCCATCCTTTTCTGTTAGGGGTATTTCTCTTTGGAATTCTATTCCGCTAGAAATTAAGAGGTCAGCGTCGCCTAAATCTTTTAAAGCGGATTATTTAGCGTGGCGCGCTTGAATGATAATACATGTAGTACTATTTTTGTAATAATTTTTTTCATTTGTATTATTTTTGTATGTAGTATGTAAGTATTCACTTCTTGCAGTGTTCTCTGTAACAAATGAGCTTGAGCTCAATACGGAGGGTACTAGCATGGAGTGGATTTGTTTTTTGAAAAAATCTGAGGTTTTTATGCCTAATGGAAGTATTTTTTATTTTTTTTTTTGTGCTTATTGCTCTTCATTTATATTGCTTCCATATGTGCTTTTCCTTTACCAAAATTGTAATGTTAATGTACAAATAAATAAATAAATAATTTCGATATTCAATTGATTACAAAATGGTCTATAGAAAATAATCTTGAACTAAATGGTAGAAAAACTAAATCTATTATTATATTTTCTACAGTTCGTGATACGCACAACCTATCTAAAATCAGCGTACTTTGAGAGCAGGTTGATTTCTCTGATTCTGTGAATAGTTTAGGCTTAACTTTTGACAAGTGCTTATGCTGGAGTTACCACATCGAAACAGTTTGTAATCGAGTAATTTTTTTATTAAGCATGTTATGGGCTACCACGAAGTGTTTTAATACCAATCTTGACTCCAATTGGTGAAATCTTATATCCTTTCACATTTTTTCTACGGAGATATTGTCTTCTTTGAATTAAAGAAGAAGTACTTTAATGAACTTCGATTGATATTTAATTCTTGTGTGAGATACGTTGTTCATTACTTGGTTGTTCTCTTGCTGAATTCTATGCGTTTCGAGTTTGTTTATACATTTTCAAGTTCTTAAAGTATAAACAACCCACCTATATTGAAGGGAAATTATTTTCGTCTTCCAATCGTCGCAATCATCTTTTGACTCCGGCTATTAACAAATGTAATCTGATGAATTCATCATTTTTTTGTGAGGGGAGTTAGCATGTGGAATTCGTTAAGTAATAACGTTAAGAAATCTAAATCCCCTGCCGTGTTTCGGAAAAAATACTTTTCTTCAGCTTAATAATATCCAAATTCTATTTTTTGCCAATTTCAAGTTGATGAATCGCTAAAATGTTGCTGCACACCTTTAGGTTAATTCAATAAATAAATTAGAAATAAATTAAAATAAGTAGTTGCTAGGGCTATACTAATGTAATAAGTTCATAAGAACTTCAAACATTTATATTAAAATAAAATAAATAAATACTTATAAATAAATTTTTCGTCAGCTACTTTGAAGACTTGCAAGCAATTTTAAAAAAACGATTAAAACAGCCGGCGAAAAATTCGAATATAATATAAAGAATTTTAATGCAAATTATAATCCGCCGGCGGAAATATCCACCAATTTAAAGAATAGGCGCCCAGAAAGGTTATCACAATTTTAGCCCACCTCTCAGCATAGGATATCCAGAGAGCTTCGGCTGTGTATACATATAGGTAGAACCTTCTAACGGAACATCAAGAGTTCAATTAGCAGACACGGCACCAGAGGTCGTCGCGGTTATATGAAGCTCTGGCTAATGCTCAGACATTGTAGACATGAAACACCAAACCGCAGAAATAAAAAATGAAAATTAAACAGAAATCGAAATTTGTTGAACCAAACTTGACCGAACCTCCCTAAATGATACGTACAAATCCAGCTGTAGAGATCCCCCGGATGCCCAGGAGCCGATGGCCAGCCACAACTAAGTCACAGAAGATGGTAGGCACAATAAACAAGGCCTCTCCTCACCTGGAGAAACCTTTAGAAAATCTCCCACGCTACACACTCCGAGCGTTTACCAGACTGCCAGAGGGCCACGAGAAGACTCTGATGTAGACTTTATGATCATTCCAAATTGAACGACATATATAGTATGCTGGATCCATTATTGCTTCTTTGAGGCGGTTATACCGACTACAAAACAAGCAACTATCAAAATATGAATAATGAACCACAAAGTGAAGCACAAAAAAATACACGACCCGTCTCTAAGATTGTGCTTCGTATAAAAAGGGACAAATAACTAAAAGTAGCGAATCAAAAAATTTGCGACCTTGAAAAATTATTTAGACATATATGCATCAACCATGCGCCCAACCAATCGTTATTTAGGCGCTTCTGGTAAAATGTGGTACCTAGAACTGTCACATTCTTGGTACCCTTGGGGGTTGCGGCGTCCTTATATTCCATTCGTTGCGGCGACCCCACTGTTACAGATTTCGCTGACCATGTTTTTGGTCTTCCCTGAAGGTTGCGGTGTCTTGTATGCCGTTCGTTGCAGAGTAACTTGATAACTACTACGTTGCCGGATATGCAGCTCCGGATAAACTTATTGTGTGCTAGTGTTGATTACATGTCGAGTTCGCTTGACCGCATTGATGACAATATTGCATTATGAATGAAACATGCAACAAATTTGACATAAAATTTTCAGCCGTTAGTACAAATATATCACAAAATAACACAAAACAACAATAAACTTACAACTGATTTTTAATCAGGTCATCGCATAGCTTTTCCTGTAAATTCAATAATTTTAGCTGCACTCGTAGTGATGACTAAAACAACATCAACATTCTGTTTTAAGAATGAACTTAAAACCTGTAACCAGTTGATGAAATGCGTGTTAACCAACAAACCGACAGAAAGAGAAGCTCTTCCAAATGTCACCTCCTTTCAACACGAACTATTATCAACCAATCTTCAGCCAATCAACAGCCATATCTACACCTACAACATCAGTGGTTCTTCTTTCTCACATTCATTCAATCAACAATTTTATACTTACAACAACGGGTGGTTCATGTAGCCGATAATAACTCAGTTAACAAGGAAAATATCAGTAACAGTAGCACCTAAACATAAGAATATTTTCATTTCCAGGCTCAATATCTCGACGACAAACGCAGATATTCTTGCACGCGTTAATTCCATTTTGATTCTGTCTGATTAGAGGTCTGATTAGAGTTGATTCGAATCAACTTCCATCTTGAAGTATATCTTGGTATAATGGTCATGTTTCCTCCTTTAAAGTGATGGTTCCGGAAACTATGCTTGACTAATGTCCACAGCGTCAAGACATGAATCAACGAACCTGCAATTTGTTGATCTAAGTCCCAAGAATAATCATGCTCTAACAAATGCAAACAAAAATAACTGAATTACTGGTCTCTTTATTATCAAAATGTAAGAATAATTTAACTAACGACTTTAATAGTGTGCTAGGAAAATTCAAATTCTGGTTCCTAAGGGAACACTCCAGGCTTCGAGCAAAACATCGATCACATGAGCTTCGGTAACAGTCGTTTCTTTAATCCACTTAATCCATTTAAGGGTTTTCCAATTGACTTGCACAAAATTCGTCAACAATGGAAATTATCATTTGACGGAAGCAAATACTAACGCCCACGATTTTTTATACCGTTTGGAGCAAATGGCATCAAATGATGGGGTTTTACACCAACTATTGCCTAGGTTGGTTCACTATTTTCTGAGTAAAACCGCCGAGGATTGGTATTGGATTTACAAGGAAGTCCATCCTAATACCACCTGGGTCGACATGAAGAATAAAATGTGATCCTTTTTGAGTTATAGTAATTTTAAAGAAGAGACTGAAACGGTGCAGGCGGTTGATGTACACAAAATAAAATAATAAGAGTTTTGTGGCAAGTCATATCGCGCCCAATATTAAAAACTGTGTGTCGTGGACGTGGTAAAAACAAAAAACCAAAACCGAATAATGTTGACACGTCGCAGAACAAATGTATCGAACTTTTTCTTTATTTTCATTTTTTTTTTCTTAACTTTGGTTTTTGGTTGCGTTCGTTTTCTTCCACATTATTTTCGTTTCGTTTGCAAAAATCGCCAATGCAAGTATATCGTTCGGCCTACTTACATGCGCTCGTGCGCAGTCAATTTGTGCAAGTTGATTTTTATATGGAATAGTTAATTTCGGATTAATCGTATGTCGCATTTTATGTCGTATTGTATGTCACACGGTTGTATGTCGTATTCGTCGAATTTATAGAATCAATTATTTTGCGATAATTGAGCTGCTACAAGACTCACGAGCAAATTTTACAACGATGTCAGACTAATAAAGAGTCCCTTTCGGATTTCGTTTTAAGTATCCAAAAATTAAAATTCTCGCTTGCAGAATCGGCTCGCCGAAAACAGGCCGAGTGACACTGATCCTAGACCGTACGCTGAGATGACAATAGCTTCAAAAACTTTTAATGGATTGCTCGATAGTGGTGCGTTGGAAAATGTGTCTGGTAAAAACTCATTAAAAATTTATACGAAGAAAACTTTAAATACCACACACGTTCGTTCATCAGTACTGCCGATGGCCTATAAAATTCGGTAATAGGACTGAAATTTTGAAATTCTGTATTGTTCCGAATCTACAATCGCCAGTATATTTAGGTATAGATTTTTGGGAAAAAATTCAAGGTTGCTAGATTGCTCCACCTGATATAATTTATATCATTACGAGTAACATAGATAGTATGAAAAAACTTTAATATGGCGTCGGGTGTAGTGAACGTAACATAATTTAATAATTTGAAAATCATTCGACAGCGTCACTTGCGTCACTAAACTACATCGAAATGTCATCAAAACATAAAATAATAAAACAATTAAATTGCTATCATATGACGCGAATCACTAAAATGCTATTGACGCCATTTTAATTTTTACGAAATGCCAAAATATTGTATGCCATCAAGCTTCACCGATATTGTATACTATGATCGTAACGATTATAATAGTTTGAGGACATTGCGAATCAGTGTCCACTAGCAAACTGTTCGAATATTAATGGTGTAACTCGATGGTAATGGCAGATAGAGAGCGTAGGTAATGAATATTTTATGTCAAATTATAATGTTGTCCACAAATACGGTACAGTTTCTGATGATTTACTCTGAACCGATTTCTGTTCATATTTACGATCTGTGTTGCTTTATACGCCCTAATGGTCATGCGGACACATACCCTCGTAAATGCTGTCCATTTTTTTTTTTGGTAGCACTACGATAATTTAGATGATCTTTTGAACCTCCCGGATCTTGTATGGATATAATCTGGTGGCAATACTCATTATATTGCTGCGAATGCACGATCTACAATAGAAAATTTGATTACTGATTACTTTTCAAATTCGTTCGATGCTGATTAGTAACGTTAAGAAGGATCTGAACAGGCAGCCCATATTAGTATTCTCTTCTGGTGCGAATAATTACAGAGCTTTGGATACAAATTTGGTTCTCAATACAATTGACTTTTATCATCCACCTTGTTTAATTACATTTTTCAGTGAGCAATGTAGAATTGACATTAACTGCGAAGCTTCACCTAGTTTTAATTTTTAATCACAACCTATGGAAACCCAAACTCTTAATTTTTATGCGATGATGGTTAAATACTTTCAACAGTCCATTGCTTATATTGTACGAAGCAAAGAACTGGCAGTTTCGCCATGGTACAACAGGGAATTGCGTTCACTGCGTAGTCAAAGAAATAAAAACTGAAAAAAATTCTTAGCATCTTTAATCTCTATTCAGATATATCTTGATACTGTATGGTAAGGAGCAGTAACAAGCTAAAAGATGATTTTTCCGCTGGACCTTATGGCTTGCCTTCTATCATATTAAAAAATTGGGTTGATAACGTAGCTCAGCCGCTAACATCGTAAAGGACAATCTACGACAACCAATTTAACCGAATTTGCAACTCATACTTTGAAGGGTGGAACGAAATTGATGTTATTACAACGAACTTCAGCAAGGCATTTGACAGGGTTTCCCATAAGATAATTATGTTTAAGCTCAGGTCTCTTGGTTTCGCACCTCAACTCTTACTATGGGTCAATTAAAATATGCTCCTTTTATAGCTACTTCCGAGGTGAAGCAAAGAAGTTATCTTGGCCCTATTTTTTACTCGTATCCGTCATTATAATTCAACGGCGATTTCGTGATTAAAAACTCGTCAATTTCTATTTTTGCACACGATTTGAAAATTTACCAACAAATTTCAAGTTCTATCGATGCTACCCTTCTATCGAACTAACCTTTTTCAGAATAACCTTAATAAATACGTAACTTGATGTGCTAAAAATAATCGTGATCTGAATGTGAGTAAATGGGAACCCAATTACATACTCTTGAAAAAAAAAACAGTAAATTCCATTAGTTGGGAGTTTTAGCCATACGGAACTAACTACTGAACTTTAGAGAAAACATGGATTTTATTGTAAACAGAGCAAACTCTTCTCTTTAATTTGTCAAACGCTGGTCTAAAGAATTGTTGAACCCTTTTGTTACGAGGGCTATTTATATTACCAAATTTTGGGTTATTCTGGATTGATAGCCAGATAATATTTTTACATCAAGGTGAGGTTATCAAGAAGATGGAAACCAGATGATTTTTCCATCTTCTTGATAACCTCACCTTGATGTAAAAATACTATCTGGCTATCAATCCAGAATAACCCAAAATTTCATATAGAAATCGCATGTATGCGTTATATACAATAAAATTCGAGGTTATGAAGGGGTTGGCAACCTCACCTTGATTTATATTACCTTTTTTGGCCTTTGCTCGAGATGCTAGTCAGGTTTGGTTGCCATACTGTGAAGTGCAAAAAAATCTTGTTAACACAAATCGTTTGAGTTTGGGGGGGGGAGGGGTTAAGAAAATGTCATTTGAAAGGTAGTTGCATAGAGGTGGCATCTGTATATTTTGGTATAAACTCTCCAACTAATTCAGTGGACGAGGTTTATTCAAAAAGTTCTATCTCTACCAATTTGTTTGGAAATCAAACCTATTTCATTTGGGTAAATGTTCCGGTTCAACAACAAATTTTTTTCTCTTTCTAATTCTTCTTTACCCACATGGAATGGATTAATGCCTTCATCCATTACAGGGTTGGGTGTCGTCTCGGTGTACGTGTTTCAACTGAATTTTTGAGTTCTTCGTTCTCTTTCATTAAAATTGTAAATTCTTCTTTCAATTTAGTTGTAAATTCACAGAGCTGGGCATTTTCCTTCTTCTACGGTAATATATTTTCAATTGAAGATCTAAGTGTTCTTGATAATTTGGAACTTCATCCAAATAGGTTAAACAATGATCGGCCTACCCCAGAATCTGTTGGGCTTGCCTCCAAAAAGTGTGGATTGTACTCATTGTTTGTTTCAGAAAAGTTATACCACTGGCATTTGGTCCCCGATTGCACTTTGCTACTGCCGAAGCAATATCCGCCCCGCGACATAAACGTGGCCTCCTAGGTGTTCACAGAGACAGCCGAAACCGTTTGTGTACCCTAGGTTGAGGAGCCATTAGTAATGACGAATTATATAGTTTCGAATAATTTTGAACATTTTCTTTGCCATTTTTGTCGAATGTAATAAAATTTGTTTGTATAATGGAATTGAATTTCGCACCTGGTATATAGTTCTGGTAATTAACGAACAGGACAACCCTAGATATAACATGGCTCTTTCTTATTCTTAACCGATCTTGGTCCAATTCAGTTTGATTTCTGTTTTGAAATCGTAATTTAATTTTACCGTGAAGTTCTTTATTGTGGCCAATATGGACAATTCTAAATAAAATTTATCCAATTCTTCGCCGTTTTGATTCCAAATTTGATGTAATAAATACGGTTTCGATATTCTAAATTGCTTTTCGTTGGAAAGTCCTAGAATATTGCCAACGAAAATCTTGCTATATGAAAATGTTAACAGATTTGGATAAAGTTAGGTTTCGATTTTAAATTGATGTTTTAATTATGTTAAGTAAAATTCTAAATTAAATTCAACCATTAATTTCACCCATTTTTGCGATTTTGTTCAAACTCCTCATTCTGGCCATGGTGCTGTTTTTAACCCATTTCGATGAAAGTCGTTTTGTACATTGGTATAAAAATTTGTAATGTATTTTATGTGAAGTTATTCAGTATGGCCAAAAAGGGCAATGATAAATCAAATTCGATTGTTTCATCATAAAATCAATTCCAATAAATAGACCGAAGTTTAAAAGAATCGGTTAACAATTTACATGGTTTCCCTGTTTAAAATTGGCCAAACTCAAGAACTTCACAAAAAGAATTCACTATTAATACAAAACAAATTTTCTAAAAAACAGTTGATAAATAATGGAGTTCCAAGACAAATCGATGATCAGTTAGCAAGACTGTTCTCTTTACCTTGATCAAAATTGGCCATTTTACAAAACTTTCCAAACAAATTAATTTAGAATCTTAGTAGTACTAAAATCGAATAATTGGTTGAGATGTTTTTGTTCAATTGGTTGAGTTGGATTTTATACAAGAATTTCCACTAAACACATTTAATCTTCTTCTTATTAACATGCGGTCCATCAACATTTAGCACAGTCCAAATATTATAATATCAAATCCGAACTCAAACAAAATCGCTTAAAAATGGCTTAGTTTATTTACCAACCTTGAAAATGCAATATTTCTATAAGAAAAAGTAACAATTAAATAAATACAGTGGAACATCGGTATACGACCAACTCGGTATACGACCTATTTAGCTGAGAAAATTTTGCTCGGTGTACGATGCAAGATTCGGTACACCACCAACTCGGTATTCGACCTTTTTGGCTGAGGAATTTTGCTCGATATACAACGCAATGGAGTAAGGGGTCGTATACCGGGGTCCCACTATTTTCTTAATAAAAAGTTGTCAATTACAGTTTATCTTCAGCGGTACAAAGATAATTCTATCCGTTTAAAACAAATTCAATAATAAATTAACTATAACAAAAAATACTAATTTTTAATATTTTAATCATTTTAATCTAGACAAAAGCACATCTAGACGTACTGGCCGATGCCTTACTAAGGTGGGCAAGGGGACGTTAAACATCTTCACACACGTATATACATAAAGTATAAAAATAAACACAAAATTTCCAAACACAAAAAACAGTACTGTAAATTTTTTGATTTAATATAAATAATTAAAAATAAAATGTATATTTATTATAATTATTATTATTTATTTTAATTTTAAAAAATAGAATATAAGACTTAAAAAAATTATATATATATATAAATATTAAAAATTAAAAACAACAATTACAATTATATAATTATAAATAATAATTAATAATTTAAAATTTAATTTTATTTTAGTTTAAATTAATTTTATTTTTTAATATTATTTCTGTTTTTATAATAAAATAAATAACAATCAAATATTTCTGTGTAAAAAACATAACAAAAAAAAACAAATACATAATTTTTATTATTTAATTTATTAATTATTATTATTATTGTAAATTTGTTGTTAAAGTGTTTAGATTTATTTTTATATATCAAAATAATAATTATAAATATTTTTAAAAAAAACATCGGAAACTATTCTCATGGACATGGCAGCTAAAAATCTGTAGATAAAAAAAAACAAATATAATTAATTAAAACAACATTAATTAATTTAGTGAAAAAAATAAAACAAACAAAAAACTATAAATAAATATTATATAAAATATATTTAATTATAATCTATTTCTTGTAATTCTATATATATTTTTTAACATAAAAACTTTAAAAAAATACAAGACTATTAAACATTTTATTTTAGCATAAATTATGTAATCTTGATTTTTTAATATAATTTTAAACACATTTTATGCGTCATATCGTTTAATAAGCAATTTTTTTTTCGTATGTTTTACAGTGACATGTCAATTAAAAACTTTTAAAAATAACTATATAAAGCTCTTCGACAACGAAAAATAATTTAATTTGTTTACTTTATTTTTTTTTTTTTTATGGCAAGATTACATAATAATAATATAATTCAAACTATTTAAAATTTTAATTTTAATTTAACATTGTGGTTGTGGATTTTATTATAAAAAAAAATATTTAATTTCATTATAATTATTTCGTTAAAACATAATAATTATTTAGTATATAGAGAAAGGTGTGTTGCCATCTTTCGGGCAATTCAGTAAATGTATCTAAAAAATGTGTAATGCCTAGTGTCACGATATAATATGACATATATCGATTATGAAATCCACTGTCGTTGGTATTACAAAAAAAAACAAGTCAACAATATTGAATGGTTTCTCGCGGTATAATTATTTTCTTTTATTTCAGTAATTATGTAAAAGCAAAATATGGCCTAAATAAAGAAAAATATAAAAGTCACATAAATAATACAAGATATAATTAAACGAGTAATATTTATTACAGTAGAACATTTCATTTTAGCGATAAATCGAATAAACAAAATAAATACAAAAGACAATTTTTGAGAGCAAAAAGACTTCATAAATTTAAAAAATAAAAATCTTAGTTAAATTTTCTAAAAATAAAATACCATAATTTTATAAATCAACAACAACCAAAATAGCTAAGCAACCTACAAAAAAACATTCCACCACCCCAAAAAAAAACTAACCTACTTATAATACGTTCACAACATCAACCAAACACAACCTGAGTATTTTTAATTTTTGGTCAAAGTATTTATTTGTTTTATTTTTAATATTTTCACTTTATCAAATTACGTTTACCAATTTAATATAAAAATTTCAAAATAATTACACACCCAAATTTATTATAACAATAATATGATTAACAAAAAAAATGTTTTTTGTTTATTTGGTAATTAAAAAATAATTTAACACTTTTTGAAGAGGTGGCCTGCGGCGAGTGGGTGTGAAATAATTAAAATAAAATAAAACGTAAGGAGCTCTGAATTTCATGTGACAGTGGTGCAAAAAATTTAGTTTGCAAGTGATGACGTAAACAATCCCAAACCCCGCAATATTTTTTGATTTTGTTTATAGCAAATACCCACAAACAACATATATGTTTAATTAATTTTAATGCAAAACAAATTAAATATTTATATTTTATTGACTTGAAATAAAAAACATCATCTACCCTATATATACAAAAATTAAATATTAATTAAATACTTCAATTAAAATTTTAAGATACAAATTAATTATGATAATATATTTTATTACAAAAAAAAATTAAAATAAATTTAAAAAAAAATATATTAATTTTATTATTATTATTGATTATCAAATAAATTAATAATTGATTTTGAATCAAGTTAACTTAAATTCATATATGCAAATTAAAAATAAAAATAAATAAAAATATAAAAAACACAAAAAAAAATGCTTTAAATGTTTTATGCATGAATATTAATTAATAAAATTATACAATAATTCAAAATATTAATCTATATTTATAAATGTTTAATTAATCCAAATTATAAAATTTAAAACAAAAAAAAAAAAATATTTCGCTTTGGGGAGATTAAATTTACTCACTAATTAAAATTTTTTAATGGAGGCTGGATTCAAAATGTAATCCTACATAACAATATAATAGGAATAACATCAACCAATATAATAATTCCCACGCCACTTTTTCAATTACAGTGCCGGGTGATAATTTTTTTAATTAAAATTACATTTGCAATGTAATCAAATATTAAATTAATTATCCGGAGCCACCGACACCGTTTTTTGAATAAGCGGGCATCCGCTTTATGCAGCTGGTTTGCAATTTGAATTCAAATTAAAAAATTAATAAAATTTATTCTAAATTTAATTTCTTCAAATTATTTTATTTATAATAAAAATAATATTCAAATAAAATTATGATACAACATAAAAAAATACTTATTTAAAATTAATTAAATGTTTTAAAATTATAAAATATTCAAAATAGTGGAAAAAAAATTTGTAATTTTTAAGAATTTAGAAAAATTTAATTTTAATTGAAGTAAAATTTTTTAAACATCTTGGCTTAATTAATATCGTATATATATATATATATATATATATATATATATATATATATATATATATATATATATATATATATATATAGGGTGTTGAACAAATTATTTTCAGAGAGCCCTTCTGAGTATTATATGTTAAAATTATTAAATTTAACATGTTCGATATACCAATAAAATAATTAATAATATTAATTTGTTTTGCATTTAATTAAATTAAAATATTTAATTCGGAAATTGGCGTTTCGGTGTCATCAAAAATATTTTCTTAAAACTATGAGCAAAAAATTTGCGGTTGCGATTAAATTTTAAAATTGTATCAAGAATTCAGAAACAAATTGTTTTAAGTAATTTACCACACCACTACTCCGGCATATGATAAAGGCACTTAGAAGCTGTTCAACATGCTTAAAAATAGTATTTGTAAGGCATTAAAATTTTGGGTTTTAAATAAAATATCATACCAAAAAATTTGTTGAACAGGCCTTTATATCATGAAGCTGATTATGTAAGCTTTACAAGTACGAGTTGCGAATTTCGATTTAAACTAATTTTGGCAAATGTACAACTTAAAAAACAACATATACAAAAAGGCCTTTTTAGGTCATTTGTCTTAAGTCGAACTCGTAATGTTTACATTATTCAACACCATTTATTCAAGAGCGAAACGTTTAATTTCACTAACTATATAATTTGACGTACAATAATTTGATTCGATACGACCCAAGTCACTTAAGAACTTAGTTCACTTAATTACATAGTCAACTTAAACGAACCATTCCATTTTAAAAAAATTAATGTGATGAGAGTTCCTTAAAAAATTCAAACCTTGGTTTGAAACGACGTCAAATAAAATTTCAGATTACTAAATTTTCAAATCAACTAATTATTTGTTAAATTATTTTTTCATTTTCACTTAAGTCAACATAAGAAACAGCTTAAGTAGGAATATTTTATTTTTCAAGGCACAAAATTAAACATTTCGTTTAACTTTATTTATTTAATACAGTTTAAGTCTATTTATCCGACTCTAAGGTAATAAACCTCATTCTCCTTAAAAATCAGAAATGAAAATTAAGCTTGTTGAAATTCATGCTTAAATTATAATTATATATTATTTGACTTAAGTCAGTTCCATAAAAAGCCTTTTAAACTTAACCTTACTTTCTGCGTGTGTTAAATTATTTTGAAGTATTTTATTGTAACTTTAGCCTAAAACAAAATTTTTGTGTCAGTTTTTCTCAATAGCGTGACCCACAAACACGACATTTGGACAAAAAATACAAAATTTGCCACCAATATTTGAAAACAATCAAACTTCAAAATGGCGTCCTCTTTGACCATTTTTAAGAATAAATAAAAACTAACCTCAAACAAGTCGACTACAATTTTGATATATTTACAAGTTTAATTTCTCGGATTATTCTTAAGTTGCTTCTGGAAGTTCAATGAGAAGAGCCAGTTCAAGTTTGAAGAGCCTTTTGTATGAACCTGTTAAAGCTGTGTGTTAATTTTTATTAACAAAATTAACTGTCGTCTGTGCTTTTTGATTTTATTCTAGATTTTCATAAAATTCGGTTCAATTTCAGCCACAAGTCTAAGATCACAAAACTTAACTTATGTAGTTTATAATTTTATTGATTTAAACCTTAATAAATATTACAATCTTAAGTACGTATGAGACTTAAGGCTAATCGTGAACATTTTCAAGTTAAAGTTTGCAATATGAAATTTTACTTAAGACGTAATAATAATTAAGCTTAAGCTCATTTTTAGTTTAGACACGTCACTTAACTTAACTTTAATTTTTAATAATTTTGAATAAAATTAAATGCAAATAAATACTTTAAACAAAAATTAAATTAATTTTACATCATAACCAACAAACACATTAAAGCCAAAAATTAAATTTCTCTTTCTCTAAACTATTTTCTAAACTTGAACAAAAAAAAACTAAACTAACAAAAACCTATCGAAAATTGGAACAAAATACATTTTTTTATTATTTTAAAAATTAAAAATAAAAATTTATAAGCAATGCACACTATTATCAAAAAAAAAACTAAAACAAATCAATTTGCAATATTTATCACAAATATAAAAAAAATTAACCATTTTTAATTTAATTTTTTATTATTTACATTTTTTTATTTTATATAATTTAGTTAAAACCTAAATAAAAACATTTTATTATTATATATATATTCAAAAAAAATTATATTGTTATTTTATATTGTAAATATATACATATAAAAAAATTAAATATATATTATATACTACCTATATATTAATATTAATTAAATAAAACCAAAAATGCACCATTTTGCACTTATTTATTGCACAAAATTATTTTTTTAGATCTATTATTATTATTATATTATATAAAAAATAAATTAAATTAATTAAATAAAAACATTGAAATAAATTTAAAAACCATATTGCACTTATATTATTATTATTATTATTAATAATTCTTTTGTTTTTTTTCGTACCGCACTTATATAAAAAAAAATATATAAAATATTTTTATAAAAATCTGTCAAACCGAAACAAAAAATATTTTAATGTGAGTGTGCGTTTTTAACATTTAAATAATAAATAAAAATTATTTTATTAAATCTCATTCTATTTCACAAATCCATTGAAATAATTTGTTTAAAAATAATGTTAAATTTATTATGGCTGTCTTTTCCGTCCAATTCTTAAACGAACTAAAAAACAAACAAAACAAAATGGCGGATTTTAATTCAGAAAACGCCATTTTGAATATTATTTCTAAAACAATTCTCTATAAAATAATATAAGAATGAGATTTCGTTATTCTTCTGTCAAATTATTATTTAATTGTTAATTTATTTATTTTTTTTACCTTGATCTTTAATATTGTATGTATTTTTGAAAAATTGCACTGCACAGAAAATGTGATATTTTTATTAAAAAAAATAAATAAAATAAAATAAAAATTATTAAAATTTAATATTTAAAGTAAATATAAAAAAAATATTTATATATATGAGAATTAATATTTGTTTAATTTTTTTTTTATTTGTGTTATTTTTATTTTACCCATATAGTTTTAATTATTTATTTGTTTATTAATTTTTTACAAAAGATTAGAAGTAGTCACATGTACCTAAAATAAAATAAAATTTAAAAAAAAATGAAATATGAAATTTTATAGGTTTTTAATGAGGTAGAGGGTGGCCTTATAAAATAAATAAAGTAAATTTCCTGAATTTAAAAAACCAGTGGAGCCAACCAGAAAAATTTATTAAGTCACCCACGTTCACGATTTTTTATTTTGTTTTTGTTTATATTTCCTAGTAAGAAAATTTCCTCCAAACAATTTATTTAAATAATAATAATATTTAATTACTTTCAAGCAATGTACTCAAAAAATTCTAGAACCCGTCCTTTAATTAAAATAATTCTATACAAAATTTATAACAAAAAAAAATCAAAAATTTTAGGCCTTCGTGAGGAACATTTTCTAAATATATAACATATTTTAATTTATTTACAATATTATTTTATTAAATATTATATTATATATTTTATGGATGAATGGAAAAATTAAAAAATAAATGTATCAAAATAAATTTAACAAAAATATTATAACTAATAATTGTTAATTATATATATATATTATTAATATGTGTGTGACAGTTATTTATTTATTATAAATTTAATAAACCAAAAACACATTTTTATTGTTGTGATTGCACAAAATGCACCAAACGCACCACGTTTTTATTATTATTAACTAATTGTTATTTAATATATATTAAATAAATAAAAAAAAAAACATTAATATTTTTTTATTGTTTTTTTTCTCTTTTTTTGTTAAATGTTTCGAAACTAAAAACAAATAAACATATAAATAAATAAAATTTAAAACTAATTCAAACATGTTTTTAATAAAAAATTAAAAATTAATTAAAAAAATATATTTATAAAATATATAACAGATTAAAAAAAAAATTATGTTCCGATGTTTAAGAAAAAAAATAACAACAAACCGAAAATATTGAGAAAAATAAAATATAATTAAATAGAAAAGTTTGGAAAATGTAAAAAGCAGATACACAAAATCAAAAATAAATATATAATATAAACAGTTTGAGGTTGGAAGTGAAACAAGGAATACAAATAAATTATTATTAAATTCATATAATTTGAGAATTTAACAACGATACCAGCGGCAATCAAATAACTGAAAAAAACATAATAAATTTAATATCAAAAAAATGAAACCCCAAACTCGACAAAAAAAATTAAATATTTATTATTTAAATAAATATATCAAAAGTTTTTTTTACAAATCCTGGTGTTATAATTTTTTTTTTAATATTTACAAATCTTATTATTAATTTGCCTCATTTTCCACAAGCATCTAAAACTTATAATTAGAACAAACTTTTGGTAATTTATTTTAAAATAAAAATTTAATTTAGGTAACCAACAAACCTTATAATGACTAGAATATTATTATAAAAACAAATGAAACCAAAATTATGACGAATACACTCTTGTGAATAATTATTTAATGATTATAGTTTTTTATTACTAAAATACATAGCAACTTTTTAGTTTGTTTATAATTTTAATTTATTACACAAGAGATAAAATATAAACATGAAAGATTTTTTTTGGCTTAAATACATATATAAATAAACCAAATGAAAATAAAAACAAAACCATTATTATTAAAAATAAACTTAATTAAAAGAAAAAAGTTCCTGTGAATATTAAAAAAAAATTAAAAAAGAAAATCTTTCATCATATACATATAAATATATACATAAATAATAATTATAAATAAATTTAAAAACAATACAATATAATTTTAATTTATTTACAAAACCAATTTTTATTTTATGTTATAAAATTAAACCAAACACAACATATATACACAATTAATTAAATTAAAGTTTAACAAACAAAAAACAAACAAAAACAAAGAAACAAAAAAGAAATTGAATGAATATAAAATAATGTATAAAATTTAAACAAAAAAAAACGGTTTTTAATGAAAACAAAAAATATTAATTAAAAATGAAAAAATGCTATAATTATTATGATTGTTTATAATTATTATTATTATTACGATTATGATTAAATAAATATATAAAAAAAAATCACAAGATTATTATTTATATAAAAAATATTTTTATTATACATAATTATTATTTAAAATTTATTTAATTTGATATATATATTTATTACATAAGTATTATTTTTATCATTATTAAAATTATATTGATTATGATTATTCAAGAAAAAAAAAATTATATTAACAATAAAATATAAATGTAAAATAAATGCCTCAGTCAGTATAAAAAAATACAAAAAAAAACCAAAAATAACTATTGAGCTTTTTTTTCATTAGAAGAATCGGAGTATTTTGAAAAGCAAGAGACACAAACCCTACAATCCACCTATTGGTAAGTAGTGAAATTAAAAATCAATAGCTTTGCCTAAATAAAATATTTACACAAACAAACAAATAATTTTGCAACATACTAGGAAAAAAGCAAAACAAAAACGTAACTTTTAAAAGTACCCGAGTATAACAAAATGGAACTCATTTTGACAGTTCCAACTTTCGTTACATTTTTGAGATATTTCATGGAAGACATAGAACTCACATAATATCCAGTTCTTTGAGTTACGGGTTTTTGTTCCACAGTTCATAGTAAAACTTGTAATAAAATGGAACTCGACCGTGGAACTTAGTTCCAACAATTGTTCCATAAAAATCGAAATAAGTTGGAAGTAGCGATACTTGGATAAAACAAACCACATACAAATCTACTCGTAAATGCTCCCTGGGTAACTCTAAATGAATCAGGCGATGTAGTTACATACTATCACAAATGGTTATACTCTCTACTACAGCGGTCATCATAATAGAGGAAGATTTGGAGATGGCCTTCTCATTCACCGGGGACTGCAACAGCACTTAAAAATGTAGTATTACTATTGTTGATGCACATGTGCCAACTGAAGAAAAACAGATGCACCGGTTGCATTGTTAATCGATACCCGTGCCTTGTACATTTAGCCGTCTACTATTATGAAATTGTGAAATTTGTGAGACTTGTACAGTCCGGATTTGCGATCTACTATATCGCACTTGTGAACGGAACACTTAAGGTAGTGATCAGTTTAACACAGTACTTAAGAGAACTTCGTCGCTTATTAATTATTTTTTTTTGTTTTTTTTTTAAGAAATTTTTATTTCTGACTAATCTCATAATTATCTAGTAATTGTTTTATTAGTTTTAGTAGTCTATTCTTGTGGGATGAAACCTATCGGTTCATAGCAGTTCCGCCAGTCCTTTGATTTGAGCGTCTCAAGGAACCACTAATTCTAAAGGCTTTGTTCATTTTAGGCGCTTCGGCCCATTGTGTAATCCAGGTAGGTTCCGCAGCTCATCGTTGTCATGCTGCTGAAGTCGCAGAACATGATTCATTGCAAAATTTTGTATTTCAGCACTGACTTATTCCACGTTTAAGTCTCGATGGAGATTGTCATTTCTTATGTGCCAAGAAGCATTCATGCTACGTAGTACTTTGTTTTGAAATGATTGAATGATCTTCACAGTAGTTTTAATTGCGAAGCCTCAAAGCTGAATAACATACGTTCATATATGTTTTAGGATTTGTTTATATAGCAGCAGTTTGTTGTGCGTTGTCAGTTCGGAGTTTCTTCCTATAAGTAAAGTAGATCATTTATGGTCGGCGATTAAACGTCGTAGAGAAAAGACGTGTTTTTTTTGTCTCTCCTCTAAACAAATAAATAATTTATAATTTAAATGTGTTTTGATTAACTAATCAATTAACTAATATATATGTGTCCATAAATAAATAAATAATAATATTAATAATATTTTGTGGAATTTAATCAGTAAAGTGAAAAGTTGTACGTATTGTACAGTTACATTAATTTGTATGTAGTGCGCTTGCAATGGTGTAGGATATGTACATAACAATTTTTGTTTATATGTATGTATTTTGATACTGTTGCTTGAATGCATCTTATACATTTTGTATGTAATTCTTCAATATGTAAGACTTTTTTGATTCCAAAGATGCACAAGATAAGTGTTTTTCATTTTTTTGATTGTTTTAACACATATTTTATTACATTAATACATACTTTTACAAATAAATTTTAAGTATATAATCATAATAACTGTATTTAATAACTCATAGAGGCGCAGAGTACTAGTATTCTCATTTAGTAGGTTATTCGAGAATCGTTTGCGCAAGAAAGGGTGTTTTAATTCTGTTGTTTTGTTTTATCACACTGGCTAACAATTTTTTGTTGTTGTTTTGTCTCGACGATTATTTTTTGTTTTTGTCTGCTTTTGGTAATTTTGTTTGAATCCTATGTTTTGTTTTATATATGAATTTACTCATAAGTAACTATATGTATTATATTTACATGGAGATTAGCATTGGAGGTGTACAATGAGATGTACATTTCGATACCCACGAAAATGTGGCTATAGTTGCTCTGCTATGTGTGAGTATCGATAGGTATTAGAAGAAACAATGTACGAGATCAGGGCAATTTTGTTTTCATTTTATTTTATTTACTTCATTTTGTATTACCCTATCGGAAAATGTTCATCGGGGCTCGAACACAGTGGCGCGGGAGCTCTCACAGACATGCGAATTGCATGGATTTTTGATTTGGTATTGAAAAGCCATCAAATTTTATTTGATTGTATGTGTCCAAATTTTTTGTAGGTCGGTCAATTGATGACAACAGCATTGGTGGGCTTCTTGATGAAATTCTGAACAGAAGGTGTGTTGCGATTATCTTTCTCTCCGTGAGAAGTTGAAGTTGTGTATTGGGCGTTCTACTGAATAGTCAAATATTTATGGAGAAAAGCCGATAACAATGGCTTGAGATATATAAGACAATACAGAATGTAACACATAACACATTAAAAACGCCCATTCGTAACTTTTTTGTCACCACCAGGAATCGAACCCGGGACCCCCGAATTACATAGCAAGCGCTCTACTTACTGTGCTATCGAAGGCGACAAGCTCAAAAAATAACTAACATGTTCATGAAGGTCGTTATTGGAGTGGCTATTATTACTTTTCTAATGGTGAAATCCAGTTGCAATCGAATTTAATTTTTTGAGCTTGTGTAGGCATTTCATTCTGGTAAGGGTTTTGGAAGTGATTAGAGACGCAGATTTTATTTCCTTATCTTTAGATTGATTTTTCGATGTTTTCTTGATAATAGGAACGTGCAATGGAGCTAGTTCAATGTGTGTACCTGGAGTGAAAGTGACTTGCAAAAATGAAGACGTCTTTTGTTTTGTGGTTGAAACATAAAATATTGAACATGATGTAGAATAAAGTTCATTGAGACTTCGTTGAGGGATTCATGATGGGCCCATCGGTGAGCTCATCGATTGCCTTCCAGTAGGGTATATAGCTAATTATAATATATTTCATTCAACAGCTAGTTCATTCAACATTATGTTTCTCAGGCTTATACGGATGGTTGTATTCATATAATATTAGGTTCTATTGTTACCTATATTTCTAAGCTATTTTTGGTCATTTTAAATTGTTTTGTTTGGGAGTTGATGTATTTATCAATTATTAATATAAGAAGACAAATTTGCAGTTTTACACAGAACCCTTGTCTGAGGTTTATATATAGAAATTAGTCTTTTTAATGAATATTATAGATGTTTTTGTTGAAGTTTAGCGTCAATTTAACGCGAGTGGAATCATTTTTGAAATTTAGGATGATCAGTCGTACGCTGAAATTTTTGACCTATAAGATTTACTACGATACGTTTATAATCTGTCATGGTTTCATCACGGCTTTGTCATAAATGTTGTTGATTAGTGATGTTAGCGGAAGATCGCTTGGTAAATAGTAGAGAGTTTCACAGGGAGAACATTCGACTATTGGGATCGTTCCGAAAATAACTTTATGTGCCGCATAGTGAGTTTGATTTTGATTCTAGGAAAGCGTGAATCGAGTACTCATGGATAAACATTACATGTTTTTCTTGATACACTTTATTATCATTATTTATAAAAATGATTCTTTCCACAGTTTGTTTTCAGAGATTAACTAATTTGCTAATATTCCTTCATCCAATTATTCAGAATTCTAGTATTAAAATATTATATTTTTTATATTTTAATTTGTTGAGCAATTTAGAGTTATCGAGATTTATCAGGTGTTTATTATTAATTTCAGTTCCTGATTAAGCTAATTTATTTTGTGCTAATGAAGATTTTTGATTACAGAAGTTATTTGAAGCCAGAATACTTTCTAATTAAAAACCAAATTTTAATTTACAAGTCAGAAGACCAGACAAGGCAGGAATCATAATGGCTATCTGGTTGCTAATAAAATTGATATTTCAGAGGATATTTGACTTTTTGAAATTACAGTTAGCTTGGAAGCTACAGAGTAAATTTGAAATGCAGTTAAATATTGCTGTACTTAGATAGTTTTCCAAGGATCGTGGCATTTCTTTTTTCTAGGTTTTTTCGGGAGACTGTGAGGGTTTTTGAATTTAGTTAATACTAATCAGAACATTACATTTATTGTATTCAAGTATAATTTGACTCATAGTAATGACATTTTATTTCTTGAAATTTACTGTAATTTAATTAATTATAAATTTTTTTAGGATGCTGATTACTGAATATGTATATAAACAAATCAAAAATAATTGTGTTGTCTTGTGCTAACCTTCTTATATTACATTTCAACTAACAATTTACTAACTATTGACTACTTAGGTGTCTGAAACCGGGTCAATTTCCATAATAATTAATAAACCTTTCCTATCCCTCCATCTTGTTTTATGTAAAAGAGTGTGCGGATGGGCCCGGCGTCAACCGGGAATCTTGCTTAGGTTTGGTCGCGCATTCCAATCAATCAATCAATCATCAAAATAAGTAAAGTAGATCATTTATATACATGAGGTATAATACGGGCCAAGAACACTGCCTTGTGTAACCCTGCCAATATTTTCTTTAGTTTTGAGTATTCTCCTCCCTATCTCACCCGGAAGTAACGGTCGTTGATGTAAAACTTTTGCAATTCAAAATGTTGTTTTGGCAAATCTCGTTGGAGCTTAAATTCTAGAACACGGTGCCAAACCTTATCAAATGCTTGAGCTACGTCTAAGAATATTGCTGAACATACTTCCTTTTTTCCAGCGCCTCCTCAATTATATCAGTAATCCTACGTACCTGTTCTATCGTTGAGTGCCTTTCTCGAAAACCAAATTGATGTTCTGGTATAAGATTTCTGCTCTCTATATTTGGCTTTAGTCTCTTGAGAAACAGTCTCTCTAAAATCTTTGATATTGTTGTTAACAAAGAAATAGGCCTTTGCGAATTCGGCCTTTGGAATCATTATGATTTCCGTTACTTTCCACTGTCTCAGAACATAACATAGTCTAAAGATAGCATTGATTTTGTGCTGAAGTTTCCTTAGTGCTTTTTCTGGTAGAGCTTGGATTATTTGCCCCGTTATCAAGTCGTATCCAGGGGCTTTTTTATCTTTGAGATTATTTTACTTCTTCTTTGATTTCTTTCAGAGTAACTGGTAGCAGTTACGGTTGTTGGTTTGAAGGTATTTTCTAGGTGTTCGGCACACAGATCAGCTTTTTGCTGCGAGCCCAGGTTCCATCAACCATTCTAATAGGTGCGGCGCTTGCATTTTAGGCCTTTTTAAACCGTTGATGGCTTTCCACAGTGAATAGTCTGTGTCAGGCTTACCTGGTAGATTACTTAGGAAGCTTGCAACTGACTCGTTCTTAATCTCCTTTATAAGTAGTTTAAGTTTGTTGCACAAGTTGTTTAGGATTGTTTTGTCTTCAGGGGCTTCAGTTCTCTGCCAAGTCTTACGAACTCTTTTTTTTTCTTTACCAACTCTCTTACTTCAACTGGATATTATATACTTTTTTGTAATATTTCTTGCCGATCAGGAGTACTTTCCCAGGCCGCTTTTTGCACGCTTTCAATGAGGTTTTCCAGTTCTTCTTCTATTACGTAAGCGTTCGAGATCTGCACCTGAAGATTGACGCTTTCTTCGAGCTGTCAAAAGTATTCCCAGTTGGTTTTGTTATTTGTTAGTCTTAGAGGGCTAGCTTTCCTTATTACCGTGTCACTTATTGTCATTAAAACTGGAGAATGGTCTAGCCCTTCTACGAATAGCCCTTATTCTTTTTCAACTGCTAAGTAATTTTCGAAGATACTCCTTGATACATAGAAATCCACAAGGTCAGGAATTTTATTTGGGTCCGTAATCCAGTAGGTTGGCTTTCTACTGGAATGAAACTCACATTTTAATAACCTGCCTGCTTCAGATAGCTCCCTTCCTTTGGGACTATTCAGTTCTATTTGATCCCCAGAATATGTGTTTCGCGTTAAAGTCGCCTCCAATAATAAAATTATTACCAAGCGATTTAAGAAGTTTGATGTAGTCTTCTTTTTTGGATTATATCTGGGTGGACAGTAGATTGCTGATATACTATAGCTCTTGTTATTTTTGGTTTCGAAAGATATACAGTAGCTACTTGCATAGCTTCCTCCTCTATTTTTAATTCTTCGTGGTATTTTATATTATCTTTGATAAAGATTTCTGTCCCGCCTCTAGCTCTTTCTGCAGGATGTAGAGCTTGATAGCACTGGTATCCACGTATTTTGGCATACTAGGTCCTGGTAAAATGACTTTCTGAGATTAGGCATATATCAATTTTTATGGGTTTAAAAATACTTCTTATTCTGAAATGCGTTGAGCTAGGCCATTTGCATTCCAGGTAGCAATTCTTAAATAGTGTGTCATTATTTTTCTTGTTAAGTTTGTATGTACTAGAATGAAAGTAGTCAATAACTTCTCTAGTTTTACTTGACGAACTTTACTTGTATTTTCCAGTGTTCCTGGTATCTGTTCTTGTTTTTTCAGTAGCTCGGTCATAGATTCTAGTCTTTGATTCTTCCCAGCCAGATGTGAATTGATAGCGATTCGCTTCTGAAGTATTTCTTGCAGGACGTGGTTTCCTAAGTCGACGCGTCCTTGATACTTTCGTTCTGCTTATCCATTGGTATATATGGCATTTGAAAACTTTAATGTTTTTTGTAATAAAACACTTCATCCAGCTTCTGTTTTAATTAAAATTAAAACAGAAGCTGGATGAAGTGTTTTATTACAAAAAACATTAAAATTTTCAAATATTAACGTGACCAGCATTTCACAACATTAAATTAAGTATATATGGCATTGTGCCTTCTCTTACTTTGGCACTATTTAGGGAGATTAGTTTGTCATACTTTGCAGCTCTTTCGCTACTTCGCAGCCTCAGCAATTTGCTGGGTGATGATTACCACAGTGTATGCATTTCACTGGATCGTTCTTACTTTTGTTGCTTTCTTTTGATAGATGTTTCCCAGCTCACTTTCGCATCTGGGCCCGCATTTGATATCATTTTGTAGGTTTCTGGGTCAAGTGCATTCACTTTCTAAACGTTATTATTCAGTGCAATGAAAGAATTTCAAAAATTCTCCAAGGAGACTAACATCTTTTGTCGATGATTATGAGCAGGGATTTCAATTTATGAGCAGGAATTTCATTTTGCTGCTCCCTAAGGTGAATCACTTATAAACTTTCTGTGATATGAATTCGATTTGCACAAGAACTCGGATCAAAATATATCTACTAAGAGATATGGGACCGCGACTTTGATGCTTGCAGCTACCATACGCTAATTGCGTTGATTATAGCGAAAGAGTAATAGACCAATTTGACCACAATAAACAAATGAAAAAATCTGGTTAGTAAAATTTCATTTCTTCTTCCATTAAAGTAGACCGTACACTCGCACTATACACATGCCATGTTTATACATCTCCTTGAGAGTACTAATGGACTCACTCTTTTTTTTCGTTGTTTCGCATTCACTATCATTAAGTAAATGGGTGGAGGTGGTGTCTCTTTATGTATTGGCTGATTTCCTGCATTTTCCCTGTGTTGATGACGTTGGATGTATTAACTGGTTGCAGTGATACGTTCTTATGTGTTGGTAGTACAAATTATTTCGGTACGTTTTTTTAATTTTAAAAATGCATTTATTTTAAAATAAAATGAATGAACAGATTAATTAAAACATTGTCCATCGCTGCTTACGACTTTTTCGAAATTTTTGAATCCCATCTCGGAAAAACGTTTCGTCTTTTGAGGCGATCTAAGATTAAAGCCAAGTTTCTATTTATTCGAAAGAAGTGAACCAAATCTTGTTGCATCCGTCGGAACAACCAGTAATCAGAAGGAGCAATGTCCGGCTAATACAGCGGGTGCGGTAAAATATCCCACTTGAGAGTTTCCAAATATTATTTTACAACTTTTGCAACGTGAGGCCGAGCGTTGCCATGCAGTAGAATAACTTTATCAAGCCTTTCCTCATATTCCGGTCGTTTTTCTCGTAGTGCACGGCTCAAACGAATTAATTGTAGTCTGTACCGCTCGCCCGTAATGGTATCGGCAGGTTATAGCAGCTGGTAATACACTACCCCTCATTTTCCTATACCAGATACACAGCTTAACCTTCGAACAATGAATGTTCTTCCAGAATGCACTTCTCCAGTCACTATTCGTCACCAGTCACTATTACATGTGAAAAACCGTTTCTTGTTTACCTTTGAAGCAGCTGCTCACAAGAAAAAATCACCTTTCCACATCTCTGGATTCAATTCTCAAAATACGCAATTGCCTTTCTTTTGAAACATGCCCATAGATTTCAATCATATGGAAACTGTTTGTTGGGTCACCTCCAATGGACCGATAAGCCCCACTTGCGTTTGAGTTACACAAATTTTTTTGACTGTCTTAAGCGAGGTCTTCAACACTGAAATCATCATTTTTGAAGCGTTAAACCATTCTCTACATGATTTATCGGTTTGAGCATTGTCACCGTAAATTTTCACAATCATTCAATGAGCGTCAGCTTCCAATTAAAACAAAAAATTAACGCTTCCAAATGTAATTTAGTTATCTCAAAATCCGACATATTTAACACCGGGAAGTACCACGTTTTGTATGAAAACGCAAAGCAATACAAACTGAATGTTTACGGCAGATGTGTAATCTGTCTGAACAACGGAAATCAGCTGTCACTATAAAAAGTCAGAGCCACTTTTTGAAACGGACCGAATTAATTTGTACACGCAATACCTTCACTAGGTTCGTGGATGACAGTTCAAATCGATGGGGTGAAGATTCTGCTTTTCTTTTTTTGTTTTGACGTTTAATTTTAATTTGCGTTTGTTTCAATTCATCTTCATCTGTTTCATAGATAAATATAGTATTTTCTTTGGCTTGATTATCATTTTTGATTACAGCAATTTCTTCTTTAAGCTTTTATCTTTATTTGAAGAGCTGATTTCTTTATTTTTCTTGGTTCAAATTCGCCCTGCGTTCAGCATTTTCGTTCTCCTGCTGAGTACCGGGATGCATTTGTCTAGGTGGTAATTAGAGATTCGTGTGCTTGGTATATAAATGGAGTTTGCAATGGTTGGCTCACCCCAAAATCCGTTGAGCCGGCCCTGTGGAGTTGACGTATCACCTTGGGTATAAATTTCGTTTTGTTGTACACTCATTGCTTTAACGATTGGTTTATTGTTCGAGGTTCCTTCCCCTAGCCGCGGATGACATTTAATTTCCCACCTACTCTCCGGCAAGCCGGTTAAAGAGTATTCCCAATATCCACCACCTGGGAACGCGCTACGATAGGAGTTCAGCATCTCCACACGGGCTTAGTAATGACGGCATTGGTAATTCATTCGACTTTGTATTACCAAGCCACTTTTGTTTTAGTGATACAATGGTCACCTTGCTACTTCGAAAAGTAGGTGCTTAACGTCTTTTACTTTAGATTTGCATAGGGCAGTATGATAAGTCAGTGTGACTTTTTGAATAAAAAATATTTTTTTTGACAAAAAAGCAAAGCTCGATATATTTCAATCAACATTAACATTAATCAATGTTAATCGATCAATTCAACATTAACAATCGCCCAAATCGGACGTGTTTTTTTTAAAATTGTCATATACAATAAATTTTTTGTATATTTTTTGTAACTTGTATTTTATTGTTGTTGCTTTTTTTCCTGACATATGATTTATACTCAAGTAACTATTTTTTCATTTTTCTGTAAAAATTTAAATCGAACATAATATAATACTGTGTATTGTATAGTGCATAAAATATCAACTATAGGGTTATCCAATTCGAGGTTGATAAAGTAGAAATCTGTATACCGACATCTGTCAAAGATAAACGTCAAGTACGCTATCATTTATTTAGTTCACATTCTGCCATTTAAGAATATGGAGCATTTAACAATCGACCAACGCGTTAAAATTATTAAATCTGCTGATGCTGATTTTTCGAATAAAATTTTCTTCAGTGATGAAGCTCATTTTTCGCTTGGTGGATACGTTAATAAGCAAAACTGTAGAATTTGGGGCTCAGAAAATCCACAATTGATTGTAGCGAAGCCATTACACCCGGAAAAAGTCACTGTTTGGTGCGCATTGTGGTCTGGTGGTGTGATTGGGCCGTATTTTTTGAGAACAACCATGGACGAACCGTTACCGTCAATTCTGAGCGCTATGGCCGCATGTTAACCGATTATTTTTTTACGAAAATCGAAGATTATGATCTTGACGATATGTGGTTCCAGCAGGATGGAGCAACCAGTCACGTAACACGAGCAAATCGAGATCTTTTGCAAGAGAAATTTCCTGGACGTTTGATTTCGCGATTGGCTGATGTCAATTGGCCTCCAAGATCCTGTGATTTAACGCCTTTGGATTTCTTTTTGTGGGGCTACGCGAAATATCGTGTTTACGCAAACAATCCTCAAACTCTTGACGAATTGAAAACTAATATTCGTAAGGTAATGGCCGAGATACCGCCCGAAATGTGCCGAAAAGTCATTGAAAATTACCTCAAAAGAATCAAGGCCTGTAAGAAGTCCCGTGGAAGACATTTGAATGATATCTTGTTTAACTAAAAATGGCAAGGATCAATCTGTAAAATGAAATAAAAATTACAATACATTCCGAATATTTTGTGTGTTTTTTTAAGTTTACTTTATCAAGCTTGAATTGGATAACCCTTTATTATAAAATTATATTGTTGATTACAGATATTATAAACTAAATAAAATTCTAAAAAAATGCATGCATGCTCCTTAAACATTCACAGTATTTTTTCTACTTTCAGCCCTGAAAATTTCCACTGTCACGACATTTTTTAGTTCAAAGAAAATTCTAAAAAAATTCTTACATGCTCCTTAAACTTTCACAGTAAATAATACTGTGAAAGTTTAAGGAGCATGTAAGAATTTTTTTAGAATTTTCTTTGAACTAAAAAATGTCGTGACAGTGGAAATTTTCAGGGCTGAAAGTAGAAAAAATACTGTGAATGTTTAAGTTTACTCTCAGCCCCGAAAATTTTAACTGTCATGACATTTTTTATCTATCATGATAGCAAATATTTTCGAGGCTGAGAGTAAAAATGTCGAGATTTTTTGGGCTGATAGTAGAAAATGTCATGATAGCAATAATTAGTGTTGCCATCGCATTTTTCAGGGATGGAATTTGGGCTATCTTCACATACATACTGTGCTGCATTTGATTGAGTTTCTGGTCCAACACGGCAAACCGACCACCTTGTTCCGCTCGGCATCTTACTATGTACGGGGTTCATCAAGTTTCTCAAGTCATCTTGTTGGTCAAACTTTGCGGCCATTTCGTTCATTTGTTTGTTGTTCATTCATTTCAAAGTCGATTTCAGTTGTTCTGGGGCAGCGACGGTACTGAAATTGTTGTTTATTTTTCTCTGTCGCTTCGGTAATGATTGTAATGATCTTGTGCAGTCATCGAAAGCGATGTATGTGTTTAGGTTTCTAACCATTGCTGGTATTTGCGTGAAGTTAGCTCCCCCAAATGCAAATTTACAGAAGCGAGTTATGTTTTTGCCCACATTTTGTGTTATAAGGAATATTAAAATTTCTATTTTTACTTTGAGCTAAATTACGTAAATTGCGTCCAAGAAATCGGTTCTTTTGCTTGATGAATAATCTTCAGCATTTATGGAGTTAAATCATAGGATTTTTCTAACGCTCTTCAATATTACCCAAATATGGCATTTTCATTTGAAGTATGTGATCCCAAAGAAGTGAAACTCATAATTAAGCAGGAAAAACTCCTTCAGTGGTGCGGTGAAAAGGAGAATATATCGCAGCGGTAAATCAAGAATAAGTTCCTTGCCTTTTGGCTAATCACAATCGGGTGGATTAACAGTAGCATTCGATTGTAGCGAAGCAATAAAATAAAAATTGATATTAGCCGAGGAACCAGGAAAGTGAGCTCAAAGCATAATTTGTATAGTTTTCCTATCTGAACCATACCATCTGGAAGTCATAAAACATCAAGTCTTTAGAAATTAGTTTTAGTTAAGATCCTACTCAACAGAGGAAACTAAGAAGCCTTGTGGGAGGACCTTTGTCTTGGTAATAAGAGAACATGGTATCTCGAAAGCCAAAATGGTTTATTTTATTAATGACAATATGTTCATCCAATCGTATATCACCCACAACATAACTCACAGAAATTCAAATTGACGATGAAATCAATAAAATAAAAGTCATAATCAGCATAAGCCAATACTAAACACATCCCACATAGACTGACAACATTGAACATAGACTGAGTTCAAGTTAATTTAATATTGCTAATTTCGACAAAGTATAGAACATCTTAAATTCAACCGTTATTGTTATTCAATGGGGTTTAAAATCTGTCACTAAGTTTTCGGGCAGCATTATCGTATTGGAAGGTTCCACCTTCCAATACCACTTTGATTTGGCGATGTAATTTGAGCTCATCAATCCCAGAGACCGGTGTACAAGGCAGTCTAATTACTTTCAATTTGTGTATCTTTGTAGTTTGTACTACACACATGATCGAACTCTTACTAGATATCATCCATAAGGACCTATGATTGATCAGATTTTCTACATATCACAGTAAGTCGCTTCAATCCATAATGATTGAAAATAATTACAAATGTTATTCAAGGTACCTATGGATTGTAATTTAGCAATTGTTTCTTTTATCTTACAACGACCAGTGACACGGTGATTGCTAAATAATTGGAACATATTTACCCGATAGACTGGTCCAAAAATAGAGAATTGCAGAATACTACAGCTAGACCGATACCACAATTGAAGCTACATAGAGCACACAATCAGCGCCTCTGTAGCCACCTCTGTAGGTAAATTCAACGGTGGTTGGGTTGATTGCACTAACTATACGATCGAAATATGTACGAATCCATGAATTCCCCTGTTCTGTAATACCATAGAAAAATAAGTTTACCATAGATTTCTCTTTTTTATAAATCGAGAGATAAAAATGAGTCGAGTAAAAAACGTATGATGATTCCAATGGCATGATTATATTTGTGACGTGCGCGCTATGTAAAGTCACTGATGCAATCATGACATTAGAATTATCAGAAGTTTTTTATTCGACTCATTTTTATTTCTCGATTTATAAAATTGAGACATCTATGGTAAACTTATTTATCTATGGCAATATAGATGTATTTACTTTCCTATATAGTATCTTGTAGGGGTATATTAATTTTCCATAATTTTTAGAAGAAAATTTTGGAAAACTATAAAATAATAATAAGCGTAACGTTATCATAACGTAAAATTGATGTTATCATGTCGGCTTATTCGATTTTGAATACATATTAGTTAAATATTAATAATTTCACACAACAAATCAGTAACTGTACAAAATTTACAATTAATTGCCTAAATGATGCTAATAAATCAATTCCTCTAATCTAGCCGTTGCGCCATCTATTTATAAGCATTACATACCTTTCCAATTTGTAAATAAAAATTTATACCATTTAGTTTGTTTGACGTTTCAAATAAAAACAGAAACACACAGACTGAAAATCAAGCATAATATATATTTTTTTTACAATTTGGTGTAGTGAAATTTATTTATTTTTACAATTAAACAAAATCATAATATATTAAATATTTAATCAAAAGTAAAATGGCGGTACTACCACCTGATCCCGTATATATATTAAGACATAATAATGTGGATAGTGTTAATTCATTATGTTTCCATAACTGCAATCGATTGTTTGCTGGATCGCTGCGTGGGGCCGTCAATCTCTGGGATATGGACACAAATCGTTTAATATTGCAGCTGAATACCGAACAGAATAATCCTGTTCTTGCCATGTTACACACCAACGATCATTTGGTAACACAAAATAAGGGTAATTTCATAAAAATATGGAAACTCACAAACTCCGGGTACGAGCCATTCAATAATTTTGAAATGATTGGGGCGAATCATATGCATCCGGGTTTTTGTCGTATGGCCCATTGTCCAAATATGAATTCAGTTTTATTACCAAAATGTGATAATTCAATTATGATGTATGACCTGAATAATTTTAAGCAGAATCTTTCGTTTAACTATGACGATAGTCACAAAAAGTTAGGCTACCTAATGGCAGTGAAATATCTTAATTTTAATACGGGACAAAATTATGTGTTGGCTGTATACGAATCAGGTGATTTTGTTACGTGGGATGTGCGTAGCCTAAAACCAATACATTTGATTAATTTCAATAAGTGTGGGGGCGCCGGTGACGGTTCCTGTACCATTGCTTTGGATTACAATGTCGAAACGAATCGTGGCATTTATGGAGGAACAACTGGAAATCTTGGTGTTATTTCATACAATCGACCTACAATGGAACTGATGCAGAAGAATGAGATACAAATTAAGAATCCTGGTATCAATTGTATCAATATACGAAACGATTGTAAAATTTTTTCAACTGGGGGCAATGATGGACGTGTCAGAATATTCTCATGGAAAAGTTTAAGACCATTGGCAGTGTTAACGGATCACAAAGATTCGATTTTAGATATAGCGTATTCGAATGATAAGGTATCGTTTTGGAAGTCACCGATAATGGCAGCTGGTGGTAAAGACGGCCAAATTACTTTATGGGACATTTATAACTGAGCATGTTGAACGTTCAGTTCTTAAACAAATTATAAAAAATAAAATTATAAATTTTCTCCTTATGATTTTGTGTTCAACAAATAAATATTTATTTACAGTTAACGTATTTTCATACAAGTGTATATCTATCCCTAATTTGCTCATCTGTTCTGGCATTGAGGGTCATAATAAAATTTCATCTAGTTATACAGTAAATTTGGAACAAGGTCGAATTAGATAATTCCTCAATAAATACTCTTTCTGAATGAAGGTTGCAATGTAATTTAGAGGAAAACTGGAATTAGCTTCCAATCGCTTTAAACCTTCCTATTTGCTTTCGGGTGGGTCTATATGACACGAAGCGCATTTTAGTTGATTACAAAATGTTTTTTTTCAATCGATTGAACTGTTAGTGACTTCATCAAATACATTAATTTACATGTTGAATTTATAAGTTTAGGGTCTAATATGTGTGTTACTTGAGTGTTTTTGTGGTGTCGCTTTTCGTCATCCAAATGGTCATTAAATTCCATAAGTGCTCACAGCGATGTAGAACCCGATCACGAATCAAAATGTTTCTTGGGCAGCTACAGGATGCATCAACTCGCTGGTCGGCAAAGTCGCACACAACTTTTTGCCATAGGAACACTGACACAATGTTAGGCTTCCAGCCGAGCTTACTGTCCAAGTATATGTCCAAAAATCTCACTCTGGTTGATCCATGATCCACATTTGCCCATTTCAAAACGAGCAGGAGTGCATTCTGCATATCATCCCTAATCGTATCCACATATTTGCCTGAGACAGCTATCGCTACATCATCTACATACGCTACAAACTCTGTCCTCTCTCCAGTTTCAACAGACAATAATATAAGTTCTATCGTTTACTTTATTTACAACCTTTCCATAATGCCATTATTATGCTTCTTAAAAATAATTCGGTCACCCTCATTCAAAACTGGCAACGATTTTGCACGTTGATTATATAATAATACCTTTGTGATTCTTTTTGACAGATGATTGCGATACAACAAATTTTCAATAATTGGCAAACAACTTTTAACTAATCGGCCAAAAACAGCTGTGATGATGATTTCTTCATACTAGCAATTGGTGTTGTATTATATTCAAGAATTCTATATTGAAACTGATCAACTTCGTCTGATTCATTCGTTTTAAAATATATTTCGCAATCGCGACTCCTTTTTTCAGCCAATCCATTACTCTGTGCATATCTGGGGCTTGAATACTTTAATATACAATATTAGAATCATTAGCATATTTTTCAAATTCACGTGAATTGAACGGAACATTATCACTTTTGATTTCTGTTGTATAACCATAACAGCATAAAATACTTTCGAAAACATTAATCACGTCTCGAGCTGACTTTTCTTTCAGTCTTTGACAAATAACGAATCCTGAATATGCATCAATCAGCACAATAAAAAAGTATCCAGCGTACTCGAATATATCGGTAGAAACTTTTTGAAAAGGATACACTGTGGTGTTGATTTCTGCACCAACGGTTCTTTTTGATTATTACGCGTGAATTTTTCACAAATCTTGCAAGCCTTCACAAACTCAATAATATCATTAGTCATCCCAGGCCAGAAAAATTGTTGGCGTGCACGAGACAACGTTTTTTCTATACCTAAGTGTGGAGCATGGAGCCACTTGCAAAGATTATTTTGCAAATTAGTCGGAATAACCAACCGATGATATCTAAACAACAAGTTATTTTCGAAGTGCAATTCACTTTTATATTTGTGGAATCTTTGACTCAAGTCATCAAGCTGGTGATATGTCGGCTACCCAGTAGTAACGTATTTAACAACCCGACAATAAGGCTCATCCTCGTTCAATTTCTGAACATAGAGATTATAATTTTCCTTCGACATATATGCGCGGCGCGTTAAAGAATGAATCACCATTGACATTTCACTGTCAAATTCATATTCATCAAACAATGGGGCTCTTGACAAACAATCGGCTACCACAATTTCCTTTCCCGGTTTATAAACTATTGACATGCCTGGGTATTTAAGCAATTGAAGAAACATTCCGTGTAAACGTCGTCTCACATTATCAATGTCTTTTTTCATCAATGCTTCCAACGGTTTGTGATCAGAGTGAACCGTAAATTCACGGCCATATAACAAATTATGAAAATGTTTACATGCAAACACGACCGCAAGTAACTCTTTTTCAATCTGTGCCCAATTCTGTTCACATTTCGACAAGGTTCTTGATGCATATGCCACTGGCATATCATCCTGTAGAATAACACTTCCCAATTCATCTTTCGAACTATCTGTCTTAATGACAACTGACTTATTTGAGTCATAAATAGCAAGAACAGGATTTGTGATGATAGACTTAAGAAGATCCTGAACTTTATTTTCATGAGTACTACTCCATTGCCATTGAACAATCTTTTTCGTAAGTTCACGCGAGGCAGCAGCTGATCGTTTTGACAAATTTGGAATAAATCTTGACCCATAAATTTAATTTTATTTGTTCGATACTGAATTGTTTGACTATTAAATTTAATATTATTTATACGAGCACGTTCCAAAACTACTGCAAAGCTTTATCATGTTTATTTACTGTTTCACCACCAATGACAATATCATCGAAGTACACCTCGACGCCCGGTATGTCTCCAAAGTTCTGGATCATTTTTTTTTTGAAACATTTCCGGAGCACTATTTAATCCAAATGGAACTCTATTCCAACGATATCGACCAAATGGAGTCATGAATGTAGTTAGATCAGAACTTTCACGATCCAACTCCATGTGCCAAAACACATTTATTTGTAAATCGAATACCGTAAATACACGTTTACCAGCGAATCGAGTCATGACATCATCAAAAGTGGGAATTAGAAAATGTTCACGTTTAATGCATGCATTAAGCGACTTAGGATCCAAACAGATACGAATATCTCCATTTGGTTTTTTCACAATCTGCAAATTATGTACCCAATCAGTCGGACATTCAACAAAACTAACAATATTGTCTTTTGACATTTCCTCCAGCTTTGATTTCAATCTGTCATATAAACTCAAAGGAATACGCTTTTTGTAACGTAATAATGATGGAACTGAATTCTCCTTTAAAACAATCGAACAAGTACCAGGAATTTTTCCAAGTTCATCAAAAATGTCTTTATTTAATTTCACAAACCTACTTGTTTCATCTGGAATCAAAGATTTTACTTCATTAATCCATTCGATCAACCCAAATGCAACACTTGATTCTAGGCCCAAAATTGGTTCATAACAATTATCAACTACCAAGAAAGTTCCAGAATAACCTATGTTTTTATCCACATCAAAATTGCTAATTTTACTTGGCCATAAATCTTAATTTTATTTTATAATCAACAATATCGCAATTAGCTTGTTGAGAAATAGGGGCATTAATTTTTTTTAACAAAATTCACAGGGATACAATTTACATCCGATCCTGTATCGATCTTAAATTCAATCGGTCAGTTTTCAATGACGTAACATTTTTTCTATCTAACTCGATTCACTTCAATTCTATTCAAAAGAAAGTTATAGCAATTTAATGAACTAACTTCTAGTGCATTGTCAGCCTGATCTAAATGTACAACTAAATCATTCCTTCATCACCCATTTGGTGAAATGACCCTCCATGCCACATGAATTGCATCCGATCTTCAATGCTGGGCAAACACGACGATGACCTCTATTGTAATTCTGACCACAAGTGTAGCATGCACGTTTTATAACAGAAACTTCAATTTTTGTTTCTTCAGCCGCATTAACTTCGAATTGTGCACTTTTATGATCTAACAACTGTTTATTTGGTGATGCGGCTTCAAAAATCTTGCACGTGTCAATAACTTTACACAATGAATCAATTCCTTCCAGTAATTTTAATTGCAACTTTTTGTCTTGGACACCAATGACAATACGATCACGCAACATTCTATCAGCATACGATGTTTTACATGCAACACATTCAAATTCACAATTTTTCAATTTCGCACGTAACTCAGTTTCGAATTCAGAAAAAGATTGCTTTTCTTTTTTTAGGTAAACGATGTTCATCAAATGCCTTCACAATGTCATTCAATGCTCGAATATCCCGAGTTACAACATTGTCGCTTGCATCCTGATTTTTATTTTGTTGATCGCCATTTTCTTTTTCTTCTACTATACTCGTACCAAACATGCTTTCACAGCTGCCATCATTCGGAAATAATGTATTGTAAATTTCCAATCCACGTTCACCAATCAAATACAAAAATGTAGCAATTTTACTTTGCTCTGCCTCACCATTTTTATTGTTTGCGATCATGTAAATCAGGAATGTTTGTTTCCATTTTGGCCATTCACATGCCAATCTTGAACAATCTAATGGCTGTGGTAAACGTAACTCCATTCCAGCCATATTTTGATTATTATTAATTAATTATTAATTTTTATTTCTTTACATTTCTGACACCATGTTTTAATTTATTGAAATATAAAATAATACAATTTATTTTATGGTATTGACTTTATTTATTCACGTCTCAAATCCAATTAACTTCTCTACTCTCTTAACATAACATAACCAAGGTATTTTACTAACGTGCGTTTTGTTTACAGTTCGCCACACAAATGTTGCTACATACAGTTAATGTCATAAACATTGCAACTTATTACTTATTACTGACTTAGTCAGTCTGAGAACATGAACTGAGTCCTCTTTAGACTCCAGAGATAGAAGGCTACCTCCTCTCACTATTCTCCCCACGTCTGAAGTATCACTTCCCTGGTCGACCTCCGCCCGCTTGATCATCTCACGCTGGGTTCATTTGCCCATGCCCTCAAGCTGGTTTTCCGCGCGCGTATCGGCCTCGTCTTTTTTATATATTTTAAGGGTGATCGACCCAAAACCGAAGTTGATCACTCCCTATGATTTTGCAAGGGAAGCCAGGGATTCTTTATTGATCAGCATGATTGCCAATCTAGAGCCCCTCTTAGCCTCCTCTTGCTTTAAAATCATCCAGTCTTCTGTTGGAAGATCGGGATTATCGGCCCGAATTATCTCAAGGATCTCCTTTGGCTTATCGGGCTCAGTTTGTTACCAGACGCGTATCCTCTGCCTGCTCGGGATTTCCTCTCTGCAGACTGCCTCAAGTCTCGCGTCCTGCCACACCTCATCTACTTCGACCACTGCCCTTTTATAAAGGTCAACCAATCTCTGGTCCAAGCACGCAGTTAACTAGACGCACCCCTGGTACCATCCCGCATCTTTACAAGACGGAGGGATCCCGAGATTTTCTCTCAGGACCCTCAAGAATATAGAGTTTAGTGTATTGTACACAACCCTCCACTTCTCCGACGTGATGCCTCATCTTTCTGACTTCTGTCAATTAGCTAGCACCAACACGTGCTCCTTTAAGATCTCACTGAATATCTTCGGTTTATGATCCCTAGGAGCACCTGACGTCTGTTTGCACCTTGGCTCGCCTGCTGTCGCTCGTTTCAAAATCATCCTGGAACCTCTGTCTTTTAGACATAGGACCCTTTCCGAGCTATCGCGGCCGACAGTTTTTTAGCCCATGTCACAGATTCCTTTTGCTCTACTGTAAGCAGCCCTCAGGGGTCGCAGCCAGTTTCTCCAAAATTTTGAACGCCGACCGTCTCTCCCTGTACCGTCGCTTCGCCGGAGGGATCTCTCTCAATCTTTCACTATTTTGTTTGGCGTGTCACTTATCCTTGTCTCTGATGAGGGAGGGAGCCCCATCTTTATGGTTAGAGTTACTCCCTTCTTTTATACCTTCTGGTTTCTGAAGGGTATTTCATCCGACCCCTTTAATTTTTTCATCTTGATATTCCATGTTTTTCCCATGAGTGTCGGAGAAATACAGGTTCACCTACGCAGGGATCCTTACGCCGGTAACCAGCCTGGTATCCAGAGCCTGGTATCCAGAGCCTGGTATCCAGAGGACTCCTTTTACTACTGCGCTTTGTTAAATTGGCCCCCAGAATAGTCAATCTTCAGCAAGGATCACGTAACACCTTAATCCAGCCGATTGGCTCACCGAGCACCCCGGCCCTCAGCACTCCCCCCCCCCCCCCCCCCGACATTCACCCGCACATTCAGCCATTCATATGGATGTCCCAAACCAATGAGACCCATTCTGTTCAAGGAGTGACCCGTTTATAGGGTTCCCCATTCACTACTTGGGGACCCGAGAGCGCAGGAAGACGCGACGCCCAGTTCGCCGTGGTTAGTAGTCGATGGGTTTATGGATGTTTTATAAGAGACGACGTTGTGGAAATTTTCTTATACCGAGGTAGTTCGGTAGTGTAGTAATAGAGGTATCCAACAGTATGCGTCGTGCCTCATTTACACTCACCGGTATACATAACCTAAAACGCGCGTGTTGAGTAATTTAGAATTCCTTTGGTATTGACACGGTGGAATTTCACTTTAAATTAATAAATGTAGATTACTAAATTTTTACTTTATTATTTATGTTTTTATTTATTCAATAATGTGTTTAATTTTATTTTTACATTTATAGCGTTTTACAGAACAGAATACAAAAATACCAACAAGAATATTACGTGTGTATGTCAACTTGAACAAAAAGCGAATGGTGGAAATGGAAATGAGCGTTTGTTTCCCTCTTTTCTCTTGGTTGCGTTCAATTGCTTTTCTTGTTCTTTCGGGCTTATTGTTGGTTCACGTACGTGATCAAAAAATGATTCGCGAATCAAGCCTCTCTCTCTTGATCCCCTAACAGGAGCTGCAAATGGAGTATTTATTACAGCTTTTATTTTGACAGTTGTTGGCGAATCGGTCTTAGAAAACTCCAAGTATAACAAAACGGGAAAAAATTCTAATGTACTACATTTTTTCCGAAAATATGACGTAATTGGTGAGAGTAAAATAATGTACACAAAATATAAAAATCATTGTTGTTTGTCGCGCCATTAACTGTGTAAAGTGAAAATTTTATTATTACTTTAAAATATAGTGATACATATTTAAATAGTTTAAAAAAAAATTGTGCTAGAAGTTAATAATTTATTTCTGTTGATACAATAATTAAATATTTGATAAAACAAATATACACATTTCGAATAAAAATTTTTGAATATTAATCTAAAACATTTTTTTGTTTTATATCCCTTAAAAAATATAATTGCGTCATAATAATAATCCACATAGGCCCCGTTCCGTTGAAAGCACGTGTGCACTCACACATGCACAATATTTTGTTTACTCATCAAATTCATCATTTGTCCGACTTTTAGCGACAACCTTCATAGGAAATATTTAAATATTTCGGACACTTTTGCTGACAAAAGTCGGTGATGATTTCATTAAAATGTCAGAAAAATGCAGAAATTTTCGGAAATAAAAATACTTGGGACACGTCTAACAAAGGACAACAGCTGATCTTGCAACATCAAGAAAAGTCTTAAAATGTTGATATGATTCGGAATTGTTTTTTGCAAAATTACAGTATCAGCTAATTAGGTGAATATTATTTTTTTGGGATCCACTCGAAATGCGTAATTTCTAAAAGCGATGTGGTACAAAACGCGATATGGTACAAAACGCGATATTTCAAAACGCGATATGGTACAAAACGCGATAAATTTTAAAACGCGATATTTCAAAATGCGATATGGTACAAAACTCGATATGGTACAAAATGATATAGTATATAGCGCGATCAATTCCTATAAATTGAAATTTTTGTTTTAACTAAGGAGCGAAGCGACGGGAGCGCAGCAAACCATCTGATATAACTCGACCCTATACTCCCGTTCCTATCGATTTTTAAATTCATATAAACTGAACAAAAAAATCTAACCAAGGAGCGAAGCGACGGGAGCGTAGCGACTCGCCTGATATAACCCTATCCTATATACTCTCGCTCCTATCGATTTTTAAATTCCTATAAACTGAAATTAAATTTCCCCATCACCCGCCTGATATAACCCGATCCGAAACTCCCGCTTCTATAAATTAATATCGCGTTTTGTACCATATCGCGTTTTGTACCATATCGCGTTTTGTACCATATCGCGTTTTGTACTGTATCGCGTTTTGCAATATCGCGTTTTGATAATTCGCATTTTTAAATATCGCGTTTCAAATGGGACCCTATTTTCTTGTGGGTTAAAGCCCGTTGTACAGTGCTGCTGCTTGGTGTGTTTCATCTTTAAATTGCACAACTAACTAACTTTACTTTATTCATCAGTAATTCGTTTTTACTTTCACGAACCGCGTCTTCATAAGACTCCTTCTTTGCTTTCATTGCGCTGGTATTTGCATACCGCGGTGAACATTCTAGATGTCACAAGAACATACGCATAAAGGTGAGAACCTTTAGTCTAAATTGTTTGTATTGATTATGGGTTTTCAAGCTTAACTCTAAGACGATGTTTTGAATTTACTAGCAGGTGATAAAATGATCACAGCTGAGCCCCAAGGGTTGAACTACATATATATTAATAAAATATAACATGGGGCTTCACACTAAGCTATAAGGCTTCAATATTTTCAAGTAAATTGATGAGACACTCCAAAATTTTTTAGTAGTTCAGCTAGTAAATGAGATTGAAATTGAGTGCCGTTATCTGATACTAAAACCTGGGGTGCTCCAAAAAAATGGAAAACTTTCTTTTTCAAGAACGTCACAACTTCAATCGCTGTAGCTCGCCTCATCGGTTGCAAGAGCACAAATTTTGTATACTGATCCAATACAATTAGTAAATAGCTATTACCCAGTGTGCTTCTCAGATATGGACCTAAAAAATCAATATGCAGCTTTTGCAAGGGCCGTGATACTTCAAAGTACTCGCCCATTTCAGGCTGTGTAGTATAGTTGGTTGGTTTGATTTGTTTGCACGTGTCACAATTTTGATTATACGTTTTGACATCGCGAGCCATTTGTAGGCCAACGATATTGACGCTGATAAAACTTTAAAGTTTTATAAAAGTCAAGATGGGCACTCCTTGGAGGGTTATGTGCTTGCCTAAGAAGATCGAGGACTAACCCATCCGGGATTACCAACTTCCACTGAGATATGTCAGTACTCTCATACAAGTTTGAGTTTGGCAAATTATATAGTTTACCGTTCATAATTTGAAGATTCCATTTTATTGTCGCATTTTCTTTAAGTGCTTTAATTTTGTCAATGTACGCAGGTTCGCTGAAAGCAATTGAATTCAGATCCACATGTAGAGGTGCCACATCTTTGTCATAGCCGGAACTATCGGGTATGGTTATTTCGTCGATTTCGAGCCTGGGTAACGCATCGGGAACCACATTTTGAGTACCCTTACGGTATTCAATATTAAAAGAGAACCCTTGATGTTGCAGGCTCCATCTGGCCAATCTGCCCGATAGGTCTCGTTGGTCCATTAACCAGCGCAAGCTAGAATAGTCCGTTATAATAGTAAAAATGTAGCCCTCCACATACAAATTGAATCTTTTTACGCTCATAACGGTGGCTATGCACTCCAGTTCCGTTGTACTGTATTTTCTCTGGGCTCATCTGATTTTTGAAAAAGTACGTTCGCAACACCACACGTACTAGCGTCGCATTGAATAAAGAATGAACGGGTAAAGTCAGCGTTTCGGAGAACTGGTGCTGTTGTCAGGGCAGTTTTTAGCAATTCAAAAGCGTTTTGTGCTGCGTCATTCCAGATAAGTTTTTTTTTCTTTTTTAATAAGTCCGTAAGCGGTGTCGTGATACTGGAAAAATTCGAAATAAAACGCCGGTACCAGCCGACCATCTCAAGAAAACGCCGAAGCTGGCGAACTCAAGCTCAAGCATATGCTGGGCGATAAACTATTAGGAGCCATACATTCACTACTTGATTCCAAATTACCGGTGGCGGAATTTGAAAAATCCTTTTGTGACACTCTACCTCAACCTGTGTAGGAAGCTGCAATTACTATTACGGACATAAACGAAAATGGTAGCTCTGACGAGGATGACCTTACTAAAAATACCGCATACGAATAGCTCCAGAGCTGTCCACGGATAATTTACTGGAGCCTGCAGGTGTTACAGAAATCCATCCCAAACCAAAGGCTGATCAGATACTAACATCTCAAAACCCTGTTTTAGACAAAGAATATGCTAGATTTATAGAATTGGCTAAAAAAATAACTATGGCTGAAGATATCGCGACCCTATCGCGGGGTTACGACTGTTGAGAAAAATCGTATCAGCACTCCCGAGGATCGAATTACTCCTGAATACATAGATTACAAGCCAAAACAAAACTTTAATTTTAAAAATTCAGGCACTTTACATAGTTTAGGTCCCCGAACTCAAGAACGAATTTCTGGCGATAATATTGGAATCAACAAATGGAATATATCTTTTGATGGATCTATCCCCTTAGTCCACCAATAGAAAAATTTCTCTACAGTGTAGAACACCTTGCATCGGCCAATAACGTGACTCCTGAAAGACTTGTGGATGGGTTGCATCTCCTATTAAAAAATCCTGTCCTTGAATGGTACTAGGCAACATTAGAAAGGCAGAGAATGGTAGCTTGGATGGAATTGAAAAATGAAATATTAACGATGTTTAAGGATCTGCGATCAGATGCTGAAATTAAGCAGTCTATAGCCTCTCGAAAACAAATGCCAAAGGAAAGCAAGAATTTGTTCTATTCCGGATTTGGTGAACCAGTGTGTCGAGATTGAAGATACATGGAAAAAGCTAGCAGCAGAACAAATGTACTCTAGGAGATTTGTAAGCGAATTTACAAATTTTCAATCAGACCAGAATGCGTCGTTTCCTTTTCCCGAATCGACAAACATGTTTCCCAGTGAGTCCTCAAACCCATTTATCGAGCATCAACAATACAATTGCAATGATATTTGTAGAGTGAATATGGTAAAATCACCGCATGCTCAGTTTCAAAGAAATTCCGAAAGTTTTCCCCAGAATAATCATAGCGTGCACTACAACTATAATTTACGAAATAGTTGGAGACAACCAAATCAGGGAGCAAGTAATTTTAACAAAAATTGTTTTAGTTATGGCTCTCCAGGAGTGACCAAACCTCAGTGTCATAATTGCAATGGAACTAGCTCGGAAAACCGAAAGAGTGAAATGAACACACCTGGTACTCATCATCCCCAAACGGCAAACCCCCTTTTTTAAATGTGGCAGCCTGATTTATCCTGATGACCCTAACATTTCCATTATGCAGCAAACTCAAGCTCTCCTGAGGTCCAGAAAGAACCAACCCCATCAGCCACTGATCGCTAGCCGGCTGAAAAATGCTGCCCTGGAGCACAGTTGCGGGAGAGTCTGCAACGGTTTCTTGAACTCATAGAAAAATGTGTTTAGAAAACTGTTACACGGTTTAAGCTGAATACATCAAATTTTAATACGTTGTCTTTTTTTCATGTACGAGGTCGTTCTTATAAATCCGAGTTAATAATCCTCGCTTTTATTGAAGTTTTGTAACTATTGTCTTTTTCCTGATTGGGTTATCAACGCAAACGAGGAAGGGCCAGAACCCTCACACACTTAGCTTACCCTTGTTACGTAGAAGTTACCGCTGGCCCAGTTATCGCTGTACTTTAACCCGACCACCATATATTTCTTTTAGGTGCCGCTAAATTAGAATATAAAACTCATTTTTGGTACTCTCTCTCTCTCTCTTTCTCTCTGGCTTTCACATCCCATGAAGGGATTTCGCCGTCTTTTGCCATTTTTGGTGCACGGACTATAGAAATGGAAAACGCACTTATTGTTTATGATCGTATCTGTCAAATGCCATCTTAATTTATGCCTCTTTCAGCACGAATGCAATTTACGGTTTTTCATTTTTCAAGGCGGCCGCATGAAATGTGCTCAACCCTCGAGCCGAGCCAACAAAGTTAAAAATGTGTGATATGTATATGCAACTTGTTGTTGTAAATTATTGTTGTTGTAATGTAATTGTTGTTGTACCGCCATTTTGGGATCACATTTTAACTTTAACAGGAGTACATTCACGAGATTTACAATGTCCAACATTATAACAACTGTCATTGTAGAAATGACGTAGTAGAGTTAACATTAAGATTGTCTCAAGTGTCAAAACAAATGAAAACAATAAAAAGTTAATTTCTTAATTTCTTCATAACATAAAAGAGCAACATATTATGGAGCATCAAAATAATCACTGTATTCATAAAACACATTTTTTTAAAATAAATATATTAAAAATTCATTTTTGTTCTTTAAATTATTTTTCAACCATCATATAATGGTTGTTGATAGCACGATCATGTTGCTTTTGATACCTACACCACTAAATATGACATTTGTAGAGGCAGTCTCGAGTAGGGTTGAGAATGACGTTTGTAACAATGTAGAGTTCGTGAACGAAAAATGCACGCGTTCATTGTTACAATGCAGTTTTATGAACGATTTTGTGCTGCCATTGTTAACATTATTGTAACTCTCGTGAACGCACTCCAGTAAATGTAAATGGGGATTATTTTTCCCTATAAACATTTTGTGGAACAAAAATTACCCTAGCAAGTTTGATTTGTAAAAATTTGTTCGGCCAAAATGTTTTTGATTAAAATGCTATAAACATATTTTTCCCAATTCTGTATTCCCAAGAAAAGCCAGAATAGTGGTAGAAGTTTACGCACAGAATTCGAGCTACCTTTAGTCCTTCTCTTCGAAGTCCTCTGGAAATTTTCTCGTGACACACGTTTATAAAGGCGATGCCACATACACATTTCTACGGACGACATCTAAAAACAGATTTCGCATTTACGAATTAATTAGAGCATATTTTTGAATCAAATCAATGAGATAATATGTAAAATATCTCAAGTTAGTAGCTAAAATAATAAATTTGGAATTATTTAATAATTTTAATTGAAAAATTATCAATTTTCTATTTACCCGTTCCTAGAAACGATTTTTTCTCTGAATGGTATAATTTTACACGTGAACGAACGCACAAAAATCTAAAACGTTTTCCGAACTCATCAAAAAATTTTAAACGATTTTTTTCTCTGTTGTCTATATAACTTCAACAAATGTCAAAAAATTCCGAAACAAAATACCCTCCAGGCGCAAAAATGTATACACTAAAAATGTGCGGTTTACGAACAGTTTACGCACGTTAATTTTGATACCACACTACTACACCTATATTTAATTTTTATTATCACATATTACAGTAGATTTTGCTTTCTTTGAATATTTTAAAGAGTCGTAGTTTAAGTTTTTGTGTGCAATAAATTTATTCGTGATTGATTATAATATATTATTGGTCCAACTTTTGCCTTAAAAATAAGGGCGTTCATTTGTGATGCCTCAGTAAGAGCATTCCTGTTACGTAAGTAAAAATGTGTAGCTTCATGCTTTAAATTTGTAATTAGCTTTTTTGTGTTTCAGGTATGAATAGTCATTTGGATTATATGCGAGTTTTTTAATATGTGATAAAATATTTGTGAATTAAAATTAAGTATAACTACTTTATGCGGCATAATTTAATGTCCTTTTGAAATTAATTTTATTATTATATTATTAATTAAAACAGATTTTATTTAAATAAATACAAGATGAAAATATTGGTTTTTTATTTGACAATAAAGTAGTTCCGACGAATTAAACCGAGCGTAAAAGTCACGCGCAGGTGACTCGCCAAAGATACGCAAATACGGCTCATAAGTGTTACGTTTTTGTCGTACACATTATGAACAGTTTATAGACACTAACACATAGAAAAGTCTTCGCTAATTTGTTTCACTTCTCATGTGACAAAAATATACTTTACGTACCACATCCGTACCGTTTTTGCGTAACGTTTGCGAATACTTTAGTAGAGCTAAGTCTTCGTAAACCGTACGTTAATGTTACGTCTGGCCTGGAGGGTATATATTTTTCATTAATTTAATATTTTTATAAGGCTCATCATGAATATGGTATGGTAAACTTATTTAATTTTAAAATGAATAGAAATGGCGGTATAAACATTCAGCTCAAAACAAAATATAAAGAATTGTTGTTGTAAAAATCGTCTGTATTTTTTTTTGGTATGTGGCGAGGCAAAATAAATTTACGCACGAATCGTCTGTTATTAGAAGTGTATGTGGCAATGGCAACGCTTTAATCCATTTTTATTTGTTTATGGCCTCAAGCAAAATCTACTTAGATAAAAAGGACTGTGTATGGTGATAGCACATTTAAATAGATTTTGCCGCAAGTAATAGAAGAACCAATATGTATATGATTTTGATTTTCTATTATAATTTCAAAAAATATGTTTATCATACCTAACAGAAAGTCACCCTAAATGTTGATTTTAAACAACAATGTGTTACAAGAGTAGTACAAATACCAATTAATAGCTGGCAGTCAAATCTCACGATTTTGACAAATGTCATTTGTTTTACGTGAAAACTCACTGACAATGACAGCTGCATTGTGATTCTGATTCTCATTTCGGATATCAACATAATTATTAATTACATAATAACTAATCTAATTAAATGATCATTATTTTCTAACATATCATACAAGTGAAATGGCAGTAAACCAAAAATCAAAAAAATTCGTTGGTCGTAAAGCCAGCGAAGAACAGAAATCTTATTTGCTTTGGTGTTTGGAAAAGGATCCATCATATTTTCTTGAGTAAGCGCGGCTTTATTATTTATATTAGGAGCGGTAAATATTTTTTGGTTTTATTTTCACAGCGGTGATATGAAAGCACGTCAAAAGTCGGAACTATGGAATAAATTAGCCTGTGAGTTGAATGCATTAGGTGGTGCCCAAAAATCGGGGTCGAAATGGTTAAAATATTGGTCTGATCAGCGGTAAGAACTAAACTTGTATTCAAAATAGTGCCTATAGAAATTATTTGACCTTTGTGTTTACAGGTCATATGTTAGAGAACGCGCTGCCGAGCTCCATAAAAAAGTACCAGGCACAATTGTCTCATTAGGCGCGGACTATTATGATCCAACATCTAGAGTTCGAATTTTAAGCGATTATGAAAAAAGAGTATTGGCACTGGTTACACAGCCCGAAGCACCGGAGAAGTATCTACTCGAAATAGAACCTCTTACAGTAGAGAAAGTAGAAGAGGAATCTGCCCAAAAGAGGCGGGACTCTATAATAAACGAAGATGAAGAAGAATCGAGCGAATCGTTCACAAAAAGGATTAAGATAGAGTGGGACAGCGATGATTCCAATTGTTCACAACCCCAGTATGTTAGAAAACCTTCACAATCCGCACAAATTGAAGATGGTCCTCCGCCTGAAAAAATCACTGAAGTAATTATTAAATCAGAGTTTAATATTGAGCCATGTACTAGCCCTGTGCCTACGACATCTCCAGAGTTGAGTTATACGAGCACTAGAAAATTGCCAACAAAACCACCAGAAACAAATAATAAATCGGGAAGTAAAAAGGATTCTAGTGCAACAATACCCAAACTAATAAATGTACCGCCTAAACCTTCGAATAATACACCAAAAACAAAAAAAATTATGGAGTTCTCGACTCCTATTCAGATGGACGGAGTTACTTATATTTGTGGAACTTGTAAATCGGTACCGCCTAATAAATCGAATAAAAATGTTGAATATAAAACTTTGGCCATAATGGAGGAGGCTGAAAAATTTAATCGTGAAATAGAATTAAAAAAATTGCAAGTGGAGGAGAAAAAACTTGAGGCGCTCAATAAATTAATAAATGTGGTACAAAGCGGCTTTGACAGGATGGCACATTTAGCTAATTTGTAACTTATTAAATGTATTTGCACAATTTAATTACATGTCTTCTAAAATCGTTTTATTGTAAAGTGTGTTTAAATTTTTAGTCAACTACCAAACCTTTTTAAATACACTGTAAAATTATCGCTGTATAGGTACAAATCTCGATTCAAAGATGGAGTTAAGAATATTATACCATATTCGTAATTCGTATAAAAAATATTTGTTGACATTTTATCACTCAAATCAGTGTCAGTGTAAATCTATGGTGTAAATATTTGTGAAATTAGACAGGCGTGTAACATTTTTTAAAAATAATGTCATGAAATTGCACATAATACTTATTTACGTACACCTAAAATAATAACGAATTATTAGTTTTTATAAAATATGTCCACATCAGACGAAGCAATAACTATGCGTGTTCGTCCGAGTGAATTACAAAAGTTATACGTGATTGAATTTTTGGAACAACATCCTTGTCTTGCCACTGGCCGTGGATTTACGGGATTGACAGCAGACAGGATGAGAGATAAACGGGAGCTTTGGCTCGAATTAACTGACAAATTAAATAATATGGGACATGCCTTTAAAACGGTAGATACATGGCAAAAGTACTGGCGAGATCAACGGTTCGTATAAACATCTCTTGAATGCTTCGGTACTGACGTAGTTTTTTTTTATGTAATTTAGTGCATTTGTGAGAGAAAGGCATGCCGCTTACATGAAATCGTGTAAAAATGGTAATCGTGGCTTGCGCAATTGTGTCAAACCTCTAAATGATTATGAAAAACGAGTTTTAGCACTTATAACACCGATTACTAGCACCGAAACTGACCAATCAAATTATTTTGTTATTGAATATGTCGATAGTGATAATGATGACCAGATAAAAGCAAAGGTGGAAAGCGACAATGAACATTCCCAATTAGGCGGCGCATCATTTGCCTTGAGTTCTTCATCATTTGATCAAGTATCGCCGCCAAAGGATGAACCTATATCCGTACCAACATCACCAATGCCTCCTTCAACACCAACACCACCACCACAATCATCGTCAGCTCCAAGTATACAAATAAAGAGTATAAGGAGCCTGCTAAGCGAGGATCAAAATGAAAGAAATGGTAAACGCCTTAGACTCGATACTGAATTGGAACGGAAAACTATAGCGCTATTGGAGAAGAACGAAGAGTTTAACAGAGAAATGGAAATAAAGAAATTAGAAGTAGAGAAAGAAAAAGTACAGGCCCTCAAAGAATTAATTTCAGTTGTACGACTTGGATTCGCGTGTATAGCGGGTCAAAATATGAAAAGTAACTAGGTGATGGTTTTGCATTGTGCGCGGAATAAAATTAATTATTATTTTATATTACAAAAAGGGTTTAATATTGTGAAGTTTATTTTATGGCGAATAAATAAATTAGTTTTGATCTCCTGAACCCTCCCGCTATCGATATCCAAACGAAAGTTCGGCCTTTATTCCGACATGTGGACCATTAGAGTTTCAAATCATTTCTTCTTGCCATTCGAAAACCCTCTTTTTATTTAACCAGGGACTTAGGTCGGATTATAATCTTTTGGGTCTAGAATAATTTGCTGCAGGTGAATTGAGAACCAAATTGGCTGTTGTTCTCTGTGTATGAATCGCATAGTCACAATCTATTAAATCGGCTCAACGAAGGTATTCCTATTAGACAAATTGATGCGGGTTAGGCAAAATCTTTGTTCCGCATTCAACAGTAGTAGAAGTGGATATGGATACTACAATCGCAAGGTTCGAAAACGACAATGCACTCGGTTTCGAAAACAAATTCCCCGCAGAAATATTAATCCCCACAGAAATATTAATAAGGCGATCCACTTTGTATCGGTTTCGCTCAATACCAAGTCACATCGACTCGACACTTCCAGCAAACATATGACAGCGTCTGGTTGTGTCTTGGAATTGGTACCAAAGTAACTCGTATCTCTATGTAAACTATCAACATTAAGATTCCTTTGTAGAATTTAACAATATCGCACACAGCTTCATATCGCTAACATCTTCAAATGATATCCAGAGTTTTCTCAATCGAGATTGCTGAGATTGAATCTGTTGAAAACAGATTTTTGGTATGTGGAAATAAAAAACACGGCTATCTCTTGTTATGAGCAAACCGGAAGTGGTGACATATTTTTTTTTATTCGTTTTTAATACAGTGTTGCCTATAACCCAATTTATTATAATTCCCAACTAACAAAACATAAATTCACCCTATAAGCCAACACTGGGGACTGGTTTGGACTTGGGAAGTCCTTTTGTTAATGTATCAGCAATTATCTGATCTGTCACAATTGGATTTATTTTGATCACAAATGCTTCTACTTTCTCTTTCACAAAATGATGCCCGACATCAATATGTTTCGTATGAGGATGGTATGCATCTGTCTTCGAGAGATTAATTGCGCTTCGACTGTCAACAAATCCATAATGCTTCTTGACAGGCTGCCGAGACAGCCATATATATTCGACTTCAGTTGAAGAAAGTGCAACGGTTTTTGCTTGCGTGATCACCATGTTATTGCTCCACCGCCTTTCAGAAAAATATAACCAGTGGTGGATTTTCTTTCATCAAGATCACTCGCCCAGTCTGCATCACTGAAACCAGTAATGTTTTCTAATTCCGATCTCCGATATTGCAGCTTCGCACCTACTGTGCCTTTCAAGTAACGGAAGATCCGTTTCACTGCAACCCAATGCTGCTTTCCGGGATTATTTGAAAAACGACTCACCAAATTTACTGACTAGGCAATATCAGGTCGCGTATATTGTGCTACATACAGAACGCTGCCTACCGCTTCTTGAAATGGTATTTTCTGCATGTCCCCAATTTCGGCTTTGTTGGTTGGTGGCATACTTTTGTCTAGCTTAACGTTTATGTCGATCGGTGTCGCAACAGGGTTAGATTGAGACATGTTGAAGATCTAATTCAGAATCCCAAAATGCTTTGAGCTTCTCCTATAACTTTCATTTGAAAACGTTTAGACAGTTCGTCTTTCAAACCCGTGCTGCGCTTTGTTGATACTTAAAATCAAAAAATCATCGACGTACACCGCAACAATCAACTTGGAATTTCCGTCGATTTTATAATAGATACACCTATCAGTTTTAGATCGTGTCTGCCGATCTCTACCAACGAATTGTCCAAGTGCCTTGTTTAATTTACAAACTTTTCCTGCTCCATCTGCGAACCTTTCTGGTTGCAACTGTTGCTGTATTGAACAGCTAGTGCCAACAGATAGCGAATTGAGCTATACTTGGCTACTGGTGCATATGTTTCCTCATAATCCAGACCTTCACGCTGGGAACAACCCTTTACAACGGGCCGTGCTTTGTTTTGAACTGAACCATCTAATTTTAATTTGGTTTTAAACACCCATTTTGACTTAATCGCTTTGCTGTTACTCGGTAGATTATACAGAGTCCATGTTTCGTTTGCCATAATCACTCCATATTCATCTTCCATTGCTTGTCGCCACAAATTACTATCACTGCAGCTCAATGCTTCTTCAACACATTTCTGTGTCCTTTTTGAACGCCGATTTCCACTATCAATAATTTCTGCAATATCTGGACAACAATCGCTTCTGAACCATTGTCTTGTGCTTCAACAATTGTTTCGACACTGAAACATTCATCTTCATCGCCTGTGCTGTCATTATGTCCCACTTCATTTGAAAACCTGCGGTAAAGAAATACGTTCCAAATAAATCTCCGATGAATCAGACGCAACCGGAGTGACATCCCTGATTGTTCGTTATTTGACATTTGGAAGAATTGGACATCAACGTCGTTGTTTAAATATTCGCAGGACTCATCAAAAATACAAGCACGGGCTGAGAAAACTTCGTCATTTGTTGGATTGTACATACGATACCCTTTTTGATTTTCACAATAGCCAACCATTCTGCATTGTTGGGCTGTTGTATCGAACTTTTTTCGATTTTGTTTTGGCACATGTACCATAGCCTTTGATCCAAAAACCCTCAAGTTCAACAAATCCGGTTGTCTTCTAGTCTAAACCGTCTTTGGTATTCGTCCTGATAACACCTTTATCCGTGATCGGTTGATTAAATATACAACCATATTCGCGGCTTCGGCCCAAAAACGTTTCGATTACCCAGAATCAGACACAATCCGTTCTACAGTGGCTTATATGGAATTGTCGTCTGATGCTGAATCCTTGAACTCTGAAGAAAACTCAGGAGTTCTTTGTTACAATTCTCCACCGTTGTCTGTCCGTAACACTTTTAGTTTTGCTCCATACTGATTTGCGACAAATGCTTTAAATTTTTTGAAAACCGACACTACTTCATCTTTGGATTTTAAGAAGTAAACGAACGTCTTGTACGAATAATCGTCAACCAAGGAGAAAAATTAACGCGATCCATTAATCGATTTCTCTTCGATTTCATCTCGATGATGAGGTCGATTTTCCGTACTGTAATTTTGGCTGCTTTCCTTTACAACAAACGACACAAATGTCAGTTTTGTCACTTGGTTCAACAATGTCCATTCCCGACGATTTTTGCAACTCTTTCATATATTGGACGCTCATATGTCCAAGCCGTCGATGCCACAATTCAAAATTGTCCTTGATACAACTGGCGCGAATGAACAACACGCACTTTTATCCAAATCGTGTTTGTACATATTCTTTTCTAGAGTTGCTGTCGCTATTAGCTGATTACGCTTGTCAAAAATCCTACAGTGCGGCGGTCATCGAAAACTATCACTTTACCATTCTTAGCCATCTGACCCACAGAAAGTAAGTTCGTTGATAATTCAGGCACATATAGATTACGTCTGCTGTGATAGTTGTTTTTTTACTGTCAACGATAATGTCCAGATTACACGTTCCCTTACAGTTGACTGGCACCTTTTCGTTGTTAGCCACGATAACTTCTTTAAGTGTTGACAATCGGGAACAATTTGTAATAATTTGCATATTATTTGTCATGTGCCAATCCATTCTTCGCTGACTACAAAACCAATGACGTTTAACTTTTGCGAAGCACAGATGATTGTTGTTATATACCGCTCCATTGACGGACAATTTTCAAGTTTACTGTTAATCATTTTTCGCATCAAGGCGATTTTGTTCGACAGTCTGTCATGCTGGAACACTTTTCTTAATTTTTCCCACATTTCTTCTGAAGTTTCTAAACTCCGAATATGAACATATAAATACTGGAATGCACGCACATGATGATTTTTGATTTTGCTTGTATTTCCCGCTTGGCCTTCTTTTTTTTATCTGCTCTCTGGTCTTGTTTTTCGATACAACACCACAGATCTTCATGCTCAAGATACGATTTCATGGCAAATTCCTATTCATTATAATTTTCACGTCCCATTAATTTTTCTACTGAAAAACTTTCGACGCCATGACTTGTTTCAATTTTCAAATTTTTTCTGACAAGCTTTTTACTTTAAATACTTTAACACTCAATTAACAAGGATTTTTTACTTGATCCCACAATAAAAAAAACTGCCAAAAACCTGGGCCCATAACTTGTTGAAATTTGAAAACAGATTTTTGGTATGTGGAAATAAAAAACACGGCTACCTCTTGTTATGAGTAAACCGGAAGTGGTGACATATTTTTTATTCATTTTTAATACAGTGTTGCCTATAACCCAATTTATTATAATTCCCAATTAACAAAACATAAATTCACCCTATAAGCCAACAGAACAGAATCATCTATCATATTCATGGAAAATTTCACTTGTTCATCTTAGCAATAGCGAAAGTTAGCCGGAACTGTATGAAATCAATGAGAAACATCCAATTTCAGTAGGAAGGAATAAAATTCTAGCTAAATCTCTTTCCAACATTTCACCCAGATCCGCAGTCAACGTAAGACCAGGTCGAACCATAAAAGGAAGATCGGAACTAGATTATTTTTACCATCCTGAACCATCTTGCACATTGCGTGCAGGTTGGGTGTGCAACGTAAATGTTTTCAGCCGAAATCAGAACCAAGTTGCCTAGAATCACTGTAAAAGAAAGTTTAAAGTACAAACGTCCACGAAAATTGAGGACTAACTCGACCATTGTACAATGAAAACGGTGCGTTCTATTTTTATGTCAACCAGAACCGTAAATAGGCTTAGCCTTATGGTTCCTTTTATGGTTCTGTAAAATAAAAAGCATCCAGCCATCATAGTAATCCTAAATCAAGATACTAACTTTTTCTTTTATTTCCGGCTTAGGAGCAAAGAGCGTGTACTATATTGGACCATCGCACTCGATATATTAAGTTGTTTCGCTTCAGGTAACAAAGTTTTCTTCAATGTTATTGCTGATTTTTCTACTCTGTTCTAAAATTGCGGATTTCATTCTAACGACATTCTCGTTATGTCATTAAAACCTTCCTCCGTGTATGTCCATCCATCTCCAGTTTTATATCTTAATAGCAAGCTCAATTTTGGTCTGTTTCGTTCATTGTTTAAGAACTTGTTTAGTCAGAAACCTCTTATGAACCACCTAAGGAATCTGTTTACAAATAACTGTAGTGCTCTTCAAACTTTCTGCGTACGTTTCTATGTTCCACAGCTATACAGTAGTGCTGTTTTTACAGAGACATTGAACATTCGTTGTTTAGTACTTCTTGATGGAAATACCTGCATTTCAGATTTTATGGAGAATATTCAACGCGTTATTGCATTTTTAATACGCTTATTAAGGCCGTATTTATGGTTGGTGCTCGTTCGACCAATCGTATTGCTCAAAAATGACGTTTTTTTTTCTTCTGAATTTGAATTTCTTCTGACGGTGAGCTACAACATTACCTACAACAGTGGCGACGAGAAAAATACGAAATCGCGTATTTTAGAAAATTAATCAAGTTACAAAACAACACGCGATCCGCTTAAGTCACATAACCTTAAAAACCACATGAGTTAAAAATTAAAATGGATAATAAGCTAATTGAAGATTTACTGTGACAAATGCAGATAGATAATAATCAACGTAGTACTGAAATGCATCAAATGCAACTGGAGTCTCAGAAAAAAGACGAAATGATCCAAGTTTGCTGAAAACTTGGAAAGACCGTATGGATAATTTCATATATGAAGCGGTAGAGAGTGCAACATTTGAGTTGTGGTATGCCCGCTATGAATCAATTTTCGTCAATCGTTGATGAAGCCGGCGAAAGTTGATTTGCTGCTGCAGAAACTGACTAATCAAGATTACCAAAAATGTTTCAACACTATTCTGCCACGCAAGCCTATGGAATTCACTGGCAACTGCCGTCGATGAACTCAAATGTATTTACGGGCAGAAAGAATAACTGTTTTCGATATGATTTAAGTGTATAAAAATCTCAAAGAGCGAGAATGAGGATTACAAAACGTTGGCCTCCCGCGTTGAATTCGATGTGTGAAAAATTTGACATCGCAAAATGCTCAGCACTCGATTTTAAGATCCTGGCTCTTTGTGCAGAGCCTCAACAAATTGCAGGACTTCATCACCTTGGATAAGCTACTGTCAAAGTTAGATGCACACTACACGGAAACAGGGTCAGACATGGGACTAAAATTGAAATTGCAAGAGCTAGTCAACATCGTTGAGCGCCTAAGCAACCTCATAAGGGACAAAGGCATGGAGACCCGCGATTCCGACGGACGGGCCTACGTTGCAAACTCAGCCCTGAATGTGTTTGGCAGCGATTGGATGGAACTTACGGGGCTTTTCGACATACCATTATCATATCAGTGTGCAACAGAGTTCATGGAAATGGAGAGCTGTCGCTGCCGGAGGACATCCGGATGAAATTCCCTTCTGTGTTCGTTGATGATGAAATTGAAACCAGGGGCGAAGTCTGTCGTCAGCGGTCTTTACCGTATACAGCCATACAAGCAATTCAGGATGAGTTGCAGAGATTATAGTTTTTAAGAGTTATTCAACCAATAGAATATGCCAAGAAAAAAAACGGAGGAACTCGCGTGACAGCAGATTATTCGATGGGCCTCAATGCCGCACTAGAACCTAATCAGTATCCACTCAATCAATAGATGGCAGCCTGGAGTGAAGACAGCACCTGGCATTTTCCAACAGCTAATGGACACAATGCTTGGGGGTATGTGTATAGTTGCATATAGTGTATAGTTGTATATCTTGACAATATTATTTTCAATAACATTCAGGATTACGGTTTCACCCTTACCTCGCGAAATGTTCTTTCAGTGAGAAGTCGATTGACTATACTTGGGCCACATGGACAAGAATGGACTGCTGCTCGTGATGAGGCGTTCAAAAGGCTGAGAAATGTTTTGGCAACAGATCTCGCATTAGCACATTACGATCCAACGAAGAAAATTATTGTTGCCGCTGACGCATATAGAACGGAATGGGGCAGTATTATTACATAAATTCGAAGATGGTTCATAAATTCGAAGATGGTTCAGATCGTTCTATCATGTGTGCAGCATCGTAAGAAATTTCATCGTTATATCTACGGCCGGAAGTTCGAGCTACGTACCGATTACCAACCATTGTTAGCAGTTTTTTTCTCTCTCTCTCTCTCTCTCTCTCTAGCATTTACATCCCATGAAGGGATTTTGCCGCCCGCACTATGGTCCTCCATCCTTCTCGGTCCATCGCTCTCGTCCTCCAATTTCGACATCCTAATACGAGTAGGTCTTGTTCGACGTCGTCACGCCAGCGCAGTCGGGGTCTTCCTCTACGACGTACTCCGGCTGGTTGTTGATGGAACACTTTGTAAACCATTCGTTGTTGTGGAGATCTTGCAACGTGGCCGAGCCATCTCACTCGATTAGATTTGATGAAGCCGATAATATCGCTACCTCCGAGAAGTTGCTTTATTTCGTGGTTCATGCGAATCCGATATTCATAGCAGTTTTTGGATCAAATAAATCATCACCGGTTAATTTTGAAGCAATTCAGGTTGAAAATGCAAAATCCCTGGTCCTGAAACAGGTGGCTTATTTCATCAAGTAGGGTTGGCCTGAAAGGAGAAAGCAAATAAGAAATGGCGCGGTGGCAAACCATTTCCAAATCCGAACATCGCTCTCATTAATTAAAGAGTGTATTTTTTATTACGAGCAGGTCTTGATACTAATTGCACAAGGCTATTCTCAAGGAACTGTATTCTGTTAGTGCGAAGCAAAGTTTACTGGCCCGGAATTGACAACGATATCGAGTCTCATGTAAAAAGATGTGGTATTTGGAGATTAACTTAAAATTACCTTGGAAATGCACGCTACAAGCATGGCCGATGCCGAAAGGGACCTTGGGCAGTCAATGAATTCTACTACCTGGTCACCGTTGATGCATTTAGCAACTGGCCGGAGGTTTTCAAGATGAGCAGCACGACATCTGAGAAGACCGTTGAAAACTTGTTGGAAACATTCGCTCGGCATGGATTGTGTGACACCATCGTTAACGACAACGGCCCGGCCCACAGGTTAAGTCTGACTGCTTCAAGAAGATGTGTGCCAAGAAATTCATCGGTCACATTACTTCGGCACCCTACCACCCACAGTCAAATGGCCATGCGGAGGGTTTTGTCGAGCTCCTTAAGACAGGTCTCGAAAAGTTGAAGACGGAAGGGAATGTCGACAAAATCTTGCGGAAATTTGTTTTGTACTATCGCTACACGCCTTTGTATGTACTGGTGATGAAGTCTCTGTACAAACTAATGACTGCCTGTGGCGGTCATGGACGTGGGGAAGGCAAACCTATAAAACAGCCAAATTATGCTGTACTTCCGGCTGTACAAAACAGCTTGTATAATGAACTTGACCGAATGTTGTCTCTCAGAGTGATCGAGGAGTCTAACAGTTCCTGGTGTTCCCCGGTGACATTAGTCCGAAAATCAAATGGCAAAGTTCGAATGTGTCTAGATGCACGTAAACTGAACGAAGTGACGATCAGGGATGCTTATCCATTGCCAATCATTGACGGACTCTTGAGCCGATTGGATCAGACCAAATTCATTTCATGCATCGACTTGAAAGATGCATTTTGGCAGATCCCATTGGCCCAAGAGTCTCGAGATAAAACTGCGTTTACGGTCCCTGGTCGTCCTTTGTATCAGTTTTCCATTGCTACCATTCGGACTTTGCAATTCCCCGCAGACGATGAGTGTAGGCTAATGCACCGGGTGACACCACACCGCAGCCACACGAGCAGGTTTTCGTGCTATTTAGATGACCTACTTATCACCTCTGAAAACTTTCAACAACATATATCCTTACATCAAGTTGCGTCATTGCTGAAGCGAGCGGGTTTAACTGTCAACTTGGCAAAAATCAAATTTTTGCTTATAGAAATCCATTACTTAGGCCATATAGTCGGCGATGGTTGCTTTAAATTTGATCCGGAAAAAGTTAGTGCTATCCTCGAGTACCCGGTACCTAATACTGTAAAGAAAAAACGTCGTTTTTTAGGGATGTCGAGTGGTATCGAAGATTTATTTCTTCCTATGCCACTTTAGCAGCCCCAATTTCTGATTTGCTGAAAAAGACACGAACCTTTCAATGGGATGACAAATGCCAGCGCTCTTTTGAAAATCTCAAACAAGCATTATCCTCAGCACCAGTTTTGATACATTCAAACTTCACCGAGCCGTTTTACATACAATGCGATGCGAGAAGTACCGGCATGCTTAGCTGCAGTTGTTAGTGTTTAGAAATTCCGAGCGTATGTTGAGGGTCACTCGTTTACCATCATTACCGACCATGCCAGCCTGAAATGGCTCATGAGCCAAACGGAATTAAGCGGTAGGTTGGCGCGATGTCTTTAAAATTACAGGGATTCACGTTTAATATTCAGCATCGGAAAGGCACTCAAAATGTCGTACCAGATACCTTATCCCGCACCTTTAGGGAGGAAATCGATCATAATAACGAATATGTGTTGAACATTGATCTAGATTCACCGGAATTCAATATCGATAGTTAAATGTGCAATTAATTAACAAACTCAAAGAAAATTCACCCGGTTATCCAAACTTGCGTATTGAAAATCAGAAAATATATATAAATCCTTCCAACCGTCACCAGGAGAGCCTCACAGACATTCCGTTTTGGAAATTATTTATTCCAGACGATTTGACCCATAATCTGATTACGTTAGGCTCATGATCCACCATTAGCATCTCATCTTGGAGTTTCAAAAACGCTTGATCGTTTGCAGGGTTTTTACTATTGGCCCAGCATGGCCAAAGACGTGAAAGATTACGTTGGTAGTTGTGAGATATGCAAGCAAATCAAGGCACCAAATTTTTCAACTCAACCATTAACGGGAAACCAAATAGTAGCAGTTAGGCCAATGCAGCATATATATGCCGATTTCTTGGGTCCTTACCCAAGATCGTCAAATGAAAATGTTTATTTATTTATTGCGTTAGACCGATACTCAAAATTTATATTTTTGAAGCCGATGAGGCAAGCACTAGCTTCTGCAGTTTGCGATTTCTTGGAAAAGGAGTTATTCCCTACGTTTTCGGTACCAGAGGCCGAACTAACTTCCGATAATGCAAGCCAATTTCACTCAGTCGGTTTGCAAAATCTCCTGACCAAATTCGGTGTCAAGCATATGTATGTTCACAAGTATTCTCCCCAATGCAATGCTTCGGAGAGAGTGGATCGATCCATTCTTTTGGCGATTCGTGCGTATATGCGTATAAAAAGTGGGATGTGCATTTACACGAGATTGCCTCGGCATTACGGAATGTAGTACATAGTTCAACAAACTTTTCACCTCATTATCTCATGTTTGGTCAACACTGCATCACTCACGGAAGTGAATACCAATTACTTCGGGCACTCGATTTGATCGCAAACGGTGATATTGTTGTGCATAGCAAATCTAATCGCCTGAGTGTGAGCCAGCAAAAAGTGCTTTCCAATTTGGAGAATGCTTACAATAAAAATGTAAATTGCTACAACTTACGAAGCCGAAATCGAGAACTACAGGTTGGTCAAACTGTCTATGTGCGCAATTTTGCGTTAAGTGACGCCTCAAAAAATATTCAGCTAGCGCGAAATTCGGTTGTAACCATTTTGAGCGCGGAAGTGCTGAAATTTTATTATGCCAATTATTATTATTTTTATTAAACAATTGAATATTTTTCTGTTTTTTGGGTCTCTTCTGTTCTGTATTTTGGTCAGTCGATGAGTAGCCAAGTTAGAAGAGGATTGCAGGCGAACGAGGCAACATATTGAAGCAAACTAAACGTTGAACCACTCATAATAACATTGATAATCAAAACTAAATGAAACATTCGGAATCGGTGACTATGAATTTTATCCGTTCAAAAAAAGTAAGGCACATTTTTTTGTTGAAATTCCGGTTCAAAATGATTATAGGTACAGTATAGAACACGTTGAGCACGAAATTACCGGTTGGACGTATAAGGAAAGCAGTGGTTGTTGGAAGTTTCGTATTTTGAAATTCGGTCACTTTGTGCTTCGAAACTGGATTGCAGGCGATCGAGGCAACATATTGAAGCAAACTAAACGTTGAACCACTCATAATAACATTGATAATCAAAACTAAATGAAACATTCGGAATCGGTGACTATGAATTTTATCCGTTCAATAAAAGTAAGGCTAACATCACGTTTTTTCGCGAAAAATTGAAAACTTTTTTTTGTTGAAATTCCGGTTCAAAATGATTATAGGTACAGTATAGAACACGTTGAGCACGAAATTACCGGTAGGACGTATAAGGAAAGCAGTGGTTGTTGGAAGTTTCGTATTTTGAAATTCGGTCACTTTGTGCTTCGAACCTGGATTGCAGGCGTTCGAGGCAACATATTGAAGCAAACTAAACGTTGAATCACTCATAATAAAATTGATAATCAAAACTAAATGAAACATTCGGAATCCGTGACTATGAATTTTATCCGTTCAAAAAAAGTAAGGCTAACATCACGTTTTTTCGCGAAAAATTGAAAACTTTTTTTTGTTGAAATTCCGGTTCAAAATGATTATAGGTACAGTATAGAACACGTTGAGCACGAAATTACCGGTAGGACGTATAAGGAAAGCAGTGGTTGTTGGAAGTTTCGTATTTTGAAATTCGGTCACTTTGTGCTTCGAACCTGGATTGCAGGCGTTCGAGGCAACATATTGAAGCAAACTAAACGTTGAATCACTCATAATAAAATTGATAATCAAAACTAAATGAAACATTCGGAATCCGTGACTATGAATTTTATCCGTTCAAAAAAAGTAAGGCTAACATCACGTTTTTTCGCGAAAAATTGTAAACTTTTTTTTGTTGAAATTCCGGTTCAAAATGATTATAGGTACAGTATAGAACACGTTGAGCACGAAATTACCGGCAGGACGTATAAGGAAAGCAGTGGTTGTTGGAAGTTTCTTATTTTGAAATTCGGTCACTTTGTGCTTCGAACCTGGATTGCAGGCGATCGAGGCAACATATTGAAGCAAACTAAACGTTGAACCACTCATAATAACATTGATATTCAAAACTAAATGAAACATTCGGAATCGGTGACTATGAATTTTATCCGTTCAAAAAAAGTAAGGCTAACCATCACGTTTTTTCGCGAAAAATTGAAAACTTTTTTTTGTTGAAATTCCGGTTCAAAATGATTATAGGTTAAGTATAGAACACGTTGAGCACGAAATTACCGGTAGGACGTATAAGGAAAGCAGTGGTTGTTGGAAGTTTCGTATTTTGAAATTCGGTCACTTTGTGCTTCGAACCTGGATTGCAGGCGATCGAGGCAACATATTGAAGCAAACTAAACGTTGAATCACTCATAATAAAATTGATAATCAAAACTAAATGAAACATTCGGAATCCGTGACTATGAATTTTATCCGTTCAAAAAAAGTAAGGCTAACCATCACGTTTTTTCGCGAAAAATTGAAAACTGTTTTTTGTTGAAATTCCGGTTCAAAATGATTATAGGTTAAGTATAGAACACGTTGAGCACGAAATTACCGGTAGGACGTATAAGGAAAGCAGTGGTTGTTGGAAGTTTCGTATTTTGAAATTCGGTCACTTTGTGCTTCGAACCTGGATTGCAGGCGATCGAGGCAACATATTGAAGCAAACTAAACGTTGAATCACTCATAATAAAATTGATAATCAAAACTAAATGAAACATTCGGAATCCGTGACTATGAATTTTATCCGTTCAAAAAAAGTAAGGCTAACATCACGTTTTTTCGCGAAAAATTGAAAACTTTTTTTTGTTAAAATTCCGGTTCAAAATGATTATAGGTTAAGTATAGAACACGTTGAGCACGAAATTACCGGTAGGACGTATAAGGAAAGCAGTGGTTGTTGGAAGTTTCGTATTTTGAAATTCGGTCACTTTGTGCTTCGAACCTGGATTGCAGGCGATCGAGGCAACATATTGAAGCAAACTAAACGTTGAATCACTCATAATAAAATTGATAATCAAAACTAAATGAAACATTCGGAATCCGTGACTATGAATTTTATCCGTTCAAAAAAAGTAAGGCTAACATCACGTTTTTTCGCGAAAAATTGAAAACTTTTTTTTGTTGAAATTCCGGTTCAAAATGATTATAGGTACAGTATAGAACACGTTGAGCACGAAATTACCGGTAGGACGTATAAGGAAAGCAGTGGTTGTTGGAAGTTTCGTATTTTGAAATTCGGTCACTTTGTGCTTCGAACCTGGATTGCAGGCGATCGAGGCAACATATTGAAGCAAACTAAACGTTGAACCACTCATAATAACATTGATATTCAAAACTAAATGAAACATTCGGAATCGGTGACTATGAATTTTATCCGTTCAATAAAAGTAAGGCTAACCATCACGTTTTTTCGCGAAAAATTGAAAACTTTTTTTTGTTGAAATTCCGGTTCAAAATGATTATAGGTTAAGTATAGAACACGTTGAGCACGAAATTACCGGTAGGACGTATAAGGAAAGCAGTGGTTGTTGGAAGTTTCGTATTTTGAAATTCGGTCACTTTGTGCTTCGAACCTGGATTGCAGGCGATCGAGGCAACATATTGAAGCAAACTAAACGTTGAACCACTCATAATAACATTGATATTCAAAACTAAATGAAACATTCGGAATCGGTGACTATGAATTTTATCCGTTCAAAAAAAGTAAGGCTAACCATCACGTTTTTTCGCGAAAAATTGAAAACTTTTTTTTGTTGAAATTCCGGTTCAAAATGATTATAGGTTAAGTATAGAACACGTTGAGCACGAAATTACCGGTAGGACGTATAAGGAAAGCAGTGGTTGTTGGAAGTTTCGTATTTTGAAATTCGGTCACTTTGTGCTTCGAACCTGGATTGCAGGCGATCGAGGCAACATATTGAAGCAAACTAAACGTTGAATCACTCATAATAAAATTGATAATCAAAACTAAATGAAACATTCGGAATCCGTGACTATGAATTTTATCCGTTCAAAAAAAGTAAGGCTAACCATCACGTTTTTTCGCGAAAAATTGAAAACTTTTTTTTGTTAAAATTCCGGTTCAAAATGATTATAGGTTAAGTATAGAACACGTTGAGCACGAAATTACCGGTAGGACGTATAAGGAAAGCAGTGGTTGTTGGAAGTTTCGTATTTTGAAATTCGGTCACTTTGTGCTTCGAACCTGGATTGCAGGCGATCGAGGCAACATATTGAAGCAAACTAAACGTTGAATCACTCATAATAAAATTGATAATCACAACTAAATGAAACATTCGGAATCCGTGACTATGAATTTTATCCGTTCAAAAAAAGTAAGGCTAACCATCACGTTTTTTCGCGAAAAATTGAAAACTTTTTTTTGTTAAAATTCCGGTTCAAAATGATTATAGGTTAAGTATAGAACACGTTGAGCACGAAATTACCGGTAGGACGTATAAGGAAAGCAGTGGTTGTTGGAAGTTTCGTATTTTGAAATTCGGTCACTTTGTGCTTCGAACCTGGATTGCAAGCGATCGAGGCAACATATTGAAGCAAACTAAACGTTGAATCACTCATAATAAAATTGATAATCAAAACTAAATGAAACATTCGGAATCCGTGACTATGAATTTTATCCGTTCAAAAAAAGTAAGGCTAACCATCACGTTTTTTCGCGAAAAATTGAAAACTTTTTTTTGTTAAAATTCCGGTTCAAAATGATTATAGGTTAAGTATAGAACACGTTGAGCACGAAATTACCGGTAGGACGTATAAGGAAAGCAGTGGTTGTTGGAAGTTTCGTATTTTGAAATTCGGTCACTTTGTGCTTCGAACCTGGATTGCAGGCGATCGAGGCAACATATTGAAGCAAACTAAACGTTGAATCACTCATAATAAAATTGATAATCAAAACTAAATGAAACATTCGGAATCCGTGACTATGAATTTTATCCGTTCAAAAAAAGTAAGGCTAACCATCACGTTTTTTCGCGAAAAATTGAAAACTTTTTTTTGTTGAAATTCCGGTTCAAAATGATTATAGGTTAAGTATAGAACACGTTGAGCACGAAATTACCGGTAGGACGTATAAGGAAAGCAGTGGTTGTTGGAAGTTTCGTATTTTGAAATTCGGTCACTTTGTGCTTCGAACCTGGATTGCAGGCGATCGAGGCAACATATTGAAGCAAACTAAACGTTGAATCACTCATAATAAAATTGATAATCAAAACTAAATGAAACATTCGGAATCCGTGACTATGAATTTTATCCGTTCAAAAAAAGTAAGGCTCACCATCACGTTTTTTCGCGAAAAATTGAAAACTTTTTTTTGTTGAAATTCCGGTTCAAAATGATTATAGGTTAAGTATAGAACACGTTGAGCACGAAATTACCGGTAGGACGTATAAGGAAAGCAGTGGTTGTTGGAAGTTTCGTATTTTGAAATTCGGTCACTTTGTGCTTCGAACCTGGATTGCAGGCGATCGAGGCAACATATTGAAGCAAACTAAACGTTGAATCACTCATAATAAAATTGATAATCAAAACTAAATGAAACATTCGGAATCCGTGACTATGAATTTTATCCGTTCAAAAAAAGTAAGGCTAGCCATCACGTTTTTTCGCGAAAAATTGAAAACTTTTTTTTGTTGAAATTCCGGTTCAAAATGATTATAGGTTAAGTATAGAACACGTTGAGCACGAAATTACCGGTAGGACGTATAAGGAAAGCAGTGGTTGTTGGAAGTTTCGTATTTTGAAATTCGGTCACTTTGTGCTTCGAACCTGGATTGCAGGCGATCGAGGCAACATATTGAAGCAAACTAAACGTTGAATCACTCATAATAAAATTGATAATCAAAACTAAATGAAACATTCGGAATCCGTGACTATGAATTTTATCCGTTCAAAAAAAGTAAGGCTAGCCATCACGTTTTTTCGCGAAAAATTGAAAACTTTTTTTTGTTGAAATTCCGGTTCAAAATGATTATAGGTTAAGTATAGAACACGTTGAGCACGAAATTACCGGTAGGACGTATAAGGAAAGCAGTGGTTGTTGGAAGTTTCGTATTTTGAAATTCGGTCACTTTGTGCTTCGAACCTGGATTGCAGGCGATCGAGGCAACATATTGAAGCAAACTAAACGTTGAATCACTCATAATAAAATTGATAATCACAACTAAATGAAACATTCGGAATCCGTGACTATGAATTTTATCCGTTCAAAAAAAGTAAGGCTAACCATCACGTTTTTTCGCGAAAAATTGAAAACTTTTTTTGTTGAAATTCCGGTTCAAAATGATTATAGGTTAAGTATAGAACACGTTGAGCACGAAATTACCGGTAGGACGTATAAGGAAAGCAGTGGTTGTTGGAAGTTTCGTATTTTGAAATTCGGCCACTTTGTGCTTCGAACCTGGATTGCAGGCGATCGAGGCAACATATTGAAGCAAACTAAACGTTGAATCACTCATAATAAAATTGATAATCAAAACTAAATGAAACATTCGGAATCCGTGACTATGAATTTTATCCGTTCAAAAAAAGTAAGGCTAGCCATCACGTTTTTTCGCGAAAAATTGAAAACTTTTTTTTGTTAAAATTCCGGTTCAAAATGATTATAGGTTAAGTATAGAACACGTTGAGCACGAAATTACCGGTAGGACGTATAAGGAAAGCAGTGGTTGTTGGAAGTTTCGTATTTTGAAATTCGGTCACTTTGTGCTTCGAACCTGGATTGCAGGCGATCGAGGCAACATATTGAAGCAAACTAAACGTTGAATCACTCATAATAAAATTGATAATCACAACTAAATGAAACATTCGGAATCCGTGACTATGAATTTTATCCGTTCAAAAAAAGTAAGGCTAACCATCACGTTTTTTCGCGAAAAATTGAAAACTTTTTTTGTTGAAATTCCGGTTCAAAATGATTATAGGTTAAGTATAGAACACGTTGAGCACGAAATTACCGGTAGGACGTATAAGGAAAGCAGTGGTTGTTGGAAGTTTCGTATTTTGAAATTCGGCCACTTTGTGCTTCGAACCTGGATTGCAGGCGATCGAGGCAACATATTGAAGCAAACTAAACGTTGAATCACTCATAATAAAATTGATAATCAAAACTAAATGAAACATTCGGAATCCGTGACTATGAATTTTATCCGTTCAAAAAAAGTAAGGCTAGCCATCACGTTTTTTCGCGAAAAATTGAAAACTTTTTTTTGTTAAAATTCCGGTTCAAAATGATTATAGGTTAAGTATAGAACACGTTGAGCACGAAATTACCGGTAGGACGTATAAGGAAAGCAGTGGTTGTTGGAAGTTTCGTATTTTGAAATTCGGTCACTTTGTGCTTCGAACCTGGATTGCAGGCGATCGAGGCAACATATTGAAGCAAACTAAACGTTGAATCACTCATAATAAAATTGATAATCAAAACTAAATGAAACATTCGGAATCCGTGACTATGAATTTTATCCGTTCAAAAAAAGTAAGGCTAACCATCACGTTTTTTCGCGAAAAATTGAAAACTTTTTTTTGTTGAAATTCCGGTTCAAAATGATTATAGGTTAAGTATAGAACACGTTGAGCACGAAATTACCGGTAGGACGTATAAGGAAAGCAGTGGTTGTTGGAATTTTCGTATTTTGAAATTCGGTCACTTTGTGCTTCGAACCTGGATTGCAGGCGATCGAGGCAACATATTGAAGCAAACTAAACGTTGAATCACTCATAATAAAATTGATAATCACAACTAAATGAAACATTCGGAATCCGTGACTATGAATTTTATCCGTTCAAAAAAAGTAAGGCTAACCATCACGTTTTTTCGCGAAAAATTGAAAACTTTTTTTTGTTGAAATTCCGGTTCAAAATGATTATAGGTTAAGTATAGAACACGTTGAGCACGAAATTACCGGTAGGACGTATAAGGAAAGCAGTGGTTGTTGGAAGTTTCGTATTTTGAAATTCGGTCACTTTGTGCTTCGAACCTGGATTGCAGGCGATCGAGGCAACATATTGAAGCAAACTAAACGTTGAATCACTCATAATAAAATTGATAATCAAAACTAAATGAAACATTCGGAATCCGTGACTATGAATTTTATCCGTTCAAAAAAAGTAAGGCTAACCATCACGTTTTTTCGCGAAAAATTGAAAACTTTTTTTTGTTGAAATTCCGGTTCAAAATGATTATAGGTTAAGTATAGAACACGTTGAGCACGAAATTACCGGTAGGACGTATAAGGAAAGCAGTGGTTGTTGGAATTTTCGTATTTTGAAATTCGGTCACTTTGTGCTTCGAACCTGGATTGCAGGCGATCGAGGCAACATATTGAAGCAAACTAAACGTTGAATCACTCATAATAAAATTGATAATCAAAACTAAATGAAACATTCGGAATCCGTGACTATGAATTTTATCCGTTCAAAAAAAGTAAGGCTAACCATCACGTTTTTTCGCGAAAAATTGAAAACTTTTTTTTGTTGAAATTCCGGTTCAAAATGATTATAGGTTAAGTATAGAACACGTTGAGCACGAAATTACCGGTAGGACGTATAAGGAAAGCAGTGGTTGTTGGAAGTTTCGTATTTTGAAATTCGGTCACTTTGTGCTTCGAACCTGGATTGCAGGCGATCGAGGCAACATATTGAAGCAAACTAAACGTTGAATCACTCATAATAAAATTGATAATCACAACTAAATGAAACATTCGGAATCCGTGACTATGAATTTTATCCGTTCAAAAAAAGTAAGGCTAACTAACCATCACGTTTTTTCGCGAAAAATTGAAAACTTTTTTTTGTTGAAATTCCGGTTCAAAATGATTATAGGTTAAGTATAGAACACGTTGAGCACGAAATTACCGGTAGGACGTATAAGGAAAGCAGTGGTTGTTGGAAGTTTCGTATTTTGAAATTCGGTCACTTTGTGCTTCGAACCTGGATTGCAGGCGATCGAGGCAACATATTGAAGCAAACTAAACGTTGAATCACTCATAATAAAATTGATAATCAAAACTAAATGAAACATTCGGAATCCGTGACTATGAATTTTATCCGTTCAATAAAAGTAAGGCTCATCACGTTTTTTCGCGAAAAATTGAAAACTTTTTTTTGTTGAAATTCCGGTTCAAAATGATTATAGGTTAAGTATAGAACACGTTGAGCACGAAATTACCGGTAGGACGTATAAGGAAAGCAGTGGTTGTTGGAAGTTTCGTATTTTGAAATTCGGTCACTTTGTGCTTCGAACCTGGATTGCAGGCGATCGAGGCAACATATTGAAGCAAACTAAACGTTGAATCACTCATAATAACATTGATAATCAAAACTAAATGAAACATTCGGAATCCGTGACTATGAATTTTATCCGTTCAAAAAAAGTAAGGCTAAGGAAAGAACAATCACGTTTTTTCGCGAAAAATTGAAAACTTTTTTTTGTTGAAATTCCGGTTCAAAATGATTATAGGTTAAGTATAGAACACGTTGAGCACGAAATTACCGGTAGGACGTATAAGGAAAGCAGTGGTTGTTGGAAGTTTCGTATTTTGAAATTCGGTCACTTTGTGCTTCGAACCTGGATTGCAGGCGATCGAGGCAACATATTGAAGCAAACTAAACGTTGAATCACTCATAATAAAATTGATAATCAAAACTAAATGAAACATTCGGAATCCGTGACTATGAATTTTATCCGTTCAAAAAAAGTAAGCATCACGTTTTTTCGCGAAAAATTGAAAACTTTTTTTTGTTGAAATTCCGGTTCAAAATGATTATAGGTTAAGTATAGAACACGTTGAGCACGAAATTACCGGTAGGACGTATAAGGAAAGCAGTGGTTGTTGGAAGTTTCGTATTTTGAAATTCGGTCACTTTGTGCTTCGAACCTGGATTGCAGGCGATCGAGGCAACATATTGAAGCAAACTAAACGTTGAATCACTCATAATAAAATTGATAATCAAAACTAAATGAAACATTCGGAATCCGTGACTATGAATTTTATCCGTTCAAAAAAAGTAAGGCTAACCATCACGTTTTTTCGCGAAAAATTGAAAACTTTTTTTTGTTGAAATTCCGGTTCAAAATGATTATAGGTTAAGTATAGAACACGTTGAGCACGAAATTACCGGTAGGACGTATAAGGAAAGCAGTGGTTGTTGGAAGTTTCGTATTTTGAAATTCGGTCACTTTGTGCTTCGAACCTGGATTGCAGGCGATCGAGGCAACATATTGAAGCAAACTAAACGTTGAATCACTCATAATAAAATTGATAATCAAAACTAAATGAAACATTCGGAATCCGTGACTATGAATTTTATCCGTTCAAAAAAAGTAAGCATCACGTTTTTTCGCGAAAAATTGAAAACTTTTTTTTGTTGAAATTCCGGTTCAAAATGATTATAGGTTAAGTATAGAACACGTTGAGCACGAAATTACCGGTAGGACGTATAAGGAAAGCAGTGGTTGTTGGAAGTTTCGTATTTTGAAATTCGGTCACTTTGTGCTTCGAACCTGGATTGCAGGCGATCGAGGCAACATATTGAAGCAAACTAAACGTTGAATCACTCATAATAAAATTGATAATCAAAACTAAATGAAACATTCGGAATCCGTGACTATGAATTTTATCCGTTCAAAAAAAGTAAGCATCACGTTTTTTCGCGAAAAATTGAAAACTTTTTTTTGTTGAAATTCCGGTTCAAAATGATTATAGGTTAAGTATAGAACACGTTTAGCACGAAATTACCGGTAGGACGTGTAAGGAAAGCAGTGGTTGTTGGAAGTTTCGTATTTTGAAATTCGGTCACTTTGTGCTTCGAACCTGGATTGCAGGCGATCGAGGCAACATATTGAAGCAAACTAAACGTTGAACCACTCATAATAACATTGATATTCAAAACTAAATGAAACATTCGGAATCGGTGACTATGAATTTTATCCGTTCAATAAAAGTAAGGCTAACCATCACGTTTTTTCGCGAAAAATTGAAAACTTTTTTTTGTTGAAATTCCGGTTCAAAATGATTATAGGTACAGTATAGAACACGTTGAGCACGAAATTACCGGCAGGACGTATAAGGAAAGCAGTGGTTGTTGGAAGTTTCTTATTTTGAAATTCGGTCACTTTGTGCTTCGAACCTGGATTGCAGGCGATCGAGGCAACATATTGAAGCAAACTAAACGTTGAACCACTCATAATAACATTGATATTCAAAACTAAATGAAACATTCGGAATCGGTGACTATGAATTTTATCCGTTCAATAAAAGTAAGGCTAACCATCACGTTTTTTCGCGAAAAATTGAAAACTTTTTTTTGTTAAAATTCCGGTTCAAAATGATTATAGGTTAAGTATAGAACACGTTGAGCACGAAATTACCGGTAGGACGTATAAGGAAAGCAGTGGTTGTTGGAAGTTTCGTATTTTGAAATTCGGTCACTTTGTGCTTCGAACCTGGATTGCAGGCGATCGAGGCAACATATTGAAGCAAACTAAACGTTGAACCACTCATAATAACATTGATATTCAAAACTAAATGAAACATTCGGAATCGGTGACTATGAATTTTATCCGTTCAATAAAAGTAAGGCTAACCATCACGTTTTTTCGCGAAAAATTGAAAACTTTTTTTTGTTGAAATTCCGGTTCAAAATGATTATAGGTTAAGTATAGAACACGTTGAGCACGAAATTACCGGTAGGACGTATAAGGAAAGCAGTGGTTGTTGGAAGTTTCGTATTTTGAAATTCGGTCACTTTGTGCTTCGAACCTGGATTGCAGGCGATCGAGGCAACATATTGAAGCAAACTAAACGTTGAATCACTCATAATAAAATTGATAATCAAAACTAAATGAAACATTCGGAATCCGTGACTATGAATTTTATCCGTTCAAAAAAAGTAAGGCTAACCATCACGTTTTTTCGCGAAAAATTGAAAACTTTTTTTTGTTAAAATTCCGGTTCAAAATGATTATAGGTTAAGTATAGAACACGTTGAGCACGAAATTACCGGTAGGACGTATAAGGAAAGCAGTGGTTGTTGGAAGTTTCGTATTTTGAAATTCGGTCACTTTGTGCTTCGAACCTGGATTGCAAGCGATCGAGGCAACATATTGAAGCAAACTAAACGTTGAATCACTCATAATAAAATTGATAATCAAAACTAAATGAAACATTCGGAATCCGTGACTATGAATTTTATCCGTTCAAAAAAAGTAAGGCTAACCATCACGTTTTTTCGCGAAAAATTGAAAACTGTTTTTTGTTGAAATTCCGGTTCAAAATGATTATAGGTTAAGTATAGAACACGTTGAGCACGAAATTACCGGTAGGACGTATAAGGAAAGCAGTGGTTGTTGGAAGTTTCGTATTTTGAAATTCGGTCACTTTGTGCTTCGAACCTGGATTGCAGGCGATCGAGGCAACATATTGAAGCAAACTAAACGTTGAATCACTCATAATAAAATTGATAATCAAAACTAAATGAAACATTCGGAATCCGTGACTATGAATTTTATCCGTTCAAAAAAAGTAAGGCTAACCATCACGTTTTTTCGCGAAAAATTGAAAACTTTTTTTTGTTAAAATTCCGGTTCAAAATGATTATAGGTTAAGTATAGAACACGTTGAGCACGAAATTACCGGTAGGACGTATAAGGAAAGCAGTGGTTGTTGGAAGTTTCGTATTTTGAAATTCGGTCACTTTGTGCTTCGAACCTGGATTGCAGGCGATCGAGGCAACATATTGAAGCAAACTAAACGTTGAATCACTCATAATAAAATTGATAATCAAAACTAAATGAAACATTCGGAATCCGTGACTATGAATTTTATCCGTTCAAAAAAAGTAAGGCTAACCATCACGTTTTTTCGCGAAAAATTGAAAACTTTTTTTTGTTAAAATTCCGGTTCAAAATGATTATAGGTTAAGTATAGAACACGTTGAGCACGAAATTACCGGTAGGACGTATAAGGAAAGCAGTGGTTGTTGGAAGTTTCGTATTTTGAAATTCGGTCACTTTGTGCTTCGAACCTGGATTGCAGGCGATCGAGGCAACATATTGAAGCAAACTAAACGTTGAATCACTCATAATAAAATTGATAATCAAAACTAAATGAAACATTCGGAATCCGTGACTATGAATTTTATCCGTTCAATAAAAGTAAGGCTCATCACGTTTTTTCGCGAAAAATTGAAAACTTTTTTTTGTTGAAATTCCGGTTCAAAATGATTATAGGTTAAGTATAGAACACGTTGAGCACGAAATTACCGGTAGGACGTATAAGGAAAGCAGTGGTTGTTGGAAGTTTCGTATTTTGAAATTCGGTCACTTTGTGCTTCGAACCTGGATTGCAGGCGATCGAGGCAACATATTGAAGCAAACTAAACGTTGAATCACTCATAATAAAATTGATAATCAAAACTAAATGAAACATTCGGAATCCGTGACTATGAATTTTATCCGTTCAAAAAAAGTAAGGCTAACCATCACGTTTTTTCGCGAAAAATTGAAAACTTTTTTTTGTTGAAATTCCGGTTCAAAATGATTATAGGTTAAGTATAGAACACGTTGAGCACGAAATTACCGGTAGGACGTATAAGGAAAGCAGTGGTTGTTGGAATTTTCGTATTTTGAAATTCGGTCACTTTGTGCTTCGAACCTGGATTGCAGGCGATCGAGGCAACATATTGAAGCAAACTAAACGTTGAATCACTCATAATAAAATTGATAATCACAACTAAATGAAACATTCGGAATCCGTGACTATGAATTTTATCCGTTCAAAAAAAGTAAGGCTAACCATCACGTTTTTTCGCGAAAAATTGAAAACTTTTTTTTGTTGAAATTCCGGTTCAAAATGATTATAGGTTAAGTATAGAACACGTTGAGCACGAAATTACCGGTAGGACGTATAAGGAAAGCAGTGGTTGTTGGAAGTTTCGTATTTTGAAATTCGGTCACTTTGTGCTTCGAACCTGGATTGCAGGCGATCGAGGCAACATATTGAAGCAAACTAAACGTTGAATCACTCATAATAAAATTGATAATCAAAACTAAATGAAACATTCGGAATCCGTGACTATGAATTTTATCCGTTCAAAAAAAGTAAGGCTAACCATCACGTTTTTTCGCGAAAAATTGAAAACTTTTTTTTGTTGAAATTCCGGTTCAAAATGATTATAGGTTAAGTATAGAACACGTTGAGCACGAAATTACCGGTAGGACGTATAAGGAAAGCAGTGGTTGTTGGAATTTTCGTATTTTGAAATTCGGTCACTTTGTGCTTCGAACCTGGATTGCAGGCGATCGAGGCAACATATTGAAGCAAACTAAACGTTGAATCACTCATAATAAAATTGATAATCAAAACTAAATGAAACATTCGGAATCCGTGACTATGAATTTTATCCGTTCAAAAAAAGTAAGGCTAACCATCACGTTTTTTCGCGAAAAATTGAAAACTTTTTTTTGTTGAAATTCCGGTTCAAAATGATTATAGGTTAAGTATAGAACACGTTGAGCACGAAATTACCGGTAGGACGTATAAGGAAAGCAGTGGTTGTTGGAAGTTTCGTATTTTGAAATTCGGTCACTTTGTGCTTCGAACCTGGATTGCAGGCGATCGAGGCAACATATTGAAGCAAACTAAACGTTAGATCACTCATAATAAAATTGATAATCAAAACTAAATGAAACATTCGGAATCCGTGACTATGAATTTTATCCGTTCAAAAAAAGTAAGGCTAACCATCACGTTTTTTCGCGAAAAATTGGAAACTTTTTTTTGTTGAAATTCCGGTTCAAAATGATTATAGGTTAAGTATAGAACACGTTGAGCACGAAATTACCGGTAGGACGTATAAGGAAAGCAGTGGTTGTTGGAAGTTTCGTATTTTGAAATTCGGTCACTTTGTGCTTCGAACCTGGATTGCAGGCGATCGAGGCAACATATTGAAGCAAACTAAACGTTGAATCACTCATAATAAAATTGATAATCAAAACTAAATGAAACATTCGGAATCCGTGACTATGAATTTTATCCGTTCAATAAAAGTAAGGCTCATCACGTTTTTTCGCGAAAAATTGAAAACTTTTTTTTGTTGAAATTCCGGTTCAAAATGATTATAGGTTAAGTATAGAACACGTTGAGCACGAAATTACCGGTAGGACGTATAAGGAAAGCAGTGGTTGTTGGAAGTTTCGTATTTTGAAATTCGGTCACTTTGTGCTTCGAACCTGGATTGCAGGCGATCGAGGCAACATATTGAAGCAAACTATACGTTGAATCACTCATAATAAAATTGATAATCAAAACTAAATGAAACATTCGGAATCCGTGACTATGAATTTTATCCGTTCAAAAAAAGTAAGGCTAACCATCACGTTTTTTCGCGAAAAATTGAAAACTTTTTTTTGTTGAAATTCCGGTTCAAAATGATTATAGGTTAAGTATAGAACACGTTGAGCACGAAATTACCGGTAGGACGTATAAGGAAAGCAGTGGTTGTTGGAAGTTTCGTATTTTGAAATTCGGTCACTTTGTGCTTCGAACCTGGATTGCAGGCGATCGAGGCAACATATTGAAGCAAACTAAACGTTGAATCACTCATAATAAAATTGATAATCAAAACTAAATGAAACATTCGGAATCCGTGACTATGAATTTTATCCGTTCAAAAAAAGTAATGCTAACCATCACGTTTTTTCGCGAAAAATTGAAAACTTTTTTTTGTTGAAATTCCGGTTCAAAATGATTATAGGTTAAGTATAGAACACGTTGAGCACGAAATTACCGGTAGGACGTATAAGGAAAGCAGTGGTTGTTGGAAGTTTCGTATTTTGAAATTCGGTCACTTTGTGCTTCGAACCTGGATTGCAGGCGATCGAGGCAACATATTGAAGCAAACTAAACGTTGAATCACTCATAATATAATTGATAATCAAAACTAAATGAAACATTCGGAATCCGTGACTATGAATTTTATCCGTTCAAAAAAAGTAAGGCTAACCATCACGTTTTTTCGCGAAAAATTGAAATTTTTTTTTTGTTGAAATTCCGGTTCAAAATGATTATAGGTTAAGTATAGAACACGTTGAGCACGAAATTACCGGTAGGACGTATAAGGAAAGCAGTGGTTGTTGGAAGTTTCGTATTTTGAAATTCGGTCACTTTGTGCTTCGAACCTGGATTGCAGGCGATCGAGGCAACATATTGAAGCAAACTAAACGTTGAATCACTCATAATAAAATTGATAATCAAAACTAAATGAAACATTCGGAATCCGTGACTATGAATTTTATCCGTTCAAAAAAAGTAAGGCTAAGGAAAGAACAATCACGTTTTTTCGCGAAAAATTGAAAACTTTTTTTTGTTGAAATTCCGGTTCAAAATGATTATAGGTTAAGTATAGAACACGTTGAGCACGAAATTACCGGTAGGACGTATAAGGAAAGCAGTGGTTGTTGGAAGTTTCGTATTTTGAAATTCGGTCACTTTGTGCTTCGAACCTGGATTGCAGGCGATCGAGGCAACATATTGAAGCAAACTAAACGTTGAATCACTCATAATAAAATTGATAATCAAAACTAAATGAAACATTCGGAATCCGTGACTATGAATTTTATCCGTTCAAAAAAAGTAAGGCTAACCATCACGTTTTTTCGCGAAAAATTGAAAACTTTTTTTTGTTGAAATTCCGGTTCAAAATGATTATAGGTTAAGTATAGAACACGTTGAGCACGAAATTACCGGTAGGACGTATAAGGAAAGCAGTGGTTGTTGGAAGTTTCGTATTTTGAAATTCGGTCACTTTGTGCTTCGAACCTGGATTGCAGGCGATCGAGGCAACATATTGAAGCAAACTAAACGTTGAATCACTCATAATAAAATTGATAATCAAAACTAAATGAAACATTCGGAATCCGTGACTATGAATTTTATCCGTTCAAAAAAAGTAAGGCTAACCATCACGTTTTTTCGCGAAAAATTGAAAACTTTTTTTTGTTAAAATTCCGGTTCAAAATGATTATAGGTGAAGTATAGAACACGTTGAGCACGAAATTACCGGTAGGACGTATAAGGAAAGCAGTGGTTGTTGGAAGTTTCGTATTTTGAAATTCGGTCACTTTGTGCTTCGAACCTGGATTGCAGGCGATCGAGGCAACATATTGAAGCAAACTAAACGTTGAATCACTCATAATAAAATTGATAATCAAAACTAAATGAAACATTCGGAATCCGTGACTATGAATTTTATCCGTTCAAAAAAAGTAAGGCTAACCATCACGTTTTTTCGCGAAAAATTGAAAACTTTTTTTTGTTAAAATTCCGGTTCAAAATGATTATAGGTTAAGTATAGAACACGTTGAGCACGAAATTACCGGTAGGACGTATAAGGAAAGCAGTGGTTGTTGGAAGTTTCGTATTTTGAAATTCGGTCACTTTGTGCTTCGAACCTGGATTGCAGGCGATCGAGGCAACATATTGAAGCAAACTAAACGTTGAATCACTCATAATAAAATTGATAATCAAAACTAAATGAAACATTCGGAATCCGTGACTATGAATTTTATCCGTTCAAAAAAATTAAGGCTAACCATCACGTTTTTTCGCGAAAAATTGAAAACTTTTTTTTGTTGAAATTCCGGTTCAAAATGATTATAGGTGAAGTATAGAACACGTTGAGCACGAAATTACCGGTAGGACGTATAAGGAAAGCAGTGGTTGTTGGAAGTTTCGTATTTTGAAATTCGGTCACTTTGTGCTTCGAACCTGGATTGGAGGCGATCGAGGCAACATATTGAAGCAAACTAAACGTTGAATCACTCATAATAAAATTGATAATCAAAACTAAATGAAACATTCGGAATCCGTGACTATGAATTTTATCCGTTCAAAAAAAGTAAGGCTAACCATCACGTTTTTTCGCGAAAAATTGAAAACTTTTTTTTGTTGAAATTCCGGTTCAAAATGATTATAGGTGAAGTATAGAACACGTTGAGCACGAAATTACCGGTAGGACGTATAAGGAAAGCAGTGGTTGTTGGAAGTTTCGTATTTTGAAATTCGGTCACTTTGTGTTTTGAACCTGGATTGGAGGCGATCGAGGCAACATATTGAAGCAAACTAAACGTTGAATCACTCATAATAAAATTGATAATCAAAACTAAATGAAACATTCGGAATCCGTGACTATGAATTTTATCCGTTCAAAAAAAGTAAGGCTAACCATCACGTTTTTTCGCGAAAAATTGAAAACTTTTTTTTGTTGAAATTCCGGTTCAAAATGATTATAGGTTAAGTATAGAACACGTTGGGCACGAAATTACCGGTAGGACGTATAAGGAAAGCAGTGGTTGTTGGAAGTTTCGTATTTTGAAATTCGGTCACTTTGTGCTTCGAACCTGGATTGCAGGCGATCGAGGCAACATATTGAAGCAAACTAAACGTTGAATCACTCATAATAAAATTGATAATCACAACTAAATGAAACATTCGGAATCCGTGACTATGAATTTTATCCGTTCAAAAAAAGTAAGCATCACGTTTTTTCGCGAAAAATTGAAAACTTTTTTTTGTTGAAATTCCGGTTCAAAATGATTATAGGTTAAGTATAGAACACGTTGAGCACGAAATTACCGGTAGGACGTATAAGGAAAGCAGTGGTTGTTGGAAGTTTCGTATTTTGAAATTCGGTCACTTTGTGCTTCGAACCTGGATTGCAGGCGATCGAGGCAACATATTGAAGCAAACTAAACGTTGAATCACTCATAATAAAATTGATAATCAAAACTAAATGAAACATTCGGAATCCGTGACTATGAATTTTATCCGTTCAAAAAAAGTAAGGCTAACCATCACGTTTTTTCGCGAAAAATTGAAAACTTTTTTTTGTTGAAATTCCGGTTCAAAATGATTATAGGTTAAGTATAGAACACGTTGGGCACGAAATTACCGGTAGGACGTATAAGGAAAGCAGTGGTTGTTGGAAGTTTCGTATTTTGAAATTCGGTCACTTTGTGCTTCGAACCTGGATTGCAGGCGATCGAGGCAACATATTGAAGCAAACTAAACGTTGAATCACTCATAATAAAATTGATAATCACAACTAAATGAAACATTCGGAATCCGTGACTATGAATTTTATCCGTTCAATAAAAGTAAGGCTCATCACGTTTTTTCGCGAAAAATTGAAAACTTTTTTTTGTTGAAATTCCGGTTCAAAATGATTATAGGTTAAGTATAGAACACGATGAGCACGAAATTACCGGTAGGACGTATAAGGAAAGCAGTGGTTGTTGGAAGTTTCGTATTTTGAAATTCGGTCACTTTGTGCTTCGAACCTGGATTGCAGGCGATCGAGGCAACATATTGAAGCAAACTAAACGTTGAATCACTCATAATAAAATTGATAATCACAACTAAATGAAACATTCGGAATCCGTGACTATGAATTTTATCCGTTCAATAAAAGTAAGGCTCATCACGTTTTTTCGCGAAAAATTGAAAACTTTTTTTTGTTGAAATTCCGGTTCAAAATGATTATAGGTTAAGTATAGAACACGTTGAGCACGAAATTACCGGTAGGACGTATAAGGAAAGCAGTGGTTGTTGGAAGTTTCGTATTTTGAAATTCGGTCACTTTGTGCTTCGAACCTGGATTGCAGGCGATCGAGGCAACATATTGAAGCAAACTAAACGTTGAATCACTCATAATAAAATTGATAATCAAAACTAAATGAAACATTCGGAATCCGTGACTATGAATTTTATCCGTTCAATAAAAGTAAGGCTCATCACGTTTTTTCGCGAAAAATTGAAAACTTTTTTTTGTTGAAATTCCGGTTCAAAATGATTAAAGGTTAAGTATAGAACACGTTGAGCACGAAATTACCGGTAGGACGTATAAGGAAAGCAGTGGTTGTTGGAAGTTTCGTATTTTGAAATTCGGTCACTTTGTGCTTCGAACCTGGATTGCAGGCGATCGAGGCAACATATTGAAGCAAACTATACGTTGAATCACTCATAATAAAATTGATAATCAAAACTAAATGAAACATTCGGAATCCGTGACTATGAATTTTATCCGTTCAAAAAAAGTAAGGCTAACCATCACGTTTTTTCGCGAAAAATTGAAAACTTTTTTTTGTTGAAATTCCGGTTCAAAATGATTATAGGTTAAGTATAGAACACGTTGAGCACGAAATTACCGGTAGGACGTATAAGGAAAGCAGTGGTTGTTGGAAGTTTCGTATTTTGAAATTCGGTCACTTTGTGCTTCGAACCTGGATTGCAGGCGATCGAGGCAACATATTGAAGCAAACTAAACGTTGAATCACTCATAATAAAATTGATAATCAAAACTAAATGAAACATTCGGAATCCGTGACTATGAATTTTATCCGTTCAAAAAAAGTAATGCTAACCATCACGTTTTTTCGCGAAAAATTGAAAACTTTTTTTTGTTGAAATTCCGGTTCAAAATGATTATAGGTTAAGTATAGAACACGTTGAGCACGAAATTACCGGTAGGACGTATAAGGAAAGCAGTGGTTGTTGGAAGTTTCGTATTTTGAAATTCGGTCACTTTGTGCTTCGAACCTGGATTGCAGGCGATCGAGGCAACATATTGAAGCAAACTAAACGTTGAATCACTCATAATAAAATTGATAATCACAACTAAATGAAACATTCGGAATCCGTGACTATGAATTTTATCCGTTCAAAAAAAGTAAGGCTAACCATCACGTTTTTTCGCGAAAAATTGAAAACTTTTTTTTGTTGAAATTCCGGTTCAAAATGATTAAAGGTACAGTATAGAACACGTTGAGCACGAAATTACCGGTAGGACGTATAAGGAAAGCAGTGGTTGTTGGAAGTTTCGTATTTTGAAATTCGGTCACATTGTGCTTCGAACCTGGATTGCAGGCGATCGAGGCAACATATTGAAGCAAACTAAACGTTGAATCACTCATAATATAATTGATAATCAAAACTAAATGAAACATTCGGAATCCGTGACTATGAATTTTATCCGTTCAAAAAAAGTAAGGCTAACCATCACGTTTTTTCGCGAAAAATTGAAAACTTTTTTTTGTTGAAATTCCGGTTCAAAATGATTATAGGTTAAGTATAGAACACGTTGAGCACGAAATTACCGGTAGGACGTATAAGGAAAGCAGTGGTTGTTGGAAGTTTCGTATTTTGAAATTCGGTCACTTTGTGCTTCGAACCTGGATTGCAGGCGATCGAGGCAACATATTGAAGCAAACTAAACGTTGAATCACTCATAATAAAATTGATAATCAAAACTAAATGAAACATTCGGAATCCGTGACTATGAATTTTATCCGTTCAAAAAAAGTAAGGCTTACCATCACGTTTTTTCGCGAAAAATTGAAAACTTTTTTTTGTTGAAATTCCGGTTCAAAATGATTAAAGGTACAGTATAGAACACGTTGAGCACGAAATTACCGGTAGGACGTATAAGGAAAGCAGTGGTTGTTGGAAGTTTCGTATTTTGAAATTCGGTCACATTGTGCTTCGAACCTGGATTGCAGGCGATCGAGGCAACATATTGAAGCAAACTAAACGTTGAATCACTCATAATATAATTGATAATCAAAACTAAATGAAACATTCGGAATCCGTGACTATGAATTTTATCCGTTCAAAAAAAGTAAGGCTAACCATCACGTTTTTTCGCGAAAAATTGAAAACTTTTTTTTGTTGAAATTCCGGTTCAAAATGATTATAGGTTAAGTATAGAACACGTTGAGCACGAAATTACCGGTAGGACGTATAAGGAAAGCAGTGGTTGTTGGAAGTTTCGTATTTTGAAATTCGGTCACTTTGTGCTTCGAACCTGGATTGCAGGCGATCGAGGCAACATATTGAAGCAAACTAAACGTTGAATCACTCATAATAAAATTGATAATCAAAACTAAATGAAACATTCGGAATCCGTGACTATGAATTTTATCCGTTCAAAAAAAGTAAGGCTAAGGAAAGAACAATCACGTTTTTTCGCGAAAAATTGAAAACTTTTTTTTGTTGAAATTCCGGTTCAAAATGATTATAGGTTAAGTATAGAACACGTTGAGCACGAAATTACCGGTAGGACGTATAAGGAAAGCAGTGGTTGTTGGAAGTTTCGTATTTTGAAATTCGGTCACTTTGTGCTTCGAACCTGGATTGCAGGCGATCGAGGCAACATATTGAAGCAAACTAAACGTTGAATCACTCATAATAAAATTGATAATCAAAACTAAATGAAACATTCGGAATCCGTGACTATGAATTTTATCCGTTCAAAAAAAGTAAGGCTAACCATCACGTTTTTTCGCGAAAAATTGAAAACTTTTTTTTGTTAAAATTCCGGTTCAAAATGATTATAGGTTAAGTATAGAACACGTTGAGCACGAAATTACCGGTAGGACGTATAAGGAAAGCAGTGGTTGTTGGAAGTTTCGTATTTTGAAATTCGGTCACTTTGTGCTTCGAACCTGGATTGCAGGCGATCGAGGCAACATATTGAAGCAAACTAAACGTTGAATCACTCATAATAAAATTGATAATCAAAACTAAATGAAACATTCGGAATCCGTGACTATGAATTTTATCCGTTCAAAAAAATTAAGGCTAACCATCACGTTTTTTCGCGAAAAATTGAAAACTTTTTTTTGTTGAAATTCCGGTTCAAAATGATTATAGGTGAAGTATAGAACACGTTGAGCACGAAATTACCGGTAGGACGTATAAGGAAAGCAGTGGTTGTTGGAAGTTTCGTATTTTGAAATTCGGTCACTTTGTGCTTCGAACCTGGATTGGAGGCGATCGAGGCAACATATTGAAGCAAACTAAACGTTGAATCACTCATAATAAAATTGATAATCAAAACTAAATGAAACATTCGGAATCCGTGACTATGAATTTTATCCGTTCAAAAAAAGTAAGGCTAACCATCACGTTTTTTCGCGAAAAATTGAAAACTTTTTTTTGTTAAAATTCCGGTTCAAAATGATTATAGGTTAAGTATAGAACACGTTGAGCACGAAATTACCGGTAGGACGTATAAGGAAAGCAGTGGTTGTTGGAAGTTTCGTATTTTGAAATTCGGTCACTTTGTGCTTCGAACCTGGATTGCAGGCGATCGAGGCAACATATTGAAGCAAACTAAACGTTGAATCACTCATAATAAAATTGATAATCAAAACTAAATGAAACATTCGGAATCCGTGACTATGAATTTTATCCGTTCAAAAAAATTAAGGCTAACCATCACGTTTTTTCGCGAAAAATTGAAAACTTTTTTTTGTTGAAATTCCGGTTCAAAATGATTATAGGTGAAGTATAGAACACGTTGAGCACGAAATTACCGGTAGGACGTATAAGGAAAGCAGTGGTTGTTGGAAGTTTCGTATTTTGAAATTCGGTCACTTTGTGTTTTGAACCTGGATTGGAGGCGATCGAGGCAACATATTGAAGCAAACTAAACGTTGAATCACTCATAATAAAATTGATAATCAAAACTAAATGAAACATTCGGAATCCGTGACTATGAATTTTATCCGTTCAAAAAAAGTAAGCATCACGTTTTTTCGCGAAAAATTGAAAACTTTTTTTTGTTGAAATTCCGGTTCAAAATGATTATAGGTTAAGTATAGAACACGTTGAGCACGAAATTACCGGTAGGACGTATAAGGAAAGCAGTGGTTGTTGGAAGTTTCGTATTTTGAAATTCGGTCACTTTGTGCTTCGAACCTGGATTGCAGGCGATCGAGGCAACATATTGAAGCAAACTAAACGTTGAATCACTCATAATAAAATTGATAATCAAAACTAAATGAAACATTCGGAATCCGTGACTATGAATTTTATCCGTTCAAAAAAAGTAAGGCTAACATCACGTTTTTTCGCGAAAAATTGAAAACTTTTTTTTGTTAAAATTCCGGTTCAAAATGATTATAGGTTAAGTATAGAACACGTTGAGCACGAAATTACCGGTAGGACGTATAAGGAAAGCAGTGGTTGTTGGAAGTTTCGTATTTTGAAATTCGGTCACTTTGTGCTTCGAACCTGGATTGCAGGCGATCGAGGCAACATATTGAAGCAAACTAAACGTTGAATCACTCATAATGAAATTGATAATCAAAACTAAATGAAACATTCGGAATCCGTGACTATGAATTTTATCCGTTCAAAAAAATTAAGGCTAACCATCACGTTTTTTCGCGAAAAATTGAAAACTTTTTTTTGTTGAAATTCCGGTTCAAAATGATTATAGGTGAAGTATAGAACACGTTGAGCACGAAATTACCGGTAGGACGTATAAGGAAAGCAGTGGTTGTTGGAAGTTTCGTATTTTGAAATTCGGTCACTTTGTGCTTCGAACCTGGATTGCAGGCGATCGAGGCAACATATTGAAGCAAACTAAACGTTGAATCACTCATAATAAAATTGATAATCAAAACTAAATGAAACATTCGGAATCCGTGACTATGAATTTTATCCGTTCAAAAAAAGTAAGGCTAACCATCACGTTTTTTCGCGAAAAATTGAAAACTTTTTTTTGTTGAAATTCCGGTTCAAAATGATTATAGGTTAAGTATAGAACACGTTGGGCACGAAATTACCGGTAGGACGTATAAGGAAAGCAGTGGTTGTTGGAAGTTTCGTATTTTGAAATTCGGTCACTTTGTGCTTCGAACCTGGATTGCAGGCGATCGAGGCAACATATTGAAGCAAACTAAACGTTGAATCACTCATAATAAAATTGATAATCAAAACTAAATGAAACATTCGGAATCCGTGACTATGAATTTTATCCGTTCAATAAAAGTAAGGCTAACCATCACGTTTTTTCGCGAAAAATTGAAAACTTTTTTTTGTTGAAATTCCGGTTCAAAATGATTATAGGTACAGTATAAAACACGTTGAGCACGAAATTACCGGCAGGACGTATAAGGAAAGCAGTGGTTGTTGGAAGTTTCTTATTTTGAAATTCGGTCACTTTGTGCTTCGAACCTGGATTGCAGGCGATCGAGGCAACATATTGAAGCAAACTAAACGTTGAACCACTCATAATAACATTGATATTCAAAACTAAATGAAACATTCGGAATCGGTGACTATGAATTTTATCCGTTCAATAAAAGTAAGGATAACCATCACGTTTTTTCGCGAAAAATTGAAAACTTTTTTTTGTTGAAATTCCGGTTCAAAATGATTATAGGTTAAGTATAGAACACGTTGAGCACGAAATTACCGGTAGGACGTATAAGGAAAGCAGTGGTTGTTGGAAGTTTCGTATTTTGAAATTCGGTCACTTTGTGCTTCGAACCTGGATTGCAGGCGATCGAGGCAACATATTGAAGCAAACTAAACGTTGAATCACTCATAATAAAATTGATAATCAAAACTAAATGAAACATTCGGAATCCGTGACTATGAATTTTATCCGTTCAAAAAAATTAAGGCTAACCATCACGTTTTTTCGCGAAAAATTGAAAACTTTTTTTTGTTGAAATTCCGGTTCAAAATGATTATAGGTGAAGTATAGAACACGTTGAGCACGAAATTACCGGTAGGACGTATAAGGAAAGCAGTGGTTGTTGGAAGTTTCGTATTTTGAAATTCGGTCACTTTGTGCTTCGAACCTGGATTGCAGGCGATCGAGGCAACATATTGAAGCAAACTAAACGTTGAATCACTCATAATAAAATTGATAATCAAAACTAAATGAAACATTCGGAATCCGTGACTATGAATTTTATCCGTTCAAAAAAAGTAAGGCTAACCATCACGTTTTTTCGCGAAAAATTGAAAACTTTTTTTTGTTGAAATTCCGGTTCAAAATGATTATAGGTACAGTATAGAACACGTTGAGCACGAAATTACCGGCAGGACGTATAAGGAAAGCAGTGGTTGTTGGAAGTTTCTTATTTTGAAATTCGGTCACTTTGTGCTTCGAACCTGGATTGCAGGCGATCGAGGCAACATATTGAAGCAAACTAAACGTTGAATCACTCATAATAACATTGATAATCAAAACTAAATGAAACATTCGGAATCGGTGACTATGAATTTTATCCGTTCAATAAAAGTAAGGCTAACCATCACGTTTTTTCGCGAAAAATTGAAAACTTTTTTTTGTTGAAATTCCGGTTCAAAATGATTATAGGTACAGTATAGAACACGTTGAGCACGAAATTACCGGCAGGACGTATAAGGAAAGCAGTGGTTGTTGGAAGTTTCTTATTTTGAAATTCGGTCACTTTGTGCTTCGAACCTGGATTGCAGGCGATCGAGGCAACATATTGAAGCAAACTAAACGTTGAATCACTCATAATAACATTGATAATCAAAACTAAATGAAACATTCGGAATCGGTGACTATGAATTTTATCCGTTCAATAAAAGTAAGGCTAACCATCACGTTTTTTCGCGAAAAATTGAAAACTTTTTTTTGTTGAAATTCCGGTTCAAAATGATTATAGGTACAGTATAGAACACGTTGAGCACGAAATTACCGGCAGGACGTATAAGGAAAGCAGTGGTTGTTGGAAGTTTCTTATTTTGAAATTCGGTCACTTTGTGCTTCGAACCTGGATTGCAGGCGATCGAGGCAACATATTGAAGCAAACTAAACGTTGAATCACTCATAATAACATTGATAATCAAAACTAAATGAAACATTCGGAATCGGTGACTATGAATTTTATCCGTTCAATAAAAGTAAGGCTAACCATCACGTTTTTTCGCGAAAAATTGAAAACTTTTTTTTGTTGAAATTCCGGTTCAAAATGATTATAGGTACAGTATAGAACACGTTGAGCACGAAATTACCGGCAGGACGTATAAGGAAAGCAGTGGTTGTTGGAAGTTTCTTATTTTGAAATTCGGTCACTTTGTGCTTCGAACCTGGATTGCAGGCGATCGAGGCAACATATTGAAGCAAACTAAACGTTGAACCACTCATAATAACATTGATATTCAAAACTAAATGAAACATTCGGAATCGGTGACTATGAATTTTATCCGTTCAATAAAAGTAAGGCTAACCATCACGTTTTTTCGCGAAAAATTGAAAACTTTTTTTTGTTGAAATTCCGGTTCAAAATGATTATAGGTACAGTATAGAACACGTTGAGCACGAAATTACCGGCAGGACGTATAAGGAAAGCAGTGGTTGTTGGAAGTTTCTTATTTTGAAATTCGGTCACTTTGTGCTTCGAACCTGGATTGCAGGCGATCGAGGCAACATATTGAAGCAAACTAAACGTTGAATCACTCATAATAACATTGATAATCAAAACTAAATGAAACATTCGGAATCGGTGACTATGAATTTTATCCGTTCAATAAAAGTAAGGCTAACCATCACGTTTTTTCGCGAAAAATTGAAAACTTTTTTTTGTTGAAATTCCGGTTCAAAATGATTATAGGTACAGTATAGAACACGTTGAGCACGAAATTACCGGCAGGACGTATAAGGAAAGCAGTGGTTGTTGGAAGTTTCTTATTTTGAAATTCGGTCACTTTGTGCTTCGAACCTGGATTGCAGGCGATCGAGGCAACATATTGAAGCAAACTAAACGTTGAATCACTCATAATAACATTGATAATCAAAACTAAATGAAACATTCGGAATCGGTGACTATGAATTTTATCCGTTCAATAAAAGTAAGGCTAACCATCACGTTTTTTCGCGAAAAATTGAAAACTTTTTTTTGTTGAAATTCCGGTTCAAAATGATTAAAGGTACAGTATAGAACACGTTGAGCACGAAATTACCGGCAGGACGTATAAGGAAAGCAGTGGTTGTTGGAAGTTTCTTATTTTGAAATTCGGTCACTTTGTGCTTCGAGCCTGGATTGCAGGCGATCGAGGCAACATATTGAAGCAAACTAAACGTTGAACCACTCATAATAACATTGATATTCAAAACTAAATGAAACATTCGGAATCGGTGACTATGAATTTTATCCGTTCAATAAAAGTAAGGCTAACTATCACGTTTTTTCGCGAAAAATTGAAAACTTTTTTTTGTTGAAATTCCGGTTCAAAATGATTATAGGTACAGTATAGAACACGTTGAGCACGAAATTACCGGCAGGACGTATAAGGAAAGCAGTGGTTGTTGGAAGTTTCTTATTTTGAAATTCGGTCACTTTGTGCTTCGAACCTGGATTGCAGGCGATCGAGGCAACATATTGAAGCAAACTAAACGTTGAATCACTCATAATAACATTGATAATCAAAACTAAATGAAACATTCGGAATCGGTGACTATGAATTTTATCCGTTCAATAAAAGTAAGGCTAACCATCACGTTTTTTCGCGAAAAATTGAAAACTTTTTTTTGTTGAAATTCCGGTTCAAAATGATTATAGGTACAGTATAGAACACGTTGAGCACGAAATTACCGGCAGGACGTATAAGGAAAGCAGTGGTTGTTGGAAGTTTCTTATTTTGAAATTCGGTCACTTTGTGCTTCGAACCTGGATTGCAGGCGATCGAGGCAACATATTGAAGCAAACTAAACGTTGAACCACTCATAATAACATTGATATTCAAAACTAAATGAAACATTCGGAATCGGTGACTATGAATTTTATCCGTTCAATAAAAGTAAGGCTAACCATCACGTTTTTTCGCGAAAAATTGAAAACTTTTTTTTGTTGAAATTCCGGTTCAAAATGATTATAGGTACAGTATAGAACACGTTGAGCACGAAATTACCGGCAGGACGTATAAGGAAAGCAGTGGTTGTTGGAAGTTTCTTATTTTGAAATTCGGTCACTTTGTGCTTCGAACCTGGATTGCAGGCGATCGAGGCAACATATTGAAGCAAACTAAACGTTGAATCACTCATAATAACATTGATAATCAAAACTAAATGAAACATTCGGAATCGGTGACTATGAATTTTATCCGTTCAATAAAAGTAAGGCTAACCATCACGTTTTTTCGCGAAAAATTGAAAACTTTTTTTTGTTGAAATTCCGGTTCAAAATGATTATAGGTACAGTATAGAACACGTTGAGCACGAAATTACCGGCAGGACGTATAAGGAAAGCAGTGGTTGTTGGAAGTTTCTTATTTTGAAATTCGGTCACTTTGTGCTTCGAACCTGGATTGCAGGCGATCGAGGCAACATATTGAAGCAAACTAAACGTTGAATCACTCATAATAACATTGATAATCAAAACTAAATGAAACATTCGGAATCGGTGACTATGAATTTTATCCGTTCAATAAAAGTAAGGCTAACCATCACGTTTTTTCGCGAAAAATTGAAAACTTTTTTTTGTTGAAATTCCGGTTCAAAATGATTAAAGGTACAGTATAGAACACGTTGAGCACGAAATTACCGGCAGGACGTATAAGGAAAGCAGTGGTTGTTGGAAGTTTCTTATTTTGAAATTCGGTCACTTTGTGCTTCGAACCTGGATTGCAGGCGATCGAGGCAACATATTGAAGCAAACTAAACGTTGAATCACTCATAATAACATTGATAATCAAAACTAAATGAAACATTCGGAATCGGTGACTATGAATTTTATCCGTTCAATAAAAGTAAGGCTAACCATCACGTTTTTTCGCGAAAAATTGAAAACTTTTTTTGTTGAAATTCCGGTTCAAAATGATTAAAGGTACAGTATAGAACACGTTGAGCACGAAATTACCGGTAGGACGTATAAGGAAAGCAGTGGTTGTTGGAAGTTTCTTATTTTGAAATTCGGTCACTTTGTGCTTCGAACCTGGATTGCAGGCGATCGAGGCAACATATTGAAGCAAACTAAACGTTGAACCACTCATAATAACATTGATATTCAAAACTAAATGAAACATTCGGAATCGGTGACTATGAATTTTATCCGTTCAATAAAAGTAAGGCTAACCATCACGTTTTTTCGCGAAAAATTGAAAACTTTTTTTTGTTGAAATTCCGGTTCAAAATGATTAAAGGTACAGTATAGAACACGTTGAGCACGAAATTACCGGCAGGACGTATAAGGAAAGCAGTGGTTGTTGGAAGTTTCTTATTTTGAAATTCGGTCACTTTGTGCTTCGAACCTGGATTGCAGGCGATCGAGGCAACATATTGAAGCAAACTAAACGTTGAACCACTCATAATAACATTGATATTCAAAACTAAATGAAACATTCGGAATCGGTGACTATGAATTTTATCCGTTCAATAAAAGTAAGGCTAACCATCACGTTTTTTCGCGAAAAATTGAAAACTTTTTTTTGTTGAAATTCCGGTTCAAAATGATTATAGGTACAGTATAGAATACGTTGAGCACGAAATTACCGGCAGGACGTATAAGGAAAGCAGTGGTTGTTGGAAGTTTCTTATTTTGAAATTCGGTCACTTTGTGCTTCGAACCTGGATTGCAGGCGATCGAGGCAACATATTGAAGCAAACTAAACGTTGAACCACTCATAATAACATTGATATTCAAAACTAAATGAAACATTCGGAATCGGTGACTATGAATTTTATCCGTTCAATAAAAGTAAGGCCAACCATCACGTTTTTTCGCGAAAAATTGAAAACTTTTTTTTGTTGAAATTCCGGTTCAAAATGATTATAGGTACAGTATAGAATACGTTGAGCACGAAATTAGCGGCAGGACGTATAAGGAAAGCAGTGGTTGTTGGAAGTTTCTTATTTTGAAATTCGGTCACTTTGTGCTTCGAACCTGGATTGCAGGCGATCGAGGCAACATATTGAAGCAAACTAAACGTTGAATCACTCATAATAACATTGATAATCAAAACTAAATGAAACATTCGGAATCGGTGACTATGAATTTTATCCGTTCAATAAAAGTAAGGCTAACCATCACGTTTTTTCGCGAAAAATTGAAAACTTTTTTTTGTTGAAATTCCGGTTCAAAATGATTATAGGTACAGTATAGAACACGTTGAGCACGAAATTACCGGCAGGACGTATAAGGAAAGCAGTGGTTGTTGGAAGTTTCTTATTTTGAAATTCGGTCACTTTGTGCTTCGAACCTGGATTGCAGGCGATCGAGGCAACATATTGAAGCAAACTAAACGTTGAATCACTCATAATAACATTGATAATCAAAACTAAATGAAACATTCGGAATCGGTGACTATGAATTTTATCCGTTCAATAAAAGTAAGGCTAACCATCACGTTTTTTCGCGAAAAATTGAAAACTTTTTTTTGTTGAAATTCCGGTTCAAAATGATTATAGGTACAGTATAGAACACGTTGAGCACGAAATTACCGGCAGGACGTATAAGGAAAGCAGTGGTTGTTGGAAGTTTCTTATTTTGAAATTCGGTCACTTTGTGCTTCGAACCTGGATTGCAGGCGATCGAGGCAACATATTGAAGCAAACTAAACGTTGAATCACTCATAATAACATTGATAATCAAAACTAAATGAAACATTCGGAATCGGTGACTATGAATTTTATCCGTTCAATAAAAGTAAGGCTAACCATCACGTTTTTTCGCGAAAAATTGAAAACTTTTTTTTGTTGAAATTCCGGTTCAAAATGATTAAAGGTACAGTATAGAACACGTTGAGCACGAAATTACCGGCAGGACGTATAAGGAAAGCAGTGGTTGTTGGAAGTTTCTTATTTTGAAATTCGGTCACTTTGTGCTTCGAACCTGGATTGCAGGCGATCGAGGCAACATATTGAAGCAAACTAAACGTTGAATCACTCATAATAACATTGATAATCAAAACTAAATGAAACATTCGGAATCGGTGACTATGAATTTTATCCGTTCAATAAAAGTAAGGCTAACCATCACGTTTTTTCGCGAAAAATTGAAAACTTTTTTTTGTTGAAATTCCGGTTCAAAATGATTATAGGTACAGTATAGAACACGTTGAGCACGAAATTACCGGCAGGACGTATAAGGAAAGCAGTGGTTGTTGGAAGTTTCTTATTTTGAAATTCGGTCACTTTGTGCTTCGAACCTGGATTGCAGGCGATCGAGGCAACATATTGAAGCAAACTAAACGTTGAATCACTCATAATAACATTGATAATCAAAACTAAATGAAACATTCGGAATCGGTGACTATGAATTTTATCCGTTCAATAAAAGTAAGGCTAACCATCACGTTTTTTCGCGAAAAATTGAAAACTTTTTTTTGTTGAAATTCCGGTTCAAAATGATTAAAGGTACAGTATAGAACACGTTGAGCACGAAATTACCGGCAGGACGTATAAGGAAAGCAGTGGTTGTTGGAAGTTTCTTATTTTGAAATTCGGTCACTTTGTGCTTCGAACCTGGATTGCAGGCGATCGAGGCAACATATTGAAGCAAACTAAACGTTGAATCACTCATAATAACATTGATAATCAAAACTAAATGAAACATTCGGAATCGGTGACTATGAATTTTATCCGTTCAATAAAAGTAAGGCCAACCATCACGTTTTTTCGCGAAAAATTGAAAACTTTTTTTTGTTGAAATTCCGGTTCAAAATGATTATAGGTACAGTATAGAACACGTTGAGCACGAAATTACCGGCAGGACGTATAAGGAAAGCAGTGGTTGTTGGAAGTTTCTTATTTTGAAATTCGGTCACTTTGTGCTTCGAACCTGGATTGCAGGCGATCGAGGCAACATATTGAAGCAAACTAAACGTTGAATCACTCATAATAACATTGATAATCAAAACTAAATGAAACATTCGGAATCGGTGACTATGAATTTTATCCGTTCAATAAAAGTAAGGCTAACCATCACGTTTTTTCGCGAAAAATTGAAAACTTTTTTTTGTTGAAATTCCGGTTCAAAATGATTATAGGTACAGTATAGAACACGTTGAGCACGAAATTACCGGCAGGACGTATAAGGAAAGCAGTGGTTGTTGGAAGTTTCTTATTTTGAAATTCGGTCACTTTGTGCTTCGAACCTGGATTGCAGGCGATCGAGGCAACATATTGAAGCAAACTAAACGTTGAATCACTCATAATAACATTGATAATCAAAACTAAATGAAACATTCGGAATCGGTGACTATGAATTTTATCCGTTCAATAAAAGTAAGGCTAACCATCACGTTTTTTCGCGAAAAATTGAAAACTTTTTTTTGTTGAAATTCCGGTTCAAAATGATTAAAGGTACAGTATAGAACACGTTGAGCACGAAATTACCGGCAGGACGTATAAGGAAAGCAGTGGTTGTTGGAAGTTTCTTATTTTGAAATTCGGTCACTTTGTGCTTCGAACCTGGATTGCAGGCGATCGAGGCAACATATTGAAGCAAACTAAACGTTGAATCACTCATAATAACATTGATAATCAAAACTAAATGAAACATTCGGAATCGGTGACTATGAATTTTATCCGTTCAATAAAAGTAAGGCTAACCATCACGTTTTTTCGCGAAAAATTGAAAACTTTTTTTTGTTGAAATTCCGGTTCAAAATGATTATAGGTACAGTATAGAACACGTTGAGCACGAAATTACCGGCAGGACGTATAAGGAAAGCAGTGGTTGTTGGAAGTTTCTTATTTTGAAATTCGGTCACTTTGTGCTTCGAACCTGGATTGCAGGCGATCGAGGCAACATATTGAAGCAAACTAAACGTTGAACCACTCATAATAACATTGATATTCAAAACTAAATGAAACATTCGGAATCGGTGACTATGAATTTTATCCGTTCAATAAAAGTAAGGCTAACCATCACGTTTTTTCGCGAAAAATTGAAAACTTTTTTTTGTTGAAATTCCGGTTCAAAATGATTAAAGGTACAGTATAGAACACGTTGAGCACGAAATTACCGGCAGGACGTATAAGGAAAGCAGTGGTTGTTGGAAGTTTCTTATTTTGAAATTCGGTCACTTTGTGCTTCGAACCTGGATTGCAGGCGATCGAGGCAACATATTGAAGCAAACTAAACGTTGAACCACTCATAATAACATTGATATTCAAAACTAAATGAAACATTCGGAATCGGTGACTATGAATTTTATCCGTTCAATAAAAGTAAGGCTAACCATCACGTTTTTTCGCGAAAAATTGAAAACTTTTTTTGTTGAAATTCCGGTTCAAAATGATTATAGGTACAGTATAGAATACGTTGAGCACGAAATTACCGGCAGGACGTATAAGGAAAGCAGTGGTTGTTGGAAGTTTCTTATTTTGAAATTCGGTCACTTTGTGCTTCGAACCTGGATTGCAGGCGATCGAGGCAACATATTGAAGCAAACTAAACGTTGAATCACTCATAATAACATTGATATTCAAAACTAAATGAAACATTCGGAATCGGTGACTATGAATTTTATCCGTTCAATAAAAGTAAGGCCAACCATCACGTTTTTTCGCGAAAAATTGAAAACTTTTTTTTGTTGAAATTCCGGTTCAAAATGATTATAGGTACAGTATAGAATACGTTGAGCACGAAATTAGCGGCAGGACGTATAAGGAAAGCAGTGGTTGTTGGAAGTTTCTTATTTTGAAATTCGGTCACTTTGTGCTTCGAACCTGGATTGCAGGCGATCGAGGCAACATATTGAAGCAAACTAAACGTTGAACCACTCATAATAACATTGATATTCAAAACTAAATGAAACATTCGGAATCGGTGACTATGAATTTTATCCGTTCAATAAAAGTAAGGCTAACCATCACGTTTTTTCGCGAAAAATTGAAAACTTTTTTTTGTTGAAATTCCGGTTCAAAATGATTAAAGGTACAGTATAGAACACGTTGAGCACGAAATTACCGGCAGGACGTATAAGGAAAGCAGTGGTTGTTGGAAGTTTCTTATTTTGAAATTCGGTCACTTTGTGCTTCGAACCTGGATTGCAGGCGATCGAGGCAACATATTGAAGCAAACTAAACGTTGAACCACTCATAATAACATTGATATTCAAAACTAAATGAAACATTCGGAATCGGTGACTATGAATTTTATCCGTTCAATAAAAGTAAGGCTAACCATTACGTTTTTTCGCGAAAAATTGAAAACTTTTTTTTGTTGAAATTCCGGTTCAAAATGATTAAAGGTACAGTATAGAACACGTTGAGCACGAAATTACCGGCAGGACGTATAAGGAAAGCAGTGGTTGTTGGAAGTTTCTTATTTTGAAATTCGGTCACTTTGTGCTTCGAACCTGGATTGCAGGCGATCGAGGCAACATATTGAAGCAAACTAAACGTTGAATCACTCATAATAACATTGATAATCAAAACTAAATGAAACATTCGGAATCGGTGACTATGAATTTTATCCGTTCAATAAAAGTAAGGCTAACCATCACGTTTTTTCGCGAAAAATTGAAAACTTTTTTTTGTTGAAATTCCGGTTCAAAATGATTATAGGTACAGTATAGAACACGTTGAGCACGAAATTACCGGCAGGACGTATAAGGAAAGCAGTGGTTGTTGGAAGTTTCTTATTTTGAAATTCGGTCACTTTGTGCTTCGAACCTGGATTGCAGGCGATCGAGGCAACATATTGAAGCAAACTAAACGTTGAATCACTCATAATAACATTGATAATCAAAACTAAATGAAACATTCGGAATCGGTGACTATGAATTTTATCCGTTCAATAAAAGTAAGGCTAACCATCACGTTTTTTCGCGAAAAATTGAAAACTTTTTTTTGTTGAAATTCCGGTTCAAAATGATTAAAGGTACAGTATAGAACACGTTGAGCACGAAATTACCGGCAGGACGTATAAGGAAAGCAGTGGTTGTTGGAAGTTTCTTATTTTGAAATTCGGTCACTTTGTGCTTCGAACCTGGATTGCAGGCGATCGAGGCAACATATTGAAGCAAACTAAACGTTGAATCACTCATAATAACATTGATAATCAAAACTAAATGAAACATTCGGAATCGGTGACTATGAATTTTATCCGTTCAATAAAAGTAAGGCTAACCATCACGTTTTTTCGCGAAAAATTGAAAACTTTTTTTTGTTGAAATTCCGGTTCAAAATGATTATAGGTACAGTATAGAACACGTTGAGCACGAAATTACCGGCAGGACGTATAAGGAAAGCAGTGGTTGTTGGAAGTTTCTTATTTTGAAATTCGGTCACTTTGTGCTTCGAACCTGGATTGCAGGCGATCGAGGCAACATATTGAAGCAAACTAAACGTTGAATCACTCATAATAACATTGATAATCAAAACTAAATGAAACATTCGGAATCGGTGACTATGAATTTTATCCGTTCAATAAAAGTAAGGCTAACCATCACGTTTTTTCGCGAAAAATTGAAAACTTTTTTTTGTTGAAATTCCGGTTCAAAATGATTAAAGGTACAGTATAGAACACGTTGAGCACGAAATTACCGGCAGGACGTATAAGGAAAGCAGTGGTTGTTGGAAGTTTCTTATTTTGAAATTCGGTCACTTTGTGCTTCGAACCTGGATTGCAGGCGATCGAGGCAACATATTGAAGCAAACTAAACGTTGAATCACTCATAATAACATTGATAATCAAAACTAAATGAAACATTCGGAATCGGTGACTATGAATTTTATCCGTTCAATAAAAGTAAGGCTAACCATCACGTTTTTTCGCGAAAAATTGAAAACTTTTTTTTGTTGAAATTCCGGTTCAAAATGATTATAGGTACAGTATAGAACACGTTGAGCACGAAATTACCGGCAGGACGTATAAGGAAAGCAGTGGTTGTTGGAAGTTTCTTATTTTGAAATTCGGTCACTTTGTGCTTCGAACCTGGATTGCAGGCGATCGAGGCAACATATTGAAGCAAACTAAACGTTGAATCACTCATAATAACATTGATAATCAAAACTAAATGAAACATTCGGAATCGGTGACTATGAATTTTATCCGTTCAATAAAAGTAAGGCTAACCATCACGTTTTTTCGCGAAAAATTGAAAACTTTTTTTTGTTGAAATTCCGGTTCAAAATGATTAAAGGTACAGTATAGAACACGTTGAGCACGAAATTACCGGCAGGACGTATAAGGAAAGCAGTGGTTGTTGGAAGTTTCTTATTTTGAAATTCGGTCACTTTGTGCTTCGAACCTGGATTGCAGGCGATCGAGGCAACATATTGAAGCAAACTAAACGTTGAATCACTCATAATAACATTGATAATCAAAACTAAATGAAACATTCGGAATCGGTGACTATAAATTTTATCCGTTCAATAAAAGTAAGGCTAACCATCACGTTTTTTCGCGAAAAATTGAAAACTTTTTTTTGTTGAAATTCCGGTTCAAAATGATTATAGGTACAGTATAGAACACGTTGAGCACGAAATTACCGGCAGGACGTATAAGGAAAGCAGTGGTTGTTGGAAGTTTCTTATTTTGAAATTCGGTCACTTTGTGCTTCGAACCTGGATTGCAGGCGATCGAGGCAACATATTGAAGCAAACTAAACGTTGAATCACTCATAATAACATTGATAATCAAAACTAAATGAAACATTCGGAATCGGTGACTATGAATTTTATCCGTTCAATAAAAGTAAGGCTAACCATCACGTTTTTTCGCGAAAAATTGAAAACTTTTTTTTGTTGAAATTCCGGTTCAAAATGATTAAAGGTACAGTATAGAACACGTTGAGCACGAAATTACCGGCAGGACGTATAAGGAAAGCAGTGGTTGTTGGAAGTTTCTTATTTTGAAATTCGGTCACTTTGTGCTTCGAACCTGGATTGCAGGCGATCGAGGCAACATATTGAAGCAAACTAAACGTTGAATCACTCATAATAACATTGATAATCAAAACTAAATGAAACATTCGGAATCGGTGACTATGAATTTTATCCGTTCAATAAAAGTAAGGCTAACCATCACGTTTTTTCGCGAAAAATTGAAAACTTTTTTTTGTTGAAATTCCGGTTCAAAATGATTATAGGTACAGTATAGAACACGTTGAGCACGAAATTACCGGCAGGACGTATAAGGAAAGCAGTGGTTGTTGGAAGTTTCTTATTTTGAAATTCGGTCACTTTGTGCTTCGAACCTGGATTGCAGGCGATCGAGGCAACATATTGAAGCAAACTAAACGTTGAATCACTCATAATAACATTGATAATCAAAACTAAATGAAACATTCGGAATCGGTGACTATGAATTTTATCCGTTCAATAAAAGTAAGGCTAACCATCACGTTTTTTCGCGAAAAATTGAAAACTTTTTTTTGTTGAAATTCCGGTTCAAAATGATTAAAGGTACAGTATAGAACACGTTGAGCACGAAATTACCGGCAGGACGTATAAGGAAAGCAGTGGTTGTTGGAAGTTTCTTATTTTGAAATTCGGTCACTTTGTGCTTCGAACCTGGATTGCAGGCGATCGAGGCAACATATTGAAGCAAACTAAACGTTGAATCACTCATAATAACATTGATAATCAAAACTAAATGAAACATTCGGAATCGGTGACTATGAATTTTATCCGTTCAATAAAAGTAAGGCTAACCATCACGTTTTTTCGCGAAAAATTGAAAACTTTTTTTTGTTGAAATTCCGGTTCAAAATGATTATAGGTACAGTATAGAACACGTTGAGCACGAAATTACCGGCAGGACGTATAAGGAAAGCAGTGGTTGTTGGAAGTTTCTTATTTTGAAATTCGGTCACTTTGTGCTTCGAACCTGGATTGCAGGCGATCGAGGCAACATATTGAAGCAAACTAAACGTTGAATCACTCATAATAACATTGATAATCAAAACTAAATGAAACATTCGGAATCGGTGACTATGAATTTTATCCGTTCAATAAAAGTAAGGCTAACCATCACGTTTTTTCGCGAAAAATTGAAAACTTTTTTTTGTTGAAATTCCGGTTCAAAATGATTAAAGGTACAGTATAGAACACGTTGAGCACGAAATTACCGGCAGGACGTATAAGGAAAGCAGTGGTTGTTGGAAGTTTCTTATTTTGAAATTCGGTCACTTTGTGCTTCGAACCTGGATTGCAGGCGATCGAGGCAACATATTGAAGCAAACTAAACGTTGAATCACTCATAATAACATTGATAATCAAAACTAAATGAAACATTCGGAATCGGTGACTATGAATTTTATCCGTTCAATAAAAGTAAGGCTAACCATCACGTTTTTTCGCGAAAAATTGAAAACTTTTTTTTGTTGAAATTCCGGTTCAAAATGATTATAGGTACAGTATAGAACACGTTGAGCACGAAATTACCGGCAGGACGTATAAGGAAAGCAGTGGTTGTTGGAAGTTTCTTATTTTGAAATTCGGTCACTTTGTGCTTCGAACCTGGATTGCAGGCGATCGAGGCAACATATTGAAGCAAACTAAACGTTGAATCACTCATAATAACATTGATAATCAAAACTAAATGAAACATTCGGAATCGGTGACTATGAATTTTATCCGTTCAATAAAAGTAAGGCTAACCATCACGTTTTTTCGCGAAAAATTGAAAACTTTTTTTTGTTGAAATTCCGGTTCAAAATGATTAAAGGTACAGTATAGAACACGTTGAGCACGAAATTACCGGCAGGACGTATAAGGAAAGCAGTGGTTGTTGGAAGTTTCTTATTTTGAAATTCGGTCACTTTGTGCTTCGAACCTGGATTGCAGGCGATCGAGGCAACATATTGAAGCAAACTAAACGTTGAATCACTCATAATAACATTGATAATCAAAACTAAATGAAACATTCGGAATCGGTGACTATGAATTTTATCCGTTCAATAAAAGTAAGGCTAACCATCACGTTTTTTCGCGAAAAATTGAAAACTTTTTTTTGTTGAAATTCCGGTTCAAAATGATTAAAGGTACAGTATAGAACACGTTGAGCACGAAATTACCGGCAGGACGTATAAGGAAAGCAGTGGTTGTTGGAAGTTTCTTATTTTGAAATTCGGTCACTTTGTGCTTCGAACCTGGATTGCAGGCGATCGAGGCAACATATTGAAGCAAACTAAACGTTGAATCACTCATAATAACATTGATAATCAAAACTAAATGAAACATTCGGAATCGGTGACTATGAATTTTATCCGTTCAATAAAAGTAAGGCTAACCATCACGTTTTTTCGCGAAAAATTGAAAACTTTTTTTTGTTGAAATTCCGGTTCAAAATGATTATAGGTACAGTATAGAACACGTTGAGCACGAAATTACCGGCAGGACGTATAAGGAAAGCAGTGGTTGTTGGAAGTTTCTTATTTTGAAATTCGGTCACTTTGTGCTTCGAACCTGGATTGCAGGCGATCGAGGCAACATATTGAAGCAAACTAAACGTTGAACCACTCATAATAACATTGATATTCAAAACTAAATGAAACATTCGGAATCGGTGACTATGAATTTTATCCGTTCAATAAAAGTAAGGCTAACCATCACGTTTTTTCGCGAAAAATTGAAAACTTTTTTTTGTTGAAATTCCGGTTCAAAATGATTATAGGTACAGTATAGAACACGTTGAGCACGAAATTACCGGCAGGACGTATAAGGAAAGCAGTGGTTGTTGGAAGTTTCTTATTTTGAAATTCGGTCACTTTGTGCTTCGAACCTGGATTGCAGGCGATCGAGGCAACATATTGAAGCAAACTAAACGTTGAACCACTCATAATAACATTGATATTCAAAACTAAATGAAACATTCGGAATCGGTGACTATGAATTTTATCCGTTCAATAAAAGTAAGGCTAACCATCACGTTTTTTCGCGAAAAATTGAAAACTTTTTTTTGTTGAAATTCCGGTTCAAAATGATTAAAGGTACAGTATAGAACACGTTGAGCACGAAATTACCGGCAGGACGTATAAGGAAAGCAGTGGTTGTTGGAAGTTTCTTATTTTGAAATTCGGTCACTTTGTGCTTCGAACCTGGATTGCAGGCGATCGAGGCAACATATTGAAGCAAACTAAACGTTGAACCACTCATAATAACATTGATATTCAAAACTAAATGAAACATTCGGAATCGGTGACTATGAATTTTATCCGTTCAATAAAAGTAAGGCTAACCATCACGTTTTTTCGCGAAAAATTGAAAACTTTTTTTTGTTGAAATTCCGGTTCAAAATGATTATAGGTACAGTATAGAACACGTTGAGCACGAAATTACCGGCAGGACGTATAAGGAAAGCAGTGGTTGTTGGAAGTTTCTTATTTTGAAATTCGGTCACTTTGTGCTTCGAACCTGGATTGCAGGCGATCGAGGCAACATATTGAAGCAAACTAAACGTTGAACCACTCATAATAACATTGATATTCAAAACTAAATGAAACATTCGGAATCGGTGACTATGAATTTTATCCGTTCAATAAAAGTAAGGCTAACCATCACGTTTTTTCGCGAAAAATTGAAAACTTTTTTTTGTTGAAATTCCGGTTCAAAATGATTAAAGGTACAGTATAGAACACGTTGAGCACGAAATTACCGGCAGGACGTATAAGGAAAGCAGTGGTTGTTGGAAGTTTCTTATTTTGAAATTCGGTCACTTTGTGCTTCGAACCTGGATTGCAGGCGATCGAGGCAACATATTGAAGCAAACTAAACGTTGAACCACTCATAATAACATTGATATTCAAAACTAAATGAAACATTCGGAATCGGTGACTATGAATTTTATCCGTTCAATAAAAGTAAGGCTAACCATCACGTTTTTTCGCGAAAAATTGAAAACTTTTTTTTGTTGAAATTCCGGTTCAAAATGATTATAGGTACAGTATAGAACACGTTGAGCACGAAATTACCGGCAGGACGTATAAGGAAAGCAGTGGTTGTTGGAAGTTTCTTATTTTGAAATTCGGTCACTTTGTGCTTCGAACCTGGATTGCAGGCGATCGAGGCAACATATTGAAGCAAACTAAACGTTGAATCACTCATAATAACATTGATAATCAAAACTAAATGAAACATTCGGAATCGGTGACTATGAATTTTATCCGTTCAATAAAAGTAAGGCTAACCATCACGTTTTTTCGCGAAAAATTGAAAACTTTTTTTTGTTGAAATTCCGGTTCAAAATGATTATAGGTACAGTATAGAACACGTTGAGCACGAAATTACCGGCAGGACGTATAAGGAAAGCAGTGGTTGTTGGAAGTTTCTTATTTTGAAATTCGGTCACTTTGTGCTTCGAACCTGGATTGCAGGCGATCGAGGCAACATATTGAAGCAAACTAAACGTTGAATCACTCATAATAACATTGATAATCAAAACTAAATGAAACATTCGGAATCGGTGACTATGAATTTTATCCGTTCAATAAAAGTAAGGCTAACCATCACGTTTTTTCGCGAAAAATTGAAAACTTTTTTTTGTTGAAATTCCGGTTCAAAATGATTATAGGTACAGTATAGAACACGTTGAGCACGAAATTACCGGCAGGACGTATAAGGAAAGCAGTGGTTGTTGGAAGTTTCTTATTTTGAAATTCGGTCACTTTGTGCTTCGAACCTGGATTGCAGGCGATCGAGGCAACATATTGAAGCAAACTAAACGTTGAACCACTCATAATAACATTGATATTCAAAACTAAATGAAACATTCGGAATCGGTGACTATGAATTTTATCCGTTCAATAAAAGTAAGGCTAACCATCACGTTTTTTCGCGAAAAATTGAAAACTTTTTTTTGTTGAAATTCCGGTTCAAAATGATTAAAGGTACAGTATAGAACACGTTGAGCACGAAATTACCGGCAGGACGTATAAGGAAAGCAGTGGTTGTTGGAAGTTTCTTATTTTGAAATTCGGTCACTTTGTGCTTCGAACCTGGATTGCAGGCGATCGAGGCAACATATTGAAGCAAACTAAACGTTGAACCACTCATAATAACATTGATATTCAAAACTAAATGAAACATTCGGAATCGGTGACTATGAATTTTATCCGTTCAATAAAAGTAAGGCTAACCATCACGTTTTTTCGCGAAAAATTGAAAACTTTTTTTTGTTGAAATTCCGGTTCAAAATGATTATAGGTACAGTATAGAATACGTTGAGCACGAAATTACCGGCAGGACGTATAAGGAAAGCAGTGGTTGTTGGAAGTTTCTTATTTTGAAATTCGGTCACTTTGTGCTTCGAACCTGGATTGCAGGCGATCGAGGCAACATATTGAAGCAAACTAAACGTTGAATCACTCATAATAACATTGATAATCAAAACTAAATGAAACATTCGGAATCGGTGACTATGAATTTTATCCGTTCAATAAAAGTAAGGCTAACCATCACGTTTTTTCGCGAAAAATTGAAAACTTTTTTTTGTTGAAATTCCGGTTCAAAATGATTATAGGTACAGTATAGAACACGTTGAGCACGAAATTACCGGCAGGACGTATAAGGAAAGCAGTGGTTGTTGGAAGTTTCTTATTTTGAAATTCGGTCACTTTGTGCTTCGAACCTGGATTGCAGGCGATCGAGGCAACATATTGAAGCAAACTAAACGTTGAACCACTCATAATAACATTGATATTCAAAACTAAATGAAACATTCGGAATCGGTGACTATGAATTTTATCCGTTCAATAAAAGTAAGGCTAACCATCACGTTTTTTCGCGAAAAATTGAAAACTTTTTTTGTTGAAATTCCGGTTCAAAATGATTAAAGGTACAGTATAGAACACGTTGAGCACGAAATTACCGGTAGGACGTATAAGGAAAGCAGTGGTTGTTGGAAGTTTCTTATTTTGAAATTCGGTCACTTTGTGCTTCGAACCTGGATTGCAGGCGATCGAGGCAACATATTGAAGCAAACTAAACGTTGAACCACTCATAATAACATTGATATTCAAAACTAAATGAAACATTCGGAATCGGTGACTATGAATTTTATCCGTTCAATAAAAGTAAGGCTAACCATCACGTTTTTTCGCGAAAAATTGAAAACTTTTTTTTGTTGAAATTCCGGTTCAAAATGATTATAGGTACAGTATAGAACACGTTGAGCACGAAATTACCGGCAGGACGTATAAGGAAAGCAGTGGTTGTTGGAAGTTTCTTATTTTGAAATTCGGTCACTTTGTGCTTCGAACCTGGATTGCAGGCGATCGAGGCAACATATTGAAGCAAACTAAACGTTGAATCACTCATAATAACATTGATAATCAAAACTAAATGAAACATTCGGAATCGGTGACTATGAATTTTATCCGTTCAATAAAAGTAAGGCTAACATCACGTTTTTTCGCGAAAAATTGAAAACTTTTTTTTGTTGAAATTCCGGTTCAAAATGATTAAAGGTACAGTATAGAACACGTTGAGCACGAAATTACCGGTAGGACGTATAAGGAAAGCAGTGGTTGTTGGAAGTTTCTTATTTTGAAATTCGGTCACTTTGTGCTTCGAACCTGGATTGCAGGCGATCGAGGCAACATATTGAAGCAAACTAAACGTTGAACCACTCATAATAACATTGATATTCAAAACTAAATGAAACATTCGGAATCGGTGACTATGAATTTTATCCGTTCAATAAAAGTAAGGCTAACCATCACGTTTTTTCGCGAAAAATTGAAAACTTTTTTTTGTTGAAATTCCGGTTCAAAATGATTATAGGTACAGTATAGAACACGTTGAGCACGAAATTACCGGCAGGACGTATAAGGAAAGCAGTGGTTGTTGGAAGTTTCTTATTTTGAAATTCGGTCACTTTGTGCTTCGAACCTGGATTGCAGGCGATCGAGGCAACATATTGAAGCAAACTAAACGTTGAATCACTCATAATAACATTGATAATCAAAACTAAATGAAACATTCGGAATCGGTGACTATGAATTTTATCCGTTCAATAAAAGTAAGGCTAACCATCACGTTTTTTCGCGAAAAATTGAAAACTTTTTTTTGTTGAAATTCCGGTTCAAAATGATTAAAGGTACAGTATAGAACACGTTGAGCACGAAATTACCGGCAGGACGTATAAGGAAAGCAGTGGTTGTTGGAAGTTTCTTATTTTGAAATTCGGTCACTTTGTGCTTCGAACCTGGATTGCAGGCGATCGAGGCAACATATTGAAGCAAACTAAACGTTGAACCACTCATAATAACATTGATATTCAAAACTAAATGAAACATTCGGAATCGGTGACTATGAATTTTATCCGTTCAATAAAAGTAAGGCTAACCATCACGTTTTTTCGCGAAAAATTGAAAACTTTTTTTTGTTGAAATTCCGGTTCAAAATGATTATAGGTACAGTATAGAACACGTTGAGCACGAAATTACCGGCAGGACGTATAAGGAAAGCAGTGGTTGTTGGAAGTTTCTTATTTTGAAATTCGGTCACTTTGTGCTTCGAACCTGGATTGCAGGCGATCGAGGCAACATATTGAAGCAAACTAAACGTTGAACCACTCATAATAACATTGATATTCAAAACTAAATGAAACATTCGGAATCGGTGACTATGAATTTTATCCGTTCAATAAAAGTAAGGCTAACCATCACGTTTTTTCGCGAAAAATTGAAAACTTTTTTTTGTTGAAATTCCGGTTCAAAATGATTATAGGTACAGTATAGAACACGTTGAGCACGAAATTACCGGCAGGACGTATAAGGAAAGCAGTGGTTGTTGGAAGTTTCTTATTTTGAAATTCGGTCACTTTGTGCTTCGAACCTGGATTGCAGGCGATCGAGGCAACATATTGAAGCAAACTAAACGTTGAATCACTCATAATAACATTGATAATCAAAACTAAATGAAACATTCGGAATCGGTGACTATGAATTTTATCCGTTCAATAAAAGTAAGGCTAACCATCACGTTTTTTCGCGAAAAATTGAAAACTTTTTTTTGTTGAAATTCCGGTTCAAAATGATTATAGGTACAGTATAGAACACGTTGAGCACGAAATTACCGGCAGGACGTATAAGGAAAGCAGTGGTTGTTGGAAGTTTCTTATTTTGAAATTCGGTCACTTTGTGCTTCGAACCTGGATTGCAGGCGATCGAGGCAACATATTGAAGCAAACTAAACGTTGAACCACTCATAATAACATTGATATTCAAAACTAAATGAAACATTCGGAATCGGTGACTATGAATTTTATCCGTTCAATAAAAGTAAGGCTAACCATCACGTTTTTTCGCGAAAAATTGAAAACTTTTTTTTGTTGAAATTCCGGTTCAAAATGATTATAGGTACAGTATAGAACACGTTGAGCACGAAATTACCGGCAGGACGTATAAGGAAAGCAGTGGTTGTTGGAAGTTTCTTATTTTCAAATTCGGTCACTTTGTGCTTCGAACCTGGATTGCAGGCGATCGAGGCAACATATTGAAGCAAACTAAACGTTGAACCACTCATAATAACATTGATATTCAAAACTAAATGAAACATTCGGAATCGGTGACTATGAATTTTATCCGTTCAATAAAAGTAAGGCTAACCATCACGTTTTTTCGCGAAAAATTGAAAACTTTTTTTTGTTGAAATTCCGGTTCAAAATGATTATAGGTACAGTATAGAACACGTTGAGCACGAAATTACCGGCAGGACGTATAAGGAAAGCAGTGGTTGTTGGAAGTTTCTTATTTTGAAATTCGGTCACTTTGTGCTTCGAACCTGGATTGCAGGCGATCGAGGCAACATATTGAAGCAAACTAAACGTTGAACCACTCATAATAACATTGATATTCAAAACTAAATGAAACATTCGGAATCGGTGACTATGAATTTTATCCGTTCAATAAAAGTAAGGCTAACCATCACGTTTTTTCGCGAAAAATTGAAAACTTTTTTTTGTTGAAATTCCGGTTCAAAATGATTAAAGGTACAGTATAGAACACGTTGAGCACGAAATTACCGGTAGGACGTATAAGGAAAGCAGTGGTTGTTGGAAGTTTCTTATTTTGAAATTCGGTCACTTTGTGCTTCGAACCTGGATTGCAGGCGATCGAGGCAACATATTGAAGCAAACTAAACGTTGAATCACTCATAATAACATTGATAATCAAAACTAAATGAAACATTCGGAATCGGTGACTATGAATTTTATCCGTTCAATAAAAGTAAGGCTAACCATCACGTTTTTTCGCGAAAAATTGAAAACTTTTTTTTGTTGAAATTCCGGTTCAAAATGATTATAGGTACAGTATAGAACACGTTGAGCACGAAATTACCGGCAGGACGTATAAGGAAAGCAGTGGTTGTTGGAAGTTTCTTATTTTGAAATTCGGTCACTTTGTGCTTCGAACCTGGATTGCAGGCGATCGAGGCAACATATTGAAGCAAACTAAACGTTGAACCACTCATAATAACATTGATATTCAAAACTAAATGAAACATTCGGAATCGGTGACTATGAATTTTATCCGTTCAATAAAAGTAAGGCTAACCATCACGTTTTTTCGCGAAAAATTGAAAACTTTTTTTTGTTGAAATTCCGGTTCAAAATGATTATAGGTACAGTATAGAACACGTTGAGCACGAAATTACCGGCAGGACGTATAAGGAAAGCAGTGGTTGTTGGAAGTTTCTTATTTTGAAATTCGGTCACTTTGTGCTTCGAACCTGGATTGCAGGCGATCGAGGCAACATATTGAAGCAAACTAAACGTTGAACCACTCATAATAACATTGATATTCAAAACTAAATGAAACATTCGGAATCGGTGACTATGAATTTTATCCGTTCAATAAAAGTAAGGCTAACCATCACGTTTTTTCGCGAAAAATTGAAAACTTTTTTTTGTTGAAATTCCGGTTCAAAATGATTATAGGTACAGTATAGAACACGTTGAGCACGAAATTACCGGCAGGACGTATAAGGAAAGCAGTGGTTGTTGGAAGTTTCTTATTTTGAAATTCGGTCACTTTGTGCTTCGAACCTGGATTGCAGGCGATCGAGGCAACATATTGAAGCAAACTAAACGTTGAACCACTCATAATAACATTGATATTCAAAACTAAATGAAACATTCGGAATCGGTGACTATGAATTTTATCCGTTCAATAAAAGTAAGGCTAACCATCACGTTTTTTCGCGAAAAATTGAAAACTTTTTTTTGTTGAAATTCCGGTTCAAAATGATTATAGGTACAGTATAGAACACGTTGAGCACGAAATTACCGGCAGGACGTATAAGGAAAGCAGTGGTTGTTGGAAGTTTCTTATTTTCAAATTCGGTCACTTTGTGCTTCGAACCTGGATTGCAGGCGATCGAGGCAACATATTGAAGCAAACTAAACGTTGAACCACTCATAATAACATTGATATTCAAAACTAAATGAAACATTCGGAATCGGTGACTATGAATTTTATCCGTTCAATAAAAGTAAGGCTAACCATCACGTTTTTTCGCGAAAAATTGAAAACTTTTTTTTGTTGAAATTCCGGTTCAAAATGATTATAGGTACAGTATAGAACACGTTGAGCACGAAATTACCGGCAGGACGTATAAGGAAAGCAGTGGTTGTTGGAAGTTTCTTATTTTGAAATTTGGTCACTTTGTGCTTCGAACCTGGATTGCAGGCGATCGAGGCAACATATTGAAGCAAACTAAACGTTGAACCACTCATAATAACATTGATATTCAAAACTAAATGAAACATTCGGAATCGGTGACTATGAATTTTATCCGTTCAATAAAAGTAAGGCTAACCATCACGTTTTTTCGCGAAAAATTGAAAACTTTTTTTTGTTGAAATTCCGGTTCAAAATGATTATAGGTACAGTATAGAACACGTTGAGCACGAAATTACCGGCAGGACGTATAAGGAAAGCAGTGGTTGTTGGAAGTTTCTTATTTTGAAATTCGGTCACTTTGTGCTTCGAACCTGGATTGCAGGCGATCGAGGCAACATATTGAAGCAAACTAAACGTTGAACCACTCATAATAACATTGATATTCAAAACTAAATGAAACATTCGGAATCGGTGACTATGAATTTTATCCGTTCAATAAAAGTAAGGCTAACCATCACGTTTTTTCGCGAAAAATTGAAAACTTTTTTTTGTTGAAATTCCGGTTCAAAATGATTATAGGTACAGTATAGAACACGTTGAGCACGAAATTACCGGCAGGACGTATAAAGAAAGCAGTGGTTGTTGGAAGTTTCTTATTTTGAAATTCGGTCGCTTTGTGCTTCGAACCTGGATTGCAGGCGATCGAGGCAACATATTGAAGCAAACTAAACGTTGAATCACTCATAATAACATTGATAATCAAAACTAAATGAAACATTCGGAATCGGTGACTATGAATTTTATCCGTTCAATAAAAGTAAGGCTAACTAACCATCACGTTTTTTCGCGAAAAATTGAAAACTTTTTTTTGTTGAAATTCCGGTTCAAAATGATTATAGGTACAGTATAGAACACGTTGAGCACGAAATTACCGGCAGGACGTATAAGGAAAGCAGTGGTTGTTGGAAGTTTCTTATTTTGAAATTTGGTCACTTTGTGCTTCGAACCTGGATTGCAGGCGATCGAGGCAACATATTGAAGCAAACTAAACGTTGAACCACTCATAATAACATTGATATTCAAAACTAAATGAAACATTCGGAATCGGTGACTATGAATTTTATCCGTTCAATAAAAGTAAGGCTAACCATCACGTTTTTTCGCGAAAAATTGAAAACTTTTTTTTGTTGAAATTCCGGTTCAAAATGATTATAGGTACAGTATAGAACACGTTGAGCACGAAATTACCGGCAGGACGTATAAGGAAAGCAGTGGTTGTTGGAAGTTTCTTATTTTGAAATTTGGTCACTTTGTGCTTCGAACCTGGATTGCAGGCGATCGAGGCAACATATTGAAGCAAACTAAACGTTGAACCACTCATAATAACATTGATATTCAAAACTAAATGAAACATTCGGAATCGGTGACTATGAATTTTATCCGTTCAATAAAAGTAAGGCTAACCATCACGTTTTTTCGCGAAAAATTGAAAACTTTTTTTTGTTGAAATTCCGGTTCAAAATGATTATAGGTACAGTATAGAACACGTTGAGCACGAAATTACCGGCAGGACGTATAAGGAAAGCAGTGGTTGTTGGAAGTTTCTTATTTTGAAATTTGGTCACTTTGTGCTTCGAACCTGGATTGCAGGCGATCGAGGCAACATATTGAAGCAAACTAAACGTTGAACCACTCATAATAACATTGATATTCAAAACTAAATGAAACATTCGGAATCGGTGACTATGAATTTTATCCGTTCAATAAAAGTAAGGCTAACCATCACGTTTTTTCGCGAAAAATTGAAAACTTTTTTTTGTTGAAATTCCGGTTCAAAATGATTATAGGTACAGTATAGAACACGTTGAGCACGAAATTACCGGCAGGACGTATAAGGAAAGCAGTGGTTGTTGGAAGTTTCTTATTTTGAAATTTGGTCACTTTGTGCTTCGAACCTGGATTGCAGGCGATCGAGGCAACATATTGAAGCAAACTAAACGTTGAACCACTCATAATAACATTGATATTCAAAACTAAATGAAACATTCGGAATCGGTGACTATGAATTTTATCCGTTCAATAAAAGTAAGGCTAACCATCACGTTTTTTCGCGAAAAATTGAAAACTTTTTTTTGTTGAAATTCCGGTTCAAAATGATTATAGGTACAGTATAGAACACGTTGAGCACGAAATTACCGGCAGGACGTATAAGGAAAGCAGTGGTTGTTGGAAGTTTCTTATTTTGAAATTTGGTCACTTTGTGCTTCGAACCTGGATTGCAGGCGATCGAGGCAACATATTGAAGCAAACTAAACGTTGAACCACTCATAATAACATTGATATTCAAAACTAAATGAAACATTCGGAATCGGTGACTATGAATTTTATCCGTTCAATAAAAGTAAGGCTAACCATCACGTTTTTTCTCGAAAAATTGAAAACTTTTTTTTGTTGAAATTCCGGTTCAAAATGATTATAGGTACAGTATAGAACACGTTGAGCACGAAATTACCGGCAGGACGTATAAGGAAAGCAGTGGTTGTTGGAAGTTTCTTATTTTGAAATTTGGTCACTTTGTGCTTCGAACCTGGATTGCAGGCGATCGAGGCAACATATTGAAGCAAACTAAACGTTGAACCACTCATAATAACATTGATATTCAAAACTAAATGAAACATTCGGAATCGGTGACTATGAATTTTATCCGTTCAATAAAAGTAAGGCTAACCATCACGTTTTTTCGCGAAAAATTGAAAACTTTTTTTGTTGAAATTCCGGTTCAAAATGATTATAGGTACAGTATAGAACACGTTGAGCACGAAATTACCGGCAGGACGTATAAGGAAAGCAGTGGTTGTTGGAAGTTTCGTATTTTGAAATTCGGTCACTTTGTGCTTCGAACCTGGATTGCAAGCGATCGAGGCAACATATTGAAGCAAACTAAACGTTGAATCACTCATAATAACATTGATAATCAAAACTAAATGAAACATTCGGAATCGGTGACTATGAATTTTATCCGTTCAATAAAAGTAAGGCTAACTAACCATCACGTTTTTTCGCGAAAAATTGAAAACTTTTTTTTGTTGAAATTCCGGTTCAAAATGATTATAGGTACAGTATAGAACACGTTGAGCACGAAATTACCGGCAGGACGTATAAGGAAAGCAGTGGTTGTTGGAAGTTTCTTATTTTGAAATTCGGTCACTTTGTGCTTCGAACCTGGATTGCAGGCGATCGAGGCAACATATTGAAGCAAACTAAACGTTGAACCACTCATAATAACATTGATATTCAAAACTAAATGAAACATTCGGAATCGGTGACTATGAATTTTATCCGTTCAATAAAAGTAAGGCTAACCAACCATCACGTTTTTTCGCGAAAAATTGAAAACTTTTTTTTGTTGAAATTCCGGTTCAAAATGATTATAGGTACAGTATAGAACACGTTGAGCACGAAATTACCGGCAGGACGTATAAGGAAAGCAGTGGTTGTTGGAAGTTTCTTATTTTGAAATTTGGTCACTTTGTGCTTCGAACCTGGATTGCAGGCGATCGAGGCAACATATTGAAGCAAACTAAACGTTGAACCACTCATAATAACATTGATATTCAAAACTAAATGAAACATTCGGAATCGGTGACTATGAATTTTATCCGTTCAATAAAAGTAAGGCTAACCATCACGTTTTTTCGCGAAAAATTGAAAACTTTTTTTTGTTGAAATTCCGGTTCAAAATGATTATAGGTACAGTATAGAACACGTTGAGCACGAAATTACCGGCAGGACGTATAAGGAAAGCAGTGGTTGTTGGAAGTTTCGTATTTTGAAAATCGGTCACTTTGTGCTTCGAACCTGGATTGCAAGCGATCGAGGCAACATATTGAAGCAAACTAAACGTTGAATCACTCATAATAACATTGATAATCAAAACTAAATGAAACATTCGGAATCGGTGACTATGAATTTTATCCGTTCAATAAAAGTAAGGCTAACTAACCATCACGTTTTTTCGCGAAAAATTGAAAACTTTTTTTTGTTGAAATTCCGGTTCAAAATGATTATAGGTACAGTATAGAACACGTTGAGCACGAAATTACCGGCAGGACGTATAAGGAAAGCAGTGGTTGTTGGAAGTTTCTTATTTTGAAATTCGGTCACTTTGTGCTTCGAACCTGGATTGCAGGCGATCGAGGCAACATATTGAAGCAAACTAAACGTTGAACCACTCATAATAACATTGATATTCAAAACTAAATGAAACATTCGGAATCGGTGACTATGAATTTTATCCGTTCAATAAAAGTAAGGCTAACCAACCATCACGTTTTTTCGCGAAAAATTGAAAACTTTTTTTTGTTGAAATTCCGGTTCAAAATGATTATAGGTACAGTATAGAACACGTTGAGCACGAAATTACCGGCAGGACGTATAAGGAAAGCAGTGGTTGTTGGAAGTTTCTTATTTTGAAATTCGGTCACTTTGTGCTTCGAACCTGGATTGCAGGCGATCGAGGCAACATATTGAAGCAAACTAAACGTTGAACCACTCATAATAACATTGATATTCAAAACTAAATGAAACATTCGGAATCGGTGACTATGAATTTTATCCGTTCAATAAAAGTAAGGCTAACCATCACGTTTTTTCGCGAAAAATTGAAAACTTTTTTTTGTTGAAATTCCGGTTCAAAATGATTATAGGTACAGTATAGAACACGTTGAGCACGAAATTACCGGCAGGACGTATAAGGAAAGCAGTGGTTGTTGGAAGTTTCTTATTTTGAAATTCGGTCACTTTGTGCTTCGAACCTGGATTACAGGCGATCGAGGCAACATATTGAAGCAAACTAAACGTTGAATCACTCATAATAACATTGATAATCAAAACTAAATGAAACATTCGGAATCGGTGACTATGAATTTTATCCGTTCAATAAAAGTAAGGCTAACCATCACGTTTTTTCGCGAAAAATTGAAAACTTTTTTTTGTTGAAATTCCGGTTCAAAATGATTATAGGTACAGTATAGAACACGTTGAGCACGAAATTACCGGCAGGACGTATAAGGAAAGCAGTGGTTGTTGGAAGTTTCTTATTTTGAAATTCGGTCACTTTGTGCTTCGAACCTGGATTGCAGGCGATCGAGGCAACATATTGAAGCAAACTAAACGTTGAACCACTCATAATAACATTGATATTCAAAACTAAATGAAACATTCGGAATCGGTGACTATGAATTTTATCCGTTCAATAAAAGTAAGGCTAACCATCACGTTTTTTCGCGAAAAATTGAAAACTTTTTTTTGTTGAAATTCCGGTTCAAAATGATTATAGGTACAGTATAGAACACGTTGAGCACGAAATTACCGGCAGGACGTATAAGGAAAGCAGTGGTTGTTGGAAGTTTCTTATTTTGAAATTCGGTCACTTTGTGCTTCGAACCTGGATTGCAGGCGATCGAGGCAACATATTGAAGCAAACTAAACGTTGAACCACTCATAATAACATTGATAATCAAAACTAAATGAAACATTCGGAATCCGTGACTATGAATTTTATCCGTTCAAAAAAAGTAAGGCTAACCATCACGTTTTTTCGCGAAAAATTGAAAACTTTTTTTTGTTGAAATTCCGGTTCAAAATGATTATAGGTACAGTATAGAACACGTTGAGCACGAAATTACCGGCAGGACGTATAAGGAAAGCAGTGGTTGTTGGAAGTTTCTTATTTTGAAATTCGGTCACTTTGTGCTTCGAACCTGGATTGCAGGCGATCGAGGCAACATATTGAAGCAAACTAAACGTTGAACCACTCATAATAACATTGATATTCAAAACTAAATGAAACATTCGGAATCGGTGACTATGAATTTTATCCGTTCAATAAAAGTAAGGCTAACCATCACGTTTTTTCGCGAAAAATTGAAAACTTTTTTTTGTTGAAATTCCGGTTCAAAATGATTATAGGTACAGTATAGAACACGTTGAGCACGAAATTACCGGCAGGACGTATAAGGAAAGCAGTGGTTGTTGGAAGTTTCTTATTTTGAAATTCGGTCACTTTGTGCTTCGAACCTGGATTGCAGGCGATCGAGGCAACATATTGAAGCAAACTAAACGTTGAACCACTCATAATAACATTGATAATCAAAACTAAATGAAACATTCGGAATCCGTGACTATGAATTTTATCCGTTCAAAAAAAGTAAGGCTAACCATCACGTTTTTTCGCGAAAAATTGAAAACTTTTTTTTGTTGAAATTCCGGTTCAAAATGATTATAGGTACAGTATAGAACACGTTGAGCACGAAATTACCGGCAGGACGTATAAGGAAAGCAGTGGTTGTTGGAAGTTTCTTATTTTGAAATTCGGTCACTTTGTGCTTCGAACCTGGATTGCAGGCGATCGAGGCAACATATTGAAGCAAACTAAACGTTGAACCACTCATAATAACATTGATATTCAAAACTAAATGAAACATTCGGAATCGGTGACTATGAATTTTATCCGTTCAATAAAAGTAAGGCTAACCATCACGTTTTTTCGCGAAAAATTGAAAACTTTTTTTTGTTGAAATTCCGGTTCAAAATGATTATAGGTACAGTATAGAACACGTTGAGCACGAAATTACCGGCAGGACGTATAAGGAAAGCAGTGGTTGTTGGAAGTTTCTTATTTTGAAATTCGGTCACTTTGTGCTTCGAACCTGGATTGCAGGCGATCGAGGCAACATATTGAAGCAAACTAAACGTTGAACCACTCATAATAACATTGATAATCAAAACTAAATGAAACATTCGGAATCCGTGACTATGAATTTTATCCGTTCAAAAAAAGTAAGGCTAACCATCACGTTTTTTCGCGAAAAATTGAAAACTTTTTTTTGTTGAAATTCCGGTTCAAAATGATTATAGGTACAGTATAGAACACGTTGAGCACGAAATTACCGGCAGGACGTATAAGGAAAGCAGTGGTTGTTGGAAGTTTCTTATTTTGAAATTCGGTCACTTTGTGCTTCGAACCTGGATTGCAGGCGATCGAGGCAACATATTGAAGCAAACTAAACGTTGAACCACTCATAATAACATTGATATTCAAAACTAAATGAAACATTCGGAATCGGTGACTATGAATTTTATCCGTTCAATAAAAGTAAGGCTAACCATCACGTTTTTTCGCGAAAAATTGAAAACTTTTTTTTGTTGAAATTCCGGTTCAAAATGATTATAGGTACAGTATAGAACACGTTGAGCACGAAATTACCGGCAGGACGTATAAGGAAAGCAGTGGTTGTTGGAAGTTTCTTATTTTGAAATTCGGTCACTTTGTGCTTCGAACCTGGATTGCAGGCGATCGAGGCAACATATTGAAGCAAACTAAACGTTGAACCACTCATAATAACATTGATATTCAAAACTAAATGAAACATTCGGAATCGGTGACTATGAATTTTATCCGTTCAATAAAAGTAAGGCTAACCATCATGTTTTTTCGCGAAAAATTGAAAACTTTTTTTTGTTGAAATTCCGGTTCAAAATGATTATAGGTACAGTATAGAACACGTTGAGCACGAAATTACCGGCAGGACGTATAAGGAAAGCAGTGGTTGTTGGAAGTTTCTTATTTTGAAATTCGGTCACTTTGTGCTTCGAACCTGGATTGCAGGCGATCGAGGCAACATATTGAAGCAAACTAAACGTTGAACCACTCATAATAACATTGATATTCAAAACTAAATGAAACATTCGGAATCGGTGACTATGAATTTTATCCGTTCAATAAAAGTAAGGCTAACCATCATGTTTTTTCGCGAAAAATTGAAAACTTTTTTTTGTTGAAATTCCGGTTCAAAATGATTATAGGTACAGTATAGAACACGTTGAGCACGAAATTACCGGCAGGACGTATAAGGAAAGCAGTGGTTGTTGGAAGTTTCTTATTTTGAAATTCGGTCACTTTGTGCTTCGAACCTGGATTGCAGGCGATCGAGGCAACATATTGAAGCAAACTAAACGTTGAACCACTCATAATAACATTGATATTCAAAACTAAATGAAACATTCGGAATCGGTGACTATGAATTTTATCCGTTCAATAAAAGTAAGGCTAACCATCACGTTTTTTCGCGAAAAATTGAAAACTTTTTTTTGTTGAAATTCCGGTTCAAAATGATTATAGGTACAGTATAGAACACGTTGAGCACGAAATTACCGGCAGGACGTATAAGGAAAGCAGTGGTTGTTGGAAGTTTCTTATTTTGAAATTTGGTCACTTTGTGCTTCGAACCTGGATTGCAGGCGATCGAGGCAACATATTGAAGCAAACTAAACGTTGAACCACTCATAATAACATTGATATTCAAAACTAAATGAAACATTCGGAATCGGTGACTATGAATTTTATCCGTTCAATAAAAGTAAGGCTAACCATCACGTTTTTTCTCGAAAAATTGAAAACTTTTTTTTGTTGAAATTCCGGTTCAAAATGATTATAGGTACAGTATAGAACACGTTGAGCACGAAATTACCGGCAGGACGTATAAGGAAAGCAGTGGTTGTTGGAAGTTTCTTATTTTGAAATTCGGTCACTTTGTGCTTCGAACCTGGATTGCAGGCGATCGAGGCAACATATTGAAGCAAACTAAACGTTGAACCACTCATAATAACATTGATATTCAAAACTAAATGAAACATTCGGAATCGGTGACTATGAATTTTATCCGTTCAATAAAAGTAAGGCTACATCACGTTTTTTCGCGAAAAATTGAAAACTTTTTTTTGTTGAAATTCCGGTTCAAAATGATTATAGGTACAGTATAGAACACGTTGAGCACGAAATTACCGGCAGGACGTACAAGGAAAGCAGTGGTTGTTGGAAGTTTCTTATTTTGAAATTCGGTCACTTTGTGCTTCGAACCTGGATTGCAGGCGATCGAGGCAACATATTGAAGCAAACTAAACGTTGAACCACTCATAATAACATTGATATTCAAAACTTAATGAAACATTTGGAATCGGTGACTATGAATTTTATCCGTTCAAAAAAAGTAAGGCTAACCATCACGTTTTTTCTCGAAAAATTGAAAACTTTTTTTTGTTGAAATTCCGGTTCAAAATGATTATAGGTACAGTATAGAACACGTTGAGCACGAAATTACCGGCAGGACGTATAAGGAAAGCAGTGGTTGTTGGAAGTTTCTTATTTTGAAATTCGGTCACTTTGTGCTTCGAACCTGGATTGCAGGCGATCGAGGCAACATATTGAAGCAAACTAAACGTTGAACCACTCATAATAACATTGATATTCAAAACTAAATGAAACATTTGGAATCGGTGACTATGAATTTTATCCGTTCAAAAAAAGTAAGGCTAACCATCACGTTTTTTCGCGAAAAATTGAAAACTTTTTTTTGTTGAAATTCCGGTTCAAAATGATTATAGGTACAGTATAGAACACGTTGAGCACGAAATTACCGGCAGGACGTATAAGGAAAGCAGTGGTTGTTGGAAGTTTCTTATTTTGAAATTCGGTCACTTTGTGCTTCGAACCTGGATTGCAGGCGATCGAGGCAACATATTGAAGCAAACTAAACGTTGAACCACTCATAATAACATTGATATTCAAAACTAAATGAAACATTTGGAATCGGTGACTATGAATTTTATCCGTTCAAAAAAAGTAAGGCTAACCATCACGTTTTTTCGCGAAAAATTGAAAACTTTTTTTTGTTGAAATTCCGGTTCAAAATGATTATAGGTACAGTATAGAACACGTTGAGCACGAAATTACCGGCAGGACGTATAAGGAAAGCAGTGGTTGTTGGAAGTTTCTTATTTTGAAATTCGGTCACTTTGTGCTTCGAACCTGGATTGCAGGCGATCGAGGCAACATATTGAAGCAAACTAAACGTTGAACCACTCATAATAACATTGATAATCAAAACTAAATGAAACATTCGGAATCGGTGACTATGAATTTTATCCGTTCAATAAAAGTAAGGCTAACCATCACGTTTTTTCGCGAAAAATTGAAAACTTTTTTTTGTTGAAATTCCGGTTCAAAATGATTATAGGTACAGTATAGAACACGTTGAGCACGAAATTACCGGCAGGACGTATAAGGAAAGCAGTGGTTGTTGGAAGTCTCTTATTTTGAAATTCGGTCACTTTGTGCTTCAAACCTGGATTGCAGGCGATCGAGGCAACATATTGAAGCAAACTAAACGTTGAATCACTCATAATAACATTGATAATCAAAACTAAATGAAACATTCGGAATCGGTGACTATGAATTTTATCCGTTCAATAAAAGTAAGGCTAACCATCACGTTTTTTCGCGAAAAATTGAAAACTTTTTTTTGTTGAAATTCCGGTTCAAAATGATTATAGGTACAGTATAGAACACGTTGAGCACGAAATTACCGGCAGGACGTATAAGGAAAGCAGTGGTTGTTGGAAGTTTCTTATTTTGAAATTTGGTCACTTTGTGCTTCGAACCTGGATTGCAGGCGATCGAGGCAACATATTGAAGCAAACTAAACGTTGAACCACTCATAATAACATTGATATTCAAAACTAAATGAAACATTCGGAATCGGTGACTATGAATTTTATCCGTTCAATAAAAGTAAGGCTAACTAACCATCACGTTTTTTCGCGAAAAATTGAAAACTTTTTTTTGTTGAAATTCCGGTTCAAAATGATTATAGGTACAGTATAGAACACGTTGAGCACGAAATTACCGGCAGGACGTATAAGGAAAGCAGTGGTTGTTGGAAGTTTCTTATTTTGAAATTTGGTCACTTTGTGCTCCGAACCAGGATTGCAGGCGATCGAGGCAACATATTCAAGCAAACTAAACGTTGAACCACTCATAATAACATTGATATTCAAAACTAAATGAAACATTCGGAATCGGTGACTATGAATTTTATCCGTTCAATAAAAGTAAGGCTAACCATCACGTTTTTTCGCGAAAAATTGAAAACTTTTTTTTGTTGAAATTCCGGTTCAAAATGATTATAGGTACAGTATAGAACACGTTGAGCACGAAATTACCGGCAGGACGTATAAGGAAAGCAGTGGTTGTTGGAAGTCTCTTATTTTGAAATTCGGTCACTTTGTGCTTCAAACCTGGATTGCAGGCGATCGAGGCAACATATTGAAGCAAACTAAACGTTGAACCACTCATAATAACATTGATATTCAAAACTAAATGAAACATTCGGAATCGGTGACTATGAATTTTATCCGTTCAATAAAAGTAAGGCTAACCATCACGTTTTTTCGCGAAAAATTGAAAACTTTTTTTTGTTGAAATTCCGGTTCAAAATGATTATAGGTACAGTATAGAACACGTTGAGCACGAAATTACCGGCAGGACGTATAAGGAAAGCAGTGGTTGTTGGAAGTTTCTTATTTTGAAATTTGGTCACTTTGTGCTTCGAACCTGGATTGCAGGCGATCGAGGCAACATATTGAAGCAAACTAAACGTTGAACCACTCATAATAACATTGATATTCAAAACTAAATGAAACATTCGGAATCGGTGACTATGAATTTTATCCGTTCAATAAAAGTAAGGCTAACTAACCATCACGTTTTTTCGCGAAAAATTGAAAACTTTTTTTTGTTGAAATTCCGGTTCAAAATGATTATAGGTACAGTATAGAACACGTTGAGCACGAAATTACCGGCAGGACGTATAAGGAAAGCAGTGGTTGTTGGAAGTTTCTTATTTTGAAATTTGGTCACTTTGTGCTCCGAACCAGGATTGCAGGCGATCGAGGCAACATATTCAAGCAAACTAAACGTTGAACCACTCATAATAACATTGATATTCAAAACTAAATGAAACATTCGGAATCGGTGACTATGAATTTTATCCGTTCAATAAAAGTAAGGCTAACCATCACGTTTTTTCGCGAAAAATTGAAAACTTTTTTTTGTTGAAATTCCGGTTCAAAATGATTATAGGTACAGTATAGAACACGTTGAGCACGAAATTACCGGCAGGACGTATAAGGAAAGCAGTGGTTGTTGGAAGTTTCTTATTTTGAAATTTGGTCACTTTGTGCTTCGAACCTGGATTGCAGGCGATCGAGGCAACATATTGAAGCAAACTAAACGTTGAACCACTCATAATAACATTGATATTCAAAACTAAATGAAACATTCGGAATCGGTGACTATGAATTTTATCCGTTCAATAAAAGTAAGGCTAACTAACCATCACGTTTTTTCGCGAAAAATTGAAAACTTTTTTTTGTTGAAATTCCGGTTCAAAATGATTATAGGTACAGTATAGAACACGTTGAGCACGAAATTACCGGCAGGACGTATAAGGAAAGCAGTGGTTGTTGGAAGTTTCTTATTTTGAAATTTGGTCACTTTGTGCTTCGAACCTGGATTGCAGGCGATCGAGGCAACATATTGAAGCAAACTAAACGTTGAACCACTCATAATAACATTGATATTCAAAACTAAATGAAACATTCGGAATCGGTGACTATGAATTTTATCCGTTCAATAAAAGTAAGGCTAACCATCACGTTTTTTCGCGAAAAATTGAAAACTTTTTTTTGTTGAAATTCCGGTTCAAAATGATTATAGGTACAGTATAGAACACGTTGAGCACGAAATTACCGGCAGGACGTATAAGGAAAGCAGTGGTTGTTGGAAGTTTCTTATTTTGAAATTTGGTCACTTTGTGCTTCGAACCTGGATTGCAGGCGATCGAGGCAACATATTGAAGCAAACTAAACGTTGAACCACTCATAATAACATTGATATTCAAAACTAAATGAAACATTCGGAATCGGTGACTATGAATTTTATCCGTTCAATAAAAGTAAGGCTAACCATCACGTTTTTTCGCGAAAAATTGAAAACTTTTTTTTGTTGAAATTCCGGTTCAAAATGATTATAGGTACAGTATAGAACACGTTGAGCACGAAATTACCGGCAGGACGTATAAGGAAAGCAGTGGTTGTTGGAAGTTTCTTATTTTGAAATTTGGTCACTTTGTGCTTCGAACCTGGATTGCAGGCGATCGAGGCAACATATTGAAGCAAACTAAACGTTGAACCACTCATAATAACATTGATATTCAAAACTAAATGAAACATTCGGAATCGGTGACTATGAATTTTATCCGTTCAATAAAAGTAAGGCTAACCATCACGTTTTTTCTCGAAAAATTGAAAACTTTTTTTTGTTGAAATTCCGGTTCAAAATGATTATAGGTACAGTATAGAACACGTTGAGCACGAAATTACCGGCAGGACGTATAAGGAAAGCAGTGGTTGTTGGAAGTTTCTTATTTTGAAATTTGGTCACTTTGTGCTTCGAACCTGGATTGCAGGCGATCGAGGCAACATATTGAAGCAAACTAAACGTTGAACCACTCATAATAACATTGATATTCAAAACTAAATGAAACATTCGGAATCGGTGACTATGAATTTTATCCGTTCAATAAAAGTAAGGCTAACCATCACGTTTTTTCTCGAAAAATTGAAAACTTTTTTTTGTTGAAATTCCGGTTCAAAATGATTATAGGTACAGTATAGAACACGTTGAGCACGAAATTACCGGCAGGACGTATAAGGAAAGCAGTGGTTGTTGGAAGTTTCTTATTTTGAAATTCGGTCACTTTGTGCTTCGAACCTGGATTGCAGGCGATCGAGGCAACATATTGAAGCAAACTAAACGTTGAACCACTCATAATAACATTGATATTCAAAACTAAATGAAACATTCGGAATCGGTGACTATGAATTTTATCCGTTCAATAAAAGTAAGGCTAACCATCACGTTTTTTCGCGAAAAATTGAAAACTTTTTTTTGTTGAAATTCCGGTTCAAAATGATTATAGGTACAGTATAGAACACGTTGAGCACGAAATTACCGGCAGGACGTATAAGGAAAGCAGTGGTTGTTGGAAGTTTCTTATTTTGAAATTCGGTCACTTTGTGCTTCGAACCTGGATTGCAAGCGATCGAGGCAACATATTGAAGCAAACTAAACGTTGAATCACTCATAATAACATTGATAATCAAAACTAAATGAAACATTCGGAATCGGTGACTATGAATTTTATCCGTTCAATAAAAGTAAGGCTAACTAACCATCACGTTTTTTCGCGAAAAATTGAAAACTTTTTTTTGTTGAAATTCCGGTTCAAAATGATTATAGGTACAGTATAGAACACGTTGAGCACGAAATTACCGGCAGGACGTATAAGGAAAGCAGTGGTTGTTGGAAGTTTCTTATTTTGAAATTCGGTCACTTTGTGCTTCGAACCTGGATTGCAGGCGATCGAGGCAACATATTGAAGCAAACTAAACGTTGAATCACTCATAATAACATTGATAATCAAAACTAAATGAAACATTCGGAATCGGTGACTATGAATTTTATCCGTTCAATAAAAGTAAGGCTAACCATCACGTTTTTTCGCGAAAAATTGAAAACTTTTTTTTGTTGAAATTCCGGTTCAAAATGATTATAGGTACAGTATAGAACACGTTGAGCACGAAATTACCGGCAGGACGTATAAGGAAAGCAGTGGTTGTTGGAAGTTTCTTATTTTGAAATTCGGTCACTTTGTGCTTCGAACCTGGATTGCAGGCGATCGAGGCAACATATTGAAGCAAACTAAACGTTGAACCACTCATAATAACATTGATATTCAAAACTAAATGAAACATTCGGAATCGGTGACTATGAATTTTATCCGTTCAATAAAAGTAAGGCTAACCAACCATCACGTTTTTTCGCGAAAAATTGAAAACTTTTTTTTGTTGAAATTCCGGTTCAAAATGATTATAGGTACAGTATAGAACACGTTGAGCACGAAATTACCGGCAGGACGTATAAGGAAAGCAGTGGTTGTTGGAAGTTTCTTATTTTGAAATTCGGTCACTTTGTGCTTCGAACCTGGATTGCAGGCGATCGAGGCAACATATTGAAGCAAACTAAACGTTGAATCACTCATAATAACATTGATAATCAAAACTAAATGAAACATTCGGAATCGGTGACTATGAATTTTATCCGTTCAATAAAAGTAAGGCTAACCATCACGTTTTTTCGCGAAAAATTGAAAACTTTTTTTTGTTGAAATTCCGGTTCAAAATGATTATAGGTACAGTATAGAACACGTTGAGCACGAAATTACCGGCAGGACGTATAAGGAAAGCAGTGGTTGTTGGAAGTTTCTTATTTTGAAATTCGGTCACTTTGTGCTTCGAACCTGGATTGCAGGCGATCGAGGCAACATATTGAAGCAAACTAAACGTTGAACCACTCATAATAACATTGATATTCAAAACTAAATGAAACATTCGGAATCGGTGACTATGAATTTTATCCGTTCAATAAAAGTAAGGCTAACCATCACGTTTTTTCGCGAAAAATTGAAAACTTTTTTTTGTTGAAATTCCGGTTCAAAATGATTATAGGTACAGTATAGAACACGTTGAGCACGAAATTACCGGCAGGACGTATAAGGAAAGCAGTGGTTGTTGGAAGTTTCTTATTTTGAAATTCGGTCACTTTGTGCTTCGAACCTGGATTGCAGGCGATCGAGGCAACATATTGAAGCAAACTAAACGTTGAATCATTCATAATAACATTGATAATCAAAACTAAATGAAACATTCGGAATCGGTGACTATGAATTTTATCCGTTCAATAAAAGTAAGGCTAACCATCACGTTTTTTCGCGAAAAATTGAAAACTTTTTTTTGTTGAAATTCCGGTTCAAAATGATTATAGGTACAGTATAGAACACGTTGAGCACGAAATTACCGGCAGGACGTATAAGGAAAGCAGTGGTTGTTGGAAGTTTCTTATTTTGAAATTCGGTCACTTTGTGCTTCGAACCTGGATTGCAGGCGATCGAGGCAACATATTGAAGCAAACTAAACGTTGAATCATTCATAATAACATTGATAATCAAAACTAAATGAAACATTCGGAATCGGTGACTATGAATTTTATCCGTTCAATAAAAGTAAGGCTAACCATCACGTTTTTTCGCGAAAAATTGAAAACTTTTTTTTGTTGAAATTCCGGTTCAAAATGATTATAGGTACAGTATAGAACACGTTGAGCACGAAATTACCGGCAGGACGTATAAGGAAAGCAGTGGTTGTTGGAAGTTTCTTATTTTGAAATTCGGTCACTTTGTGCTTCGAACCTGGATTGCAGGCGATCGAGGCAACATATTGAAGCAAACTAAACGTTGAACCACTCATAATAACATTGATATTCAAAACTAAATGAAACATTCGGAATCGGTGACTATGAATTTTATCCGTTCAATAAAAGTAAGGCTAACCATCACGTTTTTTCGCGAAAAATTGAAAACTTTTTTTTGTTGAAATTCCGGTTCAAAATGATTATAGGTACAGTATAGAACACGTTGAGCACGAAATTACCGGCAGGACGTATAAGGAAAGCAGTGGTTGTTGGAAGTTTCTTATTTTGAAATTCGGTCACTTTGTGCTTCGAACCTGGATTGCAGGCGATCGAGGCAACATATTGAAGCAAACTAAACGTTGAACCACTCATAATAACATTGATATTCAAAACTAAATGAAACATTCGGAATCGGTGACTATGAATTTTATCCGTTCAATAAAAGTAAGGCTAACCATCACGTTTTTTCGCGAAAAATTGAAAACTTTTTTTTGTTGAAATTCCGGTTCAAAATGATTATAGGTACAGTATAGAACACGTTGAGCACGAAATTACCGGCAGGACGTATAAGGAAAGCAGTGGTTGTTGGAAGTTTCTTATTTTGAAATTCGGTCACTTTGTGCTTCGAACCTGGATTGCAGGCGATCGAGGCAACATATTGAAGCAAACTAAACGTTGAACCACTCATAATAACATTGATAATCAAAACTAAATGAAACATTCGGAATCCGTGACTATGAATTTTATCCGTTCAAAAAAAGTAAGGCTAACCATCACGTTTTTTCGCGAAAAATTGAAAACTTTTTTTTGTTGAAATTCCGGTTCAAAATGATTATAGGTACAGTATAGAACACGTTGAGCACGAAATTACCGGCAGGACGTATAAGGAAAGCAGTGGTTGTTGGAAGTTTCTTATTTTGAAATTCGGTCACTTTGTGCTTCGAACCTGGATTGCAGGCGATCGAGGCAACATATTGAAGCAAACTAAACGTTGAACCACTCATAATAACATTGATATTCAAAACTAAATGAAACATTCGGAATCGGTGACTATGAATTTTATCCGTTCAATAAAAGTAAGGCTAACCATCATGTTTTTTCGCGAAAAATTGAAAACTTTTTTTTGTTGAAATTCCGGTTCAAAATGATTATAGGTACAGTATAGAACACGTTGAGCACGAAATTACCGGCAGGACGTATAAGGAAAGCAGTGGTTGTTGGAAGTTTCTTATTTTGAAATTCGGTCACTTTGTGCTTCGAACCTGGATTGCAGGCGATCGAGGCAACATATTGAAGCAAACTAAACGTTGAACCACTCATAATAACATTGATATTCAAAACTAAATGAAACATTCGGAATCGGTGACTATGAATTTTATCCGTTCAATAAAAGTAAGGCTAACCATCATGTTTTTTCGCGAAAAATTGAAAACTTTTTTTTGTTGAAATTCCGGTTCAAAATGATTATAGGTACAGTATAGAACACGTTGAGCACGAAATTACCGGCAGGACGTATAAGGAAAGCAGTGGTTGTTGGAAGTTTCTTATTTTGAAATTCGGTCACTTTGTGCTTCGAACCTGGATTGCAGGCGATCGAGGCAACATATTGAAGCAAACTAAACGTTGAACCACTCATAATAACATTGATATTCAAAACTAAATGAAACATTCGGAATCGGTGACTATGAATTTTATCCGTTCAATAAAAGTAAGGCTAACCATCACGTTTTTTCGCGAAAAATTGAAAACTTTTTTTTGTTGAAATTCCGGTTCAAAATGATTATAGGTACAGTATAGAACACGTTGAGCACGAAATTACCGGCAGGACGTATAAGGAAAGCAGTGGTTGTTGGAAGTTTCTTATTTTGAAACGTTTTTTCGCGAAAAATTGAAAACTTTTTTTTGTTGAAATTCCGGTTCAAAATGATTATAGGTACAGTATAGAACACGTTGAGCACGAAATTACCGGCAGGACGTATAAGGAAAGCAGTGGTTGTTGGAAGTTTCTTATTTTGAAATTCGGTCACTTTGTGCTTCGAACCTGGATTGCAGGCGATCGAGGCAACATATTGAAGCAAACTAAACGTTGAACCACTCATAATAACATTGATATTCAAAACTAAATGAAACATTCGGAATCGGTGACTATGAATTTTATCCGTTCAATAAAAGTAAGGCTAACTAACCATCACGTTTTTTCGCGAAAAATTGAAAACTTTTTTTTGTTGAAATTCCGGTTCAAAATGATTATAGGTACAGTATAGAACACGTTGAGCACGAAATTACCGGCAGGACGTATAAGGAAAGCAGTGGTTGTTGGAAGTTTCTTATTTTGAAATTTGGTCACTTTGTGCTCCGAACCAGGATTGCAGGCGATCGAGGCAACATATTCAAGCAAACTAAACGTTGAACCACTCATAATAACATTGATATTCAAAACTAAATGAAACATTCGGAATCGGTGACTATGAATTTTATCCGTTCAATAAAAGTAAGGCTAACCATCACGTTTTTTCGCGAAAAATTGAAAACTTTTTTTTGTTGAAATTCCGGTTCAAAATGATTATAGGTACAGTATAGAACACGTTGAGCACGAAATTACCGGCAGGACGTATAAGGAAAGCAGTGGTTGTTGGAAGTCTCTTATTTTGAAATTCGGTCACTTTGTGCTTCAAACCTGGATTGCAGGCGATCGAGGCAACATATTGAAGCAAACTAAACGTTGAACCACTCATAATAACATTGATATTCAAAACTAAATGAAACATTCGGAATCGGTGACTATGAATTTTATCCGTTCAATAAAAGTAAGGCTAACCATCACGTTTTTTCGCGAAAAATTGAAAACTTTTTTTTGTTGAAATTCCGGTTCAAAATGATTATAGGTACAGTATAGAACACGTTGAGCACGAAATTACCGGCAGGACGTATAAGGAAAGCAGTGGTTGTTGGAAGTTTCTTATTTTGAAATTTGGTCACTTTGTGCTTCGAACCTGGATTGCAGGCGATCGAGGCAACATATTGAAGCAAACTAAACGTTGAACCACTCATAATAACATTGATATTCAAAACTAAATGAAACATTCGGAATCGGTGACTATGAATTTTATCCGTTCAATAAAAGTAAGGCTAACTAACCATCACGTTTTTTCGCGAAAAATTGAAAACTTTTTTTTGTTGAAATTCCGGTTCAAAATGATTATAGGTACAGTATAGAACACGTTGAGCACGAAATTACCGGCAGGACGTATAAGGAAAGCAGTGGTTGTTGGAAGTTTCTTATTTTGAAATTTGGTCACTTTGTGCTCCGAACCAGGATTGCAGGCGATCGAGGCAACATATTCAAGCAAACTAAACGTTGAACCACTCATAATAACATTGATATTCAAAACTAAATGAAACATTCGGAATCGGTGACTATGAATTTTATCCGTTCAATAAAAGTAAGGCTAACCATCACGTTTTTTCGCGAAAAATTGAAAACTTTTTTTTGTTGAAATTCCGGTTCAAAATGATTATAGGTACAGTATAGAACACGTTGAGCACGAAATTACCGGCAGGACGTATAAGGAAAGCAGTGGTTGTTGGAAGTTTCTTATTTTGAAATTTGGTCACTTTGTGCTTCGAACCTGGATTGCAGGCGATCGAGGCAACATATTGAAGCAAACTAAACGTTGAACCACTCATAATAACATTGATATTCAAAACTAAATGAAACATTCGGAATCGGTGACTATGAATTTTATCCGTTCAATAAAAGTAAGGCTAACTAACCATCACGTTTTTTCGCGAAAAATTGAAAACTTTTTTTTGTTGAAATTCCGGTTCAAAATGATTATAGGTACAGTATAGAACACGTTGAGCACGAAATTACCGGCAGGACGTATAAGGAAAGCAGTGGTTGTTGGAAGTTTCTTATTTTGAAATTCGGTCACTTTGTGCTTCGAACCTGGATTGCAGGCGATCGAGGCAACATATTGAAGCAAACTAAACGTTGAACCACTCATAATAACATTGATATTCAAAACTAAATGAAACATTCGGAATCGGTGACTATGAGTTTTATCCGTTCAATAAAAGTAAGGCTACATCACGTTTTTTCGCGAAAAATTGAAAACTTTTTTTTGTTGAAATTCCGGTTCAAAATGATTATAGGTACAGTATAGAACACGTTGAGCACGAAATTACCGGCAGGACGTATAAGGAAAGCAGTGGTTGTTGGAAGTTTCTTATTTTGAAATTCGGTCACTTTGTGCTTCGAACCTGGATTGCAGGCGATCGAGGCAACATATTGAAGCAAACTAAACGTTGAACCACTCATAATAACATTGATATTCAAAACTAAATGAAACATTCGGAATCGGTGACTATGAATTTTATCCGTTCAATAAAAGTAAGGCTAGCCATCAGGTTTTTTCGCGAAAAATTGAAAACTTTTTTTTGTTGAAATTCCGGTTCAAAATGATTATAGGTACAGTATAGAACACGTTGAGCACGAAATTACCGGCAGGACGTATAAGGAAAGCAGTGGTTGTTGGAAGTTTCTTATTTTGAAATTCGGTCACTTTGTGCTTCAAACCTGGATTGCAGGCGATCGAGGCAACATATTGAAGCAAACTAAACGTTGAATCACTCATAATAACATTGATAATCAAAACTAAATGAAACATTCGGAATCGGTGACTATGAATTTTATCCGTTCAATAAAAGTAAGGCTAACCATCACGTTTTTTCGCGAAAAATTGAAAACTTTTTTTTGTTGAAATTCCGGTTCAAAATGATTATAGGTACAGTATAGAACACGTTGAGCACGAAATTACCGGCAGGACGTATAAGGAAAGCAGTGGTTGTTGGAAGTTTCTTATTTTGAAATTCGGTCACTTTGTGCTTCGAACCTGGATTGCAGGCGATCGAGGCAACATATTGAAGCAAACTAAACGTTGAACCACTCATAATAACATTGATATTCAAAACTCAATGAAACATTCGGAATCGGTGACTATGAATTTTATCCGTTCAATAAAAGTAAGGCTAACCATCACGTTTTTTCGCGAAAAATTGAAAACTTTTTTTTGTTGAAATTCCGGTTCAAAATGATTATAGGTACAGTATAGAACACGTTGAGCACGAAATTACCGGCAGGACGTATAAGGAAAGCAGTGGTTGTTGGAAGTTTCTTATTTTGAAATTCGGTCACTTTGTGCTTCGAACCTGGATTGCAGGCGATCGAGGCAACATATTGAAGCAAACTAAACGTTGAACCACTCATAATAACATTGATATTCAAAACTAAATGAAACATTCGGAATCGGTGACTATGAATTTTATCCGTTCAATAAAAGTAAGGCTAACCATCACGTTTTTTCGCGAAAAATTGAAAACTTTTTTTTGTTGAAATTCCGGTTCAAAATGATTATAGGTACAGTATAGAACACGTTGAGCACGAAATTATCGGCAGGACGTATAAGGAAAGCAGTGGTTGTTGGAAGTTTCTTATTTTGAAATTCGGTCACTTTGTGCTTCGAACCTGGATTGCAGGCGATCGAGGCAACATATTGAAGCAAACTAAACGTTGAACCACTCATAATAACATTGATATTCAAAACTAAATGAAACATTCGGAATCGGTGACTATGAATTTTATCCGTTCAATAAAAGTAAGGCTAACCATCACGTTTTTTCGCGAAAAATTGAAAACTTTTTTTTGTTGAAATTCCGGTTCAAAATGATTATAGGTACAGTATAGAACACGTTGAGCACGAAATTACCGGCAGGACGTATAAGGAAAGCAGTGGTTGTTGGAAGTTTCTTATTTTGAAATTCGGTCACTTTGTGCTTCGAACCTGGATTGCAAACGATCGAGGCAACATATTGAAGCAAACTAAACGTTGAACCACTCATAATAACATTGATATTCAAAACTAAATGAAACATTCGGAATCCGTGACTATGAATTTTATCCGTTCAATAAAAGTAAGGCTAACCATCACGTTTTTTCGCGAAAAATTGAAAACTTTTTTTTGTTGAAATTCCGGTTCAAAATGATTATAGGTTAAGTATAGAACACGTTGAGCACGAAATTACCGGTAGGACGTATAAGGAAAGCAGTGGTTGTTGGAAGTTTCGTATTTTGAAATTCGGTCACTTTGTGCTTCGAACCTGGATTGCAGGCGATCGAGGCAACATATTGAAGCAAACTAAACGTTGAATCACTCATAATAAAATTGATAATCAAAACTAAATGAAACATTCGGAATCCGTGACTATGAATTTTATCCGTTCAAAAAAAGTAAGGCTAACCATCACGTTTTTTCGCAAAAAATTGAAAACTTTTTTTTGTTGAAATTCCGGTTCAAAATGATTATAGGTACAGTATACAACACGTTGAGCACGAAACTACCATTAGAATGCATAAGGAAAGTTGTGGTTGTTGGAAGTTTCGTATTTTGAAATTCGGCCACATTGTGCTTCGAACCTGGATTGCAGGCGAACGAGGCAACATATTGAAGCAAACTAAACGTTGAACTACACATACAAACAGTGATAATCAAAACTAAATGAAACATTCGGAATCCGTGACTATAAATTTTATCCGTTCAAAAAAAGTAAGGCTAACCATCACGTTTTTTCGCAAAAAATTGAAAACTTTTTTTTGTTGAAATTCCGGTTCAAAATGATTATAGGTACAGTATACAACACGTTGAGCACGAAACTACCATTAGAATGCATAAGGAAAGTTGTGGTTGTTGGAAGTTTCGTATTTTGAAATTCGGCCACATTGTGCTTCGAACCTGGATTGCAGGCGAACGAGGCAACATATTGAAGCAAACTAAACGTTGAACTACTCATACAAACAGTGATAATCAAAACTAAATGAAACATTCGGAATCCGTGACTATAAATTTTATCCGTTCAAAAAAAGTAAGGCTAACTAACCATCACGTTTTTTCGCGAAAAATTGAAAACTTTTTTTTGTTGAAATTCCGGTTCAAAATGATTATAGGTACAGTATAGAACACGTTGAGCACGAAATTACCGGCAGGACGTATAAGGAAAGCAGTGGTTGTTGGAAGTTTCTTATTTTGAAATTCGGTCACTTTGTGCTTCGAACCTGGATTGCAGGCGATCGAGGCAACATATTGAAGCAAACTAAACGTTGAACCACTCATAATAACATTGATATTCAAAACTAAATGAAACATTCGGAATCGGTGACTATGAATTTTATCCGTTCAATAAAAGTAAGGCTACATCACGTTTTTTCGCGAAAAATTGAAAACTTTTTTTTGTTGAAATTCCGGTTCAAAATGATTATAGGTACAGTATAGAACACGTTGAGCACGAAATTACCGGCAGGACGTATAAGGAAAGCAGTGGTTGTTGGAAGTTTCTTATTTTGAAATTCGGTCACTTTGTGCTTCGAACCTGGATTGCAGGCGATCGAGGCAACATATTGAAGCAAACTAAACGTTGAATCACTCATAATAACATTGATAATCAAAACTAAATGAAACATTCGGAATCGGTGACTATGAATTTTATCCGTTCAATAAAAGTAAGGCTAACCATCACGTTTTTTCGCGAAAAATTGAAAACTTTTTTTTGTTGAAATTCCGGTTCAAAATGATTATAGGTACAGTATAGAACACGTTGAGCACGAAATTACCGGCAGGACGTATAAGGAAAGCAGTGGTTGTTGGAAGTTTCTTATTTTGAAATTCGGTCACTTTGTGCTTCGAACCTGGATTGCAGGCGATCGAGGCAACATATTGAAGCAAACTAAACGTTGAACCACTCATAATAACATTGATATTCAAAACTAAATGAAACATTTGGAATCGGTGACTATGAATTTTATCCGTTCAAAAAAAGTAAGGCTAACCATCACGTTTTTTCGCGAAAAATTGAAAACTTTTTTTTGTTGAAATTCCGGTTCAAAATGATTATAGGTACAGTATAGAACACGTTGAGCACGAAATTACCGGCAGGACGTATAAGGAAAGCAGTGGTTGTTGGAAGTTTCTTATTTTGAAATTCGGTCACTTTGTGCTTCGAACCTGGATTGCAGGCGATCGAGGCAACATATTGAAGCAAACTAAACGTTGAATCACTCATAATAACATTGATAATCAAAACTAAATGAAACATTCGGAATCGGTGACTATGAATTTTATCCGTTCAATAAAAGTAAGGCTAACCATCACGTTTTTTCGCGAAAAATTGAAAACTTTTTTTTGTTGAAATTCCGGTTCAAAATGATTATAGGTACAGTATAGAACACGTTGAGCACGAAATTACCGGCAGGACGTATAAGGAAAGCAGTGGTTGTTGGAAGTTTCTTATTTTGAAATTCGGTCACTTTGTGCTTCGAACCTGGATTGCAGGCGATCGAGGCAACATATTGAAGCAAACTAAACGTTGAACCACTCATAATAACATTGATATTCAAAACTCAATGAAACATTCGGAATCGGTGACTATGAATTTTATCCGTTCAATAAAAGTAAGGCTAACCATCACGTTTTTTCGCGAAAAATTGAAAACTTTTTTTTGTTGAAATTCCGGTTCAAAATGATTATAGGTACAGTATAGAACACGTTGAGCACGAAATTACCGGCAGGACGTATAAGGAAAGCAGTGGTTGTTGGAAGTTTCTTATTTTGAAATTCGGTCACTTTGTGCTTCGAACCTGGATTGCAGGCGATCGAGGCAACATATTGAAGCAAACTAAACGTTGAACCACTCATAATAACATTGATATTCAAAACTAAATGAAACATTCGGAATCGGTGACTATGAATTTTATCCGTTCAATAAAAGTAAGGCTAACCATCACGTTTTTTCGCGAAAAATTGAAAACTTTTTTTTGTTGAAATTCCGGTTCAAAATGATTATAGGTACAGTATAGAACACGTTGAGCACGAAATTACCGGCAGGACGTATAAGGAAAGCAGTGGTTGTTGGAAGTTTCTTATTTTGAAATTCGGTCACTTTGTGCTTCGAACCTGGATTGCAGGCGATCGAGGCAACATATTGAAGCAAACTAAACGTTGAACCACTCATAATAACATTGATATTCAAAACTAAATGAAACATTCGGAATCGGTGACTATGAATTTTATCCGTTCAATAAAAGTAAGGCTAACCATCACGTTTTTTCGCGAAAAATTGAAAACTTTTTTTTGTTGAAATTCCGGTTCAAAATGATTATAGGTACAGTATAGAACACGTTGAGCACGAAATTACCGGCAGGACGTATAAGGAAAGCAGTGGTTGTTGGAAGTTTCTTATTTTGAAATTCGGTCACTTTGTGCTTCGAACCTGGATTGCAAACGATCGAGGCAACATATTGAAGCAAACTAAACGTTGAACCACTCATAATAACATTGATATTCAAAACTAAATGAAACATTCGGAATCCGTGACTATGAATTTTATCCGTTCAATAAAAGTAAGGCTAACCATCACGTTTTTTCGCGAAAAATTGAAAACTTTTTTTTGTTGAAATTCCGGTTCAAAATGATTATAGGTTAAGTATAGAACACGTTGAGCACGAAATTACCGGTAGGACGTATAAGGAAAGCAGTGGTTGTTGGAAGTTTCGTATTTTGAAATTCGGTCACTTTGTGCTTCGAACCTGGATTGCAGGCGATCGAGGCAACATATTGAAGCAAACTAAACGTTGAATCACTCATAATAAAATTGATAATCAAAACTAAATGAAACATTCGGAATCCGTGACTATGAATTTTATCCGTTCAAAAAAAGTAAGGCTAACCATCACGTTTTTTCGCGAAAAATTGAAAACTTTTTTTTGTTGAAATTCCGGTTCAAAATGATTATAGGTACAGTATAGAACACGTTGAGCACGAAATTACCGGCAGGACGTATAAGGAAAGCAGTGGTTGTTGGAAGTTTCTTATTTTGAAATTCGGTCACTTTGTGCTTCGAACCTGGATTGCAGGCGATCGAGGCAACATATTGAAGCAAACTAAACGTTGAACCACTCATAATAACATTGATATTCAAAACTAAATGAAACATTCGGAATCGGTGACTATGAATTTTATCCGTTCAATAAAAGTAAGGCTACATCACGTTTTTTCGCGAAAAATTGAAAACTTTTTTTTGTTGAAATTCCGGTTCAAAATGATTATAGGTACAGTATAGAACACGTTGAGCACGAAATTACCGGCAGGACGTATAAGGAAAGCAGTGGTTGTTGGAAGTTTCTTATTTTGAAATTCGGTCACTTTGTGCTTCGAACCTGGATTGCAGGCGATCGAGGCAACATATTGAAGCAAACTAAACGTTGAATCACTCATAATAACATTGATAATCAAAACTAAATGAAACATTCGGAATCGGTGACTATGAATTTTATCCGTTCAATAAAAGTAAGGCTAACCATCACGTTTTTTCGCGAAAAATTGAAAACTTTTTTTTGTTGAAATTCCGGTTCAAAATGATTATAGGTACAGTATAGAACACGTTGAGCACGAAATTACCGGCAGGACGTATAAGGAAAGCAGTGGTTGTTGGAAGTTTCTTATTTTGAAATTCGGTCACTTTGTGCTTCGAACCTGGATTGCAGGCGATCGAGGCAACATATTGAAGCAAACTAAACGTTGAACCACTCATAATAACATTGATATTCAAAACTAAATGAAACATTTGGAATCGGTGACTATGAATTTTATCCGTTCAAAAAAAGTAAGGCTAACCATCACGTTTTTTCGCGAAAAATTGAAAACTTTTTTTTGTTGAAATTCCGGTTCAAAATGATTATAGGTACAGTATAGAACACGTTGAGCACGAAATTACCGGCAGGACGTATAAGGAAAGCAGTGGTTGTTGGAAGTTTCTTATTTTGAAATTCGGTCACTTTGTGCTTCGAACCTGGATTGCAGGCGATCGAGGCAACATATTGAAGCAAACTAAACGTTGAATCACTCATAATAACATTGATAATCAAAACTAAATGAAACATTCGGAATCGGTGACTATGAATTTTATCCGTTCAATAAAAGTAAGGCTAACCATCACGTTTTTTCGCGAAAAATTGAAAACTTTTTTTTGTTGAAATTCCGGTTCAAAATGATTATAGGTACAGTATAGAACACGTTGAGCACGAAATTACCGGCAGGACGTATAAGGAAAGCAGTGGTTGTTGGAAGTTTCTTATTTTGAAATTCGGTCACTTTGTGCTTCGAACCTGGATTGCAGGCGATCGAGGCAACATATTGAAGCAAACTAAACGTTGAATCACTCATAATAACATTGATAATCAAAACTAAATGAAACATTCGGAATCGGTGACTATGAATTTTATCCGTTCAATAAAAGTAAGGCTAACCATCACGTTTTTTCGCGAAAAATTGAAAACTTTTTTTTGTTGAAATTCCGGTTCAAAATGATTATAGGTACAGTATAGAACACGTTGAGCACGAAATTACCGGCAGGACGTATAAGGAAAGCAGTGGTTGTTGGAAGTTTCTTATTTTGAAATTCGGTCACTTTGTGCTTCGAACCTGGATTGCAGGCGATCGAGGCAACATATTGAAGCAAACTAAACGTTGAACCACTCATAATAACATTGATATTCAAAACTAAATGAAACATTTGGAATCGGTGACTATGAATTTTATCCGTTCAAAAAAAGTAAGGCTAACCATCACGTTTTTTCGCGAAAAATTGAAAACTTTTTTTTGTTGAAATTCCGGTTCAAAATGATTATAGGTACAGTATAGAACACGTTGAGCACGAAATTACCGGCAGGACGTATAAGGAAAGCAGTGGTTGTTGGAAGTTTCTTATTTTGAAATTCGGTCACTTTGTGCTTCGAACCTGGATTGCAGGCGATCGAGGCAACATATTGAAGCAAACTAAACGTTGAACCACTCATAATAACATTGATAATCAAAACTAAATGAAACATTCGGAATCGGTGACTATGAATTTTATCCGTTCAATAAAAGTAAGGCTAACCATCACGTTTTTTCACGAAAAATTGAAAACTTTTTTTTGTTGAAATTCCGGTTCAAAATGATTATAGGTACAGTATAGAACACGTTGAGCACGAAATTACCGGCAGGACGTATAAGGAAAGCAGTGGTTGTTGGAAGTTTCTTATTTTGAAATTCGGTCACTTTGTGCTTCGAACCTGGATTGCAGGCGATCGAGGCAACATATTGAAGCAAACTAAACGTTGAACCACTCATAATAACATTGATATTCAAAACTAAATGAAACATTCGCAATCGGTGACTATGAATTTTATCCGTTCAAAAAAAGTAAGGCTAACCATCACGTTTTTTCGCGAAAAATTGAAAACTTTTTTTTGTTGAAATTCCGGTTCAAAATGATTATAGGTACAGTATAGAACACGTTGAGCACGAAATTACCGGCAGGACGTATAAGGAAAGCAGTGGTTGTTGGAAGTTTCTTATTTTGAAATTTCGGTCACTTTGTGCTTCGAACCTGGATTGCAGGCGATCGAGGCAACATATTGAAGCAAACTAAACGTTGAACCACTCATAATAACATTGATATTCAAAACTAAATGAAACATTCGCAATCGGTGACTATGAATTTTATCCGTTCAAAAAAAGTAAGGCTAACCATCACGTTTTTTCGCGAAAAATTGAAAACTTTTTTTTGTTGAAATTCCGGTTCAAAATGATTATAGGTACAGTATAGAACACGTTGAGCACGAAATTACCGGCAGGACGTATAAGGAAAGCAGTGGTTGTTGGAAGTTTCTTATTTTGAAATTCGGTCACTTTGTGCTTCGAACCTGGATTGCAGGCGATCGAGGCAACATATTGAAGCAAACTAAACGTTGAATCACTCATAATAACATTGATATTCAAAACTAAATGAAACATTCGGAATCGGTGACTATGAATTTTATCCGTTCAATAAAAGTAAGGCTAACCATCACGTTTTTTCGCGAAAAATTGAAAACTTTTTTTTGTTGAAATTCCGGTTCAAAATGATTATAGGTACAGTATAGAACACGTTGAGCACGAAATTACCGGCAGGACGTATAAGGAAAGCAGTGGTTGTTGGAAGTTTCTTATTTTGAAATTCGGTCACTTTGTGCTTCGAACCTGGATTGCAGGCGATCGAGGCAACATATTGAAGCAAACTAAACGTTGAACCACTCATAATAACATTGATAATCAAAACTAAATGAAACATTCGGAATCGGTGACTATGAATTTTATCCGTTCAATAAAAGTAAGGCTAACCATCACGTTTTTTCGCGAAAAATTGAAAACTTTTTTTTGTTGAAATTCCGGTTCAAAATGATTATAGGTACAGTATAGAACACGTTGAGCACGAAATTACCGGCAGGACGTATAAGGAAAGCAGTGGTTGTTGGAAGTTTCTTATTTTGAAATTCGGTCACTTTGTGCTTCGAACCTGGATTGCAGGCGATCGAGGCAACATATTGAAGCAAACTAAACGTTGAACCACTCATAATAACATTGATAATCAAAACTAAATGAAACATTCGGAATCGGTGACTATGAATTTTATCCGTTCAATAAAAGTAAGGCTAACCATCACGTTTTTTCGCGAAAAATTGAAAACTTTTTTTTGTTGAAATTCTGGTTCAAAATGATTATAGGTACAGTATAGAACACGTTGAGCACGAAATTACCGGCAGGACGTATAAGGAAAGCAGTGGTTGTTGGAAGTTTCTTATTTTGAAATTCGGTCACTTTGTGCTTCGAACCTGGATTGCAGGCGATCGAGGCAACATATTGAAGCAAACTAAACGTTGAACCACTCATAATAACATTGATAATCAAAACTAAATGAAACATTCGGAATCGGTGACTATGAATTTTATCCGTTCAATAAAAGTAAGGCTAACCATCACGTTTTTTCGCGAAAAATTGAAAACTTTTTTTTGTTGAAATTCCGGTTCAAAATGATTATAGGTACAGTATAGAACACGTTGAGCACGAAATTACCGGCAGGACGTATAAGGAAAGCAGTGGTTGTTGGAAGTTTCTTATTTTGAAATTCGGTCACTTTGTGCTTCGAACCTGGATTGCAGGCGATCGAGGCAACATATTGAAGCAAACTAAACGTTGAACCACTCATAATAACATTGATATTCAAAACTAAATGAAACATTCGGAATCGGTGACTATGAATTTTATCCGTTCAATAAAAGTAAGGCTAACCATCACGTTTTTTCGCGAAAAATTGAAAACTTTTTTTTGTTGAAATTCCGGTTCAAAATGATTATAGGTACAGTATAGAACACGTTGAGCACGAAATTACCGGCAGGACGTATAAGGAAAGCAGTGGTTGTTGGAAGTTTCTTATTTTGAAATTCGGTCACTTTGTGCTTCGAACCTGGATTGCAGGCGATCGAGGCAACATATTGAAGCAAACTAAACGTTGAACCACTCATAATAACATTGATATTCAAAACTAAATGAAACATTCGGAATCGGTGACTATGAATTTTATCCGTTCAATAAAAGTAAGGCTAACCATCACGTTTTTTCGCGAAAAATTGAAAACTTTTTTTTGTTGAAATTCCGGTTCAAAATGATTATAGGTACAGTATAGAACACGTTGAGCACGAAATTACCGGCAGGACGTATAAGGAAAGCAGTGGTTGTTGGAAGTTTCTTATTTTGAAATTCGGTCACTTTGTGCTTCGAACCTGGATTGCAAACGATCGAGGCAACATATTGAAGCAAACTAAACGTTGAACCACTCATAATAACATTGATATTCAAAACTAAATGAAACATTCGGAATCCGTGACTATGAATTTTATCCGTTCAATAAAAGTAAGGCTAACCATCACGTTTTTTCGCGAAAAATTGAAAACTTTTTTTTGTTGAAATTCCGGTTCAAAATGATTATAGGTACAGTATAGAACACGTTGAGCACGAAATTACCGGCAGGACGTATAAGGAAAGCAGTGGTTGTTGGAAGTTTCTTATTTTGAAATTCGGTCACTTTGTGCTTCGAACCTGGATTGCAGGCGATCGAGGCAACATATTGAAGCAAACTAAACGTTGAACCACTCATAATAACATTGATATTCAAAACTAAATGAAACATTTGGAATCGGTGACTATGAATTTTATCCGTTCAATAAAAGTAAGGCTAACCATCACGTTTTTTCGCGAAAAATTGAAAACTTTTTTTTGTTGAAATTCCGGTTCAAAATGATTATAGGTACAGTATAGAACACGTTGAGCACGAAATTACCGGCAGGACGTATAAGGAAAGCAGTGGTTGTTGGAAGTTTCTTATTTTGAAATTCGGTCACTTTGTGCTTCGAACCTGGATTGCAAACGATCGAGGCAACATATTGAAGCAAACTAAACGTTGAACCACTCATAATAACATTGATATTCAAAACTAAATGAAACATTCGGAATCCGTGACTATGAATTTTATCCGTTCAATAAAAGTAAGGCTAACCATCACGTTTTTTCGCGAAAAATTGAAAACTTTTTTTTGTTAAAATTCCGGTTCAAAATGATTAAAGGTACAGTATAGAACACGTTGAGCACGAAACTACCTGTAGGATGCATAAGGAAAGCTGTGGTTGTTGGAAGTTCCGTATTTTGAAATTCGACCACATTGTGCTTCGAACCTGGATTGCAGGCGAACGAGAACGTGATGGTTAGCCTTACTTTTTTTGAACGGATAAAATTCATAGTCACCGATTTCGAATGTTTAATTTAGTTTTGATCATCAATGTTATTATGAGTGGTTCAACGTTTAGTTTGCTTCAATATGTTGCCTCGATCGCCTGCAATCCCGTGGGGGGGGGGGGGGGGGGGGGGGTTGGTTAATTGGCAATCATTGAATGTATCACTTTTTATTTGTCGTAATTGAAACACACAATTTCGCGAGTATTAGATGGACGGTAGAACTGGGAGGTTGGTGGAATAGTACTTAAAGTTTTAGGTATCATCAGTACCAACTTTAATATTTTGAAAGAATGATAGTTCCACCATGATATGACTGGGTTGCGTCGCCTACACGTCCAGTATACCATTGCAATGCTTGTCCTTTTGCTACAACTCATATCAGTAAGCAGACACTAACATATCAACATTTTATGATAAGCCACAGCCGTGGAGTGTTCGAGATTTAGAACGATACCAAATAGTTGGATTATTTTGTATAAAGTTACCAGTGGGTGATAGCCAATTGTGAGTTTACTTTATCGGCTTATTTTTTAAACATTTTTTTCAGAGGGAGTTATGAATGCAAGTAAAAAAGTTTCCCAATGAACCAATTTTATGAGTGGAAAGTTCCCGCATCACGTTTGATTTTTCGGGGTGGTCAATTTTAGGGACACAAGCTAAAGTAAGTGTAGCACCGAAGCATGTTTATTTGAAGAAAAAAAGCAGATTTATATAAATCCAGCCAACTGTTGACATCATGATTATTGATATTAACGCCCATTGATTTGAAATTTTCATATAGCTCAAAATTTTCTTAACGTTGGCCGTGATTTGACTAAACAAATAAAAACTGTTTGACGATCTGAAAGCGGCGAATAATGGTGTCTGTTAGATGATGACTGGAAGTAGGTACTTTTCTTGGGCCAAATAAAAAACTTTCTCAAAATTTCTTTCTTATTAATTTTATTTGATAATTAAATATTTCATTTAATTTATTTATCTCGTTTATCGTCTCGCATATATATAATTTGATACATTTTTTTGTTGTTGTTTTTGTTTTTATTTTATACATCCATAAAAATAATTAATTAAATTTTTTTGTCTAATTCTAAAATTAAATTATAATTAATTCTAAATAGAGTATTGTATAATTATAATAGATTTTGTCTTCTTCTCGCACTCATTTCTCATTTTATATAAATATTAAAAAATAAAAATTTCACAATTAATAATTATTTTTATATTAATATAATTAATTAATTATTATTTTAATGTATATACTAGGTCTTATTTTATTTAATTAAATATAATTATAAAATTATTATGTATACGCTATAGGCTAGGTTACTAAAAAATAAAAAAAATTGCTACTAAAAATCTAAATCGTAGTCGTTACGAGTTAATCGTCTCGGATTATACGTGTACATTGACATTGCGTTCCGATGATGATTCTCGACTGCATAATCATCCGGTGGATATGGCCCATTTTTCTGCGATATATAATTATTATGATCGTCATAATAGTATTCCGGATGCTGAGGATTTGGATTATTATGGTGGCCGCCATGACGATGTTGCGATCGCCAACTATCGTAAATATTCGATGCACTACTGCCGTGCATAGAATTTGTAAAGCGCTGCTGAAACAGATGGAGAGACGTAAAAAGTTAGTAAATAGAGGTCTAGTAAACAAAATAAATGCTATATGATATTACCTTAGGCTTGATATTATTGTGCTTCTGACTATTTTCCCAGGCATCGTCAATATTATAGAATTCGTCTTGTTCGTAGTTTTCTAATCCGCCCATATGATTTTTATTTAGTTCGTTTAACATATCGACCGTTAGAGGTGTTGGTTGTTTCTTGGCTCGGTTTTGTCGGCTTATTATCTAAAAATGGACGAAATTTTATATACCTTACACAAAATTGTAACAAATTTAAATAACTTACCACTGTCACACCGAACAAGATCACAAATAGCAGCGATCCAATACCAATCACCAGCACAGCGACAGCCCATTGTGGTAGGAAATCATCGTTATCCGCGTAGCCCACGGTCGGATTGTTCGATTTAGGCAGCACAATAAAATCTGTTGATACCGGGTCCACGATAAATTTACCCAGCAGCAAATTATTTCGTGTATTCTGTGGTTCCGATATTGTTTCGTAGTATTCCGAATCGGTTCCATTTTCGATTAGGCGGCTCGTATTTATTTCGACTTTTTTAATCGGTGACGGGACTAAGGCATCGTGGAAAAGTCTTTTTATTTCGAGCGTATTCACCTCACCGGTTATATTGACCAATTCGATCCAGTAATCGACAAGCACACTACCTTTACTAAAACTGTCGATTCGAACACCTTTATACCATTGGCTTAAATCACGATCACTTGAATACACTTCATTGAGCTGTATTTCGACTTCTTGGGCCAAATTTTGCCATTCGTCTGTGTTATGATCTAGAAGTTCAGGTTTCCAGGACACACCATCGATAATTTTAATTGTGCCCGCTAAATTACATTCAACGCGACAATATCCGGGTGTTGTTGGTTTTACCGTTGTGGTGGTCGTAGTTGTAGTCGTTGTTGTCGTCGATGTGGATGATGTTGATGGCGCGCCGGGAATATTTAGCAGATCGGTAATATCGATGGCTTGCGCTTTTTGGAGTTCTAGTAATCTATCGATGCTGTATGGGGTTGTAGGTGGTGATGGCCATCCGGTGAATTCGGTCGTAACACGTGTTGGTGGCCCTTTCCTAATATGTATGTCGGTTACGCCTGGTGCAGATGTTGTGTGGTCTCCAACACCCGTGGCACTCGGTTTATGTGTAGTTGTTGTCCGTTGGCCTGGTTTTCTGTGGGAAATCAGCGCTGTTAATCCTGGCACTTTTCCGATTAAAACAACTTTTGGTTTCGCTGTAGTTGTGGTGGTCGTTGTCGATACCGCCGGAGCTTCCGCATCCGAGTCATTTAGTTCAAAACCAGGTGGAAGAAGATTTGCAACCTCTTTGAATGGGATTTTACTTAAAATCGCATCAGGTTCTTTGATTTCAGCACTTTTATCTTCCGTACTGTCTTGTTTCTTATTCTTATAGCCAGGTGGCAGCAGTTTGCTTACACTTAAATCTTCATTAAGCGCTATAACTGCTGGTTTTTGAAGTGGCTTTTCTTTTGGCGTAAAACCGGGTGGCAAGAATTTATCAATATTGTCACTAATTGGAATGATCGGCAGTGATGCCAGTTGTGGTTTATTAAATTCGGTCGTGGTCTTTGGAGCCGACGTCGTTGGTGTGTGCCCATGCGGTACAAACTTCTTTGGACTTTCGGTGGTTGGGAATGGCCGTTTTTTGTTCGAGTATGTATTTTGTCGGAATCCGGGAGGTAAAAATTTATCAACATCTTCGGAGATTGTAACAAAACCAAGGGTTTTTTTCGTCACTGGGGCTGCAGTGGTCGAGGTTGAAGCTGGATGAACATTTTGCGGTTTGAATCCTGGTGGTAATAATTTTTCTACATTATCCTCAAAGCTGATTTTCTTTAAGAGTTCATTTAATTTAGGTGGAGTTGATTGTTCGGCCGAATCCGATTCTACCGGAGGCTTATACCCTTTCGGTAACAGTCCCGCTAACGTTATATCCTGGGCGACGGCATTATTCTTGAACGATCTTGTATTAGTTTGGTTTCTTGCTGGTCTAAGGTTTTCAACTTCTGGTGTTGCCGTTGTCGTGGTTGATTTTCGATTTCTAAATGCACCCTGATTTTTAGATTTGTAACCGGGTGGTAACAGATCCTCGATTATCTCATCCGTAGGACTTTCTCTCTGGTATGGTCGTTTAGTCGTAGCCGACGGTATACCACTGGATTTTTGCGTTGAATATTTCCGGAATAGAGGCTGCCCATTTGGTGGCGCCTTTGTTGAAGTCTCTGTATTCTCATTCATATCCTTTAAAATTGGGAATTTCCCCGATAACAATCCAATTGAAAGTTCTGATTGCACGCGATCCAATTTATCGATAATACTTTCGGTTGATTGGGAGACAACTGGTTTTGATGACGATGACATAACCACCTCTGAACTTATTGTAACATCCTCTTCTTCTCCGTCTTCTGGTAACATCGGCATTGTTGTAATCTCAGCACTACTTTGTGTCACCGGGACATCATCATCCTCGGGAGCTTTTACTTCAACGCTATCTCTCTCCAACTCGGCCAATGTTTGTTTCTTTTCATCTTGCTCGACCGAAGGGAATGGTAAAAATCGTGCACCTGATACACTTCGACTCGTTTGAACTGATGCAACGACTACCCAACTTTCAGTTGTATTATTCGTATCGTTGTTCACTATGGTTTCAAGTTCGGGTGCTAGTCGTAAATTTTCTGGTTTGTCTTCAGCACTTTCGTCCATTATGGTGCTGTTCTCTACACTCTTTGTCGTTACCACCGAAATAACTTGTTCACCTAAAATTTCGGTATTTGATGATATTGCTGGTTCATCGCTGATTTCTACAATCTCGGTACTATTCTCAAATTTATCGGATTCAAGCAAAACAGGTTGAAAATCTGTTGCCTGCTCTGTAACAGCCTCGATCGTGGTTGGTTGTTCTGTATCCTCTTCTGAGTAATCCTCATATTCATATTCGTATTCAACAGGTTCAGTCGATGCCTCACTATCGTATTCTGATGAGGCGGCCATACTATCACCGGCGGCCGATTCATCTTTAGGCAAATAAAAATTATCGGTCAGGATTACGGTGTGCTCGCCCAAATCGACAATTTTATTCTCGCCACTCTGATTTCGGACATCCAATTCAATAGGGGCTGCAGTTGTAGTCGTAACCACTCTAGAAAATTCCACATATTCATGATCAACGTTCACCAACGGATTATTTGTGCTCGTGCTAACATTAGAATCGTACACCTCATTCCCATTATTCTTCTTTTCGATCACGTAGTCGTAATTCTCGTCGAGTAGCACTTCGTCAACATTCTCTTCATATGAAGCGTCCCGAACTTTCGAACTGCCATTATGCGTAATATTGATCGCACCTGTATTTACGGGTTTAACGAAGTACCGACTACTTGGTTGCGATGGGAATTCATTTGAAACTATTTCGGAACTTGTTGGCCCTTTCGATTGGTATACCGGTTTATTAGGTCGATTAATTATTCGTTGGGTCGTTTGAATTTGTGTAAGCGGCTTTGATGAGGGACTGAAACGATTTCGTCTCGTTGGTTTCGTTTTGGCTGTTGCCGTTTGTTCGGTCGATAATGGTCGAAATTTGTTGTTACTATTATTGTTATTATTGTTGTTGTTACGATTAGAATTACCGTTACGATAATCCTCTTGACTAGAATAATAATCATTTGTGGGTCTAAAAGGGTTCTTGTTGCGGTTGCTAGTGCTGCTAAATGCAAATCCACGTTGCTCCTGGTACGGTGTAGATGGTGTGAATGCCGATGTTCCGGATGGTCCGGCACGTTGGCCGATATACGAGTTGGTTTTTTCCGTTGCATCGGCTTGTAAAGGTGCACGTGTCTGTAAAATAGAATCGAATCGACAAATTAGTTTACGTTTTGGATGTCAGTAGCACAATATATTTAAACCACATCTCACCACTGAACCAATTTTCTCTTTTCACAAAACATTTCTGGTTATTAATCTCTTGCGGTCTGATAACTTATGTACATTTTCATTTCTGTTTTATAAACAAATCAACATTGTGCAATATCTATGGAGATATAGAAAAGCGCATAATTCTTCGATTCATCGAATTTGATTAATTTCATTCATTATTATACGTTTTTTATGGTTGTGATGAAAAGAAAATTGGTTTGATGTAAGATGTAGTTTTTTTGTATTTATTTATGGTTGATTTATTGTTATTTGTATAATAGTCGATCACAGTAACAAAGAGTAATCGATTTAAGCTTGCCTAATTGGTAATTGACCTTTTAGTTTATGATACCAATAAAATTTGCTAGAATTAAGTAATCTTTATATTTTCCTGAGGACGGCTTTTAACAAGTATAGGAATCGGCTCATTCTCTTCAAACTGATGTATGCCTCACAACCGACTATCAATCAAAATTCCTTACGCTTAAAAGTGTAATAAAGCACTCTGAACCTATTTCTAAAAACTTTGAGCTACCCACGCCTAGAACATTATAATTCGGTCAAAAAACCTTTCATACAAACAATAATTTACATTGCTAGAGTGATTTGGACCAATACAACTTTAAAGTTTGTAACGCGACAATTCATTCAAAATTCATACAAACACGTTTCATACAAAAAATATTTTCTTTGTTCAGCGGTTCGTACCAGTATTACTTTTGTATGATTGGTTTTTGTGTGAATTCGAATTATTTAAAACGACCGAAAAATGGCTTCAAACATAGATAACTACAATTCATCCAAATTCATCCAAAAATTGTTTCACACAAAAGATAAATTAAAAATCATTCACGTATTTAGAATTACATTCTCCAAAAACATTGCTTAGTTTTAAGGTTCTATATGGTTCTATGGTGTGTTACATTGCTAAAGTGATTCGTCCTTAAATAACTTTTGTATGAATTGTCTTTTGTGTGAAATTGTAATATCTCACACAAAAATGGTTTGTAGCGCGACAATTCATTCAAATATATCAGTTTTATACAAAAATTTATGAATAAACGTGAAAATGCAACTTTTGTACGAATTGTCTTTTTTAGGAATCGGAACTTCACACAGACAAATACCGTTGATGATGAGAAAATATATTCAAAAAAAGAAAATTACAATAGTTCATCCATACCGCGTTTCCGAACGATTCATACCAAAGCAATATTGTATAAATATTTTTTGTATGAATTGCACAAAATTATAATTTGTTCATAATTCGTTGTTTACAAAAAAAGTTATTATGCTGAAGTTATTATGCTGAAAATAACAATTCATTCAAAAACGTTTCACACAAAATTAATTAATATTTTTCGACCAATTTGTAAAAATGCCTCTTCCAAATTTCTTTAAATGATGCGAAAATTCATTTGAAAAACAATGGAAAAGTACAATTCATCCAAATTGGTAACATTTTGCTATAGCCATTCATACCAATGCAAATTTTTTACACTGAATTATGATGTTATGAGTTTAAATTCCTCCTACAGATATAACTAGGAAATTACTATTATTTATATTATAAGGCTGGGGATTCGTACCAAACAAACTTTGGTATGAATTTAAAACTGGTAATACAGCAATGATTTGTGATACGAAAATTCATTCAAAATTAGAAAAAAACAATTCTTCCAAAAAATGTTTCATACAAAAATGAATTTATTTTGTCAGAGTGACTCACCGTAGCCCACCTGATTAAACTAATACAGCAGGGATACGTTGAATTCGTACAAACAGGTTTTGGGAGGAATTAAATTTATTTGTATTTTGTATGAATTGTTTGGGGAATAAATTTTTTGTGATAGATTAGTTTGTGTATCACACCTCTAGTCCTGCGTCGATTCTTGGAAATTATTTCCCATAATAACGGAAGGGTTAATGCAGATTTTGTCCATGTTGACATTGCATCCGCGGCCAGTAGTGCTGCCTGCAATTACTTTTGTAAAGGTAAACGATTATAATCTGCGATATTTTAAAAATATTAAGGCATCGACTCTAAAAATATGACAAACCGGAGAAATGGCTCATCCCAAAATGTTAAACTTTTATAAGAATTTAAGGATTATTTGTAAACTCATTTTTATTGGAAAACGTTGGAGTAAGCTGAACAGAACAGACGTGTTTTGTCAATTTTCAAATAATACAAAATTATAATATAAAGAAAAAAATTTAAATGTTAGATTTTTGTGTTTTTTAAATATACTATATTACAATTTTTCACCGACAAATTTAAATTAGAAAGTTTTTATTGAGTTTAACTTTCTGATTTATCTGGATAAAAATGGTATTTATCAGTGTTGCTGAAAAGGAAGTTCGTGAAGATGAGTTATGCTGTGTAGCGTGCAATAAAGAATATCCTAATCAGCCTTTTTTTGTGTGTGATATGTGTGATGGAGCCTACCATGCAAAATGTAAAAATATTGTTGGTAAAAATTTGAAGAGAGCTATTAATTTGGATAAATGGTATTGTTGTGATGACTGTAGTAATCAACAAGTGCAAATATCAAATCGGTCTAATATTAATGAAACGCGACAGTTGAATATGAATATGAATCACCATGATTTTTCAATGAAGGATGATATTGCTGAAATAAAAAAATCTTTGGAGTTTTTATGTTTGAAATATGACGAAGTTTCCAAAACATTAAAATTTATTGTGGATGAAAATAAGCACCTTAAAGATAAAGTTTCATCGTTGGAAGTTAGAAATATGCGCATGACAACAAGAATGGAGCTGTTTGAAAATATACTTGAATCCTCATTGGAAAAATCAAAATTGCATGAGGTGGTGATTTTTGGATGTCAAGCTTCAAAGGAAAATATTGATGAAACTGTTAGTAACATCTTTAAAATATTGATTTTAATCCAAATGATGGGGTTGTTAAATTATATACAATTGAGGATAAGAAGAATAATCGCTCGGGAAATAAAACAAAAATGATCGTTGTAGAGTTGAAAACTGAGAAACATGTTGCTGAACTTTTGGGAAAAGCTGAAATAAAAAAGAAAATTTTCCAATCTGATATTGGATTTAATGCAGTTTCGGGTAAAGCAATTTTTATTAGAAATGGGTTAAATATTTATAAAAGAAAATTGTTAAATGAATGTCAAAAATTTAAAGTAGATTTTAATTTTAATTACTGTTGGATTAGAAAAGGTACAATTCATATAAGGAAGGAAGACGGCCTTATATTGGAGCCGTCTTCCTTCCTTATATGGTAATTTATAAAGTTCTTAATTTGTATGTTATTCTTATTATTGAAAAATGATCCTCAATGACTAGTTTAATAAGTAACATGACAGATGTTACTAACATTGGTCTAAAAACATTTTTGGATTGTAAATTTTGGGTGGTTCATCAAAATATTAGAAGCATGAATAGGAATTTAGATAATTTTATTTCTCATTTATCAACTTTAGGCTCTATGTCCTCGATTATATTTTTAACTGAAATTTTTATAAAAGAAGCGGACGTTAGTTTATATGATTCATTACCGGGTTATGATTTTTATGCGAAATGTAATGAAAGCAACAAAAATGCGGGAACTGCTCTTTATATTAAGTCAACATTAAAAGCTAAGGTTTTACCATTGAATTTTTGCACTGCTGACGTAATTAATGTTTCATTAGAATATAATAATATTGTAATTGAATTTATTTGTGTTTATAGATTACAATCGTTTACACTGTCAAATTTTATTGAAGAATTGGAAACTAATCTAAACAATTTTAGATCAAAACATTTGATAATTATTGGAGATATAAATATTGATTTAATTTCCAATTCTAGTTCAAAGTATGATTATTTAATGGTTATGGCGTCAAATGGCTTACAATCCTTAATAAACACGCCTACCAGAGTGATTAGGTTTTCATCGACATGTATTGATCATATCTTTGTTAGGGAAAAATCAAACAATAATATTAAGTTTATTACTAATGTTTTTGATTTTGACATTACTGATCATGTAGCTACTGGTTTAGGTATTGAATTTTCAAGCTATACTCATTTTAGTTCATCTAAGTATAATTGTTTTAAGAAATTTGATCACACTTTATTTAAAAATTTGCTACAAAATGAAAGTTGGTCGACAGTTTATTTAAATTCTAATCCTAATGAAGCTCTTTCAAATTTTTTAACGATTTTATTAACTATAATAAAACAAAGTGAAAAGGTTCATATTATAGAAAATAAAGATACGTTTTTGAATAAGTGGATGAATAACAGGGTGAGAACAATTAATATTAAGAATAGTTTAGGAAGATGTCTAAAACGACACCCAACTAATGTTGGTTTAAAAAAGAAATATTTAAAATATAAAAAACTGTTATAATAGAAATTGATAGTGCAAAGTATAATTATTATAACCAATTATTTAATTATAATCAATCAAATTTAAAGGATCAGTGGAAGATTATTAATGAACTAACAGGTCAGAAAAAAGGTCATGTATTTATTAAAGAGGTTAAAGATCAGTTTGGAAATAATATAACTGAGCTGAAACTTTTACCTGAAGTATTTAATAATTATTTTGTTGAAATTGTTGATAATTTAAAGGAAACGAATCGAGTAAATAAAATTTTTACTAAAGAGGAAGAAAAACTGTTTCTATATAACAGTACATTAGAAGAAACTTCATGTTTTTTTCAATCTACTAATCCAAATGAAATTTGTAATATAATTGTTAGTTTAAAGAATAGTTTTTCTAGTGGCATTGATAATATAAATAGCAATATTGTGAAGTTGGCTGCATTGTTTATTTGTGAGCCATTATCCTTTATATTGAATTCTTGTATTGCAATAGGTGTTTTTCCAGATCAATTAAAAATTTCAAAAATTATACCAATTTTTAAAAGTAATGATCCAACTAATTTGGTAAATTACAGGCCAATCTCAATTTTATCGGTTTTTTCGAAGATGATTGAGAAAATCCTAAAATCGCGAATGCTTGATTTCTTAAAAAAGAGGCAATTTTTTAGTGATTTACAATTTGGATTTTTAGAAAGAAGAAATACTGAAGATGCTATAGTTTGTTTTCTGGACCCAATAATGCGTGGAATTAATGATGGAAAAGAATGTGGTACATTGTTCATAGATATTAAAAAAGCTTTTGATTTGGTCGATCACAAAATCTTAATTGATAAGTTGTATAATGTTGGTTTTAGAGGGATTGTTTTGAAACTAATTGAAAGTTATTTAAGTAACAGAAAACAACAAGTATTTTTGAATGGTTTTTATAGTAATTTTTAGTGTGTACTAATGGTGTGCCACAAGGTTCTGTGCCCATTCTATTTTTGATTTATTTAAATTCTTTATTAAAATTGAAGTTTAATGGATCTATTACAGCTTTTGCTGATGATATTGCATTTTCTTATAGCCAAAAATCACAAGGCGAACTATTTAATTTAATGGAAAGTGATTTAGTAAATTTAAGAAAATGGCTTGCAATACATTCATTAATATTAAGTGAAAAATCTAAGTTTATGCTCATAGGTTTGTTGAATAGAGTACCAATTTCCAATTTTGTAACAAGTCATTCCGTTGATTGTAATAGAAATATAAAAAGTAAAAGAATATCGTTATTTAGGAGTATTAATTGATAGCCAATTAACTTTTAAAAATCATATTAATGTAACTAAAAATAAACTATTGTTTGGCGTTCGAAAATTGTACCTATTGCGTAAACTATGTCCCAAAAAATTACATAGATTATTATATTTTGCTATGTTTAATTCAATTTTAGAATATGGTATTACAATTTGGGGGGGGTACTTATAATTACAATGTTGATATAATTTTCAAACTTCAAAAATTTGCTATTAGAGTTATATCTTTCAAGAAAAGAACGTGTACAACAAAGCCATTATTTTCTAAATTGAATATCCTCCCTCTACGTAAATTATTTGTATATAAAATATTGAAGATGTTTTATAAAAGAAATGGATATTTAAAAACGCGAGTAAAAAAAGTGGTAAATTTGAGAAAAAACAATTTATGCTTAGTTCCATTTGCAAGGAAGGAAGGATGTAGAAGATTTTTTACATATATTGCACCTAGACTATTTAATAAGTTGCCGTCAGAAATAATATTATTACCATCATTTAATATATTTAATAGAAAATTGAGGGAATGGATTATTGGGTTCGACATAGAAGATAGATTTTTATGTTAAGTAAATACATGAAATCATATTATTTTTATTATTTTTGTTTGTGTTTTTTGATTTGATGAACCATTTAACTTATTATTTGACATTCAATTATTATTTTATTTTGTTGTATAATTTTTCCACTGTACATAAATTTGTACATTTCTTTTTATTTTAAGTACTTTCTGAATATTATATTTGTGTTTTTCTGTTTTTTTTGGATTTTGTGTGAAATGGGGCTTTTATAACAAATGCTCCGGCATTTCAAAAGCTCCTACAGAGTTGAATTGTTAATTTATTATTATTATAATTTTTATTATTATTATTTTTTTTGTTAATAATTTTAGACATTCATAAATCTATTTATAAGAATATGTTAATTTTATTAATGTGATTATTATATTACATAGAAACTCTGAAATAAATAAATTTGGATTTTTTTAAGATACTTTGTGAAATAGCCGTAGAAGAACTATAATTTTTGGGACATAACATTTTGAAAAATTGCATTTCACAAATTCCCAGCAAGGTCCAGACCCTTAAAAATTTTCTGAAAACTTTGCTGTAGGAGCAGTATTGCATCAACACGTCTATGCCAATTTCGAACCGTTAGGTTACTTTTCGAAGAAGTTGGCCGATACCCAACAAAAATACAGTACGTATATGATCGAACACTTTCACAATGTTTTTCAACAATGTATCAACGAGAAAGAGAATATTACTGCGGACCTTCAATCAAGGATCTAACAAATCGAAAAATATCTTTACGATAAACTATAAATGGATCAAAAAGTGGATGACTGAAATCCATCAAGGTAGTTCAACGCTCTAATTTTTAAAAAATTTTCTACCCAGGTCCTATAACGAGATGATCTGGTTTGGTCCATCGACCCCAAAAATTCAACTGTAAACAATACGGAAATACGATCCACAAGTGATAGCATCGACTCATAAGCTTTCACATCCATTCATAAAAGCTATATAGACTCGTAACCGAACGATATGTGTAAAGGGCAAGCAAAATCAATTAGGTGGTCTGCGAAACTTCTAACCAATCATATAATAACTATGGTGGTCAGGTTAGAGTGCAAACAGAGGGATTACTGCAGGACTCACTTCCTGTGTCGTTCCGGTATGTAGCTTCAGCAAGTGGTGACAACTCAACTTTGAAAAAACAATTGTTACGAAACTGCAACAAAAGCCTCAGATAACTAACTTGGATTAGCCACAATTTAAAATTTGGAACATGGAATGTATTCAGCTTAAACCGTCTACAGAGCCTTCATTAACTCTAGGATCAGATACCCCAGTACGCTCGATCCGATTGCACTACAAGAAACCACGTCACAACCCGTTTTATTTAAGACTATGCCAGCCGTGGCCTAACAGTTAAATATAACGAGAAATTAAGGACGCCGGAACTCATATAGGAGGCCAAAACGTGGCTCGTCTAATTTTATTTGTATCGGTGTGCGTATCGTAGTCGTAACGGACATTCATGAAGTGACCCGCATCGTTGTGGATGGGAAATCAAAGATGTCGCAACCCATTTAAGCGGCCAACACGTGGCTCATCTAATTTTTTGTGTATACCACAGACGCCAAAACCCCATATAAGTGGCAAAAACTTGCGTCTTTAAATTCCACACTGCAAATCTCATAAAAGTTGCCTAACGAGGCCAACAGGTATAATTCTATTTTATTTTTAGATTTTAAATTTAAAAGAATTAGAATTTTCGTATTAATTTTTTTTTTTTGATGTTCGTAATTGATTAAAAATCGCTGTTTTCGTCGCTATTCTGCTTTCGTGATATTTGGAGTGGCGTGATCTTTCTAAAAAAAAACCATTACGAATTGAGGAGGCACGATCTACTTCGATGTATCGTTATATAGTATCTTAAGACTCCACGGGCGTTACGCGATTACAATATCGAGAGTTGGAGTTGCCTGCGTTTATGCGTAAGTTTATTTATTTGAATTATTCAAAATATTGCGTTCAGTATAAGGTTCAACTGCGTGTTAGTGTTCCATTTCATTGCAGGATGGGTCCATCATTACATTTCCATCCCCTTATGTAGTCACCACAGGAAGGGAGTAATGGATCCAGCATATATATTGTGTATCATGGGACGACCGTAACAGCTATGTATAGTCGTTCCGTGGAACTCCAGCAGTTTGGCAACCTTTTCTCTTTCCTTAAATTTTATTCGATTAATTTTTGCTTAATTTGCTCGGTTTATTCCAGCATAGCATCATGTCTACAAACCTCGCCTACGTTACTGAACTTTAGCCGCTTACAGATAACCCAGTAGGCCCCTGATGCCGTGTTTTTTAACGGATCCTTCGGGTAATGCGTTACAAAACAAACAAAACGACATATTTTGTTCGCGATGACGGTTTTATGACTCATACCCTTGTTTAACGACCAACAATATCGCCCTGACTCAAAATGTTTATACCATCTATTACCATCTATTAACGGCAACTTTTCTCGTGACATCTATGCAAATTTATGATAAATACGACCACCTTGTACGACCACCTGGAAAGTGTTTTAAACAAAGTTTTCCAACACAGGTAAAGAATACAGTATTCATGGTAATACCATTTTCCCAGATTCCCTACACCTTGCATCAAACTAAAACGGGATACACGCCACCGAGTCAGCTCTCATATTATACAATCGGGTTGTAGCCAGCACATACTTCATACGTAAGCGAATCAACGAAGGCACTGGGAAATTAGAAGATGGAGTTACGTGTACGAATCAAATCGACACGCGGACTAACAATGATTCTGACCACTTTCTGATAGTTACGAAATATGCCATCTGTTTCGCCACCACGTATTATAACCGATTCAAACGGTCAAACAATCAAGTTACAATGGCCAACTTCGTAGCTATTATACGAAAAACCCTGGACAGTCGATTATGTGGAAGAACAGTGGAGCATAATAAAATTAGCGATAACAACTGCTAGATAACTATACACCAAAACCTCGAAATAAGTGGTTGGATGAGAATTGTCTATAGCTTCAATTCAAAAAAAGAATCGCGCAGTAAAACGGAATCTGTTCTAATCAACAATGATAACAACATGGTTGCAAGATAATACTCCAACCGACTGTGTAGAAGGCGAAACGTGAATGGCACAAACATCTATCGTTCTATGAAAGAAATCGCTACCGGTTTTCAGCCACGTTCAGCCAAGAGTTACAAATGGGCACAAGAACCGTCCTGACATTGAGGCGAAATTATTTCTAATCACTTTTAGAAAAACAGACTTTATCCTCTTGATATATCAATGTACCAATCTGCCACCCGCTCCACCATACGAAGGAGTGCGAGGAGTCATATTCAAAATGAAAAATAACATGGCCCTCGTTTTGATAATGTCGTAACGATATGCTTTAGAACAGCGGCGATTACCTCTTCTATCTTTCATTAATTTTATTCACAGAGAGAATCCTAGACGAGTGGAAAATAACCCTAACGTATTCCTCTTTAAAAACGGAAGACTATACCTGAACTGTAATACCTATCGAGGGATAGCTCTGGTCAACACCGGCTTCAAGGTTTTGGCAACCGCAGTTTCTGACAAGTCATCAATTCACAGTGAGCACCTTTCGGGAGAATAATGCGGTTTTCTTCTATAAGCAAATCAATAACCGATCAAACTTTTTCTGTGAATATTGTGTTAGAAATGTACTGCGGAAAGACATCCCCGTACATTTTCTATTCATAGGTTTGCAACAGGCGTATGATAGCATTCAGAAGACACATTATAGGGTACCTTATCACATTTGGGCATTCTTTCAAAAATGATAACCGCGTGTGCAAAAAATATTAATGGATGGCTCTACAAGCAAGGTGATAGTCGAAAGCAAACTCTTGAAGGCTTTGGAAATAACACCAGGAGTGCAGCAAGGGGAGCCCACAGAGCAAATTCTATTCAACCTTTCGTTGGTTCCTCTGCTCAAATAGCCTGAAATAGACTGTCACATATTAGCTTACGCGGACGACACATGCATCTTGGGTCGTAAGATCGTGTCTTTCAAAGCAGTTCTGCTCATATTGGAAACTAACAGCGGAATAATTTGGCCTCCATATCAACGCAGCGAAAACCTAATACATGGCTGCCGCGAGATGGCCAAGACGTGGAGAATTTTTAACGGGCGACACACAATACGAAAAAGTGAATATTTGATTATCTGTGTGGCAGGAGATCAACTTCACTTTGAAAATTGCCGTTCAAAATGGTAGCTTCAGAATATTGCCCTTGATTTTTTTATGATCAATCGCGTGCTATTGCATAGCTTTGGTACATTTAAATTCTGAAGCAAAATGATTGGTGAACCAAGTTTTAGTATAGTATAGTTGACTGCTTCGTCAGGATAGCGCTAACATTGATATTTTTTGCAGCCATAATAGCACCTTTCGTGGCTACCATGTTGAAAAATTTGTCTGGCAATTTGATGCATTTTTTATTTCCATGCAATCGAATTTTTCCATTACCAATGTTGAATAATTGTTCGGAGAATTACAGTGCCAATGGGTCGTTTTGCTGTGGGACACGCATATTAAGGTTAAGGCGTAATGTATTGACATTTTGCCACAGGTACGATAGATGAAAAATATGCGTTAATTGGGTAATGTATCTGTGAACTCACCGGACAGCAACAGCAGAGCGCCACCAAAAAGTCTAGTCGGGAAAAGTCGTTGAGATCTTTCATAGTTCTATCGAGAGCATCTAGTGAATGCTTGTGGAGTGCATTCATCGAACATAATAATTTTGCATTTTTGCAAAACTTTAGCCATGCCGGAATTGAACATCGTTGTTAATGGTGTCTGAATGAGTGGCATATTCGAAATGAGAATGCAAATATCGGAACGTTTACCAACAACAACCGCAAGAAGAAGCATTCGCGTTGCTTTGGATGGACTATGTATAATCGGCCTAATGCATTGTCCTTGAAGATGCCGTCGTATTTTTGGACTGGAAGGACTCGCTTTCATGTGTCTCACATTTTTGACTGTTTGTTCCACGTGAAAACCAGATCAGTTTACATTAATGCCTTTGGGAATTGACCGAAAATACCTGGTGAGTTGCTTAATTTGAAAAACTCAGTTAGTGTGGTTTTTGGGGCAGCTAATGTTTGTTGTAGAGCTGTCACTTCAGTGAAATAAATACGTTGTCAAGGTACAAGGCCAAATGATAAATCAAAATGCATCAAACAAATGTCAAAACAGCATGTAGTGATTCGTATACGTCACCACAGAATTCGACATCAGCGAGACCTATGGTACACAAACATAACTATGAATTATTTTCAGAATGTTTTAGCTGGCAATTGTTCATAAACTTATGATTTTTTTTATTTTATAAAATATTGAGGTGGGGGTGGAGGGGTAGAAATGTTGGGATTATATGTTCTGATACGCGAAAAATCTTAAAAAATAAAAATTTCGTCAAAAAATAAAAAAAAAATTCCTAGAACCGCAGATCACCACACACCAATACCAGTCCAATTGTGAATCTAAACCGTCCAGGAAACCACTCAAACACATAACCTATTTTCATCAAAATTGATTTAGGAGGAGTTCAGTGGCATACCATACACACGTATACACAAGAATTATATATAAATCGCCTGACAAGTTCCCGGTATAACAAAAAAAAAATCACAATTTTTTGGGGTAAAATACATTTTATTCATCAATATAATTTTCTTTTAGAGCGATACAATAAGTCCAACGCCTCCCTAACATTTCGATGCCTTTTTTGTAGAACGAGTTTCGGAGCCATATCTTTTACCATATGCGGAAACAATTAAATGTGCAATTCGTACAATTTTGCGATTGTTGCGATCTACTTGCGTGCATTATCCTGGGGCGGAATCATGAAATACGACCTTAAAATTTAAACGAATTTAAAAATATTTTCATATTTATTAGATTAAAAGTATTCAAATTTACCATGATGAATGCAGACTGATGTATAAGTGCAACTTCTATAATATTTGAAGAGCAATGGCTAATCTCCTACAAGATAACATTTCCGTTTAAAACTGCTCGATTATGGAATAGTTGTCGAATTAAATTTTTATGTTAAACTTTCATTTATTTGAGCTTTCGTACAAAACATCTACGCCAACTTTGACCATTTTTCGAAATTTTTTGTGTTTGTCCATTGAAATATTTTCTAACAATTCATTTTTCCGGTTGGATTTCATGATCTTGCCCCTGTATACATCAAAATAATTATATATTTCCGAAATTTTTACAATTTTGGATTACAAAAGACTTCAATGCCATCTCATAAAGTGAAACGGCGACGAACCTGGGACGAGAAAAATGAATTTCGAAAATTTTGTAGGAAATTAACCATTGCTCTTAAAACATTATAGAAGTTGCATTTATACATCAGTTTGCATCCATCATAGTAAATTTGAATATTTCGAAATCCGTTTAAATGGTCCGGTCGTATTTCATGATTCCGCCCCTGATGAAAGAGCAATTTTTTTTCATCATTTGAGGTCGTTTTTCAGACGCCATAATCTTTGCAGCCGACGTTTGTGCTTTTCCCGACATTCAGCTAATTACCGATTTGACTCTGGTGTATATTGCGCTTAAACAGCTCCAAACAGTGCACGGAACCATTGACGCGTTGGCGTTTTAGATCCATTGTGAGCAAACGCGGTATCCACTTCGAAGACAGTGTTCTCATAGACAAATGTTCGTGATACAAAATATAACCAATACGTTCCATTGATAATTATACAATGTCAGCTATCCACGCAACTTCACTTTACGTTCTTTCAAAACTATTTCGTAGATATTTTTATGTTTTCTGGAGTCACAGCCTTATTTGGGCGTTCAGAGCGAGATGCTTAATCGATGGCTGTACGACCACGTTTAAATTCAGCATACCAGCCCATGATGGTTGATTTTCCTGGTGCAGAGTTCGGATAAAACTTATCAAACCACTGCTTTGCTTGAACGGTATTTTTCCCCATCAAAAAACAGTGTTTAATCAACACACGAAGTTTTTTTTCCATTGTTTTGAAATTAACAAAAGTAGCGTCAACAACAATTGCATTGTATAAAGACGAATTGGCTTTAATGTAAGCCAAAAAATTTTATGGTTTAGGCAAAATAAAACCATTTTATGGCTATGATGTTTACCGCAAGGCGGTTATTTTTTCTATTCTATAATATTTAGCGTGTTCCATTAGCGTGAGCAAACTACTCACAAGTACTTGTTTCTACTCACATCTACTCATACTCAAATGGTGGTGTAGATGTCGAAAGTAGTTACGCAAAATAAAATCCGCCATATGGATTTTAGTTCCTGAAAATCCAATAGATGGCTTTCAATACTTTTAGGTTATGTTGAAATGTCAGATTCAAAAATATTTTTTGTTTACTTTTGTTTGGTGATACATTTTAAAAACTTTAATTAAATAAATAATTCATTTCATATTTAAAAAATGGCTGAAACTAATTCGGAAATCGATGCAGTTAGTTTTTACACTAACAAAACTTTAACATTTATTTATTAATATGTATTTTTTAACAGTAGCGGGACCAGTTTACTTTATGCATCGTCAAGCTCGACATCTCTTTCATCTTCAGACTCTGACGATGATATAATTGTAAAAAGGGCGCGGATAAAAGGTAATTTAGAAGTAATCCCAAAATATACCGATCTTCAATTCAAACAACATTTCCGATTGTCCAGAATTGTTGCAGAAAAAGTTATCGGTATGTAACTATAAATGTGCATTAAATATCTGTCCATTCATGTGTATCATAATATGTATTTAATTATTTCAGAACAGTACATCATACCATTTTTGGAAAACTTAGAACACGGTGGGCGCTCAAAAGTTGGCCCAGAAACTGAAATATATATCACTCTATGGTTTTTAGCAAACACCGAAACCTACAGACAACTTTCCGACAGGTTCAACGTAACTCAAGTTCTGTTCACCGAATCCTTTATCGCGTTATAAAATGGATGGTCAAAGAAAACCACAGATATATAGTATGGCTTAGACCAATAGAAATGAAAACCAACCAAATAAATTTTGCAAGAATGAAGAGCTTACCTCGGGTAATTGCAGCTATAGATGGTATAGCTATATTAGGATTAAACCCCCCAAAATCGACAAAGAAGCCTATTATAATAGAAAAAAAAAATTACAGATTGTTGCGAAAGTCTGTATTCTACAGGCGTATTAACGAATATCCATCGTTAATTATACCAGTGGCCCTATTCTGGCTTTCCCTGGGAATAGGGAATTGGGAAATATTTTTTTCATAGCATTTTTGTCTAAATTATATTTTTCTGGCCTACTGAAAGAATAAGTTTAGTGCAAAAATTTTCAAAACTAAGTGAATTGGGAAACTTTTGCTCCACAAAATTTATATAGGGAAAAATATTTTCCCATATAACTTTGTTTCGAAAATATTAGCACCAAACATGTTCCCTCAGTAGGCTAGAAAAATACAGTTTAGACAAAAATGCTATGAAAATATCTTTCCCAATTCCCTATTCCCAGGGAAAGCCAGAATAGGGCCACAGGCCCTTTTACAAAGATTTTGGGAATTAAATAGCGAAACAGCTTAAATTCAATTATTTGCATTCATCAACTATAGAATAGTTGTTGAAAATGCGTTTGGATTGTTGAAGGGCCGTTTTCGCGGACTAAAGTTTTTCGAAAGTCTAAATTTAGGTTTTATAACCAATTGCATAGTTGCTGCTTGTGTTTTGCACAATATATGCATAGCGGAAAACGATTATTGTGACATTGAATATTTAGAAGAATATGATGTCCCTATGTTTGATAACACGCAATCTGAACAGAGTGAGCACAGTGGAACCCAACAAGAAATATTTGAATACATGGACAATCAAGGCTTGGTAAATTTATAAAAACAATGAAACTAAATTTATATTTAAATAGAAATTTAATAAAATAATTGATTAATTCATTTAAAGTAAATAATATGTCTTTTAATCATAGCCATCAATTTAAATTAAGGTTATGTTTTACTTCTGTTAAAAAAACGCGATCCATTGGTTATCTACTCACAAGTACTTGTGAGTAGTTTGCTCATGTCAATGGAACGCAGTGATTATTTCTGCTCTATTTCATTAAATAAAAAAAACTAAAATAAATATTAAAAAAATTAAAGCGAGTGTTCCTTTCAGATTTCAAGAATTAAATCATCAAAGCTGAGATCTCAAAGTTGTACCATAAAACAAGCCCTGGAGTCGGCACAAATGACAACAGGACCTCACTATGAGGCCCCCTACGTGAGATTTAGCGGCAGCGATGTAATTCATGAGTATTGCTTATTGCAGGGGCTGTAAACCCTAGCCTTATCAGTATTGAAATTATTTTATTACACCAAAGCACCTGACTGTATAGGGCATATATGATACCCAAACTGTTCATTAAACCGATTACCAAAAGTAAAAGTATACTCGGGCATATTACAGAATACAGATCTTATCGATCGGATTAATCAGCAATCAACAGTCACTTTGTAAACTAGAAAGCGACAGGTTGTTAATCTAGATACCTGTTAATATTTTACGAATTATACACATTACATAATTTTTAAATACCGTTATCTTGACAATCTGATCATATGGCATATATATAAAAAAAAACTTTTATATACTTGATTGATCTTTAAATATTCGATATGGGTGACAGATCACCTTACTAATATTTCCAAATGAAATACCATGAAAAATATGAAAAAATAGTTTTCTATATCGAGCGCGCAAATATGTAGAGCTTACCAAACAAGTTTCATTTTTCTAATCTCATAAACAGCAACAGCAACAACAACAAATTTAAAAGCCAACAACATTAATACATAATGTTATGTATAACTATTGCTATTTCCGCATAAATGAGAACAAAACATAACAAAAAATAGAAAACCAATTGAACAACATTTTACCATATTTTAGACATTACTAAATCGCTCTGCAAGTACGCGTACACCAGATACCGCAACTACACGGTGCACAACCAAAACCACTGAAAATGGCAACACGTATTTTTTTCTGCTGTACATATTTACTAATCTTAATTTGTTTTGTGTTTTGTTGTGTTAAAAAAATATTTAATTTGTGTTGTAAATTAAAATTCAATTTTCTAATTTTTTTTTGTGTTGTCTCTCGAATTTAACAACATCGACAAACAAAATAACAACGAAATGTTACCATGTCAAAGTTATCGCGCGCGCGCGCCGTAAAATGTCGTTGCGATGTTATGCAACATAATTTCTGTGTCATTTTGAAATTTGAACTATGTAATACACCCAGACGCTGGTACTCGTACATACGTTTTATAGAGATTTTAGCTGATAGCTATACCTAAGCGTTTTCTAATTAGTTTTTGATGTGATCTATTGGATTTACGCGCTTAATCGTTCACTGCTGGGGGCTTGATATGCATATTCACTGTATACAAATAGCCTTCCCATAAATGGTGGAAATTCAATTAACAGTTTTTTTTTGGGAGGTGATACTATCCGATCTTTTAGCGCGCGATCATGATGGGAATTGGTTCAATATTGGATTTAATATTATTTATTGGGTAATAAGCGTAAAATATTTTTTCTGGTTGAAGTATTTATAGAGTCTTGTTATGTTTAGATAAATGATCTAATGTATTTTTGCAAACATTTTACTTTTAAACCATTTAAATCGAAATGCGGTCGAAAATTTGTTGGTATATAGTTTTGTTATGTGCGGCTTCTTACTGTTTGCAGCCGTTGGAAAGTCAAAACAAAGTCAGCGAAAGTTATTGGCAATTACATTTTATTAAAGATCATAAAATATATCGCTATTTACGATATAAAAGTGTTAAAAGTAATATTTTGAGTGTGGCTTATCCCTTTGCGAACAGAATTAATTACTTTTAACACTTCTAGCATACTCGTGAAAGTGTGAATTTAAATCCAACTAACACATATTTTTTTTTCTATACAATCAAGAAATGTTTATTATATACATTAGTGCAGGTTCGGCACTTTACTTGCTCAACCCCCGTCTCCTTAATAATTTTTTACTGTTTACTGTATATCGTAAAGTTAAATGTGGATTGGTGCCTAGGATTATAGTTTTCATTAACCAAATCAGATGATTGTGAAATGCATACGAAAAATTTACACTGTTAAATTAAAAAAAAATCAATTTCATTATACAAGACAAATCCAATTGGAGGTTTTATCTGGTAGTGAAATTGATTTTTTTTTTCGATCATCTTTAACGCTTATCTCAGAGAAATTTCTAAGTCCTAATGATGTCGTTGCAAAGATCAAACAATTTTCTATCGATTTAGGCTATTTTAGACTTTCTACTTCTCGAAAAAAAAAATTCGACTTTTATATCTATATCTCCGATCCTAGAGATGTTCACGGGGTCTCATCAATATGACCGGTTTCTGATTTCAATTTAGTATCCAATTTTGCTATTACTGGTCCTACAGACGTTCATAGACTTTTGAATATATTTTAGGATAGCCTAAACCAAATCCTAACACTAAATAGAACTTGGTTCATTTATGATGATATTTATTGTGCCATACCTGCTTAGAAGTTCCACGAATACGAATAAATATTCGTTTTATTTCACCGATCCTTGAAATGTTTACGGGGTCTGATATTCATGATATTCGTTATTTTGATATTCGTTATTTTAAAATTATACTCAATCCAAAATTATGGTATTTTCGTCAATTGGAATTTTACTCAATTGACATTCCTAAATAAGGTACGTAACAACAATTAATTATGTAACATAAATCTTAGAAAGGATCAATGATTAAATTCAATTACACTACAAGACAAATACAATTGGACATTTTTTAAATTTAAAAGTGTAAATGTTTGGTATTATTGTGGTATGAATTTCTCAATCATCTAAAGCAGAATATCTGAAAAATGAGGAAATTTATAGGACATCCTAAAAAAACTCTAACTTATATATTTTTTACGGAGATCATTCTACTAATGCCATCTGTCTGATCCACTTTTTTGATATTAATTCTACATTTTTAATTTTGTAAACCGAATTTCTCATACCGGAGTTAAAATTTTTTGTCAGTTTATCAACATCATTCGATATTTGCTTTTCGACATTTTCGCGAACGGTCAGATGAAACAACCCAGACCGTAACGCTTTGATAAAAATCTTCAAATTTTCGAGAATTCTTATTTCTGGAAAACTCGTTTAATATTAAACTCCATGCAGATAGATATACGATCAGACTCTGCACTAAAAAATTTACCGTCACAAACGTTATTGTACATGCACCGATCGATGAAAAATCGGATCAAAGATCTATTCTTTGTCCAGCTGGAGGAAGTCGTCAATAATATCCCGCACCACGACATTTAAATCATCGTGGCTAACTTTAATGCAAAAATTAGTAAAGTGCAGAAAATACATCGCACATCAGTTCTATCAGCCTGCACCTTACTAGTAACAACAACGACCCACGCGTCACCGACTTGCGGCAATAATGTACAACTTCGCTGTATCAAGTAAGTTTGCACCACATAAGAGACCAAGGGTCACTGCATAGGTACCAATCAGCTATCACTAACTATTATGCCTGGCACAGTAAAAACGAAGAAGCTACTCTTAACATCAGGAGCAGTGGCACGCTATACAGTCAGTCATAGTCTCCGCGGCATAAAATACCATCGGAAGAACACCTCCTAGCTTTATGAAAAATGGTTTCCTCGTAACACTAGAAGTATTCTAGCACAATATATCCGTTTTAGTAAAGCTACGCCTAAAGCGACGCTGATGAAAGAAGCGCGACCATACGAGATCATGCGACGAAAACATAGGCTTCCAAGCGGAACTAGGAAACTCAAGGGACTGTTTTGCTAACACCAGGAATCTCACTAAAGATTGTCATCCAAAAAATACAGCCATTAAACACGGGAATAGAGAGCTAAGAGAAGAAACAGCTCCTCTAGGTAAAGAGATCATTGTCGAATATCCCAATCTTGCATCAAATTTGTTCGATCTCATCGTCTCTATTTGGGACAAAGAAGAATCGGAAGACTTTTAAATGTGGAAATTATCGTGGTATATCTCTATTGAAAACTGCTTACAAAGTGTTGGCTAATGTTTACTTGCCAGACTGATTCCTTTCGCCGAAAACGAAGATTTTGAAAAAATATTTGGAGTACAACATAACCATATACATCAACTATATGTAGACTTTCGACAGGTATATGAAAGTATAAGGAAATCGCGAGAACCTATGGGCTGCGCTCATCTCCACAACAACGAATGATTAATAAAGTGTTCCAACAACAACCCGCAGGTGTGCGCGTTTAGGAAGACCCCAACTGTGTTGGCGTGACGACGTCGAACAAGAACTACGCATGTTAAAACTGGAGGATGAGAGGCATGAATCGAGACGGATGGAGGTATATTTCTGAACCTGAAGAAGATGTATCATTTTGAGTTTCCTTTTATAATTTAATTTCCATCCTACAAATCTACTTTCATAATGGCCGGGAATCAAAATAGTCTCGTTCCGACCCAATTGACAACAATTCAGACCTTCTTTCGAAAACTATTTTAGATACCCTGGGACGTGTATCTTAAACAAATTTCCAGAAACTAGGATTCTTGGCACGAGAAGGAGTTTCACAAAATTTTAACAAAATCAACAGAAATAAAATTAAAACTGACGTATTTGGTGAATTGGCGTTCTCGGTGAATTGACATTTACGGTAAATTCTCGTTTTCCGTGAATTATCGTTTTCAATGAAGTATCGTTTTCGGTGAATTGCCGTTTTGTTGATTTGGAATTTTCGATAAACTGTCGTTTTGAGTGAATTTTTGTTTTCCTTGAATTGCCATTTCCGGTGATGAATTATCATTTTCGGGAAATTGTTGTTTTTCGCGAACTGTTGCGAATGATGCAATGTTATTTTGGTGAATAGTCGTTTTCGGTTAATTGTCATTTTTAGTTACATGTTGTTTGTGTGATTTATTTATCAGCAATTTTTTTATTTGTTTGCGTCGTTCTCTACAATTGCTACTAATACTAATACTATAGATGAAAAGATCGAAACTCGAGATCTCTTACTACTCTAATGGATGGAGTAGTAAAAGATGTAAGATAAGTCTATTTTCGGCGTTTTGAGTGACAATAAGTTGACAAATTGCAAGCGATACAAGTAAGGCGGTAAATTTTAAACCTAAAATTTGGCCTCTTGTAAACGGAGAAATCTCCGATTGAGCTGCTTCAATTCCAATTCTGTGAACTTTTTCACATGGCGTGGTTATTTTATTCCAGCAAAGGTTGATGGTCGTATTAGTAGCTTTCATAATATATGGTAACTTAAGTGTACGTTTTATACTAAAGGCATCCTTAATCGTTTTAGTTTATGGGATTCTAAACGAATCTTGGCAGAATATTTGAAACATAGCTAATCTGAATAGAACACCGTAATCTCTTAATTGATTTAAATCAAATTCTGTTAAGTTGGAATTAAGAATTTCGCTTTGGATTTGGGATTCAATGAAATAGTTTGCAAAATAAGCAAACTTATTTGTATTGAAAATTTGTTTTAAATTTAATCTTTATTATAGACGTAAGTTATTTTATAGCGTAAGACCTACTAACTCAAACATATTTCAATAAAAAGTAAGAAGTTTATTCTAATTCTATACCATGCCAAAAGTGTATCTTTATCGTGAACAGTTTTATAGGCCGTAGCATCACAAAAAGGTCTGCGCCTGTACATTGATAGTTGCTCTAATTCGAATCTGAAAGCAGTGACCGATGACTTAACGGCATTACCTTACAAATGACAAAGTTTGCACTTCCAATTTAATGGAACTAGAAGGGTATATTAAAACACTTAATAAAGCGCGACCTTCTGAAATCATCTCTGGCACAACCTGAACACCCATCCTCAACAAACGATTATAAGACGGTCAACGCGATTTCAATCAAAAACTCTGAGTATGCCTGTGTCGAGGTTCCGCCATCTTCAATAACAAAAGTTGTGCAAAGCACTGATAGCAGGTTTTCCAATCAATCAATAGGTAAACAGTTAAATGAACCAATAATAGACAGCGAAGTCATCTCTCAATAAATCCATGGTTTTGCATGCTGTGGCATGTGGTGCCGTAACGTTACAGCCATTGTCATCTTTGAAAAAATACGGACCGATGATTCCGCCGGCCCATAAACTGCACCAAACAGTGGTTTTTTCAGAGTACATTGACAGTTTTTGCATTGCCAAATGCTGCAATTTTGCTTATTAACGTACACGTTTAACCATAAATGAACTTCGTCGCTGAACATAATTTTCACTGAAACACATTTTTGACTGAACACAAATTTTGATAGTAAAATTCACAAATTTGTAACCATTGTTTGGTTGTAAGTCTTTGCATGATGAAATCGCAATGCTAACTGACAACAATTGAATTTGACAGATGCGTTGTGTACGCATTATAGTCTAAATGTCTTGAATTCTTTACAACCAATACATCCACAAACTCTGTCAGTTTCCATCAAAATCTAACAATCGCTTTTATTTCAGCATTACTAAACACATTGTCTGTAACAATTACTAAACCGACAAAAAAAATTTAGCAAGCAAACTGAAGTTACCAGATTCAAATAATTGAAGCACATGGGCTAACGTAATCTGCGTTCGGTTGCTGGATATAAACATGAAACCTTGTGAAAGTATACCTTTTGCTTTAGTCATTAATGAGACACACTCATAAATTTAGTTACTACGCACCAGTAGAACCAACCAACACTATGTGTGATATCCTTTAACAAATAGCTGCTCCGAATTCTTTCCAGCCCAATACGTGGTGTATAGAAGTGACCGGTCGCCACTAACAAGCAACAACAAATCATGTGGAGGTGTACTCATAGCGAATGACAAGCCAATTCAAGAGCAAGAATGTGTTAAAGTAACGATCAACATATCTTATACTGCTTGTTGCCACAGCATCGTACAAATCAACAAAAAAGCCAATACATCTGACACTATTCTACTAACGGGTGATTTAGTTTTGTCATAAGTTAATTGGACCTATGGTGATGTAATTGGCGAGATTCTAGATACTATGGTCATTCTAACTTGAGTCAAAGATCCAATATATTAAATTATCGTAACAGGTCTAAATTCTGAGTTTCTTCAAGTAAATAAACACTGGGCAAAATATGGTTACATCGAACTGATGAACCTCGGGCTTGATTAGGATGTAATAATATGACTAATAGTATTTTAACATCGAAGATGTTTTTGGAGTCGCATTATATAGCAAAATTGGGGAATTTTGTCTCAAGAATATGCAACGAAATAAAAAAATAAAAATAAAGTAAATACGAGAATACCAAAACACGCCGTGCACTTGTTTTGGTATTGCTATGCACCTATTTCTCATCTACGATCAGGCCTGTCATTTTAGAATTGAAGAGAGGAGTAAATTCTATATTTTCTGGAGAGTATTTTCACTTGAAGGGAGCATTTTTAAAATTTCGATATATGTGTACAAACATTATACCTTGTTTTTCTATTATTCGAAAAAAAATCGCCTTACCGGTAATGAGCATAATATTGAACAATAAGAAACTATACGTCGAATGAAGTAAATAAATTTTACACAATGCTTGAAGAATAACTGAAACCAAAATATTTTCAGAGAAAAATGGAAATTACGAGAATTGTCTAAAAAGTTTCTGACCTAACAAAGATACAAAATATTTTTTCTTCAAATTAATTTTTATTTCTCTACACAGTTTCCTTTTAATTTGTTGCCTACATATTCTCTCTGACAATATACTTCTCCCACCGTACTACGCGTCTTTTTCTGCAAAATAGTTGTTTACGAAGGTGATGGCCTCCTTTCTAGGGAACAAAAACAAGTCGTTTAGGGCTAGATCTGGTGAGTAGGAAGGGTGGTGAAGCATATCAATTCGTTAATCGTGGATTTCCACCATGAGCACGATTTTTTTCTGCAAAAATGGTCTTTTTTCCGTAATTTCTGCTTTCAGTTTGTCAAGTAATGATACATAGTATGCTATACTGTAATGGTTCCCTTTTTGAAGATACTCGATTAAGATAACTCCATGGGGTATCGCAGAAAACAGACGCCAACACTTTCCCAGCCGAAGGAACAGCCTATGCCTTTTTTGGAGCCGATTCCCCCTTGGCAGTGCATTGTTTTGACTATATTTTTATGTGTAATGGTGTGTATACAAGTTTCATCAACAATAATTAGCCTTCTCAAAAATTCCGATTTATTGCGCCTAAACTGTGTCAACAGAGCGTTAGAAATATTCATTCGAACACGTTTCTGATATCCAAAGTGAGTAAACACGGAATCCGAGGCGCGGACACCTCTCTTTCATGCCTAAATCTTGTATCAATATATGACAACCACGTTCTTTGGAGCTATTCAGAGCCTTCTATCCCTTTAATTTTAATTCGACGGGTGTCTAGTACCATTTAGTGAATTTGAGGGATGCTATTGTCAGTGGTTGCAGTTTTTAGACGTCTCAAACGTTCCTCGTCATCCAAGCTGGTACGGCAAAAAATAAATATTTAAAGACAGCTCGATACTACTCCTTTACACGTATACACCCATAGTGCTGCCATCTTCATGTTGAGGTCGGAACTTTTCAGACAACCATCGTATAACTTTAAAGGGGGATATGAAATAAATTGGGAGTAGTCTAAAGTATAGTAAAAGACTCCGATAGCAGCACTTTTGACAGCACTGTCGACGATATCAATTAGAGAGCGTAATTTTCATATTAAAAAAACAACAAAATAAACTAAATACGAGCGAACCAAAACACGCTGGTGAGCCGACAATAAATTTTTGGGCTCAAACTTTTTTATTTTTTATTTTTAGGTCTATATAAATCAAGTACATACTTTAGCCCAAAACAAACCAGTAGGCTTATGCTTTTTTAAATAGGCATTAAGGAAAATTGCAAGCCCCATCTTCGATGTTTAAATTTTTAGCCTTATGCCTCAACCAGTCAGACTTAAAAGCTTAAGTTACTCGCCGATTGCACCACTTCGGTTAGTGCTACAATCACCAAAATTTTAAAGGCTTCTCGTCACAAAAAAACAACTAAGCTCTAAAATTTTGGTGGTCGTACCGCTCTCCTAAGTGGTCTAAAACGGAGCACAACTTAAGCTCTTAAGTTTGACTGGTTGAGGTTTTAGGCTCAAACTTGGGATTTTTTCATTTGAGTGAAGATATTATATGTACTATCTTCAGATTCGAAGGAATACGCCAAGTCGCCATTGCGGAGTATTCTTGCTAAATATGAGATTAAATTATTTTATTCTTAAACGACCATCATTTAACAATTAATTCAGAACTGGCACATGATGTGCACAGTTTTAAACGGAAACTGAAGCAACTTTATTAGTCCACTACTTAATTAAAAAAAATTGAATTTACACTGTATTTAATTTTTTTGTATGTTCTCAACTCAAATTTTAGACTTTTAACAGCAAAAGAGGTTCAAAAAAATAACTGCTATTTTAGGGCAGGTTCATTGAAGCATCAATTATAATATCTTCATTCGTCCAAACTTGCTAGTTCAATCGACGACAGACCGTAGTTTAGATTACATCTAAAAAATCGAATTATCTTGTCAAATGATCCTATATTTCCATTCATGAGAGCCATTTTTCAAAATAGATGAATCTCATTCATTTTCAAAACTTCTGTCAAGATGATCAGGAGGAAAAATTAGTTAAGAAATGGATTATTTATTGTTTAAATTAATTGTTGGTGGTCCTATAAAGAACTAGGGCAACCATTTACATATAAATACTGTTTAAATTATTTTTTTCTGGCATTTTAAGGTAATCATTTGGTGGTAATTTTTTGAGAGCAAAATAAAATTATGAATAATTTTCCCTACATGGGGAGGTATGCTGTATCCTCTGAATTGTTTCGACTTAATTTATGTCTCATTTTTCTAAAGCAAAATGATATGTGCTTTCACCCAAACAATTTCACAAAAAGTATCACGATCTTAACCGTTCATAATATGTTTTCTGTTCATTTTCCACGCTTCGATAAACGTATCACCAATAAACATTTCAAATGATGTAGAAATAAACAAATCGAGAAACCGTATAGACTTCGTAAAATGGAAATAAAATGATGCTTTATTCGCTGAGACCACAATAGAAAAATAGTACTTGGAAAGATGAAACAGTATATCATTTAACTCTAAAAACCTGAGACATAAAATAAGTTGAAAGTAGAAAATTGTGATGGTATACATTATCCCGCCCGCAGTAGGAACCAAGCACAAATTTTACAGATTGAAAATATCAATAAAATATCCATCCAAATAAGATTGTAGTAGGCCTTTGACTTTACTGGGTGACCAAAAAACACAACTGTATATATAATATTTCTTGATGGATATAAGTATGGTTCACTTTAAAACTAAAATAAGTCTACTGCTACTTTGCTTAAATTTTTTTATCGATAAATTGTGTGGCAGTAGGCCAGAAAAACAGATTTATAGATCAAATCTATGTAAATTTTTCTCCAATTCAGTATTCCTAAGGAATTGTCAGAATACGGCCACTGGAGGAATAAGTTTTGTGTAAATGTTTTCGAAACCAAGTAGATTCTGAAACTTTTGTTACACAAAATTTTTATTGGCACTTATTTCCCTATTTAATTTTGTTTTGAAAATATTTACGCCAAAATTGTTCCATTAGTGGCACTATTCTGGCAATTTCCCGGGAATAGGGAACTGGGCAAAGAATTTATATGTAATTTCTGTTCAAAAATTTTTTTCACGGACACCATTTATCGTGTGGACAATTTATCGTATGTCAGTTTATCGTGGTTTGGAAAATTGATCGTATAACAAAATTATGTGTAAATAAACAGTTAAGGTGTCTAGGATTTATAAAATTATATTGAATTCGGAAATGAGATTCATAAATGATTTTTGAAAGAAGCTTTTGAATATGGCCACCTGAGACGGAACTGAAAGTATGATTGAAAGTTGCATAGAAATTACATTTTTAAATGATTTTTGGAAGAAATTCTGGAATATGGCTACCTGGGACGGAACTCGATCTTTTCTAAACCGATATTGATGGGATTTTGTATGCTGGATGGTATATTGTGGTTCTAAAATGATTTCTGGAAAAGCTCTGGAATATGGCCACCTGGGCGCATATTCTTGAAATTTAATCGAATAAAATCAACTTTTTTCGATAAAAAACTATCAAAAATTCGATGAGTGAATTTTGCCATATTTTTGAAACTAATCGAATTTTTTATACACCACTCTCATCGCGGTCCACGTCTCGTCGTGTGGTGATTATAGTTATGTCAAAAAATTTGATGGTTTTTGGTGTTAGTTTTGCTGTTATATATTATTAAAGCCTGATTTGCCTCTATAAAGTCTATTATGGCTTTTTTTTGTTGTTTAGAGATATGCTCTAATCTTCGTTTTGGTTTTCCCATTTTGGAAATACTAATTGTGACTTGAGACTCATTTTCGTATAAGTTTAGAAAATGAAACTCACCGGTTTTATACCACAAGAAAATTTTCGTCTACTTTTTAATCGATAATTTTTGCTTACGAATTTCAAGAATGCAATAATTTAAATTTTCGATTGGAATGACGTATTTTAGCATAAAATCTGGTTGGTAGAAAATGGTTTTATCCGATTAATTTTCAAGAATATGCGCCGGCCTGGGTCGGAATTTAGTTATTTCTTATCGGATTTTGAGAGAATTGAGCTTGGATGGAAATGGGATTCTAAAATGATATTTAGAAGAAGTTCAGGAATATTGTCATTTGGGTCGGAATTTGGTTATTGCTTATCTGAGTTTAACGGAATTTGATATGTTGGATGGAAAGAGGATTTTTAAATAAGTTATGCACGAATTTCTGGAATATGGCCGCCTGGGACGGAACTTTCCTACTTCCATTCAACATAACCAATCCCATCAGGTTATCTTGAATGGAAGTGGGATTCTTAAATGTATTTTCGAATAATGTCTTGGATATGGCCCCTTGGAACCGAATTTCTCAACCGGCCATTTCCTAACCGATTTTGATGGAATTTGATATTTTGGGATGGAAATTGAAATCTAAAATGATTTTTGGTCGAAGTTCTGGAATATGACAGTGTGCACATTTCCGCTTGGTTTGAAAGGTTCAGGAGATCTCAGGTCTTAAAATGCTTAGCATGCTCCATATTTTCGTGTACATTTTCCGAGATCGTTGTTTTTATCAAAACGATAAATTTATCCGAGGCCTTTAGGTAGATTTTTGTTAGAGCAGGTAGTTTGCCTATCATTCAATCCCCTTATTGGGTTCACTCGTGTGTGGGTTATGTTATGATGATATACTACTGTGGGCCAAAAAAACGTAAGACTTTGTTCATAATTTTAGAATTCTTTATTTGTTTCTCCAAATCTATTTTGTCCCCCTCAAAGTAATCCCCCCCGGCTTTAATACACTTGTGCCAACGTTTTATCCAATCCTCGAAACAGTTAGCGATTTATGTTTAATGTCTTCAATTAACTCAAAACGGTTTCCCCGGAGCGGTCGTTTGAGTTTGCTGAACAGCCAGAAGTCACACGGAGCTAAATCAGGCGAATACGGTGGTTGCGGAACGATATGGGTGGAGTTTTTGGCGAAAAAATCACGTAAAACCAATGCTGCATGAGAAGCTGCATTATCGTAGTGCAAAAACCAAGGATTTTCACTGACCCTTCCAATATTTCAACGATGCCAGTCTCTGACTGTTAACCGTCGATTCTCGAGCACCAATTCCTTGATTTTATTAACGTGTTGATCATCAGTTGATGTTGATGGCCGTTCTAGACGTGGTTCGTCGTCAACACGATCTCGATCCTCTTTGAACAATTTGTACCAATCAAAAACACTTACTCGCGACATACAATTATTACCGAAGGCCTTTTGCAACATTCTGAACGTTTTGGCACCACAAAATTGATTCCGCACACAAAATTTAATGGAACTTCTTTGTTGAATAATTTCACTCATTACGTAAAAATCGCCGAATGCACTTTTTGTACTTCAGAAAGGCAAGCGTATACTAAACACTAATGATTATTTTGATTTGACATTTGGCCCAGATGTCACTGAAAGTCATACCAACATAGAAAAAAAATATTTCGACGAATGGTTTTCCGCGCGAAATTTAAATTAAAAAGTCTTACTATTTTTTGCTCACAGTAGTACATATAGATAGAAAGCTGCTTGCTATAAGACAGACGCCTTCTCCTCCCCCCTTTCCCTAATATTTAGAACAAACGCTGATGTGGTATTGGTTTTATGGCTCCCATAACCCGACCTGCCATGCATTGTAAATAGCCGAAAACAAAATCCATCCTACATCGCCTTCTCTACACTGCCTTATTCATTGAAAATTTCCCAGCCAACCCCACGAGGAGGTAAACATCTATCTAAAAAGTTTAGTCTAAGACCTTGAGATCTCCAGAACCAAGCAGAAATTTACACTTTTGGGTACATGCAATACCAGAGCTTAGGTGGTCTCGGAGTTGAATCCATCAAACAACCAATAAGTATACTCTCCACTACAGTAATAATCGGAAAAGAGGAAAAGTAGGATTTGGTTTCTCATCCATCGGCAAGTACAGCAGTTTATCACCGACTTCCGTCCAATCCCATTTCCGCCAAAAAAAACCCAATTCTATTATAGTCGAATAAGGAATGGCCAACTTCTAGGTAGCGATGTTCCACGACTTTTTCTAAAAATCATTAAAAATCCCATTTCCATCCAACATATATCCATTTTCATCACGGTAGTTAAGAAATGGCCGAATTCTTATACGAAAAACAGATGGGAAATTTTTTATGTTTTAAGATGCTTCAAATCCAAGACAATAATTGTGATATACGATAAACTGTCCTTTCGATAAACTGTTCTACGATAAATTATTCAACGATAAATTGATCTTTTACAACTTATAAATCTTGAATCACTTTTAAAATTCTTATATGTGATAAGATATGAGTATGCCCCAAATTTGGGTTTTCTCTAAGTTATATGAGGGGAATTTTTACAATCAACTTTTATTCAGCACCAGTTTAGGTAGGTACTTACTAAATTTTGATATATACAATAAAACGATCAGCATGTGCCCTGATGGCATATTATAACCTCATGTTCATCCATTCGTACATGTTACAACCAATTTTATTAATCGTAAAATTACAAAATCGCTTTACAAATACAAGGATATCCTCGCGTACTTTAACGCCACAAAACCTTGCCCCGTCAATAAATTTTTAATTTCGTTTATCATTCATCAAACCGCATAATACTGACTTCTAAACATTTTCAAATTGAAATCATAAAACTTCAACTCTACCTTCACTTATAATGTCTAATGGCTTTTAAGTATAATGGTAATCTCTATTAACCGCGAATCGCGCATTAATTTAACAAAAAAAAAACGCAAATGACTAATGAGTACTGACATTTTTATTTTGTTTGTAATTCCATGAAACCGAACGAATGACAAAATATTGCGGAAGTATACAATATTTATATACGACATACATTGTATACTGTACTTAAAGACAGTAGGTATATGCAAAGGCAACTAAGTACGCGCGCGTACACCTTTATTTATTTTAATTCGAAATTAGTACACTAATTATAATGTACGCGTACACTGTCATTTTTGGAGGCATACGAGCAATAAAATTTGACATGAGATTTACGATTTTGCGTGTGGGCAATTTTGATGTAATTTTTTGTTATGAGATCATATATACTCTTAAAACGGTAAATTTTGCAATAATAATAAATTAAGTTACACTTACATTGGATAATCTCGATGGTACATTACGTCCGCTGTATCCACCAGTTGGATTATTTGGTACGGGCGGTGGCGAACGTGTATATTGTAATCCATTTTGATTTGAGCCGAATGAGAATGGTCGCGGTGATATTTCAAATGCGTCCGAATGTCTGGTTGTCTGTAAATAACAAAAAAAAAAAAAATTATAATTTTATAAAATTAATTGGTTGTGACAGCTTAAATTATCATAAAAAAATTAATATTTTTGGGGCGCGGATTGAGTGAAATTAAATTGTAAATTGGGTAACTCGAATAATACATTTTACTTTAAATACTTTATACGTGAAAATTTGTTTATTGGGTTTATAACGTTTACTTTTAGGTATGCATGAATTGGGTGTGTAGGTGTTCATAATATTATGGAGTGACCGTTAACTTTGCTAAAAATGAAATGTATACAGTAAATTTTAGTGCTATTAAATTAAAAGGCAATTAATACGCTTAAGTGATTTGGTCACAGTTATTACATTTAATGCAGCTTTATATCGTAATACGCGGTTTTATTTATACACAAAGTACGAATTAATTTATCGGGATTTATGGTTATGCTTGGGATTTATAGTTAAATTTTATGAACTAAAAGTTTGTACGATTAGTTCGTTGTGTATAGAATTTCAGTAAAGAGCGTTAATTAAGTTTAGTTGAACCTTATGGTCGATCTTAGCCGTTCTACGGACCCAATGGGGCACCAATGGGGACAACACCTCTTGGAAAGCCCTCTATTCGGTGGAGGAACGATATTGAACTGGACCTTCTTGGTTATTGCGTCTGGCACCCTTTTGTTGATGCTGGAAGAACATTGTTGGTGTTGCCAAATCCCTTCATGGGATGTAGCGCCAACGAAGAAGAAGTAGGTCTATATGATTAAATGTTTACGTTGATGTTTTCGAATAGCAGTTTTGGGGGATAAGCGACTTAACTATAAACTAAATGTTGATCTTCTGTTATTGCCCACTAAGGGGTGGATGAAAAGAAAATTCTTCAGGTTACTTTTCATATTCATTTTATTTTAATAATTTTATTTTATACGCATCATTATTTATTTGTAATATTTTTGTTTTAACAGTGTAAAGTAGTATAGTTGTAAAGTAAATTTAATTCCATTTTTTTACTAGCAACCTTGCTATAAACATTTTGAATGTTAAAATCTAAGAGCGCATTTCCAGTTATACAAGAGGGAACAGAATTATGCAAGAAAGCTACTACGTTTGCTGGAAGAATCGCAGGGCACATGAAAACTGAAGTATTCAGACGAGCTTTTTCAATTGTACTATCATAAAGAAGGGTGATTGGTGACTACAATTTTTTTTTTTGTTCGGCACCGCAGTGAACAAGAAATACCGCTTTCTATGATTAAGGAGCTTCTTGCACCTGGAAGAAATAATTTTTCGATATACATAAAGGATGTTTCTTTTCGAGGTATAGAATTAAAGTTCTGCAATGTATTACACTGTATTAAAGTGCACTGTTGCACTTTAATACTTTTTCTAGGAACTGATTTTTTATCAGTTAGATTGCTTTGTCAGAGTAGACTCACGCCAGAGCAAAGTTTGCAAATTGTTCAAATTTACTTTGTCCGTGAAACTTATCGCGCACTACGTCCATTTTATGGTCTACAGAATCATTCATCAAAGCAGTGCGTAACAATTGGGATTTGATCCAACACCTTTATGGAGGATTTTGCATAAAACATGTTTACATGCTTAGTTAAAATATTCAACTTGTGCAGGAACCATACGACCATCGTTTGCGCAGTGATTCGGTGAATGTGCCGAAACCAATATTGATCAACAAAAAGTTGCCGTTTGGTGTACTTTATGGACCGAAGGAATCATCGGATCATATGTGTTCAAAAATGTTGCTAGAGAAAACGTTTCGGTCATCGGAGACCGGTCTAGAGACATGATTACTACGGAGACATGTGGTTCCAACAAGACGACGCTATATATCCCATACAGCGGGCCAAACAATTAATTTACTGAAAGGAACATTTGACTGGCCATCGTACTCGTGTGATTTAACACCGGTGGAATATTTTAGTTTGGGTATGTGAAGTCACTTATCTATGTTGACAAGCCAGAGACTATTGAACACTTAAAATCCATCATTTGACACGTTATTGCCATAATACGACCAGAAATGCTGCGAAGAGTGATCAAAACTCGATCCTCCAGATTACGCCATGTACGCATCAGCCGCGGCATCCACATACCCGAAATCATATTCTATAACATTAATGGCATAAACTTATATTTCAAATAAAGTCATATTCGTGGCCATTAAAATTACTTTTCTATTTTTTATTTAAATTCAAACAGCTACTTGCATAATTAATGCTATCATCGTCAGCAGTCATCAGCGTCTAAGTAATCATCACATACGGCGGTTCGAGTCAGCCACATTCGATTCAGATGTACTTTGAAATGTGTGCGACATCCGATTGTGTTCAACTACTGCTGAATTAACAAACGTAGGAAGAAATGTTTCATTACGACTTTATCATTATAAAATGGTTATGTCCGGGCCTATAAAAACAGAATGTTTTGCCCGAGAATCTCCATTATCGGTGTCATCAGTGACAGCGTGGGCTGACACCTACGTGACTTTTACTTTGTTATAACTACAAATAAGTTTGTTTACACTGTCTGACTATAGCTTAGAATCAACCAAAGGGCTACTCAAAGCATTAAACACCGCCTTGCTGTCAGTGCATAAGACTTGAGATTTTCAACTTCATATCTTAGCGCTTCGAATACACAATGAGTTAGAGCTAGGATTTAAAAAGCTGAATAATGAATACCCAGACTCCCTTATTCCTTAAAGGCAAGATTTGGGCTTTAGGCATTAAAGTGTTTGCACCAAGGGGTTCATCCTTAAATTCTTAACACATTCATAAATTTCTCGAAGGATATACCACCGAGAATGATTTTGAGAAATCGAACCCAGAAATCGAACCCATTCATTTCTGGAATTAATGAGCTATACTTATCAAGACATTTTCGGTGCCCTGTGACTGTCACTTAAACATTCCACGCTCCGTTGCATTTTAATTGATAAGCAGCAGAGCAAGCTGTGACAAAAATAGTAGGCAATAGAACATCCGGAGTCCGGCACCTGGCGTCTGACATCGGGCATGCAGCGTTCAGGGTAGCCCATCTGTTGGTTCTTTTTTCAATCGATGAATTTTAGTACTTAATGTTATCTGTTCTAAAAAATTCTTTGGAATATGAAAAGTCGAAAATATGCCATTTATCATCATGGAGTCACTAACAACACAACAACGCATTTTGATTGTGAAAATCTATTATGAAAATAACACAACATTTCGTAAATTATAGGCCATTGGCAAAATTATTGATCGTTTTGAAGAAACTGGTTCAAAAGAACTATAGGTTTTCATTAACTACATTATGACGCATTTCGATCTTCATTTGCATTCATACAAAATTCAGGACGAAATGAAAGTTTTTCATCAAAAATCATCTTTAGCGATGAAGCTCATTTTCATCAATAAGCAAAATTGTCGAATTTAGGGAGCGGGGAATCCTTGTGTTATTCACGAAGCAGAAGTTCATCAACCAAGAGTCACTCTTTGGTGTGGTTTATCGGCTGGTGGCATCATTGAGCCATTTTTCTTTGAAAACGAACAGGAAAATGCCCTTACACTGAATGAGGAACATTATCACAACATGTTGACTGGTTTTTTGTGACCCAAATTGAATGAATTGGTGACAAGGATTTCGCCAACAAGGCGAAGTGACATGCCACGCAAGTCGTGCAACAATCCGTTTATTGTCAACAAAATTTGCTGGTCGCATAATTTCAAGAAATTGTGAGGTTCCTTGGCCACAAAGAAGCCCAGATTTAACACTACTTGATTATTTTTTGTGGTGTTATTTGAAAGGTAGGGTGTATGCTAACCGCATCCACAAACAGTTCAATTACTTAAAAACAACATTCAAGCTGAAATTGATCCGCTTTTATTGGAAAAGTCATGGAAATTTTTGATGTTCGGATGCCATGGTGGACATCTCCCAATAAAAAATGTTGACTTTTCATCCCAAAATTTGTGTTTTATTTACAAATAAAAAAAGGACTAACATATAGGTGGCCCACCCTGTAGATCTACACGCAATATGTTATGAGCTATTAAGTTTCATAATCGCACACTTTAAAATGACTTTCAGCCACAACACAATAGGTGCATAAGTTATAATAGGTAAAACTAGTGGCTTGTAGATAAAGTCTGCCATTTGGTGAACACCACAAGATTCTTATTGACGTACTAAAACTTTACAATATTTTCTTGTTGCATTAGGTTAGACATGACATTCAGATCCTTACCTTGAATAGTTATAATTAGGTCGATCATCCAAGGGCCACAGCAGTGGTAAAAGTGCATCTCATTTGGTGCTTTTATAGAGACTAAGAGCAATAAACATAAGAAGGTATTACGAGAAATTCTTGGTAATTCTGGAATCTTTCAATGCTAATAACAAGCTCATGAAATTCCGTTTTTAGGATCTGCCAACTTTGTAAGCTTGTCTGTAAGTATTTCTTGTCTATTTCCCCCCTCAGTACATGCATCATATGTGCTGAGGGAAGAAATAGACAAGATCAATGAATCTATCGAGGGTCCTTAATAATTTCTTCCAACTGGTTTCAAAAAGTTCGAGAACAGAGTTACTGGCCGAAAACTCTTAGTGTCCGAGCAATCCAACCTGCCAGTTTTAAATATAAAAACGACTCAATTCCTCCAAAGGAATTAAACCAAAGGCCAGTCATATAGCCATGATGTAATTCAGTGAAAACCCCAACAGGACTACCCACCTTAAACGTTGCAAAAGAGAACAAACTCTAATACAGAACGTCGTTCGCTGGGAACCTCTGAGAAAGTGACCAATGCAACATAACAGAGAAAATACAAGATTGTTGTTAAAGCAGTTCACTAACCTCCTTTTTGAAGGATTTAGTTTTCAATTAGGTAAACGAAGAGCTTCAAGTCTACAATTTTAGTCAAAGTTTTGTTTAGCCAATTTACTGTTGATTTTGTTCCAGAAGCTGCACCATGAGGGTCTAGGAGCAGATCTTAGTACTTTTTTGTACAGTTTCTGTGTAACAAGGAATTTATCCCAATCGGCGTAAAGATCTGTTTTCTTAGCCAGGTTCTTCAATTTTCTAGCAGTTTTACACAACTTTTTACGCCCAGAGCACCAGAAAAATTTCATCTGAGCTTTGGTAATTAGCGGACAAGAATTTTCAAAAGGGAGTCGAATTTGCATTCGGCAGCGAGTTTGCAAGGGAATCAATATCCTCTATACCGATCAATTTGCACTAGACATGTGTGTTTCAACTGTGATCTCTTAAAGTTTAAATTAATAGTGATACACTTGTGATCAGTAAATAAAAGTTAAAATATCGTTAACATATCTTTTGTTTTGTATTTAATGCATGCTGGACATGGAACACAAATTGATATTAATCACTTTACTGCGAGAGGAATTGGGAAAACTTGGTTGACACCCAAAGTTAAAAATTTTAAATTCAGAAGCACTTACAGAATTACACAGGGATACTACCCTCCTCTAACGAAGGAGGCTAAGAGGCATCAAATGGTCAATATTCAGAAGCCAAACTCACCACCGTCTCACCATTCGAGGAATCAAAAGTGTTCACGCTGCAACCGTGCGATTTGTAGTGCTGTGCACTCATAAATTAGAGTTGAACGCGATTTTTTTAAAAATAATATACACGCTCTAGCCTTCGAAAACATTATTATTTTATTCCATAAAGCTTTACCTCATCAAAAATAACTGCAACTTAGGCGTTCTTAGATGAGCAAGTTACTAGTGGTTGAAAAATTTCAAGTTTTTTTTAAAATTACAGCACTGTTATGAAGCACCTGACAAATCTGCTGATAGGAACATTTATTTTAGACAATGAGTCCATATAATTCAAGTAAAACACTGTACGATCCCAAGTTACCGTAATGGCTATGGAGACGAGAGTAAACGGGCGCTACAATTTCCATCACGCAAGCCGACTTAATGTACAGCAACGGTTTTTACGAGAGGACAATATCGGCGTTTATTCTGGTTATACGGATAAGTCTTTACATATCCTAGGGTTTCTGTGATGGTTCCTACTGCCAAAAATATACAAGTGTTTAACTTGTTGATTTAATCCAAGGATCAACTACGTCACACTATGATCATTGGCCAAACAAAATTTACACTTCAGAGTCGATTCCATTTACGTGAACGTTTAATTTCGGGAAAATGTACGACAACAAGTCGTTTGCAAGAACTACGTTGAGTTTATTTCGGAATTACGATCATGAGATCTTTATTGAGGGTTTCTATACCGGAAGCGAAAACTTGCTAATGATATTGAAACTTTGTCGAAAAATTTACCGTCAAGAGTGTTACCGTTTTATGAAAATTAATGAAATCCAATCACGAGTACCAATCACGTCACGCGGATAATTTTTACAATTTAACAAAAGTTACAAGTTTGCAAGACTCTACCCTTGTTTTGCTAGATAGGGCTAGATAAAAACGGAATAAATTGATGAATTTGCGAAAACAGCACTTCAGGTTAACGGACACGACAAACTAATGTACCTCTTGTACCTCTCTAAAAGAATAATCGTCCACATTTTATTGTAAATAAGATTTCTGTATCAGAATCATGATCAATTTGAGCGGAAATGGTTTTCTGTGAATTCCCTGTGTCCACACCAAAACAGGAGATAGATGATCGATGTTTGTGAAATTATTGCGTCCGATTTTTTTCCAAATATTTTTCTTAAAAACGTGGAGGAAGTTGCAACAGGACGGTTTCTTGTTTTCAAAAGAGTTCGATAATGAAATTATGGAAAGTATCAAAAATAAGAAGGGTATCGAACCAACAGGGGATAGTCTAATATTTAATAACTTAATAGAGATTTAGGATATTTTAACACAAATTCTAATCACCGTGAAAAGATCTCTTAGTTTATGAAGCAGAATCAGATGGAAGCAAAAAATAAAGCGACAATTCAAAATGTTTTATACACGGGTGGCTGCAGAGTAGCATAAATTGAAGGTCAGCGAAAGTGATAGGTAAAGCGACAACAACTTCAATACCAACATCGAGGAACCACTGCTTGTTTTAAAAAACGGAAGTAAACGTGGAAGCGGCTAAATCCTGCAATAGGATGCAGTGTAAGCAAAACAAAAATGGTTTTCGGAACAAATAAGACAGAAATCGATCGATGCTTCCGACTTCTACATTCTTAAATGAAGCTGATCGAGGATTATTCAAAGAAATATGCACCGTATTGGCTGGGGGGGGATACTAAAGTGGTTAATTAGTTGAATAAAATTTTCTATTAAGTTTAAGAAGTTAATGAAATTTAGTGCCCCTGAATTAAAATGACAACGTCTGCTCAATTGCTGCTTGTTGGTTATGAGTTGTAAATTTCGTGTAATAAAAACTAACAAGATCGAGCGAACTATTTAAAAATTGATGTCTTAATTGATAAGAATTATTCTGATGTCCGTCCAACTTTAACCACACAATTTCGTCTCTGTAAATATCTGGAGATATAATCTGAAATTGTTGGACTAGGTAATGTTACACCTCAATTCAGCATGAAAAATGTATACAGTAGCGAGAATTGATCCTGTACCACCCTGTCTTTATACCGTACGTATTCAAAGAATCCATATGGTGGCAAATTTCCTTCATTTAAGCCAGCTATCGACAAGAATGTCGATTTTGGTGAAATCTGTTTAACTTTACTTTTTAAACGAATGCAATAAATAAGTAAAAAAATTTACCCTCAACATTCTAAACTGATCCTTTTTCGCTGCTCAACCCTGTATCCTCCCTTTATTTATTCTAACGGGTGCGTTTTCTTTTATTTCGGTATGTAAACAATGAATAACTTGATAAAAAAAAAACGATTTCTATATATGAGGGATTTTTGAAGTACACTTTGCTTTTTAAATAGCCCCACAAAAAGAAGTCCGGAGGGATCAAATCTGGAGATCTGGGTGGCCAGTAACTGTCATCTTTTTTGACACCAGACGTCAAGGGAATTTTCGTTGCATTTCACACCAGTAACCGTCAAGACCTTTTTCATGCATTTGGGGGCAGACTTAACGAGCCAACATTCACCGCTATCGAATTCCATTGACTGTTTCGTTTTCTCTGAAAAAAGATGGATCAATGATGGTTGTGGTGCAAGCGCAAGCTGGATCTCGTGTGTATTCTCCGTTCCCCAAATGCGGCAATTTTGCTTATTAATACCGCCAGAGTGTGAAATGGGCCTCGTCGGTCATTAAAATCCGCTTCCAAAAGGTTCAGTGTCAAAGATAGCGCACCCTGTATATCTGATTAACTAAGTACAAACAAGTTTTAACAAAACAGAATATTTATTTAGTTTTAAATGTTTTCACCCTCGAACTGCATTCTTTAAAGTGATAGTATTTTAAAATTTTAATAATTTAGTTTGACAGTTGAAAAGAAATAATTTGCGATCGAATACAACGTAAACCGGACAAACCCTGTATATAAAATATAATTCGCAATATTTTTTTTATTATATCGATTTCAAATTTCTTAATAACAGGTAGCGTTTATAATACGTTGCTGTTGGTGTAAAAAAGTAGTTTACTATACGGTACACAACAAATATACAAAACGAAATTGATTGTGGAAGTGTAAACTACTTACTACAGCTTAATGACATGTTTTTATTTATTTATTGTTATATGAATTAATTGGAATTTGGTAATCGGAAATTTTGAAAGTGTTTTAAACCGTGGAATTTGCAACGTAGCTGCTTATATTTAGTATATACAGATTTTTAAGATCTGTTTATAATGCAGTCAATGTTATAAGTGTTGCGAGTTTTATATAATTTTATCGATATATAATAAGTAAATCGGATTGGTCTGGAAAAATATTTATGGGGTATATATTAATTATTAATGTTGCTGAAATTTAGGTTTATTTATCTGATGTTAAACATTTTACAAACAAATCAACTTCAACTTAAAGAAAATATCAATTTCAAGAGCGCATCCAGGGTTGGACGAGGTTATGCAATGTAATCTATACGCGGTTGTACTATGTAGAAAACGTCGACAACGTAGGAAATGAATTGTTTGTTAGCATATGAATCGACTCATACCATTATAGTAAGTATACATGGTCAACCTGGATAACCTCCTCATGGTGCACGTCATCACACACTTTAAATTCCATGATAAATAAAAACAAGACACAGCACTTCCACTTTATAATTGTTTTTTTCGCTGCTCCTATGCGGCCACCTAAACATGTATCAACCCAAGCAAAAAAACCGTTTCTTTCTGTATTAATAAATAGGCACCGCAGATTTACTTTTATTTTAGGGACATTGAAAAAAAACCAGCATTGATAAACGCAAGAATCAAGTTGGATTACGCAGTCCAGAGTAAGTACATCAGCAATTATTATAGGTTATGTATTTACATACAAATGTTTATTTTCTTACAGGGAAGTTATCAATGAAGCTAAATTGGGAAAAGAATTTAGAAACGTAACACCACAATAGTAACCATTCAAAAATCCATGATACATACAAATTGTTCAGAGAATGATACAACCATAATTGGGAGTTTCGACGGAAGAGGGGAGTTACTTCCCACAAAATGGGAGCTATTCGACGAGCTACATGATTTTTTGAAAACAAAACATGGTCTTCATCCGACGTACATTATTGATGTAGTAGAAGTAAGTAATAGTAGCGTGTGTGAGCAGTGATTCTCCAGGACTTTCTAGCTCATCGAATACCTCGCGTTGTGTCATTATAATGTTCCGGTAGATGATATGGAGTTTTCCGAGTTGTATTGTGTTGAACAGTTTTTGTTGGAAAAATTTATACTTGATCTTGAATAAGGCAAAATCAACGGCAGAAAATCTAAAAATCTGGGGCTCTATTCTTGAAATCGGTGGAAATTTTAGAAATCGGAATACAATTTGCTATGCAATTCTTTATGTTACTAAAATTTGTCGTCGACTAATTTAACAATTTTTTTAAATTTCTTACCTTTTTTAAATTAAAAAACATAATTTTTTCCCCCCTACTTAGGGAAAAATTCTGACTGGGTAACTCGATACGGAATTATTCGCTTAGTAGGTAAATAAATAATAGAAAACTTGCTTGAAAAAATGATTTGAAGATGATGAAGAATTGCATAGCAAATTGTATTCCGATTACGAAAATTTCCACCGATTTCAAGAAAAAGGTCCCTGAAGTCTGAAAATATGTACATCCTCGAGCATAACTCATCCCGAAACTCCCGAATTGCATCTCTATAGTCTCTTGGATTGCTTGCAAAATGTTCTGTTGTCAGCATTGACTCAAAATCAGTGAAATGACAGGATGCCAAGCAAAAATTAAGCATGATTACAGCATGCGCAAACCACCTGAACACATCTTTTCACCGCTAACTCTAGCGCCTTGAAAAAGATCGATCGCCATATTGCCTCTAGCATACCATATGTTTGCTCTATAGTAACATGAGCTTTCGTGTTTGTGCTTCATGTAAATGAAGCCCTTTGTATGGTGTTAAAATTGTTATAGGGTTCACCATACATTTATACCATGCATAACCCAACAAAAAGTAACCCTCGAGTGGAAATGTAGCAGTTTTGTATTAAGTGGCTATTCACTAATACCCGTTGGTCATGTACAGAACCCGGATAACCAATATACATATGTTTATAGTCTGCATCGCAATCCGCTTGCAGTTGAATATAATAGTCCAATTTCCTATTAATATATTGATGCCTTTGGTCGGGAGGACACCTTATTTTAATGGGGCATCCATCGATGGCACCTACCACCGTTTTAAATATTTGCGAATGAGCTTTATTCGTATATTTAATGCCAATTGCATGTAATGCCTCAATTGCCGATGGTTTTTCTACTATGTCCTTTGAAATATTTTCAAATATTTTTTTTTTTATTTTATAAAAAAAAAAAGTATTAATTGTCCAGTGAATTTAATGTCCTTTGAAGGTCAATTAATATTCTCCTGTTCATTCACCTATTCACACCTTTACAATATACCACCTCCACATTGCAAGCTCCTTATCAACCTGTACATTGACATGAACGGTGGGTCGGCGCTGAAGGGGGCAGGGTATTAATGGACCTTAAAAGGACATTAAATCCATTGGACAATTAATACTTCTTTCTTAAAAAAAAAAAAAAAAAAAAAAAATTAATCAAAATATTGTAACTCAACATAACAGGAAATTGATGGTATTTTTATCAAAAAATATCTTTCCTTTACTTACGTTACAGAAAATTGGGGAAATTTTAATTCAAGGGCAATTTATAGGGGTAAATTACAAATAATGTAATACCTAAAAGAAATTTATTAATAGTACCTGTGTTTCTTGACGCTTGATCTGATCCGGATCAGTTCATGTATCGTGGAACAACATAAACATGCTTTTAACGATTTAACTTTTAATTTAACTTTTTTAACTTTAAATTTTAACATTTTTTTCATCAACTTTTCCATATAAAATTTGAACTGATCCGGATCAATGGGTGTCATGAAACATGGTTATTGTCGCTGCGAGATGGATGAATTACTATTGATAACGCCAACGATTGAATGAAGAGAATATGTTCCGAATGACGTAATTGGGGCAATCCGGATATCACTCAGAAAAAAAACGATATTTAAAATTAAATATAAAATTTTTAATTCAAAAATACTGCTTCATCAGTAAGAACAGGCAAAACATTTTATAACTAAAACGACCTCTATTTAAATTGAAACGAAACCTTTTAAATATGAATCTATATATATTAAAAAATAAATGTATTAGAAACGAGTTAGTTTCAAATTATATCGCATTCAAACTAAAACTTAGTATTTTAAAATTATATACAATTCATTTTGATTAATTTTTTTTTCAAAATATTTGTCAATATTGATAGAAACAGCTGTTTCCTCAAAAATGTGCAAAACAACATTACCCAAATTTCAAACTTCTTAAGCCGGTGATATAATTCGCTAAATCGATATGTGCTTGTGTTATACTAAAGGTATAAACTTTTTGCAGTTTGGCAGGTGCAACCTGATGAGTTGACCAACTTTTTATCAGTACTAAAACCAAACTGACAAGAATAAACTTGAGGAGGTTTTCATTTTTGTAAGGGTTGTTTGTATTTTTACATAATGACCCTGGGGTTCAAAATGGTGGGGAGGGAGCTAATTTTCTACTTTTGTGGTAGAAATTTATTAAAAGTACATGACTTCTTTGGTTTTTGATGATTTAAATAGGAAAGGAAATACATAATTTTCTACTTTTTTCAAACCGCATGTGAAAACGTAGTTTATTGTATTGAACATATTTGAATTGAAATTTTTTCCATTTAGATTCGAATGCGGTCAACGTATTCATATCATTAATGTTGGATTTTAAATTTAAAAGAAAAGAAAACACTATTAAAGTTAAATTTTTTAATTAAAAACCTCAGCAATACATTTCTATATGTTAACCGATTTAAAATAAAAATTAATATCTCTAATTTAAAGTTGATTTGTTTTTAAATTTATATTTCAATTTAAAAAAACAAATATGCTTTTAAAATGATCATTTTTAAATCAAAATATTTCGTTGTTGCTTGGAAAACGTATATGAAATTTTTTAAAACAAAACGTTTTTTTTTTTATTTTTAAGTTGTTTTTTCTCTGAGTGATATGGCTGTGAAAATAGTTGGTATTGATGATCTGAAGATTACCTGTACTTTCTTGCTCTTAGATATTGGCCCACCCATATCACAAGTTGCGATAACTAGATACCTTGGTTAATATAATGATTTTATGGAAAATCCTGTTGAATGCTTTGCTAAGATTTTGGGTAGTATCCTCTACCTCTTATTGCTAAGATCTTGGGTAGTTGTATTGAAATACAAAAAGCAAATATTTACAATGCTTCAGTGAATAACGAGCCTTTGGTGCGAGAATGTCCATTCGATTTTAACTTAGCATTGATGAACTGCCAGAAACGCTTAGGATCTGAGATGTCGTCGGATTGAATATGTGTGTTATGATTATTATAAAGTTATGCTGATAAGTTTGCGAGTGACTTTAAAAAAAAAATTTATTCATGGGTATTTTTAAAGTTTCGCATTGACCTCAGTTCTCTACGGTACCATGGAGCAGTTGAAATAGAAAATTGCACTGAAATCAATGTTAGCCAGTAAATAGTTGAGTTTGTCACAATTTGAAACAGAATTAGTACAACCATGTTCGTAACAAAAGGTCATTAAGACGAGCGGAGGGTTTTGATCTACGGAGGACAGAACTGAATAGGCTTCTTATCATGAATGTTGCTGATCTAAAACAAATTAGAATTCCAAATCTGAAAGAAATTTGGTTCAAACTGGCCAAAGTTACTTTAAGTTGCCAAATAGCAAAATGTCTATCTCATCAAACAGTTCCGTGCTGCCTCCCAACTATTGCAAACTGGAGTTTAAGTGCTGGAGTATCTCATATGGAACCATTAAAATCTCGTCGGCTATAAAAAAATTTGTGATGCGTCATTATGCCGAGTTTAGAGTGAACGTTGTACCAGTTCCAGCATTGCCAGTGATGAACTCTCAAACGCTCAAACAATTCGGCCAGCTGCTTCTCGATGTTCTGCGTGATGTGGTTGAAGAAATTTCTCTGGCCAAAAACCGTTCTCGAAAATGACGATTATAAATCGTTCTTATTCAGTCTAAGATCATTATTTCCTTGTTCTTTGTCATCGTTGTCATCGTTGATAATTGTATCGGCTAGTTGGGTGAAAGCGTCAGTCGAGCAACTGCAAGGCAGTTTCTAGTTTTCATTTTTGTGCTGTTTAACAGAATCAGCAAACGGAAATTTTGAAGAGCATCCGGTACTTCGTATGTATCTTGATTTTCGTCATATTCGGCAACAGTCATCTTGGTGTAATGAGGTTCAATCAGCATAGCAAGCTCCATAAGCAAAATTTGTTCAAAGTTATACGCCGGATGTGGATCGAGTTGGCGCTGCAAATAGCGTACAATGATGCTACTGCAAAAGTGGATGCATCCTCATTCACAAAGCGGATAAGTTTTTAGCGGAAACTTGTCGCTCATGCACAATATTCATGCAGATCTTGAACTGCTTTGCTATTAGCACGTTCTTTGAGCAGTACGGTTGCCTTGTTTTTACCGTACTGTTGAATGTTCATGTTGCCCATCCAGTATTTCAAAAGCGTGATGTTGTAGTTGGTGATGTTGTTAATCATCACACTTTCTTACTTTCTGGCAATTTGTGAATCGAAGTCTGATATACGACCCAAACAATATGTATATGACCCAATGAAACCAGCATGTGTTGCCATCTGCATTGGCAATCAACATTGTGTAAATAAGGTCTTGAAGATCATTTCAGCTGAATGTAATGAAATAGTGAGGCAGTCTCAAACATCTGAGTAGAGATGAATGTTTCCAACCATCTCGTTATTATGCTGGATTTTCTTGCCGCAGACGTTGATGTTACCTGTGATACGCAGATAATCGTACATTAGGAGTGCATAGAAGGGGTAATCGGTGCGCTGGTATTTTGTGTCCTTACCTATAATTCGCTGTTGAAAGAAATCCAGCGGTAAAATCTTGACTAGTCGGACTGCTTTGTATCCATCGAGAGTTAAGACAGCTAAAATTGTTCGCTATAGCTGGAAGTGGACGCAATACTGATTCTTAATGAGAGTGATACGTATCATTCGGAGCCATAACCAAAGTTTGTACTGGGATTAAGTCAACTTCAAGTTGGGTTGAGCTAACGACTGGTTGACATTAGTCGTAATGCAGAGAAGATGATGAAAAGTCGCAAGCTCACCTTTGTTTCTAATTTGTGGCTCTGCATAAGCGTCTTGCAACACCATGTTGTGACTACAATATAGCCGTGAGAAAATAAGGTATTCTTCGAGAAGCCGATGCTGATAAATTTGTGGAATGTGTTTCACTCGATGACACACGCTCGACCATTTACGCTTATTGAAGATGTGCATTTTGGTCGACATAAACGAGAACCAGCGAAGTAGTAACTCTTCATGTTAGCAATCAAACCTCCCACTGAAAGGTTGTTAAAACGTGTGTGCAAGTAATCGAAAGTTGAACTCTCGCAACATCTGCTGGATTCTTGCGATCATCAAGGCTGCCGAAAGTCCTTGCAAACGACATCGAAGTTGTTTATAAGAAGATAACCTCTCGGTGGAATCTCGATATCAATCTCGACTACCATTGATCATTGGTTATTCAAACGAATGCTCCGCTCAGCATTGCTTGCGTTCGTTGTCCACAAAACCGAATTTCTCTGATTTCACTGACCGACAATGACCGTCGAGTATTCATTGAGTAGAATTCGACTTCAAACGAAGCGAAATTCTTGTATTTTGCAACCGTACAAACCGAAGACGCCAACGTACTTGACGATTTTCAAAAAAGAAATGATGTGCGACAGCAATCAGAGCTCCACTTGAGTAGGAACTGCAATTTCATAAAAAATCTTGCCTAGATATGCTTTGCAGCGAGGACACAGAAGCAGTTGATGTTTGTTGGATAGATCAAGCTTAAGATAAACAAGAGATCGTCGCTCGGAGTGGCAAATTAACGGCGGCTAGATTGACATATAGTAACGCTTGTGACAAACCTTCCAGATGCGATCAGCAAACAGAGACATATTGGCTTTGAAAGTGTCGACAGTTGTGTTCATTTGTAGACGGCGTTGAGTATTTGCCACAAGAAATTCACTTTTTCGATAGTTGAGAGGAGCGTGATGTTGGCGGCTTGTCGAGGTGTCGTTGATTAGCTGGAACGTGTCACTTGGCCAGTTGATAAGTTCAAGTCAAAGGATTTTTTAATATCCTTTCTGCAGTTTTAATTGATATTTTTCTCATTCCTTCGCTATAATCGGCGTTGTCTCTCTGCTACAGATTTATTTTTTTTCTTTCTCATATGCCAATGGTAACCTTACAAAATGAAAATCTTTTGGAATTCTTGCCTTGTAAATTGTCGAGTTTGATTTAAACCTTTCTAAAATGACAATGTGATTTGACATTCAAATAAATAAACTTCTAAATTTTTCGTCGATTGCTAGGTCCTCTGCAGGTAAATTTAAAATTTGAAAGTAATTTATCACAATACGTTATTCATTTTACCTGGAACTATTATTGAGCGCATAATGTAATGAGTATCTTCCTCTATAATCTCTAGAAAAGCATAGCCTCACGACGCTGGGGTCCGACCACTTCCATATTTTAATAGAAAGTGTTATAATTGTAAATACACCTGCCCCTCATTTGCTGCAACAGTGACACAACCCAAATTTTTTAATTATTCAGTAGAGCGATTTAAAAAAAGTCACTCAAAATTGTTTGTCGTTTTTCAGAAGTAAATACAAATACTTTCTGATGAGTAAAATACATTTTTTTCTATTCCTACATCCTCAATCGAATCTTAATTTTTATAATTCTTTAATATTTTGCAAATTTTCGTAGGATAGTTTCCAATTACTTAAAATCTTAATTTCTTTCGCAAATTGAGTGATTTTTTATTCCATGTAAAAAATTAAAGATTTTGAGTTGTGTCACTGTTGCAGCAAATGAGCGATGTGTGAAAAGTTTAAATACGCTCGTATTTGAGGAGGTGCAGGTGGGTCGAAATACGATAACATTTATTTTAATCCTAGAAGACATAAAGGAATTAGATATCAAACTATAATGAAAGTGTTATATTTATGTCCTACAGTTCCTCCAAATTTTATACGAAATTTCAAATCGGCGTACCAAACTAAAAAAGCTCTATTTAGCATGAGCAAAACATCATTTCGTGAGGATAAGGCAGGATAATTTAAGTTATATACCTTAGCAACTTTCAACAATGTACAACATCAGGAATACAAGAAAGAAATATAAAATGATTATTCTCACATATATGAATATTAGATGGATGTGTTAGTGTTTTAGTCTGAAGTGCAAAAATTATGCTCATTATGAGCTATGGATCGATTTTCGACAATTCTGCGCTCAAATAATTTGAATATAATTAATACCCCTATTATGGTTTTCGCATTTGACTTTTCCGGCGAATCCAACTCACATTTTTAGTATTACGATATTCACCTAAACGAGCTGAACTGTCAAAATGATTCGCTATCTTTTTGTAGGCGAATCTTATAAAATTGGTTTTCTGTTTTCATTTCATAGTCAAAATCAAACAATGGAGGTTCACGTGTAAGTAATTATATTTTTAAAACATGAAGAAACAACAAATCCCAGCTAATTTTCGAAATTAACGGAAGAGATGGAGAAAATTACCAATATTGCAAAGGGAATTTCCAGCTTTGGGAAAATAGACAATTCGTAATCCTGTTTTGGAAGGATTTGACCGTAATGTTGAATAGCTTGGGGCCTCCTATAAAATAATATACCAGGCAGAGTAAACGGATTACATTGGTCCCTTAACGATTTAAGAAAAAGATAGAACGACACTAGATAACATAATTTTAAACTGATTGTAGATTAATTGAAAAAAAAATGTAATTTATATACACAAAATCTGAATAATATATGATTATAACAACACAACTATTGACAAAAAAACTCAAACGTCAAAAAAAATTGTTATAAAATTATTATTCGGCTAGTATTACTAGATGTGCACTCGCCAAAATAAAGGCGAAAACCATAATACGAAAACCCAACTCCCACGGATTTAAGATTCTTCCATGATGACTTTCTTCTATGGTATAGAAATCGTTATACATAATGAAGATTCAATTTTCGAATCATTTCACGTTTCCATAAATTTTTGCGTACTCTTTTGATTTCGCCGCCACACTATGCCATCGAAAAGACATTATACGAATTTGCATTTAATCAGATCTAATTAAATTCAATTTACTCATCATAAAACGCTGTTTTAAATTGATCCATAATTTGCATAAACACGAGTAGCATTAATTTTCCCGACTAATCAGCTGTTGTACATAGAACGTAATTGTTCACTTTTCCATAACAATATAACAACAGCACAGATTTTAAAAAAAAACTATGTCAAATCAAAATAATAACAATAACATTAAAAAAAATTAAAATAATGATAGTAATTAGAAATAGTAAAACAAAAAAAAAAATAGAAAAGAAATAGAAATTAATCGCGGCATAGTTCATTTGGTTTCGTATTTGTTTTCATATACGATTTCTTCACAACGTATAAACACTTTCCCATTCAAAGATCGCGAAATAATGTGTGCACACTATGCTGTCTATATACAGGTGTACGTTAAATGCCGTATTCTATATAATTTCAGAAACATAATAAATTATCCTACAAAAAACCGCGTATAACGAGGGATGCCTGTACAAAATATTAGGCATGCGAATACCAATATACCATTCGGAATTATATAAATATTTAATTTTTTGTATGCACGCAAATTTCTAAATACATAATTACAATGTTGATGCAAACCTGCGTCACGTACTCCGTATAGGGTTATGTCGTTTATAACTTCATTAATTCGATATGTGATGGGATTTTGTGGTGTGTGCGGTATGGCGTGGTTATTTTGTTTTTTATGTTCACACTCAACACGCACAGTTTCAATGAACTTTGCGTTTAAGCTCTATTTGTTTAGTTAAGTTAGTATTTACACACACGCTTCAAACTCGTAAGGTCCAAATAGAAAATTTCAATTTTGTTGTTGTTGTTGTTGTTGTTGTTTGATTAACATTAACAATAAGTTGATTAGGTAAAAAAATAATAAATTAAAATTTTGAAAAGGTTGTTGCCGCTTTATTATTGAGATTCGGTTTGGTTGTTAGCTGCATTATTATGAGGTTGGATAATCATTTTGTTATTATCGAATTGTTTTCTAGAATCTAACCTAGATCGAATCTTAAAATGAATTAATTCGTAACGGATATGTTTCCTCATTTCCTTGATTCATCTCTCTTGTTAAAAACGATAAATGTCAATGACCCGGTGATGCAAGCGAGGAATAAAGAAAGTACATTGCAACTATTAAACGAAATAGCCTTAAACTCGGTACTTACATATACATACAGTGAAATTTTAAGATTCATTTTATTTGTTTTTGATTGAGGTTGGAATTTAAATTTCTTAAATGCATTCGAACGCGGCTACATATAAGCGAGTGGGTAACATAATTATGTTTTTGTTTATGATTTGAAATTTAATTAGAAATTTGTTTTATTTTGGGTAATTATAGAGTGGCTATATTTTATACAAATAAATTTTATTTAATGATGGTTGTAATGTGGTGCAGTGTACTACATTTTGTTTTCGAAATACTTGTTTGACTGCGTAAAAATCGGTTTTAGAACAAATTTTTCGATCAATTTGCCATAGATGTTTTGAAAATAATTGAATTTACCGAAAAATTTACTTAAAATTGACTTGAAATGTGAGCACCAATAGGGACTTCAGAGAGCAAGTGTTGTTCTTAAATTTTGATGGATAAATGAATTAATAAATAAAAATATTAAATATTGTTTGAAATAAGTGAAAATCTGACTATCTACCAAAATATAGAAACATTTATCTCAAATTCAAATAAACACGTACACCTATGGAACAATTCTGAAAATCTACAATTTTATAGAAATTGTTTCTAGATAAAAAGATACAGCAGTGTTCTAAAAATTGATATTCATTAACTGTAGACTTCTCGCCGCTGTTAGGTCAGAACTAATCACCACATTTTGGCGTTTGGTCACCAATGGCTCAGTTTTTATTGCGAAAAAACAAAATCAAAATTGTATTAATTCAGTAAAATCAGGTTCGTCGCTTTGGGAATCTCATTTTACAAAATTAATAAAAAATCAAATTGAAATTTACTATTTAGATAAAATATTTCTTTTTTAAAGAACTGTCATCTAAAGTGGAAGACGTAAGATATAATCAATTCAATTTTGATTTTTTTTTCAACATAATGATTTATTGCGAAAATTCTTTAAAAACTCATAACTTTTAAAAAAAAATTTTGATGAATTTTTCATTATTTATTTACCGTTTAATCGTAAACGACCAAACGACAAAAACTAGTGAACAACCCCTCCATTATTTGCGGAAAGTTTTATTAAATTATTTTATTGCAAAGAAAAGTGCAGCGGAAACTTATCGTTTGCTTGTGGAAATTTACGGCGAGGATGCTCCATCAAATACAACGTACAAAGAATAGTTACGACGATGTAAAAATGATGATTTTGGTATTGAAGTTAAAGATCATAAAAAACCACCTAAAAAAATTGAAGATGATGAATTAGAAACGTTATTGACTTAAGATTCTTCTGAAACAAAATCAGAATTGGCAGATCGACTATTGCAAAACGTTTACAAACAATCGGAATGCTTGAAACAGCTGGGCAACTGGGTTCCACATAAATCAGCTTCAAAGAAAACAAAGAAAAGGTTTTTTGAATGAAATAGTTGGAGATGAAAAATGGATTTCAGGCTGGAATCAGGTGAAATTATCAATGGAGATGTCTGCCGATGACAACTAATACATTTGAAGCGAGCTATAGAGATAATTTTTCAGCAAAACTATATGTTGCAAATTTCGTGAAAAATATTTAAAAAGGCAGGCTTCTTCAGATTACTACTTATTCCGGTCGATACAGTCGTCACTTTCTGAACAGCGGTTCAGCACTCACACAAACATCAAAAATTGGCTTAAAAATTGGATAGCCACCAAATACCAGGATTTCTTCAGAGAGAGAATCCGAAAATTGCCTGAAAGATGGGAGAAAGCTGTAGCTGCAGATATGGAGCATACTTTCAATATAAATAATAAAAAGGGCGGAGTCATATATTCAAACACCTAGTATAGGACAAAATAAGAGTGCAATACATTGATTAATTGATTTACAACAAACAGGTCCTTCGAGCGAAGTAAACCAATCAGCTACTACATTTCTGAACTTGGAAAATTAGTTATTATCGGAAATAAGCGTGTAATAATTAAAATTCTAAGATCAACAAAAAATGTGGGTTACAATGGAATTGAAAGATTTAGCACAAAACAAGGGGAGATTTGGGCTCAAATCCAAGGAATCCACTTACAACGAATTGAAACAAAATGACCAACTCATGAGTCGTCAATTTACATCTAAAAAAGATCATGAGTATTGGAGTACAACACGAAAAATGGCAAAGGGCACCTATAGCAAACTAATAAATGGTTTAAATGAAACTATTAAAAATTGGGGTACAATCAGCTGATCAACATCAAGACACCAGAAAGGCTTAATTCTAATCTTAGAAGATCACCAAAATTCGTTAAGGGCCCTCTGACCACGTTGGCAAGTGACTGCACAGTGAAATCAGCCCCAAAATATTTATGAAGAAATCATCAATCAGCTCGGTTGAAATAGTCCTATTTAAAAATACAGCTGGTATTTGCTTCGAAAACATCGCAGTTACAACTTAAGCCCGGGAGGAATGGAAGATTGTTGTTCACTTTAACAACACTTCGTCAATATACAGTGGTGTATCTGCTAGACCAACACCTTGAAAACTAATAAAAAAATATCGGGTTCAAGAAGAAGAGATACATTTGTAAGTTTTGTTGGCAGATTAAAAATGGGTAAACAAATACGAGTCTAAAACACAAAGTGTAGAAGAAAGAAACATACATATAGCTGAATCAATGTTAAGCGTATACAAAAAGGATACATTCACAAATGGCAACCATTTCAAATGGATTGCACAACTGAACAAATGCATCAAACGTGTTACTTACGGATATAGACACCCTAAAGGCGACACAATTATTAATCACGCTCGCGTTAAGTATTTTCTTGGACCTAATTAATTATCAAAACTTGGAATTTTTTAACATCGGTTTAGCTTTTCCAAGATTTTTTCTTTCCAGGATGGACACTTGTTCAAAATGACTAAATATTTAATAAAACTGATTTAGTAGGCCAGAAGAATTTTATTTTATTTTGTTTGTTTTACTTGAACAGAAATGTCCACAGTTATCAATAAAGTGGAAGTGTTAGCAAATTTAATCTTAAATTATATTAACTTTTTGGCTTCAATTTTATAAAAAAATACAAATGAATATGAATATGACTTAAACAACAAAGGCCGAACTGTTGAGGCTACATCTTCAGCCGATAAGCGGGCCATACTAAGGACAGCATCCAATTGCGCACTATCTTGTGCAAAAATTGAAGCGAGAGCTGGTGTGGAGGCGAGCCGCATAGCAGTGTGGAGAGTCATAAAAATATCAGATTAACTTATTCGAATAAAGCTTCAAAAGAAACCGCTTCTCAATCAGGAGAGGAGGAACAAACGATTTCAATTCTCGAGGCGACATGGGCTGAAAAATGGAAACGTGTCTTTTTCTCTGATGAAAACAAATTTAACCTCGATTGTCCCGATGAATTTAACTATTATTTTTATGAACTTCGAAAAGAGAAAAAGTTTTTAGCAAAACACTATAACCGTAGATCTTTCAGTTCTAAACGGAAAAATGACCACACCAACTTACAAATGCATCCTTGAAAAAGCATTTCACCATTTCAATGATACTTTTGCGAAATTGCCATGGATATATCAGCAAGATAATGCCCCTATCCATACAGCCAATCAAGTCAAACCTTGGATATCGCAGCAAAACGTAGAGCTTTTGCCATGGCCACCGTATTCTCCCGATCTCAATATAATGGATACCGTGTAGGGTTTGCTGACTCGGAAAGTTTACGAAGGTGGTCGACAATTCAATAGCAAAGAGAGCCTTATTGGTGTGATAAATGAAGCGTGGAAGGAGATTTCACTAGATTATTTGAAGTCATTGCATGATTCCATCTCCAGCAGGTTGTATGAAGTTATTTTCAATAAGGGAAGTAGTCGCTTTACTAAAACCACGTAAATCCACTTAATTATTAAAAATAAATCGTATAATAATTTAATTATATTTTTAATCAAAAAGTTTAACTTTATTAAAATTTGTTAATCGTCCGTATTCAAGTGAACATCCAAATTTATTATTTTTTTGCGAACAAACCACAAAGCACAATTAATAATGTTTACATACATTTTCTCTTTTTTAATATTTAATATTTGAACTTTGCTTAGTTAAAAACTTATAATTCTATGGAAAAAATTATTGAAAATGTTGACCGATTTTAAAATATTCCAAAAAACGGTCTTTCCTATTCAAGTGAACTGCGGTGTACATCAAGGAAAGATAAATCAGCCCATTCTAACTAGACCAACAATTGAACCCTACATATCTAGACAGTCCAAGATCATTCATCTAGCTATTCCTGGGTGTAAAGTGGATAATGGAATCGCTAACAAGTTTATGTTGATGACCGCGAAGTCACGAGTAACAAATCAAATTTATGAATTAATTTAAGGATTCTACTTATCAATGAGCAAAAGTATCAAGTGTATAAGGTGTTTTCATCACCAAAAGAAATGGAGAGGAGTATATTTAGTATCAAACAATCAACAGAGTATAATGACCATAAGGACAAATTCTACCCAATGACTGAAACAAAATTCAACAAATACCATAACATTGACGAGCATGAACATTGGTGTGCAAATCAACATATCAAGCACTAATTTTGCTACTTTTATTTTTTAAAGGGATTTTTGTTATTTGCGAAATAATGGAAGTATTTTTAAAACTTCATTTAAAAATCACAAAATTTATTTTATTTGTTTTATTTGTAAAATTACATAATTACGTTGTGGGCCAATAGGCGGGTAAACGTCAATTTTAAATAAATATTTTAGTAAATTCATTTATTTTTCTTAATCTGATTTTTGCCAGCGTAAACGATTTACCCGACTATTGGCCCGCAGCCTTAAAACTAATTTTTTTTGTGGTATATCCTTTGGCTTTCGACACACCACTCATTCGTCTAAGCATGAACATGAAGCTGATGAATCAAGCTGATTTGGTTATCTCCAATAATTGCTTCGAGTTTTGTGCGTTCGAGTTGGAAATATTTTTTTTTTATATCAGCCCACTCCATAGTATTAATTTTATTCCGCAGAAATCATTCCTTCGCCTGTTTAGAGGTATGTTTTGGGTCGTTGCCGTGTTGTAAATTCCATTTACGCGGCATTTTATATTTTGCATATGGTAAAATAACGTTTTCGAGCATTTCCAAGTATTTTTCCGCATTCATATTTTCTTTAATCCAATATATCGGACCAACTCCAACCCATGATTCATGAATGTATAATGCGGTCGAAATTCAGACTTCAGTGGTCTTCGTACATACTGATGGACCACCACTAAAGAGAAGCATTTTGTGGATTCGTCCCTCCCCTCCACTTGACGCTTATGTAACAAGGGCATCTTCCTAGTCCTCAAAACTTTTGATTTTGCTGCTAAAAGACGTTTTATAACTGTTAATGTCTCTATATCTAAATTAAGTTCTTGTTTGATCTTTGATCTTCGTCAAAGTGTGAAACAGATTTATTTTCGCATAAATCACGATGTCTCAATCAGTTTCAGTAGCATTGGATATAACCGCAGATGAACATCCCAATATCTTCTCGATAAATTTAAAGATTTCTCCGCTCTTTAGAACAATGATTAGCAAACCAATTATTTCCATATCGGTAGTTTTGCTTAACTTGACAGACAATTATGCAATATACGTGTTTTTATAACAATAATCCATACACTACTATTTTTTCGAACAGAAAACATTTGAACTGGCAATCGAAAATAAGGGGAATCCCATAAAGTTAATTGACGAACATGTCGACAATAGCGTTTTGTTTATGTTCAGTGAACAATAAAAATCCCTATTGATAGATATCGTAAGAACAAATTGCCAAACCCAGTTGATCATAACCTTCGAAGAACACGATTAATTAGTTTCGTGTTATTTGGAACTGTGCTGTGCGAGACTTCAAAAACGGGAGTGCGAAAATAAAAAAAAAAACTTTACGTTTTTAGAAACAAAATAAAAGAGACATACTCGAAAATCGTGTAGTTTGAAACCGTGTAATTCGAAGGAAAGTATCCGTGTTCTTCGAAACTCGTGTTCTTGAAGTACCGTGTTCTTGGCGGGCTACCTGTACACATCCTTCATTTTTTGTTTGTTAATAAAAGTTAATGCTAATAAATAGTGGAAGCCCTCTTTTGTTAATTTGAACTACTTGCTCAGTTTTGAATTTTACTATTTGGTGACTCCTTTGCTTCAGATCCTCAACAATTTCCTCTTCTGTACAGGTTGGGTGAACACCTTCAGTCGTGACTTTGATTGGGCGATCATTTTTATCCTCATAAATAAACCATGGATGCCCTTCAGAATTAACTTTTGTAGCGACAGCTCTATAGATTTCAGAGTCTACAAAAATTACATTCCAGACGCCATTATTCAGATATACGAGTTTTTACTGGGCTACCTTAATCGTTTTCATGATTTCTCTTTTAGTTTTGTTGGTTGTTGTTCTAGAGCTAGTTGTTTTTTGATGATTAACTGGTTTCTAGAAACATATTTTGAGGTTGATGGTAAAGTTTCTGCTATTTCTGGTGAGTGTTGAACTTTCATTTTCTTGCTTGGTCTTTTAGTCCGGTTCAAAACTCAATTTGTTTCTCTTTCTAATTCTTCTTCATCCGTTTGGAATGGATTAATGCCATCAATTGCAGGGATGGTGTCGTCTCAATGCTGCAACTGTTTCAATTGCTCTTTTGAGTTTTTCACTCTCTTTCTTTACAATTATAAATCAATTTAGTTGTAAGTTCCTTTATTTCTCTTAGTTGGTCACGGAGTTGGGCATCTTGATAATTTGGAAGTTTGCCCAAATGGGTTAAACAATGATTGGTCCAACCCAGCTTGTTTTATACAAGTTATATACCCCTGACATTTTTATTCCCGGTTGCATTTTGTTACTGCCGAAGCAGTATCCGACCCTCGCGACTTGGATGTACCTCCCTATAGATGTTGCCTAGGTGTACATCGAGACAGCCGAAGCCCTCTTAGTATTCTAAGCTGATGGAGTGGAGGTAAGTGTCCTTATCGACTGAGACTTGCAAAATAATTTACCCGTATTTCAATAGTGTGCAACTTAATTTTTAGTTAAGCAAAGAATGAGTGCAAGTTATCTCCAGTGGCACACTTAGTTTAGGTCCGAGTAGGAGTCGGTTCATATATTGATGAAAATTTATGTAATATAGCATCAAAATGTATCTTACTTAGGTTTGGCTGGATATTCCAATCAATCAAGCGGTAAACCCTTATTAAAAGTGAACACGTCAACGTATAAATCCCGACCACTTTTATGGGGACTTCGTGACAACCGTTCCAAATCCGGAGGCCCTTACTTCGAAATATATAGTACGATCGTAATTTAGGCGGTCTATAAAAAAATCCCATTTTAGATGACATCATTTTAAACTTCCCACACAGCCCTGCTTTCTGTCACGACGTCTATAAGCACATTTATTACTGCTAGACATACAAACAACATAAAAAAAATGAAATGAAAATTAATAATTTTTTTTTGTGGATTAATCAATTTGTAATGCTCTCATTATCTTTTTGAAATACGGCTAAGTTTCTTTATATACAGCGAGATTGCATTATATACCACAAAACACAAAGAATTGAAAGCAAAATTTTAGAAATTATAAAATTTAGTGAATTGGTATAGGTAAGTAATTTTCACACGAAATCAGTTTTTTTTCTTAATTATTTAAATTGATGCCGCAAGAGTGCGGCATTCCATCAAAAAAGTGATTAATGATCATTAAATTTTATGTACCTATATAATATAAGTAATTATCACCTGTGTTATTCTATTATACTCGTCTATATACCGATAGGAATAACATTTAAAATTAACCTTGATAAATTATGTGTATACATTTTTTTTTACGCAAACCACTTAAAATTTTATGACCATTTGAGAATAATTTACACGAGACACAAATACGTTTGGTATATACAAAATATAGTGAAATGAAAATTTATAAATACGTCATCGTGCTATAAATATAAATTGATTGCACTTTCACCGCTTTTATACATAAAAAATCGGTATCGCAAGCCAAAATCCAAATAACATAGTTTTCTATCATAAAAATATGCAAGTACCTTAATATGGTGTGTAATTTAGTTCCGTCTGAATACATATACTCCCTGACAAAGTGTCGACAAACGTAATAAATTATGGTATGCAACACACCAATAAAGAACAAGAAAATCCTTGAAGAGCCTTTACCATCCTAAAAACGTAATAAATTATTTTGGAAAACGACTGTAGAGAACGCACACGGAATGGTATCGCCTTATGCATTCCTATATTGACTCAGCGCGCATATAGCCCAATGTAAATAAATTAAATCGGCTTAAGTTTTAATTTAAAATTATAAACAATTTGTAGAGATATACATTTTAAATTTTTTTATTTTTTTTTTTTTTGCTGAAAGCGTATATAAGAAGACGATAAGAATTTACGAGTATAGAACGTTGATATAATGTCTTCATGCGCGCGATTTATACCCAGAACAGAGTCGCCGCAGGTCGTAATCCATCATGCAACAATTATCACTCGACAATAAATTTTAATTTAATAAAGTTGATTTTAGTATCGAGAGATGCGGGATCCAATTAAATATTTATGTTGTCAGTCTTCGTAAAGCAACGGGCGAGATTGAGCCAGGGATGCTTTGATGGATATATAGCAAGGTCATTTTACTATTTTTTTTCTGTAATTAAATTAAATAATTTTTGTTTCCCACAGACGTAAACCAATTCTGAAATAATGGTAACATAATTTATTAGCAAACCCTGCGATTTGCGTTTTTTACGTCTATTAATGGTTGACCTTGTGGTAGACAATGTTGCGTTTTTTTACCTTTAAATTAATCAAACCGGAAATTTGAAGGAAGTATGTATTGGTCACCAAAAACAAACCGGTTTTCACATAACATTGTGAGACTTGTTATTCTCGGTGTATTTTTAATTTAGTCGTAAAATCCCGATTTGGCTAAAATCTTAAAAAATTCCGACAAAATGATTTTTTTTAAAGACTTACTGGAATTTTTATCAACATTTGTGTTAAGAAGGCCATTTCTTGATGGATCTTGGTCAAATTTGTCAATGGAACTTGGCCTTCCTGAACCAATAGTTGTGTATGTAATTAGGACATGCTGAATGTAACTAGGCCATTTCTTAACATTAGAGCTGGATTGGAATTCTTACATCAATTTTGGCTGAAGTTAGTTTTCTAACGAGATCAAATAAAACGTTGGTTTGCAATGTACTTTCTAGTAATCGATTATCATAATGCTATACGAGGCTATGATTTAAAAGAAATTGGCTGTGCAAATTTGCCGTCTCTCATGAATATTTTCGAAACGAATATCTCAATTCTGATTTTAACGTCCATATTTCTTGAGCAACGTAGTTGGGGTTACTACAAAACTTATAGGGTGAATCAGTTTTTTTGATTAGTTTTACTATTTCTGGTTGTGTTTCGATCCAAATTAAATAAAAACAAAGAAATGTGGCGTAATAAGAAGATAATCTGTTTTTCCAGACTAAAATTGTCTGATAACTGAGATTAAACGTGATATGGCTAGGATTCAATGACCCCATCTCTAATTAATCCGAATTCAAAATGATTGCAAAACGAATATGCAAACCGGCAATTATCGACCATCGACTATCATACAGACACGACAACCAAAATGTGTTTAATCAATATGAGATATACTATCCATAGGAGTCAGTCAGGAGCCATCAGATGATATGGCAGGATGTCATTAAAAGATGTATGTGAGGACAATGGGTGGTTCAGAAATATGCAAAGTGACCACCAACTGGCAATATCACAATTCAAAACTAAGTTTGTCGCTGTAAAACAGCGGATCAGGGAAAAAAATCTAACACCGAAAGATTAAAAGATGCCGACATAAGAAACCCGACAAAAGAAACACAAAAATGAAGAAGCAGCCATCATTGTAGAGTAGCAATGAAAACAAATCGAAGAAGCCTATATCGAAACAACTATACGAGCATACTCGGACGGGTACCAAACAGACACAAGCTATGGATCAGTGATAAAATTTGGAAGAAAATTGAATAAGCCGGCAACTCAAGCGGCAAATGTGCCAACAAAATACGTAGGGGACGAAACGTCAATACGAATATACCGTAATAGTAATGAAAATAGTAATGAGTATCATAGGTAATACACTGAAAACATTTTCGAGCGAGGTGATGAGGCTGTAGCAACTCGAAACATGCGCGTACTTAAAAAAATAATAATGCGTGCGACGGGCAACTAGAAAATTCATCAATATTCTAACAATAAGCGATGCATCTGGTCAAATCTAAATAACAGATGAAGCAAGTGTACAAGCTGAAATATTCAAAGGAGACATATCGGAAATTACAAGAGCTCTAGCACCAGTAATAACAGAAGAGTGAATTCCGGTATAATACCGTGTTACATCGTCCTCGTGTTTTCGGTTTAATTATTTATTTACGTATATTCTAAATTGAATTTACCCACTTTTATAAAAATATTGCTCACACATAAAAAATAAGAATATTTAAATTTATTTTTATAACCGATTTTATTTTATTTTTCATTTCATTTTAGCCCAAAACGTTTAATGCTGATTATACGAAAGTGACGAGGAAATATTGATAAATGAATCAGACAATAAAAGTGATTTTTTGGAATCTTCCGATGATGACGTTGATTTGTAAAACTATGATGTCGTTCGTACTTGTGCCTCTAAGGTTTCCTCCTTATATATCAATACAGCTGGTGTAAATTTGCAGATCGATGACAATACAGAGGCAGCAATTTTACATTATTTTGAACATTTTTTAGAATTCAAAAATTTATGGACTTGATTACGACTGAGACTAACCGATATGCAGTTCAATGCCAGAGTCATCGAATTTTTGAAAGATGTTCAAGTTTGAAATATTGGAAACCGACAAATAGTGCAGAATTTTTTTTTTCATTTCAAATACTGCAAGATATTATTAGTAAGCCCTTAGGCGAATAGTACTTGTCTAAAAAAGAAATCATGTAATCCTATACCAGAGAAAGAAAGTTTGTGTTATGAAATGGAACAATTCTATGGGTGGTGTTGACACAGTTGATCAACACCTAACGGGCTATCCTGTCATCAACAAGTGTGGAAAAAATATTATTATAAAATGTTTTTACACCTTATGGACCAAACAATATGGAAATCGTTTGTTATCTATACAAATCGGGGATTATCTATACTCATCTTTCAACAAATTATTGAAAAATATGGAATAAGTCAGCAACATTCAGGACGTCAACAAACCTATACGACCTACAGGAAATAAAGACAGGCCTAGCAGTCAGTCATACTTTGTGTATGCTGCTCGCAAAGTATGCAAAGTATGAAAACGCCAAAAGAATTTGAATGGATTGTCCGGATTGTAATGCACGGTTGTGTACTTTAACAGCCCAGAAAGTGTAAATCTACACTTAAAAAAAACGTGTTATGCAAAACGAAATAAATTGTTTAAAACCCATTTCACAATGGCAAGTTAATTTTGTCATAACCATGTGCCATACAAATTATTCATGTTTTTTAGAGACCAACATATTATACGGTGGAGCAGTCATAGATTTTTTTTACATTTTAAAATTTATACTGAAGCCAACATGATTGTGTGACACGTCTATGCGCTTCGACGGGTCCCAGAATCATATTGAAATTTCCTACGTTGGAATTATAAAAAGAAGAAATCATGGCCGCATAATCAACCATTTCAATTTATTATCAAAGATGCATTAGGGTCAGTACTATACACGATAGCATACTTCGATTTACTTAGACATCTCTACGAAGCTTTGTCAATGGCCTTTGAATGGTTGAATTTTTCAATTATTTTTATTCCATCCTACAAAATTTATGCTTCGACGGGTCGCATGATTATGTAGGCTTCTACAAAAGATGCAATAGGGTCAGTACTACACGATATCATATTTCGATTTACTTAGATATCTCTACGATGCCTTGTCATTGACGATCGAAGCGCCACTATACACTTTCTACCATTGTAAAATTTAAAAATTTTAAAAAAATCTATGACTGCTCCACCACATAAATATGGCTTCTAGAAAACATAAAGAATTTTTATGTTGTCATTGCAAATTAGTTTTTTAACAGTTTATTTTGTTTTGCGTAACACGATTTTTTTTAAATGTAGATTTAAACTTTTTGGGATGTTGTAAAGTTTTTTGCCATTTTTAGTTTGTCAGAAACTTCACTATATAATATAAATTGTTAAAAACTGAAAAAAACATTGTATTCAGATTACTTAGTGATTATTTTCTAATGAAATCTAGTGTAGCGGTGCATCCGCGCTAACGAAACGACAATAAAAATACTGTGCGAATATGACACTGTGATACGCGAATGATTCAATGATTAAACCCCTGAATGTCAGCGAGATTATGGTCGTTAACACTGAGTGCTGCGTGATCGTTGAGCAGTATATCTCGTTCCATGTAGACAGATGACGATGCCTCGAGCAATCTAGTGGGTGCTATTGTGGGAAATGATTTGCGAATTTTGTTAAAAACCCTGTGGTGTCAAAAGTCGCGCGTAAAACTTGGCGGTAGTGATAGAAAAAAAAAATATAGAAAGGGCGATCGGCAGAGAAACGGGGTTCAGTGTGCAATGATTTTTTTCTTTTCTTTTCTTGTTTTTTTGAGTGAAGTGCAATTAAAAAAAATGTGTAATTAATTAAGTTAGCATGATGAAAATGGACTAGGGTAAGTATCCAGTCGGAGAGAGGTAGCTGGTTGGCATCGTCCCTTTCTCCCCCGCGGTTACTCGTGACTCACACAAACTATTCGAATCCCACGCCTAGACCCTGACGCTTAGCCGGCAAAGACCGCTGAAGTTTCTCTGTGTTAGCATACATTTCTATAGCTTCGTGTGACTTGGAGAATTTATCGAGTAAATTCTTTTGTTTCATGCTATTGGCTACTTTCTTTCGGTCTTGTCGTTTTAATTTTTTTACTTTAATTTCTGGTTGCGTAACTTCTCCAGTTCGGACAAATGCTACACTAGAAAAAAAACCTTGCCAATTTATGGACACCCTTTTTCGCCAAAATCCAACTGTTAAGTTTTTAAATGGGAGGAAAAATCTTTTGGTAAATTTCCAATAATGATGTAATTTATTCAACAAGTATTAGTACGGAATGGCGAAGCAACTTATATCTTTTCTAATCCACCACAAACTATCATTATGTACAAATATTCATGATAACCCTACATTTCATTGCTTTCGAGCCTTCATCATCATATATCCCTCTTCCAGCCAGAATTTTTTTTTCGTCAATTTAAGTCCAGCATACACAAATGTGTATATAAATATCCATATTTTGTAATAGCGTTTTGATTTCTTCATGATTCTCGTTCGTACACGATTTATACGTACACAATTGTGATCGTGGGCCGGAAAAGAGATATGCTAAACTACGAGATATAGTCACGTAAATTGAGTGCAACCTGTATTACAATTTATAATAATAAATTTACTGATTGATTTCTTTAATATACCAAACATATAATGAAATATACAAAAATCTCGCTTATTTAAATTTTGAAGGGCATTGAAAATTATAAGTGGTGTGCAGAGGTATTGTTGCAGTTCAAAAGAAAGTACAAAAGAAAAACATAAAAATAAAATTCCAGCTTTGTGTGCGATTCCAGTTTGTGTCGTTTTTTAAACAATATAAGATTTGGGTACAGTTGTAGTAAAAGTGTTTCTGTATGTTACTCCCTTTCACTTTTTAAAAGGAAAAAACACTTTGCGTATATATATCACACAACAATAAGAAACTGACCTAAAGATTATACCGGAAGGAAATTGTTATGTTTCAAATGAAATCGAAACTTTTTTTTTTGTATTCGGTACTATTTATATATGATCCAGATTAAATTGTTAAGAGGTGACTGCGCGTATTTGTAAGCACACAAGACAATGCGGTATGAACACAAATGCTATTGTTAAGGTTTAAATATATTTACGCGGTGAGTTTTTACAATCTACTTTTAGACTTACATAAGATCGCCGTAATTAATATTTGTCGTTGGTTTATTTTAATTCAATTTGAGTTCGCGCGCGCGCTCGCGTATATTTAAGTAATCCAAATAATTGCAATATTGCATGAATATCTATACCTAATAATTATATGTACTCGCGTATATTATTAAAATTTTAATTATAATTTTTTTTTTGCATTAATTAGTTAGTCGTGGTTGATTAAATTTTACGAATGCTTTTATTTGATTTACATTTTATCGAATTTAGATTGTATCCGGCATGTGGAATTTCAAAATCTTAAAAAACAAACACTATTACTAACTATAGAAAGAAACGTTCAAGGACTTTTATTTTTATACCAGCCCGCGATAACCGATCGTGTATTTGTATAACAGAACTAGATCGCCTATTAAATAAAATGAAATCACCAACAAAATGATTTGAAATTTAAATTTTTTTTTTATTTATTAATTATTATAGCACTGTTTATGGCATAACAAGGTCGTTTTCTTCTATATGTAGATTAATACGAGATTGCGGTACTCTACCACGGTAAAGTTACAACTCAGTAGCATGGTAAATGAAATCTAATTGATTGTAACGCTCAATCGAGAGTTTTGTATAATTTAATACATGTTGAGCACACTTATTGGTCATTAGACATAGTTTTTATCTAGCTGCGTATAGGTAATTGATACGTTTTAAATTATACTATTAATTGTGGATATTCAACGATAATGTATACGTACTTCATCATGACGGGTTCATTATAATATAGAAACTTAATTATTTTGATTGAGTTGACGTTGATCGAATAAAGACACCAGGTCAAATGTAACGATCGCAATGATGGAGGTGAAAGTTTGATCAAAACGATTCATCAAAATATTTTTTGTGTGACGTAATTGTTATCGTACATTTTGATCATCGTAAAAATTAACAGGTGATTTTTCTATATATAGATACCTTTACGATTACTAACATAATATGATGATAAATTAGAAACTTAACAACAAAGATCAGGTTTATTTTTAAGCTTATATCTTATACATGCATCAGCTGATGGATATTACTATATCGAAACTATATAAAGTGATCTCAAAATTATCATGTATCTATGACTTACGGCTAACAAAAAATGTCTGGCATCATTTTATTGGGATTTATTGCCATTGCATTTCATTACCGCTGTTGCGTCTAACAACAATAAATTCAATTTCTTTATAATGAAGATAAAATTTGGTCTGCATCGTCTACATTAATTGTGTGTGTCTTATCATTGATAATCCATTAAGCGTTTAGTTTTATGGTTATACGATCGTAAATATTAATATTTACTATTAATAAATATGAGATAAAGTTGTTATATTCGGAGACGTCAGATCAAACAGATAAATTAGTTTTGTTTAGAATTGGAGGTAAGAGAAATTCATAGTTTAAATATTAATGTAAATAATTTATCGTAAATTCAGCAATTTCAAAATGTTTAAATCAAATTGAAATTAGTTCAAATAGTTTCTAGAGAAACTAAAAGTTGTCGATATACGTTTTAAATATGCATTCGACCTGATAACTTTTAGTTAATTGCTCAATGACATACGGAATTGATCATTTTGTGCTTTAAGTTGTGATTTGATCAAAGAAGCCAGAAAATCGGAGAATTATAGGAGTACGAATTATCTTTATTCTGTTGTGCTCACTTTTGCGAGTATTAACTAAAACTATTGAAAAAATAGAGGAGTGCAATTGTTGTGGCCAACACTCAACTTTCTTTTACAACAATTGAACATAGAACTCGGAAACACCATACACTTAGCTTGAAGAGCGAAAAATTGAAACCTACCAGATTTTCAGTGTTGTACCATATTATCTAAATAAATAAAAATTCTTTTCCTGGTGCAATCAGTAGTGCAGAATTTATTTGTTAAATGGAAACATTTTAAGATGGAAAGCTTTGTTCTTATCATACAGATTTTAAAAGTTTGAACCTATTTTGGAAACTTTTGCATAGTACAGGAAACGGGATCGGAAAAAATTATATATCAAAATGCTTTGTCCCGTAAAAATAAATACGGTCATGTGGGTTTAACAGAGCTTTACATACAGTTCAAGTTTTAACTAAAGGCAGAGCTATCAAAATTTGACAATCACACAATGGCATTCTCACCACATCATAAACTGTTAAAGCAGAACAATGTTGTTTAATGAGCCGTCAGGGCTGCCACTATTTATCGGTTTTCGCTACTATATATCTTACGAATATCGTGAAGAATGATTTCTACGAAATGGATTATATCAGAAGTTCAGAATCAACAAATAATAATAAACAAATAATAATATTTGAACGCGGATAGCTTCGTGATGAATTACTACTTTTTATAACTTCGTGTTTAGATTAAAATGTAGTGAAAAATGTGTAGAGTTAAACAGAGACATCTATACTCTAATACGATAAATACTAAATTAACCAGCTAAACTGCGTAAGGCAAAATAAAATTCAGCGGTTAAGTTTACATTTTCATTTGCGCTTGTGTCACTTTTATATGTAAATTTTTTTTCCACTTCAGCTGCGTACTAGGCATCAAACCAAAACAGAATGCAAATTTTTGTTAAAGCTAATCGGCATATAAGTCTTACAATATTATTGAAATTGCAGTTCGTTGTATTGTTTCCGAAAACTACGATGAATATTCCGGAACGTCAAATCAAGGAAAACTAGCAATTATCTTCAAAAAAAATTTTTTTGGCTAGGTGATTTCCGTTCCGACCCAAATGGATACCACTTATACGATAGTAAAGGAGTTTAGTGGGACGGAGAAAGCTACAAATATGAATTAGTTTGGAAAAACTCGAGGCAGGTCCCAAAAGAACGATAGGTGGTAGGTACACCTGCCCATAACCGAAATTATGTATTATTATTTTTTCTCGTAAATGCTATACGTGGAAAGGCGGAAAAGCTCCTTTGGAAGATGTTCGGTGAAAATTCACTAGGATCTCCCAATTTGTGGGAAAAGCTTAGAAAATTTCATCCCGATTTATCACTTTTCCTGAGCTGTACAGGGTCCGAATTTTTATTGAAAATAAAACGTTTTTCCGTTAAATTTTAAAAAACCATTCTGGATCGGTACTGTTAGAAATTTTATTTAAAATGTTTAAGTTCTGAAAGCTGTCACTTCAACTGGACCTACTGTATAATATACCGGGAAACAATCCATTTATTTGTATTCCACATTCCTAAGTAAGGTTAATTTTACCAATGAAAATGCAAACATAATTAGTAATAATAATAAGTGATCGAAAAATATGTTAAAAGTTGTTAAGCTTCAAAATATGTTAAAATTTAAGTTGATGTGTGAATTTAAAGCAAAATTAACAATAAATGTGAAATGATGACTCAAATAAAAATGTCAAAAAACGCAAAATAATTTACAAAGAAGAATTAGTTTAAAATGCCTAATCCTCAAACCGCTCTTAGTGTTAAGTTTAAAACAACAAGTTCTATAAACCACAAAACTCTCAAAATTATATCTGATTCACAACCAGATGATTCAAGCCAAATATAGTAAACAAAATCATATGAGAGATTAACGCGATTCCGAGAAGAACGTACTCGATCCTAAACAAGCGTATAAGACCAGCACCACCACTTCCTATCCAAAACACAAATAACCCTAACGCTCCCCGTCTAATATCATTAATATAAGCAACAACAACACGAAAACGTGCAATTTATCAAATTTCAACCAAACACCAACAGTTGCTTTTTACAAGCCAGAAACTCACACATACAAATTCTAAGAAATCCAATTTGAAATTCCAGAAATGAATAATACATATATTTCCAATCAGCAAAAAAAACTCAATGGTGGTAGACAATCCAGCAGCAAAAACCAAGCGCAATAAAGGGTACATAAATAAAGGGTGTTTTTTTAGAGGTGCACATCTTTAAGTTGGCAATAGTGTTATGTTTGACAACCGATTCGACAGCTGACATTTGCTTTGTCATTAGTTTGATTGATTTGCCATTTCATAATAAATAAACTCACGCCACGTATTCTCTTATTGATAATACGCATCTTGGTTTACGTGCTTACACAATTCATTTTGTGCAGGAATTAAAGCTATCCGACCATCGCACACGCCGCCAATTCGGCCAATGTACTGAAGATGCACAAATTGATATTGATTTTCGTAACAAAATTTTGTTCAGCGATGAAACTCACTTTTGGTTGAATGATTTGGGGTGAAGATAATCCACAAGACTTTGCCGAAACACAATTACATCCAGAAAAAGTTACTGTTTGGTGCTCTTTATGGACCGGCGGAATCATTGGTCCATATGTCTTCAAAAACGATGATGGACGGAATGTTGCATTCAACGGTGAACGGTATATAGAGACATGATTTCTAATTTTTGTGTACCCCAATTGGCTGGCATAAATCTTGTTGATATGTGGTTCCAACACCACACCAAGGTCGTGTGATCTGACTCTATCAGATTAGAGTAGACGCCAGGCATCCGCATACTTCATACATAAAAATTTTGACAGCTCAGTGCAAAATTACTTTTTCAATTGATAAATAGTTAATTTAAGTTTGACTGGTTTTAGGTTTTCAATAAGTTAAAATAGTTTTATAGTGGTGTAACAACAATTTTATAGTATTAAAATGGTTGTGGACGCAAATATAAGTGTTTTAAGTGAATTATTGTTTGGTGACAACAACACTAAGTGTTGGTTTATATTTAAGCGGTGTGATTTTAGACAGCAAGCAAAGTTAGTCGATATTTGAAAACCGAAATAGATTCGCACCGTTGAGGATGTTGGGAAATAATACCCAACCCTCCAAAAGGAAAAAGATCGAATAAATGCGAATAAAGAGATTATGATTTGGTGGAGATACGATGGCAATGGAGGGAATGAAAAATATCTAATAATCAAGCACGAGCAGGAGAGAAAGAACCCGTCAAATTTTTCACCTTTTGGAATACAAAAAGCGCTGGATATGATAACCAAAGGTATAATAAAAACACATCGCTCGACTGCTGGTTCTGACAAAAAATCAGGCAGCGACGAATGCATTACTGAAGGCCACTTCGCTGGGGCTATTTGCCAAAATAAAAGTGACGGAACACCCCATACTAAAAAGTTCCAAAGGTATCATTTTCTCCACGACCTAAAAATTTTAACTGAGGAGGAAATCAAAGAAGGGCTTATGGACCAAGGCGTCATAGAGGTATATAAAATAAAGAAATGGGTGGGAAACAAGTTAACGGACACAGCAGCAACTATTCTAACTTTTAATTCACCAGTGTTACCCGAATATTTGAGGGCAGATTTTCTACAACTAAGTATTCGGTTGTACATTCCAAATCCGTTGAACTGCACCGCACGTCACAAATTTGCTCACACAAAAAAGAGATGTACAAGTGATCCTAAGTGCTACAAATGTAGTGAAGCAACACCACACAACCAGCCGTGCACTACACTGAAATGCACAAATTGTGGAGAGGCACACACCAGCAACAGTAAGGAATGTCGAGTATATAAACGAGAAGTAGAAATAGTGCAAAACAAAACTGTAGCTAGATTAACATTTTCCGAGGCAAAAGCCAAATATTTTCGATTATATGCAAACACAACACCAGCTAACCAGACAACATATGCAGAGCCAATAAAAACTGCCTTTAACCCACCAAGCACATTACAAAAGCCGCAAAACGAAGAAAACCAACTAGAACAGACAAAATCAGAATCATATCTAAAAACCATTTCAGCCTTAACTCAACAACAGACACAATTAAACCAACCATAGTACAACAACAACAAAAACGACACAGCTGCAACAACCACAACAAATACTAGAAACGAACAAACTACAACAACAAATACAGCAAGTACAACAACAACACGAAAGATTACAACACAACCGCAATGAAATCAACAAACAACTAGTAATACAACAATGGATATAATGGACATAGAGACCAGCAAATTGGCCAGATAAATATTCGCAGCAGATAAGTCAATGGCGATATGTTGCGGAATTATGTGACCAATAACGATGTGAATGTGATGATTTTGTGTGAAACTTGGAAGCGTGAGGGTAAGACGTTTCGTGTGAAAGGATACAATTATTTGTCCAGACCGAGTGCTGATGGCTTTCACATTCGAAAATATGGGGGAGTGAAAAAACTGATGCTAGAGCTAACTGGTTAACCCGCCTCACTCTGGATTCCGATCTCGTAGTCCTGAATCATGGTGGGTCGACTAGAATGGCGCGAGTGGGGTTGACAGTCAGCGTGATAGATTTAACTTTAATGTCTAGCGGGCTGGCGGGCCAAGTCACTTCGAATGTCACAGATGAGAATTTGGGTAGTGATCATTATTTGATCAGGACATGCTTAGGTATTATAAATGTTAACATAGACTGTAAGGTCATTATGAATGGTAAGAAATAAGTCGAACATATGAATGAGATTCTCATAATAAAAGAAGCAAATGAGGTTAACCAACTTGAGGATGAAATAGAGATAGTGAACGAAACGTGCACTATAAATGTTAGAGAGAATGAATACAAGGCGAATGGTTGGTGGAACAATGAAATCCAGTATTGGTATGAAAGAAACCGAAAACATTGAGAGAGTTCAATAGGTGTATATGTCATGAATGCCGAATAAATTATGGAAGGATAAATGCAAGATTGAAAAAGGCTATCCGTAGAGCGAAGAGGAAAAGTTGGCAGGACTACATATCCAAAATGACACATAAGACCACAACAAAGGATATATGACATGATTTTAATAGAGTGAGAGGCTATAGAGCGAAAGGCAGAAACGCAGTGTTAGAATTTGGATGATAGGAATGAAATTTTGTTACCTGATAATGAAAGTGAACTTATGAATGGCATGTGTAAGGAGTTTGAATGAGATGATTTCCTTGGGGTTCTAAACCTCCAAATCTACTACCCAGGGAACTAACAGAGTGAGTTATAAAATGATTGGTAGATTAGAATTGGAAGCCAAGACGGCCTTGCTTCGAATTCTCAATCAAGTATGGATGAGTATTCAGATACCGGAAAAATGGAAGGAAAGCAGAGTGGTACCTATTCCTAAAAGGGATCGGGATAGAAATCTGGCAACAAATTACAGAGGAATATGTATGTTGGATGTATTTGTTAAAATTATGAATGGCATTTTGTGTGGTAGAGGGTATAGGTTGAAAGGAGCGGTGACTATGAGCCTCCCCCAAGGCAGTAAAATATCTCCGACTCTCTTCAACTTGTACACGAGCTTGATACATAGGTGTAACTAAACGGGCAAAGTCATTTCGCAATTTGCAGATGACTTTGCCCTGATGGGCAAGGGGAGGACCATCGAGAAGGCCTCGATTCGGGCTCAAGAATGTGTGAATCAGGTAACCGAATGTTTGGGTGAATTGAATTTGAGGATAAATTCGAGTAAATGTTGTAGTCTGGCTTTTTGAACAAATCGTGTGTATGTGAAAATGACTAGTTATTTAGGAATCTGGATTGACAGTAGAATGAGTTTCAAAGAGCATATGGAAAAATTGGCCGATAATTGTAAGAGTAGATTGAACGTGATTAAAAGAGTGAGCAAACCCAAATGGGGACCTAATCCGGGTGTGACGGATATGTTACGAAAGGCCCTAGTGTCAACTAAAATTGCGTATGGAGTGAGTATATATGGAGATGAGGCTAAGGTTGGGTTTGAAAAGTTGATGTGGAGAATGCTTGTGCCAGAGTGGTATTGGGAGCGATCAATTCAACCCCAATACACACTCTGTGGTCTGATTTGGGTAATTCGCCTCTTAATTATAAGAGAGAATGGATCACCGTGCGAGAGACTGTGCGAATGCTAACTAAGGACAATAAATTGGTGAATGAAATGAAAGAGAGATTGCAATGAGGGACGGTTTACAAAAAGACAGCAAGATCACTGATAATCTTGGAAAATATTAACATATTCTCCAAGATTCGTCCGGTAAAGCCGAAAGTGGTTCCGAGCAATCAAAAAGGCGGGAGAAATGGATGCATAATTGATAGGGATTTAGAAAGGAGTCAAGTTGGCAATGACACAAGGCAAAAGGAGAATAGTATTATTCTCTGACTCCTGAAGTAGGTTGGAATTAATTAGTAAGGGTGGGGGAACTCATGGCAATGTGTATGTGGAAATGCTGTATGAGTATTTTCAATCTAGAGGGAAAGAGGTCATCCTACAATAGATACCTTCACACCTACAGATTGAAGGTAATGAAAGAGTCGATATTCTTGCGAAACGGGGTTTTTTGATTGTAGATGTAAATGAATATGAATTCATGGACGCCAGAGACGTACTTCACATGTTTCAGATGAATCTTTGAAGAAGATGAGAGAGAGAGCATGTTGAAAAATGTCAGGTGACAGGTAAGAAGAACTTTGAGTTGGTTAGGTCTTCTTTGATACAACCGTTTTTTAAGGTGCTCAAAGGTGATACTACAGTCTTCCCCCATAATATAACGCCTACCTAGCCATCCATTTCGAAAATTTATGTAATAATATATATTTTAAAATTTAATGTATAATCTTTAGATGATGTAGCAGTCTATTGAATTATGGTGATACCCATTGTACATTAAGATTTAAAAAATAAAATTTTAAAATAAAAATTATTAAATAAATTTTCGGAATGGATGCCTATAGGCGTTATATTCAGGGGAAGACTGTAGAATGTTTGAAGAAACGCCATTTGGTTGTGTGTGAATTATGTGAAAGCTGTTTGGTTGTGGAGGACAACGAACATTTGATTCTGAAATGTTCTGCATTTAACCAGAGCAGACAAATGTTCGATGATCTATTGAGTACAAGTAGTTTGACCAAATTATTACGAATGGGAAGGAACCTATATAAGAATGGTTATACAAATTTATTAGAATAATTCAGATAGAAGTGTGAAAGGGGATCGATGTACTATATGTATGTATATTATTATGTTAAAATAGTGTGAGAAAGTAAAATTGTAAATTTTGAAACAGGCCATATGGCACCAAATTTTTGGAGCAGTGCAACAAACAAAAAAAAAAAAAAAAAAAAAACTCCATTAGATTATTTTCTTTGGGAATATGTTAAGTTACTTGTCTACGCCGATAGATTAAAGACGATTGAACACTTGGACTACAACATTCGGCGAGTTATTAGCGTGAACTGATCTTGCACCAAAATGGCACCAAATCCTATCTGACTATAACATCAATGTGCTGTTCAGTTCTTGAATTTGGACCATATACCGGAGTATTCGTAAGCAATAATTTAACTTTTTGGGTATGGTAGCCGAAGCAAGTGATTTTATGATTATAGAAATGGCATTTTTTTTTTGTTTAATTTGATGACAATTATTGTCTATGTGGTTCCATCTTCTGAGGCCGATCGAGGATTCCAACATAATTACTTTAAACTTAATTTCGATTTCATGATCTTTACCGACATCATTTTCACTGAAAACTGGAATCATTTTTATAGAGCCTCCCACCTGCTTACTACATTTAGTTGTTTTGTCGTGTCGACAAAAAACAATCCACTTTGCCGTATATATTTATACCAAGACAAAATTATAATTTGGCGTTTGAGTTGTTGTTGTGGTGTGTATCTCGATTGCTAGTCAATGCGATATTCGTTTGTATTTACTTCCATTACATTTAGGGTACCGTTCTCAGCGACCACACCCCCACCATGAGGGCACCGTTCTCAGAATCAGCGACTTACCGACCAAATGGCACAGTGGTAAAAGCTTATTCGTTTGAATCGGGTGGTACTGGGTTCGAATCCCGATAGCCCGATAATCGGGCCTATAGCCGTATAAGTCCTCGATTTGGCAAGTAATGCGTAAGGTAGCACGTGAAAAGCGAACCGCGAAAGAGTTGGAAGTGCTTCGGCCCCAGAACAGATCATTTGCATATCAGCACAAGGGTGTTTGCATATCGGCAAAGAAGCGTTCATCGGTTACTCCTTTAATTTTAATCCCAGTTGTTTATCACGATGCTTTATCATTTCTTGATATGTTATTTGTAGAGTCCTTACAACACAGTCATCAATGTAATCCGCTCCGAGCTAAATTAATAATTTTCTTTATCAAACACTTCATTCAAGAAATTAGTTGTTTCAATTCTAGTCTGAATTAAGCTCATAAAGATATATTTTACGGGACAAAAAAAAAATGTCGGTGCAATACCATCTGCTATGAACATCTTCTTCATCTCAACGAAAAGTTAAACATTCATTTCTTAAGTTAAACGTCAGCATAGAGATATCTCGGACCAATTAATGGAAAGTGGAGCTGATTTTGTTCATTGACGTACAGTTTATTTTTTTCGAATATTTTTAAAATTCCAATAACACAGCTATTCCGTTTTCCGAGCATTAAAACTCATACTATTTACATAGAAGTTCGCCAAATGTCGAGAGAACATATCGGAAGTAGTTTCCCAATTTTGTTAACAACTTGTATCGCATCAGCCAGCTTTAAATGAAGAAATTGATTTTAAATGCCATTTGTTAAATTATTGTGACATGTTCGTGTTTGATGGAAATTTATGTTATGCGACCATGTTACCGTTTCTACTGTTTTCGGTTGGTTTTTCGTGTACCTCAAATTCCCTGCTTTAAAGAACGGTGTTTGCAAGTAAGGTCTCGTCCTTCCTCATTACCTCTATCACATCTCTCATTGCTGGTAATAGTCGGAATGTTAGCATTTTTCATGAGGTTTTTTCTTGAAGACTATAGACCTTGAAATGACCTTGAGAACGATTTTTTTTACTATTAAATTATTCACCTTATTTTCTTATCCACTCAAAACTTTACAACTTCGAGTAACATATTTGTCAAGTAAAGAAACGTTTTATGATCTATAGGATCATTTGAACTCCAGGTAGCTAAAAATCTTTATGATTAACAAGCAGTACATACAGCGCAGTATTAATTGGATGAATCATGCAATGGACAGAAATTAATTATTTTTTCCACTACCTTTAACGCAATCGTATAAAGACGCACCATAAAAGACTGCAACACCAAAAAGACACAGAAAAAAAATCATAAAAAAATGCTGATGTACTTGACTTAACTCCATCTTCATACAATATAATAATTAAGTGTGTAAGTTTAAAGAAATACGACTAAATAATTGAATTTAAATAAAAATTTTATTGATGTGTATCTCGGCATGTATATGGTTAATGTTTTTATGTTGGTACACATGAAGTATTTACAATTGTTGCATGTAACTATTTTTATGCATCTATAGGCTAGTAGAATGCTTGTATAAGCTTACGTCCTCTTATAGTTGCTTGGTTGAGAACAAATAAAATAAATCACGAGATGCGTCAACCAATAAAATGCATAAAACATTTTAACATCGCGTATTTATGTAAAGTTCAAACGTATAGAGCGATATGTTAATTGAAGGAGAATACAGACAGCTATTATACGACTTGCGTCGCACCGTAAAAAAAACCTGCAAAATAACAAACGATTCACATCAACTCGCTCCCGCACTCAAAACAAATCGCATTTAGTGAAATGCTTTATAAGTCGCCTACTTGTGTTGTTATTTTAATACATTCTGTGCAATACCGCGCTATTTTTGCCGCACTCACTCCCGCACATATGTATTCCGCTTAAATCATCGATATGACCCATCTGGATATAACATTGTGCAATACATCTCAAAGGGTGAGTATTTCTTGGATAGGTGCAACTTTGATAGGTATTGCTCATCCAACTATATAATATGTGGATGTGTTGAAACTCGCTGATAAAAGTTTAGTATTCAATTTTTAAAATCCTGATTCAACTTTAGTCAAAACTATTCTGTGGAAATAAGTTTACGTGAAGTACGAATTCCTGGATATGATAAATCATGGAATGATTCAAAAACTATACACCTTGTAACGATTGAGGGATGTACACTGGTTGGTTTTCAGAAGAAATTTCCCAATAGAGTTTGTTGCCAGCCGTATAATAATCCTATTTATATCAGGGGCCTAACTATTGAATTCGACACTTATTTTCGACGGCTATCGTTTTCCTATAGCAAGCGTGGAAACAAAAGAGAAAAGAATAGTAAAAATTTCATACATTTTTCTTTTTTCTTCTTTTGTCTGCTATAGGAAAACGATAGCCGTCGAAAATTCACATCGAAATCAATAGTAGGGCCCCAGGATTTTCAATTCTTCGTCCGTATACGTTGTAACTGTGTTACTTTAAGTATATTTGAAATTTCGCTGGTAGAGAAATTATTAGCCGTTTCGGGCCTTTTTGTTCAAGTTGACAATTGTGCGTGGTCTTGTACCACTTCATTCATAAAGCGCTGAAAGATTCACGAATATGCCAAATAGCGTCGTAATAGCCATTTTAGGAACATCTTTGGAAGTTACTGGTATTACGTGATATGCCCTGATTAAATCAATTTTTGCAAAAATGTTACATCCTTGAAGATGTACTGAAAAATTATGAATGTGCGGTATCGGATAACGATCCGGTACAGTAATGGCATTTACTCGACGGTAATCTCCACATATGAACGTCAATTCGTGCTGTCTCTCTTTTGAACCAAATGGGATATGGATACGTACTAGATTTTGCAAATAAAAATACTCAGCTATTTAAAGTTACAAACTTTATTTTGCAGCACCTTTAATTTCTACAGTAATTCCTAGTTTCACTTTCACTTCACACAACTATTCTTCCATAGCATCATCGTAGCCTTCTTCTTTCCGTGCCATTATCCGTTAATCAGTCCGTTCAAAATGCTCGTTCATAAATTTATGAATAATTTTAATAATTTCTACCAGAGCAGATATCTCAATGAATGTGAAAGCTCGGCGGTCACCTCAGTTTCAGGTACGGTTTCAATAGCTTTAATCAAATATGGGCAAACGTATCTCCGCACATTTCATCGACATAACCTAGTCCTTCGATTTTTGCATAGTCTAATAAATAAGGCAATGACTCTGCTGCTGTAGTTCGCACCCCATCGTGGAAATAAAATTTCAACATTGGTACTGCATAAACCGTACCACCTCTCCGGAACATTCGGCAAATATAATTCCTTCAAAACCTACGCATAAAATACCAGCATTTTGCAAGCGGATGCTATATCTATCATAAAATTTTACATATTCGGCTATGTAAACCTATTTGATTTCGGCCCATGCCGAAATCAAATAGGTTTGGGAATCATTATCGGGAATATCGGGACAATATTGCTTTTGAACAGTCTTCACTGAAATTCAGCATATGCCTGCACACGCGAATATTAACATCATCGAGAACACTTAATAGTCCAGTGGCCCTATTCTGTCTTTCCCTGGGAATAGGGAATTGGGTAAAATATTTTCATAGCATTTTTGTCTAAATTGTATTTTTCTAGCCTACTGAGTTTGGTGTTAATATTTTTGAAACAAAGTAAAATCGGAAAATATTTTTCCCAATAAAAATTTTGTGGAACAAAAGTTTCCCAATTCACTTTGTTTTGAAAATTTTGCTCTAAACTTATTCCTTCAGTAGGCCAGAAAAATACAATTTAGACAAAAATGCTATGAAAATATTTTTCCCAATTCCCTATTCCCAGGGAAAGACAGAATAGGGCCACAGATACAAAGTGCTTGTGTAGTTTTTTCTCGAAAATTGCTGCAAAATTAGTAGACATTTATTGCAAGCAGCAAATCGTACACGTCGATCAGGACCATGAACAAAATTTAAAACTCCGCTCATTTTACTGTCCAATAAATGCCTGACAACATAGTTGCAATATTGTCCAAAATCTGTGGCAAAATAATTTTACCAGCTAAAATACACAATCCAAGCTAAGCGATCCAAAGTCGATTCTGCTGTACCCAGATTGTCATTTCTATCATCTTCGTTGATTTCGTTTGAAATGCTCTAGTTTCATCGCATCATCTTCGGCCATCATCATTAAAACTAACGGAATAAGAGCGGTTACATATGTTTTTCTTCGGCATCTTGTGAACCAAACACTTTCATACATATTAGGACATCTCTCGCAGTCAAATCGATCAGTAATTTAATCATCATCCTGTTGTTCAATACTTTCGGCTGTATTCATATAATTATGTAGGGTAGTAAGTCTGAAAATGTTTCTGAATATTTGATAAATGATCCATTAGTACGAACCGCTTGAATTCTGACCTAAAGAGCAGAATTTTGATCAATCGATTTTGATAAAATTTGTTTCATTAAGTCCAAAAAATGATTTTGTGGATTGCCAAAAATTCCGGGTTCTGATGCAAATATCCGTTAAGCTGATTTCTGAAGTCGAGGATTTGATGAATTAGCACATTGAAACATGAACCTCATAAATTCCGGCCATTGATTATTCCAGGCAGGCTAGCCGATTCCTGTTGTTGCACAACGTGGATTATTTATTGTTTTAACTGTACCTGACCTTCTGGTGGAAGCGCCGAACGGAACTCAGTGAATTCCGATTAAAATAATATGCGTAATACAACGGCAGCCATTTGTCGAGCTTCCTCCGCTATGTCAACTGCTAAAAGAGCTGTTGGAATGGAAATTGATCAGTGGCTATTATGTCTTTTTGAAAAAGAGGGACACTACTTTCATTGTCGATGCCGTTAATTTCGTAGTCGGATCAAGAAAGTTTCTTCTACGCAAGTCAACAAGAAGACCGAATTTTGTTAAAAAGTCAGCTCCTTGGTTGGTTAACTGACACGGACACGAAAGGATAAACGCCCAAAAGTATTAATCGTTTGGTCATTCGCTGCTGAAAGACACAACCCTGGACCGAGAAATCGATTTCCTTTGAAAAATTCTATTCCGAATAATTGAAAGACCAGGCGCAGTATTTACAATAGACATCGTATGTTTTCCGCATTTTCGTTGTTATTTTTTGTATATAAAAAAAAGTTGGCAGATTTTAATTGGTCTTTCAAAAGATTATTCAATAAATATGTATAAAATTGTCTTAAAGTTGACAATCTTGTCATAGGACAATTACAAAACTAATGCAGTGGGTGTTCAAGTGTCAATGGCAATAACTCGCCATCTTGGAGATTGTGTTTTTTAAATTCCAAATGAAGCATAAATTTACTACAGAAGTGGATGGTGGCCTATTGTGAAATCTGGGTTGAGAGGGAGGTCAGCTTATGGTTATAACCAGCTCTACTAAACTACTTAAGACACAATAATGAAATGGTATAAGCTTCCAGAAAGGTGTCTGATCACCATTTGAAATGCACTTATATACTAAAAAATGGAAAGGCCGGTTTTACTATTTTACCCCTAATTACTCGAATAATAACCTCCACCCCTACCATTATTTCCGCAATCTTACAGCCAGTCCCGCAATAACCAGTATACCGATTTTGTCTCGTGAGTTACTCATTTAAAATGAGTGAAGCAAAAAAAAATCGAATACGTACATAGTGTATAATACACAATTATGTCTATGTATTTGTATTTTTCTTTTGTTCGCATTTGTGTCATTTGTATGATGAACAGTACCAAATCCAATCGGCGAATCGGTTTAATTTTTATGGTGCTTACTTCCTTTTCTCAGCACATTACGTCTGCTCTCGAGCTGTGGAGTGTCATTATTTAACATGCCAATATATTTTATATTTTCTATTATCATAAATTAATTTTACATCTATTAATAAAATTTTATAAGTACATTTATTTTAAATTCCATAAATTTTAAAAATAAAATGTTAATTATAAAAAAATCGAAAATACATCAACAAAATGGCAAAAATATGGCGTTTACAATGGTTAACTCTTTGAGTGCCAAAAAGCGCAATCCTTTTCCTCAATACACTAGCCGAAATCATGTTTGCACTCAAAGAGTTAATATGAATAAACAAAAAAAGAATGACACGTGACTTGCATATGCAAAAAAACAATCATACGCACGAAACTAACACAAACACATATGCTACTACTATATCATTCCGGTTACACTCATTTCGTTTCACACATTTCGGGACAAAATTGGTATACAGGTGTGAGTGATGACTGGGTAATAATAATCGGGAAGGTAAAGGAGGGGAGTATATGATGACAATTTCAAAGTATCGACGTAAGTTACACCTCACATTTGTTACGGCATATGGCAAAGGGAAAATAGTTTTTAATTTTTCATTTTCGTTTGTAACGTCAAGTAAATCTTCGATGTGGTATCCCTCGGACTTTTAATATGTTGAGTATGTTTTAGATTGTTTACAACTGGCGCTATTTTCTATAAAAGAATTTATCTGGCTCAACAAAATTTCTCGAAATTTTGATTGGTTGAGATGTGCGGAATTTTCTCAGTAATCTATTTCTAGACACTTCACTGCGGAAGATGCATAATTCGGCTGAATTCGAATTTCAGTTTTGGTGACGCTGAATTTGACTGAGACCTCTCTTAACGGGTTAAGGTTAAGTTTGGATTGCTATAGTAAGTGCGGAGAAATTGGATAATTCCATGGCCGATTATTTTCAAATTCATTTTGTAGAAAAATCCAGAACTTCAGCCAGGACTTATGTTGGAAACCCGGTTCAGCTCAACATACCAGATTCGAACATAATTTGTTAAGAAATTGTTTAGCTTGGCCGAATTCCAGAACTTCTTTAAAATCCATTTTTAAATTAAAATAACAATCTGAATATCCTAGATCACAAACAATAACATGTCCAAGAGTTTGAGGAAAATTGATGTGATAGCGGACAAAGACGCTGACAATTTGGATTTAAGGAAAATTGAATCGGAGGTGGCTGAAAACCGTAAATTTATCAACGCAACAGTCGAGGGAAATTCTTGGGCTGCTATTTGCTAACAATGTCTTGCATGCCGATGTTGCTCCGTATTTGGACTTCACTGGACGTGAGAGCATTTATCACTCACCAATTATGATAAATATTTTTTATACTACATGTACAACTAATTATTTATCTAATGATTTTCACTTTAATTTTATAGTGGCCGACTAAGCATTTTTGAACGAATTTCTCAGCACTGCCGATTGGGACTTTTTACAGCGCAGCGTAGATTGAATGATACGGTGCACAGATTCAATGAGAAACACTGTACCGATTTGGTCAACGCCCGCATTGAATTTTATGCCCGTAATTGGTTCCTTTACAATAATTACTTAGTGCAAATCGAGCAAGTTTTGACATCTAATCCCAAAAAGTTTTGCAACTTCATTAACAGTAAGAAAAAGGTATCTGGTTTTCCGTGTCATGACTTACCAGACCTAAATCGCCAGTCAGCCATCCGACTTTTGCAATTTGTTTTGCGATTGTATTGGTTAACAAGACGCTTCGGCCAACAATCACCGGGTTTCCTACTACTTCCACCTCCATTGTATTTGATCATTTCAAATTTACCGAACAGGAGGTTCTGGATCAACTGCTCCTTCTCAACATTAGTTCATCCAGTTCTGAAATTCCGAAAATCTCATGTGTTCATCCAATTACAAAGGCGGGGAATAAAAGTGTGGTAAGTAATTATCGTGAGATCGCTATCTACTCTGTTTTACTCAAACTGTTTGAGTTCATGGTTTACAGAGTATTGTTTCTAACTTGTCCTTCTTTTTTGTTGTCATTTATTTAACAGTTTAAATTCTAAGCAGCAGCTTGACGTTGTCTACACAGACTTCGCAAAGGCTTTCTGTTAGACTGCGAATTGTTACAAGATGACTAAAACCGCGCTTTTGCAGTTGGTTAACTAACAACATACTGGCCTTAAACGTGAGTTACAAATGCAAAACTATTTTTTTCTTCTATATCCGCTCGCCTGTTTTTTATCAATATCAACTGTACAACGAAACCATTGATCGGGTCGATTTCATTTCGGATCTTAGCGTGACCTTTGAATCTGATGCTACGTTTACCAGACATGTTAACGCCATTATTTCAAAATCGTACATTACGCTTGGTTTCATTAAACGAAACTGAAAGGACTTTATTGACCTGTTAACTTTGATATTGTTATACGTCTGCTTAATTCGGTCTATTTTGGAGTATGCATTTTCTGTTTGGTCACCCTCCTACCACTGTCATTTTTTAGAGGATTGACAGTATCCAGAAACAGTTTATTCGCCCTACGACGTTTACCAACCATGCGTGCTGTGGATTACGTTCTTCCGCATGATCACAATCGATGTAATCTTTTGAAACTGCAACGTCCAGATAATCGCCGAGATGTAGTTTCCGCGCTGTTTGTGCGTGTCATCATTAATCCCCGTGGTAACGCAGTGGAGCTGTATTCATGGACCAAGTGCTAACGAACTACAGTCTTTCTGTTCCAATTCCGAGGGTATCACGGGTTTTTAACGAGGTCTATGAATCTTTTGATTATCCCTTGTCGAGAGATCCATTCAGCCAAGCTCCATTCTGAATGGTCTAATTGTAGAATTTCATTAAAAAGACACGTTAAAATCCCTATACATGTTGACCTTAGTTTATTAGAATTCTAGCATAGATCTACAAATTAAATTGGAGAATTATCGGTTAGGAAACGGCCTGGCACCGTTCCTTTAAACAAGTAAATGAATATTCTTTGGCGACTAAATTAGTAAAACATTCAAAATCTTTGCGAAATAAGCTAAATTTATTTAAAATATCCAATCCGGTAGATAATCTGGCGTTGAATAATATTGATAGTTTTCCAGGAACCATTGACGTTGGGAAGCCTCAAATATTTTTGGAACTTTTTGAAAGAATTTTTTTTTGCTATTTCGTGGTTGCCCAATTCAAGGGTTAAACACTACCAGCCAGGAATAAGAATTTTAAGTTTTCAGACTGTTGGTATTAAATTAAAATTTCACAGTGGTACTAATATGGTTTCGAGATATTTTATGAAATATATGAACATATTTATAATATTTCCTAAACGAGTTGTAATCGGAAATTTACTAATAACATCCATCCTACTTCCATAGGCAATTATAAAGATACACATCTAACTTTCAAATTCGGTTGAGAAATCGAATGTTGATCTAAATCGTACAAAATATCAAAAAATAATTTATAATTTTATGCATTATGAACGCACGTCTAGGCACAACGAAAAAATTAATTTCCCGCGACCAGCAATTTATGTATTACTCGTTTACGTATTTTTGTACCTACACTCACCACATAAGCTCAGAAAATTATATAAATTATGAGTGGTTGCATCACGAATTCATCTTAAATCAAAAGAAAAATTTCATTCGCACGTAGTTATATCGTCATCAAATTATATGAATGAATGAGTCTACACACCGGTGTGTAATATAAAAAAAGAAAAATCTCAAGGTTGTTTGTATGCGGCAGACGCATTTCTTAATAAATCTAATTACAGTTCTCATTTCATATAAGTATAAAGCAAAAAATTCCCATCGAATAAATATCACATCTTAAAATCATCGCATCCTTGAGATATGTATCACCGATATATAGTTTCGTTCGAGGTACAGCGCTCGATCTTGATCAGTCATATAAAATATACGTGCGCGTATCATATTTTCTCTTAAATTATATATTGATACAGAAGATTGCGCGCAAGGTCTTACAAAAAAAAAAAAAAAACAATTTCCACCAAGGTAGGTACTTACCGCAAACGACGGATGAAATGATGAATAATAACTTGGTGTCGTATCCTGATTTCGATTTTCGTTACCAATAAACAGCGTTTGTTCTTGATATGAATCGGCGGCTGCCGGTTGATTTCTTAGTCCGCGATCTAAATACGTGCTTCGTCCATTATTCGTAAAACTTGGTACAAAACGCCCTTGGGATGACGATGGTTGAGTGTTATCTCTGTAGTAAAAATTATCTGCAAGTACAAAAAAAAAATAACCATTAATAAATATTCACGTAATGACTTTATTATCATTCATTATCATTTTTAATGGGCCATAAGCGCAATTTGTACACAATTTATAATAAAAATGTGTGTGCGCGCACGCGTGATAAAAATTAAAGCTTAATCTCTTTTAAATTAGCCGCCTGTATAAAAATCATTATATCGATATTCCGACCACTTATTATATTCGCAACAAGTCGAGGTGAAGGTTGGATAGCATCGCGAAATAATTATGAAATTTGGGCATTGGATTATCATAGCTGTTACATTATTTGTAAGTTTGCTTTTTTTACTTTAACATTTTTCGGTATACTAATTGGATTTAAAATAGTTTGCTGGTACTGTATACAGTCAGGATGATATGGCAACAGATAAAAATGAAGCAAACGATTATGATGATGGAAGCGTATCAACCAAAGGACCGATCGGAACTAATGAAGAATCATCCACGTACAAAATGTATAATAGGGTGCCTGCTAAACCAATGCAGCCAATCAACACGATGCACGTAAATAATTTTGAACCTACTAAACCGGGTACAAATAGGCAAGATAAAAATTGGCGGCCTGGCCAAGGTAGCGATAAATTTGAGAAGAGTGAAAAGAATCCCGGTCGGGGCCCAGTTAAGAAAATGGAACGTGATGAACATGAAAATTTAGATCATCATCATGGACCGCCCAATAAATTTAAAAATGAGAAAAACCGTAAGGGTGCAGAAAATGATGATTGGCCGGGTAGCAGACGAGGACATAATAAGGATATTGAACGTGGCGATGTACATGGGAATTCCGAAAAACATAAACCTTCGCAAGGGAAGGGAAGGGATAATGAACGCTTTACTGATTCACCGGGCTTAGGAAAAGGGCATGCAAATGCTAATCAATCGAATCGTGGAAATCGAAATCGAAATGATAATAATGGTAGCGAAACTCGTAAGGCTAAGCCCCAAGAAGAGTCTTCCGATGTCGAGGAATAGTTTGTAAACAATTTTTAAACAGATTTTCGCGTGCTACCCAAAATTTTTCTGTTTAGTTCGTAAAATTTGCAATTTAAAAATGTATAATAAAGGGTGTTCCATCTGATAGTTTTTTTATAATGTTTGTTATTTATGTATGTGTTCATGTGACCACTACGAACATCAAAATTGTTGATCTTTTGAAATTATTCGATCATCGAACTTGGTTGCCAATAAGTCGAGTGTTTCACGTATTGTGTAGAACCAACCACAAAATTCCGCTTAACAAGTCCTGATAGCGCTCAGCACACCAAACAGTAACTTTTTTTTTGATGAAATGTTTGTTCATGTTGGGACGTTCACCAAAATCATCACGTAATTTACAAAATGTTTTTTTTTCCAGAACGACTATTTTCGTAATAAGTTTGAATAACCAAAACTCGTTCTTGTGTTGTAAACGAACGAATAGCATAGTTTCGATTTTTTAGTTGTATACCAAACAATTTTAGGGTTGCCATCGCACAATAATAATTTGTTTCTGTTAAAAAAATACCAATAGATGGGACACCCTTTTTATACTAACGATAGGGTTGAACATTTCTGTAAATTTATTGCGTACAATTATTTTTATCGTTGAAATGTCAGCCGATTTTGACTCAATTCGATTTTCAAGGTGAGATTCAGATTTTTGCATGATTTTACATAACAGTTTCCTAATTATTTTTAAAAACAATCGTTGCAGAATAGTTTTGAGGTGTTTGTTCGAGGAATAAGCTATCCTGCAACTTTGTAATAGCTCTACGATCGGGAGAAAATTAGAAATCAACATTCACCAACCTGCACCTTTTTTAAAGAATGTAACTCTAGAAACGAGATAAAATAGAAGCTCGTTTGGCGTTTTCTTCAAAATTCTAAAAAATCTGTGTGCTCTTTCAATGGGTTGGTGCAAGTTGTAGAAATGGTTTGTTGTACAAAGAATATTGATTTCAAGGCAAATTCGGTGCTTTTTCCAGACTGTTGGAACTTCAAACTATTGGTCTCACGATGCTTTTCTATTATAAGTGGGGCCATTACTAATTTGCCTAGTTTGATTAAACGATTGGCCATTGTTGAAATTGAAATTTTTAATATTAAATCCTCAAATTATTTTTTGGTATTAAGCAAGGATTTCTGTAATGACCCCATTTAAAGTTTCAACATTTTTTAAATGCTTAGAATTTAGATTGAAGTCGATTTCTTTTTTTTTTTTTTTGTTGAACACACCAACATTAAACGTCGCGCCATCTTATTGAAACAATACAATCATTTTCAAAATGATGCGGAAGCACTGAATTAGCTTATCGACCAAATTGAGAAAGAGGATTGATTGGACTTGATGGATAATCAATGTAATACTGCTACCCAACACAGAAATGCGTTATAAAAATCTTCTACAACGACCTTGATTTTTCTTCGAAAATAGACATATTTAACCATTGGTGAATCACACAACAGTACATCCTTAAGCTTGCCCGTCTGTCAGGCAATGCTAAATACATTTTTTACAAAAACATTTTTTGAAATGAAATAGCGACTGGTCTTCGGGAAGCATGGGCGCTTGGACTGAACGTTTAGCTCCATTAATTCGTTTGTTTATCCTAACTCACTAGAATGGAGCACACGAATAATTAACAAATTTAGTTGCCCCATGGGTTCGATCAAAGTTTATGAATTACTAATAATAATTCTGTGTTTTACTAACTCTCGGCGCTCTTACGAATACGGTCAAAACTACTGTCTAATAGTTAAAAACACAACAAAAGCTGCAACTTTTGATTTGAAATTGTTTGGCCATTAAGAGAAATTTTAAAGAATTATACGTAATTACAAATGCTACGCATTAGATGTCTCTCCGCACCTTTGCGGAATATCCTTTTCTATCCTTTCTAATATTTCTTTCTCCTGTTAAAGCAAACATATTTCCTACACATATCATATTTCAAATATACAGTGCGGTTTAATAGATTACCGCTACACAATAAAATGAAGCAAAAGTGAATTTCCAGTCGGTGTGTGTGTGTGTGAGATAGAAAAAATTGCGAAATAGAGAAAGGAAGAGTATTTAGTACTGAATACAATAGAAGACAAGATAACTGTGTTTTTTGTTTTGCTTAGTAGTCAAATACTATAGTATTTTAATGGGAGGTAGGAATTAACTTCAATGCGTACATAGTAACTTTACTATTTTGTACTGCGGAATCATAGAACTATATACTATAGAATGAATGTAAAGTTTTTTTGTCATATAAAATTTGCTATTTCATGTGTCACAAGCCAGAGCAGGATGGTTATATAAAAAATGTATATTATGGGGTTCTTATTTTGTTGTTGTTACAGTGCCGCATTTTTCTTATTACTACATGCTTTTCTTTTCATAATTACTTTTTATTTTTAAATACCATATAATTATTAGTTTTTATAGAAATAATATGAAAAACATATTTTGTGCGGAATTAAAAATACAATAATTGAATCCAATTGGCTTCGATGTACAAGAAGTAAAATGTAAAAATAAGTAAAAATTAAATTATTTGTTTGTTACATTTTGAAATATTTTATGCCGCAGACAAAATAGAATTGGTGGATATTTTTAAGAAACGAGTCACAACTCTTGTTAGTTAACGAGCCAACGACTAAATTTGACGACAAGGAAAATAATATTAAGTTAAATAGGACCAATAACTATTTGGATATATACAGGTTTAAATCTACAATATATTGTACTTAAGGATAAAACAATTAATTAATACATAAATTGGATGCATGGGATGCATTGGATTAATTAATACATAAATTTGGGGGAATTCAATTAGGGTCCTGTTGATTTATTCGCTTTCTCTTTTACCCTCCGAATTTGTGACGCTTGACAGCTGCTTACATTCATTCTTTTGACTGTACAATTAGTATGGACCGCTAACCTAATGACAGTTACGTATGTTTTTCGAATAAAAAGTTTCAGTTTTAATAACTGACTCAATAAAATATAAAGAGTGCGATAAGTGTTATGAAGAAACAACCCGGAATTTTTGAGCATCCAAATAGTGCAAATATATGTTCAATTAGACTATATCGCATAATGAAAAAAATTTGTTGGTTGCCATTAATCGTAGAAAACTCGTGGTCATTACCCACTGGAGCTACGAACATTTGAGCTCCATTTTTATAGTCCTCGAGCATATACCAATATGTTCTATGTAGCTAGTATAAGAGAAACCTGCCAGCTCCGAGCACTATTCGAGGATAGTATTCGCACACAAATGACTTACCAGGCTTTACAACAGACGTATTACAAGTGCTGAAATTGAAAAAGACCGAAGAAAAGGGCAAGCAGTTCGTCAGCATCCCTTATGGTTGATGAAATGGCGGTAAGAAAGCAATTTGAATGGAGTCATCATCAAAACAAATATGTTGAAGTGGTAGATTTTTGAGCTGATTTACAAGAAACCGAACACCTCCCTGTGACAAAAGATGGTCTGGTTTTCTTTTTAACGGGAATAAATGAGAGATAGAAAATTCCAGTTGGCTACTTTTTAGTTAATGGGTTCAACAGAGCGAGCCAATATCACGAAGGAAATGCTGAATTTTTACCTTGTTTAAGTTAGCCGAAAGTTGCCAGCCGAAAATAAAAAAAATGATAATGCAGATTGTGTCTTTGGTTCCATAAACAATGTTGATCAATATATTTCAGCCGAAAGTTACGATACCAGCAGATATTAAAGAAAAACTATTTTTCCTTCATTTTATTTAGGTTTTTAAATTGATTTTAAAATAAAAGTTTTAGTTTATGAAATGTTACGTCTACATTTTGTCTGGAAATTGTAAAGAAATCTTGATGGGGATCAATTTGTGAATAAATTCATTGAATGGCCTGGCGCTCTTGTTTAACCTTAATTCGCATTGATGCCTTTATAGCCAGTTGATAGGCCCTAGTGCCTATTAACAAGATTCTAATTTTAAAGAAAGTCTGATGAGGACACAGGGGTGTAATTTGAAAAAAAATTCCATAGTTCAATTTATAAAAAATTCATTGAATGGCCTGGCGCTATTTGTTAACCTAAATTCGCATTGATGCTACTATGGCCATTTGATAGGCTCTAATGCCTGTTAACAACAGTCCAATTTTGAAGAAAGTCTGATGAGGATACGAGGTGCAATTTGATAAAATGTCCATAGTTCAATTTCTGAAAAAATCATTGAATGGCCTGGCGCTCTTGTTTAACCTAAATTCGCATTGATGCCACTATGGCCATTTGATAGGCCCTAATGCCTGTTAACAACAGTCCAATTTTGAAGAAAGTCTGATGGGGATACGGGGATGCAATATGACAAAATTTCCATAGAACAATTTCTGAAAAATTCATTGAATGGCCCGGCGCTCTTGTTAAAACTAAATTCGCATTGATGCAATTATGACCATTTGATAGGCTCTAATGCCTGTTAACAACAGTCCAATTTTGAAGAAAGTCTGATGGGGATACAGGGGTGTAATTTGATAAGATTTCCATAGTTCAATTTCTGAAAAATTCATTGAATGGCCCTACTTTTAAATAAGTATCGAAAATATATATAACAAAATAAAGCTTGTTACATTTGCTTCCAACGCCATAAACACGCCTTCCAGAGATTTCAACTTAGGTTCCGTGAACACTTCAAATAGTTTGTTAAATTGCTCATTTACCGAGCCTAGCTGAAATTTCCAAACCAGAACAGCAAATTTGTTGCGAATTTTTATATTCCTATTATGATTTTGAATAAAATGTTAAAGTAGAAAATAAATAATAAATCTAATCAAAATTCGCATGAGAATATTTATTAATTATTGAAATTGGTTTCTTTTGATGTGTTGATAAAATAATTTTTCGGCTGATAACTTTCGGCTGAAGAAAGTTGATGAACGGTGACGTAATTATCAACTTTCGGCTGAGTAAGCGAAGACACTATCTGCATTATCGATTTTTTTGATTGTTCGGCTGGAAACTTTCGGCTAACTTTAATAGTATGAATTTTCTTCATCTATCCGGGTGTATATGAAGATAGGCAAAATGCCATCCCCGAAAAATGCGATGGCAACACTAATCATTGCTATCATGCTATTTCATACTCTGAGCTCAGAAAATATTTACTGTCATGACATCTAAAACTATCACGACACAAACATTTTTGGGGCTGAGAGTAAAAATTTTGCCTTTTGAACAGAAAAATTTTCGGGGCCAAGACAAATAAATGATTTTAACTCTTTACCCATCCCCGATTATGTTTTTAAGAAATTTTACTTGATTTATTTTATCATCGAACTATCAGCTTTAGTCTGGTGATTCAAACTAATTTATGATAATTTATAAGAATTTTTGTGTGTTTAGTATTCGAGATATAGTGCATTGAACTTAGAAACTATTCGTTGACCGGACTAGAGGGTTACATCGGGTGATAGAGGAACATTTAACGGGCTTTCAATGGACTATATCTCGAATACTAAACATACAAAAATTCTCAAAAAATTATTTCAAATACGTTAAATGTTAGTCTTTCACCCGATGTAAGCTACTAGTTCAGCCAACGAATAGTTTCTGAGTTCAATGGACTATATCTCGACTTTTAAATAATAATAATAAACATTCAAATATTTAATATTTTAATCGTATGATGCTTTTATTTCGACTGTCATGGCAGTTTTGAACTATCATGATAGTAAGTATTTTCGGGGCTGAGAGTAAACGAAATCATGAAAAAATGATTTTATCGGTTTGGTAGCAAAAAATTTAATAATATATCGTGATATAAAATAGATAAAGTGCGATTTAAACCAAATGTTTTCTTGATAGTATATCTAAAGTTGAAAAATATTGCCCTATGCAACTATCTAAGTTTTCGGGGACAGAAATTTGGACTATCTTCACAAAGGTTCTATCCGGAGTTTTAATAATCGGATTAACAATTGACGGCCATCCAGCAAATGTGGGAATGTATAAGCAGCAAGGCGCTAATGTTCACGAAGGCATGCCTTTCTTTAAACATCCAATCGATGCGCGTATCATATATATTTTGTTCGAGGCGGGTCACTCTGTTAAACTAATAAGAAATACTTTAGCAAGGAATGGGAAATTCAACGACAGTAATCAGGATAAACAACAATGGAAGTACATCACAAACAACATCTAGATTTTCAGGGTTCCCAAGCCACTATACATTTTATAATACAAATTAATAATACATTTGATTGCTTAAACTCGCGATGTTTGTTTGCGTTCGGATATATATCGGTTTGCGTTCGAGTTCGGGTATATACAGTAGTGGTCAGATAAATGTTACCATACGAAAAATATTCAAAGTTGTACATACAAATGCATTTTTGTCGAAATGTTTCAAGGTTACTTTAGTTTTTTTGTGTATATTTTGTTTTTATAAATTTAGGAGTAACGGGATCAAAAAAATATTTTTTTGTTTTGCTCTGAAATTTCATCAGTTGTGATCACCTTGTTAAAGTTAGCCGAAAGTTGCCAGCCGAAAGATAATGCAGATAGTGTCTTGACTATTTCAACAGAAAATTAAACTCTCTTTATACTCTCGCTCCTATCGATTTTTAAATTCCTATAAACTGAAATAATTTCTCCTTCACCCGAAGGATATAATCCGATCCTAAATTCATCCTAAATTCTAGTTTATGACTGATTTTTGCTGTATTCAAGACACTATCTGCATTATCTTTCGGCTGGAATCTTTCGGCTAACTTTAACAGTATTTTACTTTGGTTTTTATCAATTATAATGGTGTATTGTGATTGTTCCGTATATTGGTCTATTTCAGCACTCTCGAATTAATTACACAACCGTAGGAAATTCTTCCATTTGCGTCAATCTGTATGACAACGACCATGATAATCGACACCTACTTATACACAATCAACTTCCCAACCACCCCATACATTTTTCTTTCCTTTAACGCTGGATCGCGGATAAATTTGAATTTTTTGACTTATAGATGGCTAATGTGAAAGAATCACAACAATCAGTTTCGAACAGACGAGATTAATGATTTGAAAAAATCAGTCTTCTCATCAGGTCGCGACGACTGATGTTGTTTATTACATTGAAATATTTTCTATATATATAGACCATACCATGTAGTTGTACTACTAGCGAATTACTGCGTAGCGTACGAAATTTTTGATTCTTTCACATTTCCATCTATATTCTATTTTAACAATTAACTTTTCGAATTCACGAATTTTTTATATTTTACTTTGGTTTTTATCAATTATAATGGACCATTATAATTGATAAAAACCAAAGTAAAATATAAAAAATTCGTGAATTCGAAAAGTTAATTGTTAAAATAGAATATAGATGGAAATGTGAAAGAATCAAAAATTTCGTACGCTACGCAGTAATTCGCTAGTAGTACAACTACATGGTATGGTCTATATATATAGAAAATATTTCAATGTAATAAACAACATCAGTCGTCGCGACCTGATGAGAAGACTGATTTTTTCAAATCATTAATCTCGTCTGTTCGAAACTGATTGTTGTGATTCTTACACATTAGCCATCTATAAGTCAAAAAATTCAAATTTAACAGTATGTTGTGATCAAAACTGCGCAAGTTGTAGTACGAAAACAATGAGAAAATTAAGCTCTGAGCAAAAAAGCGTAATCTTAGCTCTGCGAGAGGAAACTCTTTCTGCAAGATACATTGCAAATAAAGTGGGATGTAGTCACGTTTCGGTTTTGAAATTAATAAAAAAATTTGCTATTACAAATACAACAGAAAGATCCCCGGGAACAGGAAAATCAAACAAAAAGACAACCAAGCGGATAGACAGAAAAATAAAAAACATGTGTTTGACAAACAGATTTTCTACTTCTAATGAATTAAGTAGTGAGGTAAGAGAACGTTTTGGAATAAATATTAGCACAAAAACAGTTCGTAGAAGTTTGCAACAAATGAGTCTTAATGGGCGAAGGCCAAGGAAGAAACCGGGTTTGACAAAAAAATGCCAATTGCGCGGCTCGATTTTGCAAAAAAATACCGGAATTGGTCATGAAAATGACTGGAAGAGAGTCATTTTCTCAGAAGAGTCTAAAATTAGTATAAACCAATCGGATGGTATCACATACGTGCGCCGACAGGTAAATGCAGATTTACACCAGGACACTATGATAACGCGAAATAAATTTCCAACAAATTTTATGGTCTGGGGATGCATCAGCTACTATGGATGTGCTATGGATGTGGAGACTTGGCGTTTATTAATGGAACATTAAACGCTAACGGGTATATTGACATCTTAAACTATTTTTTGGATCCCTCAATTGAAAAGCTGTTTATAATAACCATTAACCCGATTTTCCAAGATGATTCTGTTCCGTGCCATCAAGCCAAAAAGGTAGTTTTTTTTTAAATTTAGTGTATCATATTGGCAATCGAATTGTATTGTAATGGACGATGTATCTACTTCTACATTGAACAGGTGAATGATTATGTCCAACAAATAGGTATGGAAAAACTGAGCTGACCTGGGAACAGTCCCGATTTGAACCCGATAGAAAATTGTTGGGCAATTTTAAAGAAGCGGGTCAATAGGAAAAACTTAAAAACTAAATTAGATTTAAAGCAAGCACTAATTGAAGCTTGGGAAAACGAGATATCGGTAATTGAATCTTATTAACTCCATGTCCGATAGGGGGAAGGGGAGGATATATAGGATTTCAGCCGTCATTAAACCCCGGGAAAGGCACACCAAATATTAAAATACTTCTCAATGGTCATACTTGCAACTATTCGAAAGTTTTTAAAAATTGTTTTCATTTTTACTAATATTTATTGTGATGCATCACTTGATTGTGTTAACAAATAAATACCTTTAATTTTAATTTGAATAAATATTTCTTGTTCAATATCCTTTTTTCCATAATTTACTTCCTTTACATAATAGGATGTTACAGAAAACGGATTTAATAAATGGTTAAAAATTAAATTTTTTTTCGAAACATCAAAATTTTTTGGATGGTAACATTTATCTGATCACTACTGTATGTATTAGTATTTTCAATTTTTTTGATGAATCCATAAAATACTTAGAAAAAATACAGGGGTTCGATTTTGTCTCGTGAGTTACTCATTTAAAATGAGTGAAACAACAAAAACAAATACGTACATCGTATTAGTTTTTTTTTTGCTTCACTCATTTTAAATGAGTAACTCACGAGACAAAATCGATCTGCAGGTTTTCTGGGGTTCATAATTGCTATGAAAAATTTTGAAACAATTTTTACAGAATACAGTGCTGTGAAAAAAAATTGGGCAAACATATTTTATTGCAAATTAGAGCTTTTTTTTGCTAAAACTACAAAATTTTTGAAAGCAATTGGCTTATTGTTTCATTTTAAAGACATGTATGACGTAATTTTTTGAAAAAAAAATTACCTGCAATTTAGGGGTAAAACCCCGAAAAATGCCAAAATATACGTTGATTGGAGTTAAAGTAATGGAATAAATTAAACACCTATTTTTTAATTTTTTTATTGATTTAAAGAAGTTCTATCTTTAATGTTAATATTTTGTTGGACCGCCTTTCGCTCTTAGTACACCGGTACAACAATTATTTTATTTTACGCCTACCGTTTTTGGCCGTCATTAGGGAGCAGATATAGCAGAAAGATTAAACATTCCTAAAAGTACTGTTGCGTGGAAAATGCTAGAGATGGGCAGTACACAAAGAAAAAAGACTTTGGAAGGCCCAGAAAGACAACGCTAGTGGAAAATCGTTTCATAATAGTACAATGTCGTCGGAACCGTTTTAAAACTTCATCGAACCTAAGACAGGATGTTGTGGAAACAACGGGAAAACAAAATTCAGCCAGCTTAGTGAGAAAAAGACTCAAAAGTTTGTTTGAGAGCACTTAAACCAGTCCAGAAGCCTGAGTTCATATTACTATTTAAAAAAAACGTTTGTCATGGGCCCAGGATCATGTTTCTTGGACTTCAGAGATGTGGAATGATGTGATTTTCTCCGATGAATCAAAATTCAAGCTGCATGTTGGAGATGGAAGAGTTCTCGTAAGAAGAAAACCGGGTGAGTGGCTTAGCAACGAATGTCTTTTAAATCTTTCCCCGAACAATGAAGGAGTTACGGTCTGGCGATGCTTTTCTGGGAATGAAACCGGTCAATTATGCTTCCTTAGTTCCAGAATTACGACGAATTTGGCTTTCTGTGTTAAAGCTTTTTGGCGAGACTTGCAAACTTTCTTTCTCAACAGGACAACGCTCCGTGCCATACCGCCAAAGTTATTAATTTTGAATTGTAGATTGAAAAATTGGCATTCAGATAAAATTAAATAATTTGTTAAAAACTGGTTTTTTTTCATATCTCTTCATTTAAAGGTAAAAATATACTTCGAAGAAAGAACATCTCTAAAATTGCTTTAATCTTAAGAAAGCCTATAGCAACAGTTTGATAGAGCTCCACAGTAGGAAATGGGTGAGGCAGTTTATACATTGCTTTACAGCACCTATTTTGTAAAATCTGCAATTTATTCAGTTTCCCTTTAACGGCTGAGCCAAACGTAGAAGAGGCGTATGAGAATCGGGTATGAATAAATGAAAAATATTTTTTTTAAACATGTACTGGAAGAAAATCAGCCAATTTTCTAAGCAAGTAAAATGGCAAACTTTAATACAAATATATGTAATAAGGTCATCCAAAGTACTTGACTTTACCACTCGCTCTATATGGTGCAATTTGCTACTTGAAGTGGTGGTAAATCAAAATATGTTGTAAACGTGCGGAGTGAAAAATTATATATTTCGTTTTGTTAAAATTTATTGATATTTTGTTCAGATGCAGAAAATCTAAAAATAAAATTATATCATCCCCCATTTGTGACTTTACTACTTGACAATTCCTGGATTCATAGAAGAGGGCCATATCATCAGCAAACATTCTAATATCACCCGTGAGCGGTAAATTGGCCATATCATTTACGTAAATTAAAAATAACGAAGGGCCTAGGACACTCCCTTGAGGAACACCACAAACTGCTTTCGATTACTAAGGTAGCTTTCTAATAGTTTATGTAATAGGCCACGGAAGCCATAAATTTGTAATTTCTGAAGAAGTAAACAGCGATACAATCAAAAGCTCTACGAAGATCAAGAAATAATCCAGATACGTAGTTTTGCCTATATCACAATTACGATCGATCAAATCAGTAATGTATGTTAGGGTCAAATCTGTACTAGAACCTAAATTTATTTAGAAAATCATTCATCCGGTTAGCAATAATTTTTTCTAAAATTTTGCCAAATACCACATAGACCAGCAAATAGACCAGCTAGTTAGTAATTGTGAAAAAATTGGCTAATAATTCTTCAGAGCCACGTTACGAATGTTATCATAATCACCACCCTTTTTATTACTGAGAGTTGAAATTAAGTTCTATATTTCACTGCAGGAAGTGAGGAACACAGAGAAGTAGAAACAAACAATGTGTTAGCGGAATGTGAATGTCTGCATTCTCGATAATTAAAAACTGTCCAACACATAAAAAACTCTAGGTAATTTTGACGGCATTCCAGGTCATCCTAGAGATGACCGTCAAAATTACCTACACTTTTCTTGTTGTGTTGAGTATTTTTAAATTATCGAAATACACTATTGGTTTGGTACAATACCTAAGACTTGCACATCATGATGGCCTAGTCAGATCTTAACCATGTCCAGGATTGCTTTTCAATGGCAGTCAAACTTAATTACACTGCTGTTTCTTCTGTGTGTTAAAATAAAAGTTTATTTTTTTTCATTTGATATTTGTTAAACGCTATTATCGTATTTTTATTGTTGACAGGTATTTTGTCAATGTGTCGGATACTTATTTCCATATGCATGCATATTATTTCCAAGCGTCAAGAAATTATAGACGACGGTTGATTGATAAATGATTAGAATAACGCCTTCTATGCGTCACTAGTCACAATTAGGGTTTGTTGTATGGTTTGTTCTTTTAAACGAAAGTTGTCAAATTTGTATGACTTTTGATTGAATATATAGCTTCTTAGATTTAGAGTCGTTTGAATTTGAAAAAATGAATTTCGTGCACTGATGAAATACTTTCATTCAAAACGTATACAATCAAATAAAATCATCGATGAGATAAAAAGAGGGTTAGATGAACATGTACATGAATTTAAACGTAGCCGCACAAGCGCAAGTAATGCGAAATGTTCAGGAAGTCGAAGCAGCCTACGAAATCATTATGAATGATCGTCGTACAAAGTTGTGCGAGATTGCTGACATTGTAAACATTTCGTATAAACGTATATTGGGCCAGATTATAGGTAAGATTTTATAGTGGCTGCAAAACATTTCATCCGATTATAGCCTGCCTTCCACTTTTTATGAAACTTTGTAAAAAATTAATTGTGAATTATTTATAAAGGCAATCGTTGCTTATGACCATGACAATTTTTAACTTTTTTACGACGTTCAGTAATTTGTTATGTAACTTATGTGACCAAACTCAATTACAAATAGGTAACAACGATTTATGAGTTCCAGGTTTCACTTTAATTATATTTGTTTGTTTCCAAACATGGAGATGCGGTTTTTGTATTGATTAAATCGAATCTTTAAAATAAAATTAGTGCGATCGACGTTACAAAGCGCGAGTGATCTGCACTTAATCCCAATATATACATATTATTGTAAATTCTTTACTTCACCTTTCTAATCGATCCTCTTAAGAAATCGATTTAAATGTTATAAAGGTGCCGCCGATGCTGCCTGATTCACCATTGTGTTTTGCACCTCTTGCCAAATTATCATCAGCAGCATATAGTTAACGAAACCAAAATCATGATCATATATTATACACTTTCTAATTACTATTATATTGTTCTGAAATGTTATATGATCACGATCGCGTACATAATATATATTATAAAATATTAAATATACACATAACCCTTTCAAATTTATTTAAACTTCCTCTGTGTAATAATAATATTCGTGCGCATAAAGATCCGCACCGCGCTACTCGTATTATACATATAATATTCATCCCGTCGCCCGAGGTCATTTACCACAGATTATATCACATCACAATCTCATAAATTATCATCACCCTTAAAGAACCGCGATTATGATCATGATTACTGTTTTATTTATTTAATCACCAACCGCGCGATCACTTCATGCAGTTCTGAAAATAATAATAATATTCGCACGACTTTGAGACTGCATCGTATTAGGTGGAGGAAGCCTTTATAGCAGCATATCGTTAGCAGAACCAAAATATTTTTATACCTTTCATTAAATAACAGAAATAATTTTGTAATTAAAATTTCCATCTCAATACAAATCTCTATATATATAAAAAAAGCAACAACAATAAATAATAATAATCGAGCGGGAGGGAAGTGGGAGGTTACAATAAATAGAATAAATCTGCATATTACATATTTAAAATATATAAGAAGTCGCGGACAATTTTTCGCTTTGTTTCTTTTTTTTATGTAATAGAATTCACGATTTTACCTTTAAGGTAGTTAAGAATATTTAATTTATCTCTCTCTATATTATTACTTTGTATATGAATATTGAATTCGATTATAAATTATAATTAAATTCCACCTTTGAATATTTTAATGTGATCGGTCCCGTTACGTACCTACTTAGAATATATATGTAAGCGATTCTATAAAAGGTTTGGACGATTATTGAACCATCGCGGAAATGATTGATGAGTTTATATAGAATGTTGCGTGAAAGGTACGCGATGTATTATGATGAGGGGTCAACCGAATGGACATTTTGACTTTGTTGACATAGCACGTCGGTGATATGCGTGTAGCCAGCTATATATACACAAAAGGTTAAAATAATACAATATTGATTAAAACACGATTATCCATCATATGCGTTGATTAGCTTATAGCTTAGAGTGTATGTATGAGATAGTTCATCTTCATCAAAATATTTAACGTACTCATGTCATCAATTTATTTTTAGAAAGTGCGTTCAAATAGCCTTTTGCGATTTGTGTGAGAAAATTGCTAAATGTTTTTTTTTTCTAATTAATCAAAGATGTCACATACCACATAAATATTTTTAAATACTTGACATTTAAATATTTGGTATAATCTTTCCGAATATCAGGTGGAACAGTGTCTAGACTTAAAGATCAAAATCGAGCTTTAGGCACAAGGTTTGGAAATCAATTAGTTAACTCGACAAATTTTATATAAAACTATAATTTTCAGCGTTTGGCGATCGGTCTGCAATTATGACTATTATAGTCCAAAATGAACGATTTGATATAAATTGTACATTCAGCCTAAAAATTTGGGTTTAGATCAACCATTCTGATCAAAAATGTGAGATGTTTTTCACACGTACTCTTAAACGTATCATAAAAGTATAAACGTGCAATAAAACGTACGTTTGGTTGTGTATGGTTTGAGGTGACCATCATGATGGCGTATTATCGAAGCTAATTGATTGGTTGATACCGAATTTTATAGGAATGAAGAAATCTTGACGCGAAATATGAGAAAAAAGTCGTTCTTGTGATAAAGAAAGCGATGTTTATTTAGAATCTTATGTTAATTCCAATTCATTCCCAAGGTTCAGTTTTACAAATTTTTGCAACGTGGTATTTCTTGTAGGAGAAACTCTAAAAATTTTTACTACAATAAGAATTTTTGTTATCAGGGTATGTATAATAGGATTATGTTCAAATTGGTCGGATAATTCTAAATCTAAATTATGGTTATATGAATTTCCAAAGTTGTCTGCATCGGGATTTACATCATCCTCGCATTCTTTTTCGGAATCTACAGTTTCTGTCAAAGCCAATAACACCCAATTCAGAATTTTTATTCGTATAAAGCACGTTAAGGACTGCTAGCCGACTGCCATGAGCAAGGCAAAGCTGATGTTCTGGCTCAATCAACCTCTCAAGTCTTTTCATTACCGATGCTCCATCGGTGGGTATACTTACAATGTCATTTTTAAGTGGTAAGGAGAAATCGTTCAACTTATTTTTAATTTAACCACTACCGTGAATACGGATCAAGCCTAAATTCCATATTTTTTTTTATTGGAATATACATTTATCGAAGCGACGGTTTCTTATAGAAGTTCACTCATTAAAAGTTAAACTAAATCTAATGTTATTCATTTTCTTGTTAAACAATTTGGATCTAATTGTTTCCTGTTGAATTTTTACAGCACAATCCATTACAACTTTTTTATCATGGTGTTGGGTGATTTTGGTATTTGATTGCACGTGAATCCTTCAGCCATAAGCAATACCCTGAGATCATTTGAGACGCAAAACATAGAAAATGGTATACCATCTCTTGCAATTAGCCGAGATAAAATGGCAGACAAAGCAAAATCTTGTTCATTTTCACCAAAGAATTCTGTAATTTTGTTGGATGAACTTGAATCAGAGAAATTATGGGGTACGAATCTACTATAAAGTAGATCCACCGGAACATTTAATTTGTTTTTCACATTTCTTGCATTTAGCACAACTTCCAGTTTTTTCTCGTAAAAATGAGTTCATATCGTGTATTCACCTATCTTGTCTTTTCTATATTCTTCAAAAAAAAATTTCCATAATTCAAAAATCATATGAAATGAATGACCAAAAATGTAGAAATGTCAAAATGTCAAACAAACCAACAAAAAAGTATAATTTGTACGAATATCGAAATAAAAACTGGGCGAACTCAGCATACATACACCGTCATCTCTTATAAATAAAGGAAAATAAAGGTTGATCCAATAAGAGCTTTCGGAAATTTTTTGAAATAAAATGCATTAAAATCAACTTAATAATCAAAAATTGTATTTATGACGTAAGTTCGGATTATGACATTTAATGTTTGAAAATAATTTCTTTTAAATATTGTCCGCAACTAGCTCTTAGATGATCCATTCTATGGCTCCACTTTTCGAGCACTGTATCGAGCATTTCGGCCAATATTCGGTTAATTGTTTGCGTGCTATGTTGGCTTTCAATGCAGGATTTCTGATACCCCCATAAAAAAAATCTAACGGCGTCAGATCACAAGATCTTGGAGGTCAATTCATGGGTCCATTTCTTGATATGATTTTCTCATGAAAATTTTCTTTAAATATATGGTTTGGCCTGCTGTGTGGCACGTTGCACCATCCTGTTGAAACCACAAGACGGAAATTTTGGCAATAAAAACTCATTGATCATTGCTTTGTAGTTTGCGCCATTGACGTTCACACGTTGTCCTTCCACATTTTTAAAGAAAAACTGTCCGATGATGTCACCTGCCCATACACCGCACGAAACAATGCATATTTCAGAATGCATTGGAAGCTCGTAAAAATCTCTTCTCGCTGTTCATCAGCCCAAATACGACAATTTTGTTGTTGACGTATCCATTCAGCCGAAAATGAGCTTCATCGCTGAATACAATTTTTCGTTAAAAAAACGGATCAATTTGGTTTCAACGCCCATAAACCCGATCGATGACGCAAAGAAAGGTAACCGGCTTCAATTCTTCAACAAACTGTATTATGTATGCCTTCAAACCAAAATCTCTATTCAAACTATGCCACAATTGGCCATATGAGAGACCCAGAGCTTGAGAATGGAGACGAATTGGTTGATTACAGTCTTCACGTTAACTTTCAGCTACAGCAGCAATATTCGCAATTAGATCGACTTGTACGCACTCTAGACGGTTTGAGGAGATTATTAAACGTTGTTCTCGCATAAGTCTATTCATGGTGAAATGTCAACGAATACTGAACTCAAATGTCATATGAACATGACAGTTGTGACGCATGAATTCCAATGAGAATTCCCATTGGAAAATTACCTCCTATTGGAACACTTTTTAATTCGAAACCTGTTTTTTTATCAAATAAAACCGGGTTTTTGGAGATTGAAAACGGAACGATTAATAGACTAGATAAACTACACTACACGACACAACACTACACTACATTATACTGCCCTACACTAACTACACTTCACTACACTACATGACATAAAACTAACTCTTCACTACACTGCACGACACTAATCTATACTATACCACACTAAACTATATTGCACTACTTTACTCCGGGAAATCAAAAATGGAAAGGGGCGGCCCCTTTTTTAAGTAAAAGACAAGAATCTTTTATTATAGGGTATATTATAGAAAATTCTCTATAATACAAATTTATATTTTCCAATTTATAATTTATGTTTTGTAACAATGGTTTGCATATCCGTCTAGCAACGCGTGATCAATAAATTATTTTTGGATAGCATCTTCCGGAATCACGGGGGGTTCGGTTATTCACGCTTGTGGCCATTATACAAATAAATTATAAAGGAGTAAATAAAAAAAATTACTGAAAAAAGTAGAGACTTCAACTGCAATGCATTTGTAACTAGCCTTTATTTTCTTTAGGAATTCTATTGACCGATGTCCTAATATGCTAAGAGAGGCGCCGCTGTCTATTAACCCACGAATAAGGGGCCCATTAATCTCAACAATCGCATAGGGTTTATTGTCGTTTGCGATTCCGATACAAGTCTCCGCACAGGCGCGAATGAAATTACGCTCCCTTTCCAATATTTTATAGTTCTCTGAAAGGTCTTTAACAAGGTGTTATGATTGAAACTAGTAGAATGAATTGGCGTATCACCAGATACTTCCATATTAGCTGTCATATTATGCGGATGTGGTTCTAACGATAACGAGGCGGTTCGGTGTTGGAGACTTCATCTGTCGCGTATCTCATTGGTGGAGTTGCTGGCCTCTGCGAGCGGGCAATAACCTTTACCGGTTGTGTCAATCCCGCTCGACTCACGCCCGGTGAATAGTTTTCCGAAGCTCGTTGGTAATTTGTGCTGTTGGGCTTTAATATATCCTTTGTTCCGGAACCGTAACAGAATATTCCTTGAGGAGGTAGATTACAGTCTTGATATCGGTATCCTGGCATGTTACAGTTCCAGCATATTAATTTTTGTTGTCTGTAGATACTGTTCTTTGGAGATTGGCGCATACCTTTATTTATATTAGGGGCAATTTCCTCGACATAATTCCGTCTTCGTCATTGTGAATGAATCATAATTACTTTTGTCATCACTATAGTCGAGGAGTGTCCTACGTCGAACGTCAGTGAATTGGTTTTGAGTTGGTGCCATTAATTCATTTACAAATCTTACTCTACGATCTATGATCGGTCTGTCGCTTATTCGATTATTTTCCCACAATCGCTCGTATCTGTGGCAAATTAATCTTAACTCTTCTATGGAGGATATAGACAAATGGAGAGTCATTTGTTGTAATTCGAAGTTCATGTTTTCTCTTACGATCACTAACAAATCTAGTTCCGGTAAAGGTCGACTCAACCTATGGTTCATACTTTCAAATTCAAGGAGGAAGTCGCTTAGAGATTCATTAATCCGTTGCTTCCGTGTCTCGGTCGCTCTTCGAGTTGCGCGATCGGTGTCTATGCTACTAAATCTCTGTATTATTGCTTGTCGTAGTTGGGAATATGAAGCTCCTGGATACTTTTGGATAAAAATCCAGTACCATTTTTCTGCCACGTTGTTCAAAAATTGCGGCATAATAGCAAATGATTGGTCCAGTGGCACCTACTCTCGCCAAGCAATTGGCTCCATTCGAAATATGAAGTCATGAACTTCTAGGCCTTGAGTTGTCAGGAGAAAGTTATGTTCCATTTCGGCAAATATTTATAGGTATATGGAAAGTTAGTCGGGGAGGAAAATGATACAGGCGACTGATAAGTATTGGAAACATACGGAGGTTGAACGAAGGGCGGATCTTGATTGCGATTAGGTTACCTGACCTGGTAGCTCGAAGCGTGATTTGAAGCTTTAAAGGAGTCATTAATTGGAACGTTGTATCCCGGAATTGGTTTGATCGCCAGTGCTTTATCGCTTTCCGTAATATGCTGGTTCCAAGTGTGAGGTACAAGTTGGTACGCTATAGTTTTTGGGGCGAAATTATCTTTTATGCTCCATGTAACCGTAGTTGATTCGTGTGTCCGAGATAAAATTATGCTATCTGATGATGTATAAGAAATTGTTGTGGATACCGGATGGATATTTAATGGTAACGAATCAGGAGTTACTATTTCTACAGACTTAATGCCTACAGTCAGATTCGTTAAATCATCTACTGTTGTAGATATTGCTGGGTCCAAGGGTGAGCTCGAACATAAATCTTCCAATTTTTCTGAGCAGATCTGATATAAACGTTCTAATCGTCGCCAATGATTTATTAATTTGTCCACATCATTATCTTGGTGGAAACAACCCTTTAATCGATAAGTTCGCTTGTTCCAATGTTTGATTCTGGATTTTATGTCCGCCAAAGAATCCGATTCTATAATCCGTTCGTCTTCCAAAATTCTAGTTAAAACGGGAATTTGCTTAGCACATAGTTTCAACTCGTTTTGGACATCCGTAGCATGTGTACTAGTTGGCTTTAAGGATGGATTGTTTCTTTCTGAGGTAAGAACCTTGATTAACGTTTCTTCCCCAAGCAAGTCAGAACTTTCAATACCCCTTACCATACATTCTACGTCTACTACTTCAACCGATAAACCTTTAAGGGGGTCCAAATTTTCCGAATGACTCATAGTGGACAGACAGCAGGGTTTTACTGTTTATAATATGGTCTGTTAATTGTTTTGTTTTTATTTAAATGTGCGAAAATAAAAGCTTTGAGAATTAATGCAAAAAAAGATTCGTGTTCAACTTAAGATGAATTATAATTTTCAAAATAATTCACCAACAAAAGAAAATTACCAACTCACGAAAGTGGAAAATGAAAGTTACTTGTGCAAAGTGAAAACCAAACCAAATGAAAATTATTAAATATGAATCAAAATATAGTAATAATATAATAATAATGGTATATATAAAAAAAATAATAAAATTAAATTCAAATAAGGTTAATGTGAAATTATGAAAACTGTGTTAAATTCGTTTATTAATAATTGATATATTATTCTAGTAATGATGACGGGTAACCGAATAAGTGCAAAAAAAAATTATGAAATTCCCACGTGAAATTTCGATACAAAATTTTTTCGCAAGAAAAAAAAATAAGTGTATTTTCGATGTTCGGCCGCCGAAAAGCATCCATTCATCTATGAGATAACTGCGTTATTCAGAGGGTCAATCAGGATAATTGTTTACTTAATCAAATACTACCGACGAAGGAAAATGTTATTACTCGTATGTACTCAGTGTGAACCCAGCAAGTAATCTAAATGATAGAACGTTCAATTGCTGATGTCCATTCTGACGCCATTTTATTGTAAAAATTAATCACTTAATTGAAAGTTGAACATTAAAAATATGAAAAGAGAAAACATGAAATTTTATTTTACCATCCACAAAGATTATGGCTAAAACGGAAATATCCATTATGCTCGACGAAACGGAATTCCAAATTTAAAAAAACTACACTACACCACACTTTACCACACTACACTACACTACACACTGTTACACTATACTACACTACACTAAACTACACTACACTACACTATACATTACATTACACTACACTACACTACACTACACCACACTACACTACACTACACTATACTATACTACACTACACTACACTATACTACACTACACTACACTACACTACACTATACTACACTATACTACACTACACTATACTACACTACAATACACTACACTATACTACACTACATTATACTGCACTACACTAACTACACTTCACTATACTACATGATATAAAACTAACTCTTCACTACACTGCACGACACTAATCTAAACTATACCACACTAAAGTATATTGCACTAATTTACATTACACTACACTACACTACACTTTACCACACTACACTACACTACAGTACACTACACTACACTACACTACAGTACACTACACTACACTACACTACACTACACTATACTACACTACAATACACTACACTACACTACACTACATTATACTGCACTACACTAACTACACTTCACTATACTACATGATATAAAACTAACTCTTCACTACACTGCACGACACTAATCTAAACTATACCACACTAAAGTATATTGCACTAATTTACATTACACTACACTACACTACACTTTACCACACTACACTACACTACAGTACACTACACTACACTACACTACAGTACACTACACTACACTACATTACACTACACTATACTATACTACACTACAATACACTACACTGCACTACACTACACTACACTACACTACACTTTACCACACTACACTACACTACACTACACTACACTACACTACACTACACTACATACACTACACTACACTACACTACACTACATTACACTACACTACACTACACTACACTACACTACACTACACTACACTACACTACACTACACTACACTACACTACACTACACTACACTACACTACACTACACTACACTACACTACACTACACTACACTACACTACACTACACTATACTACAGTACACTACACTATACTACACTACACTACACTACACTACACTACACTACACTACACTACACTACACTACACTACACTACACTACACTACACTACACTATACTACACTGCACTACACTACACTACAAGGCACTACACTACACTACACTAAGAAGTTCTGAAGAATGGCCGCCTGGGACAGAACTAAGCCCTTTCTGAACCAATTATGATGGGATTGGGTATGTATTTTGGATACAAATGGGATTCTAAAATAATTTTTCGAAGAAAATCTGGAATGTTAGCTAGTGGGCAGGAAATCAGACATTTCTTAACCGATTATAATGGGTTTTGATGTGTTGCTACATTTGGCAATTATCGCAAACTCCTAGAGATGAATTCGCATGATGACCCTATGGTAATCGAAAGAAATATCTAAATATGTTTGTGAGATGTCATATAACAGACCGTGGTCATTAACATAAATTATCAAAAATGTAAAGTTCATCGCTAAAATCGGTGGAAGCGCTGTTATAATGAATCTGAAATATGACTCTCCACTAACCGGTATTTTATACGTCAGTTTTTTCATAATTTGGGAGGCCCTTGTGAAATTTGATGAAAATCAGTGTACCGGTCGGTAGTGGCAGGTTTTTTTTGCAATATTGTTGAAAAGTAAAGAATTTACGAAAACCAAACAAGAATTAATAGATTTTAATAAATTTAAATAATAATTATTCCAGAAGGATTCTCATTGAAAATTTCTGGTGGTGTACTCCGAGATTTAAGTATACATTCATGGTAAAATATAGTTGGGTGTTGACCACAACATATGATGTTGACCATACATAAAATTAGACTTGTAAAAGCGGGCTGATATTCATTTTACTTGTGCTTACGTAATAAAAGTAAGTAAAGCAATTATGAAAAATTTCGGCCTCGAAATTTTTGGGGATTTACCATCCGGTTTCGTGATGACTATATGTCTATTAGAACTCTACAGCGCAGACGGTTTGTCTGATCGGGATGCAATTTTTTTCACATGTCCATCCAACATACCAAATCCGAAATTTTGAATTAAGGAATTTTGATATATGAGATTTTTTAAAAATACTGGATTTTGAAAGTGTAGTTAAACTGAAAATCAAGAATTCTTTCAAATCATATGAAATTCAGAAAACAATTCTAATCCGGCTATAATCTCAATCGGGCTTTAAGTTTAGTTTACTTAAATTTAAATGTGTGTATAATATTTGTAGTATGATGAACTGAATTTCTCCTCTCCTCGGAATTGGGATAAAGATTCGTAGAAATTCATCCAGGTATCGTTTTGAAGAGAAGAACAATTTCCAAGAGAACTGTGTAGCTGCTAAACATATACACTTTTCTAAACTGTGACCTGATGAAAAGACAGTGCACATGCTGAATATTAGATGAACAATTACTATGTAGGTCAATATACAGAAAGAAGCCATTATGCTTTATCCCAAGCACGTTCAAAAATTATAATGGATCCCATTTCCTCCAAACAAATGGCCTTTGCTCAGTTGGATCTAGCATAACAAATCAAGACAAAAAAAACGAACGGGGTTCAAGCTCCACCTGAACAGCAAATGTTTGGTAAAATATAAGATCTTTCTCAAAAGGGATTTTTTTAGTAACCCCATTTCCATCCAACATAAAGAATCCCATCATAATCGGTTAAGAATTGATCTTGCTCCGTCTCAAGTAGAAATTCCAGAAAACCTCCAAAAAATCATTTAAGAATCCCATTTCTATCCAGCATACCCAATCTCATCATAATTGGTTAAGAATTGGTTGAGTTCCGTCTCGTGGCCATATTCCAGAACTTCTTCCAAAAATCGATTAAGAATCCCATTTCCATCCAACATATCCAATTCCATCATAATCATATTCCAGAATTTCTTCCCAAAATCGTTTAAGAACCCTTTTTCCATCCAGCATACTAAAGCCCAATATCATCTAATACTTCTTCCAAAAATCATTTAAGAATTCCATTTCCATCCAACATATGAAATCATGTCATACTCGCTCGGTTAGGAATTGATTGAGTTCCGTCCTAAGTGGCCCTATTCCAGATTCTTTCCCAAAACCATTAAGGAACCCCATTTTCATCCAACATACCTAATCCCATCCCAGGTAGCCATATTCCATTACTTCTTCTGAAAATTAATAAAGAATCCCATTTCCATCCAGCATACCTAATCTCATCAAAATTGGTAAAGCATTGATCGAGTTCCGTCGCAAGTAGCCATGTTACAGAGATCATCCAAAAATCATTTAAGTATCCCATTTCCATCCAGCATAGCCAATCCCATCATAATTGGTAGAATCCCATCATATTTCAGAACCTCTTCCAAAAATCATTTAAGAATCCCATTTCCATCCAACATACCGAATTTCATCACAATCGGTTCATAATTGCTCGAATTCCGGCCCCAGGTGGACATATTCCAGAAATTCTTCCAAAAATCATTTAAAAATCCCACTGCTACCCAACATAGTCAATTTCATCATAATAGGTTAAGAATTGATCGAGTTCCGTCCCAGGAGGCCATATTCCAGAATTGCTCCTAAAAATCATTAAGAATCACATTTCCATCTAGTACCCCTAACCCCACCATAATCGGTTAAGAATTGTTGGAGTTCCAGTCCCTGATTAAATTCGATCAAGTAGATTAAATTTAAAAACATTCGAATTTAACGGACAATCGAGTTTAACGGACTCCCCAATTAGTCCGTTAAATCGAGGTTTTTCTGTATAACGTTTTACGTTAAAATGTCGCGTAATCAACGCAACAATTTAACGCAACATTTAACATAACTTTGTATTTAACGCAGCGTGTAACAGTAATCCAAAACTAGTCCCCTAAATGTTTTACCAAACATAAAAAGGGTTTGACCCGAATGTCCGCCATAATCGTTTTATTTTCTAGATAGTTAGTAGTTTGTCATATAGCATTTTTATATTTAGTTTATTCAATATTGTGAAAAAAGAAATAATTTCGAGGACATTTTTTTTAATGCCTGTTTTTGTTGTCAGGATGCGCTGCGCTCAGTACTCATGTGTTATTGCATATAATTTGTTGTTGTATCGTTTTGATTCCTTGTGTGCGATTTTGTTCACTTTGTGAAATTTGTCATGTTCCAATTTCCCAACCCAAAACGTTGTATAATAATTCATTATTGCGCGTTGCCATTCAGATTAAAATCTACTAAATTTATTGTTATTATATATTTAGTTCGGCTTGAAAATCACAAAACACACAAAAATTCATATGGTTTCCAAGTGAAAGGAATAAGAACTCAAATAAATTGAACAAAACAATTAATTTGGTTTTTATGCATAAATCGAGAAAACATGGGGTGGGTGTTGGTTTTTGCGGTTTTATATAAAATATAAAAAAAAATTCTCAGATGTTGAAATGCGATGATGCATCATCTTTGCACACCGCATGCCACATTTTTGTTATGGGTGTGCAATTATATAAAAGGGTTTGTCAAAAGTAAAAGTATTGACAACAATTTTCACATTCTCTCAGCATCACACGTGAATCCATGTAATTTTTATAATTAACTCGAAAACCTTATGAACATGCATAAATTTTGACCGCTACATTTATAAATACACGCAGATCGATATACCTTCCGGTATATAAAAAAAAGCAGTAGCACGCGTAACATACCAATGATTTATAATCGGGCGGAAATTAATTCAACCTTGTAACTGTCTGTATTTTATGTAAATTACCGAAAATCTAAATACTTTTCAATTAATCGAACTACCCTGCCTCCGCGCATATGCATATAATACTCCGGTGGTAAACATTATGATCACACGCTATTTCACCTTTCACAAAAGAAGTCAATCACAGATTAAATTATTTCATATTTTACTTCTTCGTAATATTAATTAACGTATCTTTTCTTTCGTGCTTCTACCGAGCTTAAAACGTCTTTAACATTATGTATTTAAACAATTTTGTTGTTGTTGTACACATGTGTAAACATATATACATAATATGTTGGATACACATAAGTATATAATGTAGCACAAGTTAAACGTCAATTAATTATCCTTGAACGTTTAATGTTTGGATATAGAAAAATTTTGATTTGATTTGATTTGATTTCGTTAATCAATCAAAATTATGCTCGGTATTGAGATTAATTCCGAGATGGAGTGTAATAATAAATCTTGGTTGCAAATTATTTTTTTCACGGTGTTAAGATGAACTTCATATATGGTATAGAGGGCACAAAATGTTTAATGTGATCTTGACCGTATACACAAAATGCTATTAATAAAAATTAATTACAAATTTGTTTCGTTCACAAGAGCTACACGTAATTTTGTGACATGCTGTTATATGGGAAAAATGTTTTGTAAAGGACAAGTAGAGATCTGTGATGATCAGCGCGCGACCATCCCTATATAAGCATAATTTTTTATATTCACATTCCGATTTTTATATAATTTAGGAGTGGCGGAGTTTACGATCCACGAATATTGATTAAAATTTATTACATCATGCAGTTGACACTACATCGATATACAATGTTGTAATTGGGTCTATTAGACAAATGAAATAGTTTCTCATGAGATTTTTTTGCAAGATTTGTTTTTAATGTGTTCGCTGTTCGATTCTGATCTATAATATTTTGTAACTTAAAATATTTTGGCATTGATTAATTGTCAATTTAGAAATAAAAAAAACGTTTTACTTATACCGGTAATGTTTACGATTGGTGAAAAAAGTTTTTAAACATTATTTGCCAATTCATTCCGGTTCCTTACAAACACTACATGACCACTGAAACATAGCAACTCTCCGAAATTTTCCGGGTCTCATTGTAATCTCATCAATTGATTAATGAGGATTATACCCGTGACTTACAAAATTATTGTTTACAAATCACGTTGTGGCTGTTTTTAAATCTTAGTATGCTGTGCTATAAATATTTCGTTGCGACTGCTACTACGTCAAACGACAATTTCTATCATTTGAAATTTTGAAGCGAGAAGTAAACAGAATTTTTTTCAAACTAAGGCAGCCAACTAAGATTTACAAAAAATTTTCACTGTGTGTTTTGTACAAAATTATTTAGTAAATTTGAATTTTATAATCTAGTAACCAAGAAGCAGTGTTCTGTCGTGCTCGTGATGCCTACGCTGCGTAGCAAATTAATATTCTACACGGGTATACAGTGTATGTAGACAATTTAATAAATGGCGTCGACTATGTAGAGAATTTGGACAATATGTCGGAAATTACTTTTTCTGCGAACAATCAGCAAAATTCTATGATTTCTTTGTTAATTTTACCATTTCAAGGTGGAAAGTCTCATGCTTACTCCACATTTGATAAAGTTTGAGCTGTTGTAGGATATTTTCGAAAAAATCGAAAAACAATAGACACTTTCCTTACAGTTAAGTTTTTATATCAAACATAGAAATGTCAAACTGTTAATGTACTACAATGAAAAACAAAGTTAAAAAATGATAATAATGAATAATCCTTGCAAATGCGATAGTTTGATCGAAGACCACAGTTAGGCATTTTGCATGTAAAAAACCTTTTTTAGATTTTACATGTAAAAACGTAAATTACAAAAAAAACTCGTATATTTTTTCAAAAATATGCATAATATACTTAAAAAACGTGAAAACTCGCAAAAATAATTAAAAACATTGAATGTTTAATATAAAAGTGTGTTTATAATTATAATTAAGATTACAAATTACAATGAAAAGAAAATCTTGATTTCGTTCATTTTCATTTCATTTAAAATAACCTTTCATCATTAATTTCAACTGATTTTTAACCTTTAGTTATCTACATTTAGAAAACATTTATCATCTATCCTTTTACAGTGACATCTCTTTTCGTTTTGAGCAACCTCCAAAAATAAATAAATTAATGTCTACTGACATCTAGCTACATTTGATTAGAACTTAGTTGGATTTTTTTTTTAAAGTATTTATTTCTTTCTAGCTATGTAATAGTGAGAATTAGAGATTATCTTTTCGTATGGAAACATGAAAAAATACGATACACGAATCAGTTACATTCAAACTCTTAATGTGAAAACATATCGAACGTCAACTCTCTTAACTCCGAAAAAAATAGTGTATTTTAACTAGGAAGCCAGAAATGTAAGTACTTGTTTTATATTAAAAATGTTATATCTTAATACTTTGTTAATTGAATATGTCAATTAGATGTGTTATTTTAAGTGAAATTAGTTAGATTTAATGTGTTTAATAATGAAAATAACACTAAACAGTGTGCCAATAATTGGGGTTAAAATAATTTCCTTTTTTGGCACTAAGGTGCCAATAACTAATTTATGTGAAACCACAATTATTGGTACATGCCAATTATTGTGCAAGTTATTGTGCCAATAGTTATATTATAACTTACTTGAAATTCTAGAATTAAAAATTGCCAAGGAAAAGGAACACTTATACCGAATCCGATGTACAAAAAGTATTACACGAGATCAAAATTAGAAAAATTAGTAAAAAAGCGGCATCAAAGATTTTCAATATTCCAAGATCTACACTGCAGTTTAGATTAGGGTCTAATTTTTTGAAAGTTCGACGAATAGTTCACTGGATTAAAATTTCTCAACAAAAAGGTTTTCCTAAACCAAGAGAAGATGTTACTCAAGCACTAAAACAGTTTTTACTAGAGAATGATAGATCACATCCTTTTGGGGAAGGAAACATGCCAGGTAAAGGGTGGTTCAAATCATTTTTCACGCAACACCCATCTCTATCGTTCAGAGCGCCAGACCCAGTATCTTCGGCGAGCGCTACGGTAGCAATTTCTGACATCAATTCGTGGTTTGATGCTATCGAAAAGTTTTTAACAGACCAGGATTATATTGATATCTTGAAAGATCCCACACGAACTTTCAACGGTAACGAGAAAAAATTTTTATTATGTCCGAAAACAGAAAATGTTTTGGCAGCAAAAGGGTCCTTAACAGTAAGGTTTACTTTGTCGGCTGCAGGAGTGGTATTACCGCCTATGATTGTTTACCCTTATAAAAGGGTGCCTGATGAAATAAGAAAATCGTTGCCCAAAGCATGGGCCATGGGATGACAAAGGAGATATTCTATGAATATATCTTCAAAGTTCTCCATCCATATCTGCTGCAGATAGGTACCAAATTTCCCATAATTTATTTTGTAGATGGGCATGCTACACATTTGACATTATCAGTCAATAAGCTGTGTGTTAGGTTGGAAATAATTTTAATAGCCCTGTACCCCAACGCCACGAGTGCGGAAACAATTAAAAGTAGTTTAAATCCTGTGGCCTTTACCCATTTAATAAGCAAGTGATTAAAATATCAAAATGCCTGGGAAGATCTACCACAAAATCTAATGAAAACCTTAAGCAAAATCTCAATCGAATTCAAGATGATGCATTTATAAAGCTTTATGCAACTGTTGATGAAAGCAAGCTCGAAGACTTAAAAAATCTGGAGAAAAATGACACTGAAACGAGCAACTACAATGAAGATTTTTCTGTTTTATTCGATCTGTACAAACAATTTAAATGTGGAATAAACCCCAAACAAATTTGTCATACTGCTAATAAATCAACGCAAACTGATCCAGAGTACAAGATTATAGAAGATTTGACTATAGATATTGGTTCAATCAACAAATTTTTAATATTAAAAGATCAACCAAACCAGCAGATTCAAATCGAGACATTTAGTACTACCGATGCTACATTTCAACCTAACGATTATTTAGGCACCGAAGTTAGAACAAACTCCAACGCTATACCATGCATAGTTGTATCATCGGAGACAACCAGGTCAATAGAAGAATACTTAGATTATCCAGAAACTCCTTTGAGGAAGGGATGCAAACCAAACAAAACACAGAAACCATTTGTTCTCACTTCACCTTTGTGGATTAAACAAGAAGAAGCCAAAAGAAACCAGAAGCAGAAAAATGAAAAGGATAAAGAGAACTGGAAAGCAGAAAGAATTAAAATCAAACAATTAAAAGAATTACAAAAAAACTCCTAACCCAAGCGTGTGAGGAAGACCAATCCGACAATTCAGCAATCGACCAAATCTCAAACTCACACTACAACGACCGACAAAATATTAATTTCAATAGAAAATGGTATTGCAAATGAAAGTTTTGTAACATCCACTCATTTAGATATGAGGATCGGCGAACATACTATCGAGCCAACTTTTGAATTTGGGAATAATTTAACGGAAAACATCAATGGGTGCTTCAACAAAAATGTATCTCCACCCGTACATAGTGAAATGAGCAATTGTGAACCTGCAACCGAAGGAACAACTCTCCTGCAAGCGGTAATATGTGTTAAAACTGTACCTATGCATTATCTAGAAATTCTAGTTCCGCAAATTTTGGACTAACGTGCCATAAATGTACTCGCGAATTTCATTTGAAATTCATCATAAAATCAAAGTGCAATTACATTCCCTTATTTATATGCAATGAATGCAAAACCTGTGAATGATGAAACTTTGTGATAACTGATAGTATTATATACATATACGATTGAATCTACGTACTGATTATATTTTGATACTAGTAGGACTAGATATTTATATTAATTTAAGATTTTATTTGAAATATATGTTTTGACTGTTTTTTGCACTTTAAAAATTCGAATTTTATTAACTATCCCAAAAATAACCTACTGCAACGTGCCAATAAATGTAGATTTTCCATATGCCAATTATTATGCAAGAATGCCAATAATTGTACTTATTTAAAGTGCCAATTATTACAGAAATGTGCCAATAACTATAGATTTGGGAAAACATGTGGTTCTTTCTAATATTTAATTATTTTTCAAATTTTATTTAAAACAAATTGATTTCTACGCTGCGAAGTTAACTAAATATTATACATCGGTGTACGTAGACAATTTAATAATTGGCGTCGACTATGTAGAGAATGTGGACAATATGTCGAAAATTACTTTTTCCGCTAACAATCAAAAAAATTCTACGATTTCTTTGTTAATGACACCATTTCAAGGTGGAATGTCTTATGCGTACTCCACATTTGATAAAGCTTTAGCTGTTGTAGGATATTTTCGAAAAAATCGAAAAACAATAGAAACTTTTGTTAGAAAACTTCATACACAGTTATGTTTTTCTATCAAACACAGAGATGCCAAACTGTTAATGTACTACCACAGATAATAATTAAAAAGATGTGGATCTTTCCTACAACCGCGATGTATATGAAACAAAAATTATTAAATTCCATACCCTGTTATAATAGGGGTTTTGGAATTTATGTTAGCAGAGATCAGATAGTTTAGCTATTTAATATATTACTCTCTTTCATACCAAAGTAAAATTTCATAAACAAATTTTATATGTAAAATGTTCGTTTGTGTACGACACAAACGAAAAAAAAAACGTATGCTACCCGTTTATTATTATCGATCCTTTGAAAGTATCTGTTTCTTTTACGTACATATTTATGTTAAATATAAATATGTACGTAAGAGAAAGAGTATATATATTATACTCTTTCTCACAGGAGGTCATAGTTGTTTTCATTTTGATCACCGATCAAAAAGTTTAACACACTGTGCCGTTTGGTCGGTAAGGACGTTCTAGATATTTTATATTATTCATATATAATATTGTGAATGGAATTGCTCACCACACGTCAAACAAAATAACATTAATAGGTACACTCGGACCTCTCTAAATTGGCATGTGTTATTCCAATAAAAATGGTTGAACATGTCGCAGGATTTTCTAGATATGGTATAGTATTCTTATAAGATTGCGAACGGGATTGCTCATAAATCATAGCAATTCACATAAATTTCAGATAAGTCTGAGCATAATCACTAGTCTATATATGAACAGAGAATACTTAGGTCTATTTGAATTAGTGTGTATGTGTTATTAAAGTTATTCTAACAAAATAACAGGATTTTCTAGTTATCGTTTATTATTTATAATATATATATATATATATATATATATATATATATATATATAGATATATATATATATATATATATATATATATATATATATATATATATATATATATATATATATATATATATTATATTATATTATAATATTGCGAATAGAACACATCACATTTTATTGGAATAATAATGCATAAAAATTAAGTTTGGACTGTGTGTTTGTAATTTTTGTGACGTGTGAGCAATTCCATTCACAACATTATAATATGAAGAATATTCGATATGCATATATAAAATCCTCAGACGAGCCTAACCATTTCAATTGGAATAGCACATACCAATTTAGATAGGCCTACGTGTTCTCTATCGATACTTATTAGTGGACATGCCTATATATATCTTAAGTTTAAGTTAGGTGGTATATCAATTCCAATCGTAATATTATATGAATAATAAAAAAGATCTAGAAAAACTCCAAACGACTCCAATCTTTTTCATATATTCCACTAAATCATGCTAAATCGGACTAAATCGTACCAATTTAGAGAGGCCTGGGTGTCCTCTATCCATATACATACTAGGACTTATGCCCAAACGTCACTGAGATTTATGTTAATTTGTATGACGTGTGAACAATTTCACTCGCAATAATGTATGAATAATATACGATATTTAGGAAATCGAAAGACGAGTACAACCATTTTTATTGGAACAATACATATAAATTTTTATAGGGATGAGTATCCTTTATTCATACATACCCATGATTATGCTCAACCGTCTCGGAGATTTATGTTAATTGGTATAACATGCTTGAGCAATCCCATTCGCAATATTACATATATGAATAATTTACAATATCTAGAAAATCCCTTTACGGGCTAAACGCTTTTTATTGAAAAGATCCATGCCAATTTAGAAAGGTTTAAGTATCACCCGTTCATATCTAATTACTTTGTTAATAATTTAGAGCGCACTTTCGAAAATTGTCAGGCTTATCTAAAAATCAGCCAGCCAAAAATTATCAGACGTTCGGTTAGGCATGGAAATAAATAAATATAGTGGGGTGGCTAAATAAATTGAATAATAATAAATAAATTGGTTTTCATGGTCAAAAGTTACATGTCAAAAGTCGAATTGCGCTTCTATGGTTCTATGGTGAGGCCAAATCGATCTTCTTTATTATCCGATATTGAGATATCTGTTTTTGAAATTTTCAAAGAAGTGGTCGTTTATGCTTCAGAAATGTGGGGTGGTTTTCATGGTAAAGGGTGGTTGGTGGCTGGAAAATGGCAGTGCACTAGTAATGTAAACTCATGAATCGATTGATCACAACTAGGGTTAGCAGTTCAAAAATGAAACGGCATGTATACCCTGTACCATAATTCTATACACCACATCGAAGTATTATGTAAGTTTACGAAAAATTTGGGTAAAATCAATATCGAGCTGTAATTTTCAACATCTTGAAAGATGTGCAAAAGCTAGTCAAAACAAATTTATTACTACCATGCTTCAGATAATATGAAATAAGGAAAAATGTTAATAAACAATTGTATATGCTTGATCATTTTTTAGAAACAAATCTAAATACATAATACATTCCCCAATGCAATCTTTCCAGTGTGACCTGATTTCATTCATTTTATCCAAATAAAATAATTACGAGTTTTGTTATTTTAATATTCTTAAATTCAAATCACAATCATCCGTATAGTACACGTAGAAAAAGTATGTAATTAATTTGGTAAAATCAGTATAGATAGCTGGTATATACATAATGTAAAGTAAACACAAATATCTATATGTATAATACATGTTTATTCACTGCGACCATTAGAAAACTTTTCCTTTCGATTGATAATTTTAACGTTATTTTTGTATCGCATAAACCTCCAAATATTGTTTCTCAAATTTTTACTTACATTTCATTTTGCACACCAACCACATAATGCCTCTATTCCATGGAAATAATCTGCTGTCAGCAAAAATAAAAGCGAGAAGAAAATATAGATATTGCTGGTTGTGTACGAAACAAAACATGTTGTCAGTAAAATTTTGCTGAGAGGGGAAGTGTGATAGGGGAAGTTTGCTGCCATAATGCTGCCATAAAAAATGTAAATTGGAGTATTTTTATGGCAGCAGTTTTCACACATCTACAAAACATGTGTGTAAAGATAAGAAATTTTTCTCACACTCATATAAAATAAATTGTTCGCCATTTTTATACTCAAATGTCGATTTATTTTTTTTTTTTGGGCTGAAATTTATTAACGTTAGTGGTTTTTTGTGGTGTATATATTAAAATTCGAATTGTACGAAAATGTACAAATTAAATATTTTATGAAATTTTTATGTTATGCTAAAATGTAAAACCATAAAATTTTACTATAAAATGAAATAAAAAATATTTCTGTTCTTTGTCACTCTCATGAAATTTAAAAAAAAATTTTTTTTGCGTATTATCAGCAAAAAAACTGCTGTCAGCAAATGTTAACCATGGAATTAAAGCTTAATATTCAATTTTAGCCGCACACACGCTACATACAAATATACAAATAAGCGATCCTTTTCCTTTTCTTGTCATCTTCGAGTATTTAATTTTGATAAATCTAAACGAAAACGAATATTCGATCGTGTATACAAACTCACAAAATATTATATATACAAGTATGTAATTATATACATATAATACTCTTTCTCTTACGTACATATTTATATTTAACATAAATATGTACGTAAAAGAAACAGATACTTTCAAAGGATCGATAATAATAAACGGGTAGCATACGTTTTTTTTTTCGTTTGTGTCGTACACAAACGAACATTTTACATATAAAATTTGTTTATGAAATTTTACTTTGGTATGAAAGAGAGTAATATATTAAATAGCTAAACTATCTGATCTCTGCTAACATAAATTCCAAAACCCCTATTATAACAGGGTATGGAATTTAATAATTTTAGTTTCATATACATCGCGGTTGTAGGAAAGATCCACATCTGTTTTTGTTATCTGTGGTACTACAATGAAAAACAAAGTTAAAAAATGTTAAAACCCAAAAAAGCTTTTTCACAAATTACAATCAAAAAGTTTATTTAAATGGTTAGTCATAATTATTTTCAACTTTTAGTTAGTTATCTACATTTAAAAAATAATAATCATCTATCTTTTTACAATGCCATCTGTTTTCGACTTGAAGAAGCACCAAAATAAGATAAAAAAACTGAAGACTTATTTCTTTCTATATGTAGTGAAATTACCAATGGATACTAATTACAATTTGGCGTTGTCGTTATCTGTCAAAAAAAAAAATGTCAACCGAATCCAAACAATTATCAAACCAAAAAACCAAATACTTATAAGTACTTGCGATGTGTCTGAGCTGAATGGTCGATTGGAACGCATAAAAAAATTATGAATTGAGTAAAACATAACCTAGAAAGTATTAGTTATAAAAGCGAATCATGTGATAAATGTAATTTGTGATCAATTGTGTTTAATTAAAATATAATTAATAAAAATATAACGTTTCATATAGCGAAAAAAAAATAAAAAGGAATTGGTCTTTTGCCGAGACAAAAGCTCCCATTCATACATATGGAAATAGACATACTGGGAGGCTAAGCTCTGGACATATTAGTAAGTGCCAAATTGTAGACATAGACAATACATTCATTATTATTATAAATTTTAGGAAAATTTTACAACGGCTAATAGTGGCGAAGTAAAATAGCGGTCTTTATGGAGAACATACAAATCCTCGAAAGATCGAGGGAGCGGTGGCAGTACATCGATATTTCCATTTTTAGAAATAATGGTCTCACTCTCGATTTGTCGGTGTGGTGAGCGAACCCGTCGATCCAGTGGTGTCATGCACAATTACATTTAGTGGAAATTGACGACGAAGATAGCGCTTCACAAGATGTCGACCAAAATGTGTTAGTGAAACGCAAAAGGAAGAGCAACAGCGACAAACTTGCCGATATAAAAATCAAATTGTATTACGACGAAAAAATCAAAGTGTAATACAGAAAACAAATTAATTTGGATATTTTCTATAGATGTTAATTTTCAAATAGTACCATCAATTTTCGGTAAATAAAATTTGCGTAACACTATTCTCGTAATCGTAATGGAGAAATCAAAAATTTGTATTCTTGAAACCATTACGAAAATAAGAAAGTGGGGACTAAAAAATAATGACATTTCGTAATGAGGTGATCAAAAATGTCATTCCAATTGAAAACCTTACGCGAAACGGATGTGGCATCCACCTCGTCTTCCACTATTCATAGTAAAAAAAAAAAAAAAAATTTAATAACGTAAAAATTTATTGATCACAAGCACAACACAACGAAATGCCAAAATATTTCAATTTTTGTAGTAAAAATTAGCTGTGCTTAAAAATAATAAATAAATTCCGTTTAAGGAGTTTTCTGGGCTACGGGTTTAAAAAAAAAAAAAATTTACAATGGAACAGGTACGTTGTTGTCGACCTCTACAAAATCTCGGCCGAACCAAATTTCACCACCATAAATATCGGAAATAAATTCGTTTACTTCATTAACGTCGTTACTGATGTCAATATTATTTCAAAAGTTCAGAAGCTTTTCCAAATGAGTCCAAGTTTATTAAAATGGATTTAAACATTAATTTTTTATAATGCACCTTTATGTTTTGTATTATTCCATTGTCCAACGGCTGCAAAACTGCTGTAGTATTGGCTGGAAAATATATAAGTTTTACATTCGTTAAAAATATAACAGGATTGCAAGTGACGTTGTCTAAAAAAAAGCAGAATTTGTCTCTTCTCCTTTTGCATGTCGATATCTAATTTAATAAGATATGATTCATCAATTTCTGAAGTGATCCAAGCCTTACGATTGGCGTGCCAATTAATCGGCAGTGTTTTAAAGGCAAGGTTTTAAAAGCAGCGAAGTTAATGGGGACATTGAAGAAAGTGACTATTTTAGGTGGTGTCATGAAATTCGTCAACATTTGGAAGATATTCTAAACTCAATTAGACAGCATTTTCCAGATGAGCAGAAAGAAAAGCTTAAAAATTACACATGGATTCGAAACCAATTCATACTTCAGAAAATACCAAAATAATTTACAGTTAAGGAGTACGAAGTCTTCAATGACATGATTTCAGATTCCTGACTACTGTCCATATTTGAAACAGTATTTTTGCCAGAATTTTAGTGCCCTTTAAGAGAAGATTATCCAGATTTATCAATGAAAATACTTCTCCCTTTCGGTGCGAGTTATCTGTGCGAGTCCGGATTTTCTTCATATGATGCAACAAATACCATAACACACTCGATGCAGGAGGTAACATGAGGATTCAACTTACAACTATAAAACCAGACATACAAGAATTATGTAAAAGTAGGAGGCAGGTCCACTCGTCCCACTAACAATTTTCGTTTTTTATAATCTATATATATAACACAAAAAATGTGTATATGTCCGTTATAGACTTTAAAACCATCCAATAATGTGAAGATGGTTTAAGACCACCAAAACAATACATTAGGCACATTCGGTTCATTCATGAAGTCGGTTTTCGACTTTTCCAATACAAAAATTTTCAACCTAATCAAAGGGTAGCGTTACTCGCAAATGAATTAAAACATTAGTGTGTAGTTGGCGCATAATACAGACTGTCAACACAAAAAACAATGATCTGTCATTCTCATCAGAAAGTTTTATGGTTTGTGGTTATCGCGTCGATCATGTCAAACAATCGAATTAGAAAAATAAAAAAACCTCATAAATAGTAAAAACTATTTGTTTTCGAGAAAATTGATGGTGATTTCTTGAAGTATTGTTTGCAAAAATTATTTCACCCGAACAACGTGAAATACGATTATATTAAAATAGGTTGAGAGAGAGAGGCAGTCAAAACCGGTAGAAACATCCGAACAACATAAAGCACGTCTAGAACAAGTTCGAATCAGAGCTACTGCAGCAATAGCAGCTAAAACTCCTCAACAGCATGAAACCCGGCTTGAAGGTAATCTATTACGAGCGTCTCAATCGAGACAAAGGCTGCGACTACACTAATCATTCGAATGTTGTAATTGGGCCGATGTGCACTCTTTGTTTGTAATGCCACGCACTGAAACCTCAAAAGAAATCACCCAGTTTGTGTTGTTCGAATGGTAAAATCAAGCTGTCACCGCTGGTAGAGCCACTTGAACTACTTATAAGCTACATTTCTGGCAACACACCGTTGTCAAAACATTCTTTGGAAAATATTCGGAAAAATAATTCGAGCTTTCAAATGATTTCGTTCGGAGTTACAAACATTGTTTTTTTTTCGTTTTTACACAAAAAAATACATCAAAAGTAAAATATATTCTCCAGTTTTTACGCCAACATTCAAAGTGCAAGGACAAATTTACCACCAAATCAATTTGTTAACAGGAAATGAAGAAGAAGAAGTTGATCAACGTTGCGCTGTTATCAGCGGAACACGACGTGAAATTATTTCAAATTTGCAACGTTAATTTCACCAGCATAATCATTTGGTTAAACTATTCAAAGTCGCCTTGGATCAAATGCCATCAGATGATTACAAAGTCATTATAAGAGCCGATAAAACACTATCCGGTGACACAATCAATGAAGTGGCAGTCGTTATGGTTTTAACGGAATTATAGGTTTGGCCCTTCAATATCCAATACTGTTTTGGCAAGGTAAAGATGGATACCATTTCAACGTCATGCAGATAAACTCTGTCACTGGTGGAGCAACAACAAAAAACGTTTGTTTTTTTACTTTGAAGTAAAAGTTTACTAAATTTCGTCCAAAAGACATAAATGAGTTTGTCTGTTTATTTAAGGGAAACAATTTATTACACAAAACTATTCATATTACAGGTTTCATCTACACTCAGAAAAAAGATTACTACCAAATACTTAGTTAAATAAATTTGGTTGTTTTAACACAAAATTCTGAGCTAGATAAACCAAATCTCTTGTTTAATTTAGAAACTTGGTATTTCCTTACTTGGTTACTACGAAAAATGGTTGAAATTTGAGTTACTAGGATGTTGGTACGTAGTTTTGTTTAATTTCACTAAAAGAAATTTTGTTAGGTGAACAATATTATTGTTATATCTAACAAAGTATTTTGGTTTTTCTTAATTACTTATTTTGACCAATAAGTTTTGTCATTTAACCTAAGACTTGTTAAAAATTACAACATTTACGAAGGAGTTGACAATTGCGTAGCGAATCATTAAAATTCGCTAAGGCATTGAGATTATACTTTAAATGTAAGTTCAAAGTATTTTTAATATTTTTGTAGTTTGGTTACTGCAGTCGACGAGCAATGAGACGACCAAATTTTTTAAGATAAAGAATTCAATGTTTGATTAATTCTAAACCAAAGTTCCAAGTTCCAGCGTCTTGGTAAAAAGTAAATTTTATCAAAACATTAAGTTTCACTTACTCACACTAGTTTGTGTATTTTAAAAAGAATTTCGTCAATGTTAACAAATAATTCGTTGTTTAAACCTAAAACGTTTTCAACATTAACCTCCAATTTGGTTACATTTACTAAGATAATTTGGTAGAATTATAGTAAAATATTTTTTTCTCTTGGTCGATTTAACAAAATAGTTGGCCAGTGTTACCATTTTTTCCACTTATATCCATTAAAATAACCATATGTTTTTGGTTAAATTAACTAAGTTAAAAATTAAATAACCACGATTTGGCTATTTAAAATTATAATTTTATTCAACTAAAATCTTGTTCTTTCTTTAACTAAGATGTTTGGTTGATCGAAAACCACCAAGATTTTTGCAAAATAGACTCAGATTTTTGTTTCTTTTGACCCAAGTTTTTCTCTGAGTGATATATGGATTATTATGCATATTCCATTATGATAAGAGCTCAACAATCCGTAATCAGCGCATACAGCTTTTAAGCTTCCATTAAATGTAAACCATACCGAAACACCAACATGTAACATCGGTAAAAATTCTGACATGGCTGCAGCATTAAAAACAAGCTCACTTACTGTATGGGATGAATGCACTGTGGCGCACAAAAAATCTCTTGAAGCTCTTGACCGTACTCTCAACGATTTCAGAGAGAATGATCGAGTGGAGCACTATTGCTTCGTGCTGGTGATTTTCGACAAACTTTGCCAGTGATTCCAAGATCAACACCAGCCCATGAACTAAACGCATATTTGAAAGCGTCATTTACTTCAAGATGCTGCTGCGCAAATATTCGCCAAACAGCTTTTGGATATGGGCGATGGAAAACTTCCGATTGCTCCGACTCCAAGTGAAATATCTTTTCCACCAAACGTTTGCCAAATGCAGTCATCAATTCACAATGTTGTGCAAACATTTTTTCCCGATATTACAAACAATTTCAAAAATCATGATTGGCTTTGCGAACGAGCAATTTTGGCTCCGAAGTGTGATGATGTCAACAAAATAAACAATCAAATTCAATTGACGGTACCCACTGAAGTTTTCAAGTACAAATCGATTGAAACAGTTATAGATGAGGAACAACCTGTCAACTATCCAATAGAGTTTCTTAACTCTTTGGAACCATCTAGAATGCCACCACACATATTAATTTTAAAAGTTTGTTCATCGTTGATGCTCATTCGCAACTTAGATTCATCCAAATTGTGCAACGGAACAAGACTTGCTGTTAAAAAACTATTGCCGAATTACTGTTCTGTGTAAACTATTATGCCTTTGTAGGGCTCCGCAGCTCAAACAGTTTGAGAACCGCTGGTGTAGGCTAACAAACATTGGGTTTAGGTTTCAGTCTTAGAGTGGCAGAATTTTTTTTTTTTAATTCATCTTCGATCGTTAATTTTTTTAATTTTACGCTTTCCAAAAATGAGATAGATGGTTCGGTTGCCAAATTATTTAAGAAAATTAAGAGTGGCCATAACCTATAATAGGTGATAAGGCCTTGCCAAATAGACATATGTACATATAATTTTATAATTACCGCTCGTGGGCGCAACAATTTTTCACAAAATATTGTTTAGGTTCGTCTAGTAATTACGTCTAAGTGAATCACAACACAAGGTGTAATTAATAATCTTAAGTATGCAATTGTTTAATAATAGGTACATTCATTGTAATGTACATATAGACTGTGGGAGGTTCGTATGTAACAAAATTTCCATGCAAAATTGTTTAAACTCCTATTCATTACCCTCGCGTGGTAGCTATACATACGTATGTATATTTGGTGAACCTTGGCGTATATTTACGATGATTTAATTATGTTCATGTCTACTTACAGTTTAAATTAGATAACCTTACCAATTTTATTTAATCATATCGTGTACGTATATATGTATACCACAATTCCCGCCCACGATTATATATAATAATTTTGTATAATTGTACGAAATCAAATTTGGTTTCGGGGCATATTTTAACTTTATAAATCAACAAGCCGGGTATGGGGTATATCAATGCCGCTTGTATATGCCATACATATGTGAAGTCAAAAATGCGCACGCACGCTTCATTAGTTATGGTTGCGCGCGACATGATACTGATTTCACTTTGAAGTAAATAACTAATGTGTAATGATAAAGAACAATTTGATGGAGTATTATAGATATGTAATAAAGTTCCGGGTTCCAACAATTAAATTACGATATAAAATTTAGTGTCTGCACTCAAGTGAGACAAACAAGTATGTAATTATTGTGTTTGTGCGTTGTGTAGGTATTTAAATTGTGTGCTGGCTGTGCATGTCAATATATGGAAAACTAATTTAGTTACCTTCCAGCTGTCCAAAAAAAAAATTTATAAATTAACAAAAATTTGTTACAGATATAGTGAAGGTTAGGCAGACTATATCGACTGATAGTTTTTTATATCAAAAAATCTTAAAAAGTAAAAGTCGCAGAACCGACTGATTATATATCGTTATATACGTAATACCATCATGTTATGGCAAAACGCTATATACCGAATTATTTTTGAAAAAATTAACAATATTTTAGAGATGATTTGACACTTTCTCCATCTCTAAACAAAGCATCATCTTCACAATTTCACAAAACATCTTTATTTATTTTGACGTGCTCTCACTTCAATCATAGTACCATAATATCGCATTTTGTCGACTTCGCTTTAAGTTATAAAGCTTATATCGAATTCATTTCACTTTCGTTTTAATAAAAAAAAAAAAAAAAATTAAATGTTAAGTCGCAGAGATAAGCCGTAATAAATATAAAGTTATCCGCCTTAACGTAAACATAAAATCTTCCATCAATCAAGTTCAAAGGTTTAATTCGAGACAATTATTAGACGAGAGAGTAATCCTATCATCGCTATAGATTATGACGGAATGTTTAAGACATACAACAAAATATTTTTAATCTTGATAAGATTTTGATGATTTCTTGTTTGTTTTTTTTATGTTTGGTGCAGACACGAAACATTTTCTTCCCACATCAATAAATGTGTAAGTAATTAAATTGCTTAGCAAGTTTGTCTTTAAGTGTTGTTGCTGAATGTAATGAATAATAACAATATTTAATTGTTAAGATCATTAACATTAACATTGATTTTTGTTGTGTTGCGCTATTTAACAAAATTTGCGTGCTCTTTGATGTGACTTACAAATTGTGTGTAGCTTATACGGGGAGTGCGTACTTGAATTTGAATGAACCCAATATTTATTCATACACTTGAACTCATTGAAATATATTTGTAATTGGTTTCTTCTATTTGTTTGAAATAGTTTATACCATAAATGTATTTTAAATTATTGTTCACAGATGGCGTCGCAAAGTCCCTAAATGAAGGTTCCTGATCACAGACAAACCACCATATTCCACAATATTGATTAGCGTTGTTCCAAAATACTCGAGTGGGTACGAGATATGTTTGAAATGTTTTGGATCAGACAATAATTTTGACAATACCACTATAGTGTGTGGATAACTACAGCAGGGAAACTTTCGAATTTCATAATGAAACTTGGTATACCGATTAAGTCCAATTTGTGCCAATTAGTGCTCACGGGAAAAAATTAGTGCTAGTTCAGGAGCCGAAAAAACGGGAAAAGAAAATTTAAATTTCGCCTGAAAGACGAAAAAAAATAAAACCCAATTTCTAGAAAGAACCAGAAATAATTTAAGCCTAATTCTAAAACTTCACAAAAGCGGCTCCACCGACGAAATTTGTGCTTATCATAGAAATATGATTTTTATAAATTTTCATTAATAAAGTGAGGAAAAACAAACTAGCCCCTAAAAGATACTATATTGAACATACTGTTGTTCAACGGAATTGGGCCAAATCTGGATTAGCACAAATTCAGCTTCTATATTTTTCGGATGACAATGAACATATGCTGTTTGAAATGCTTATGCTTCGATTTTATAATAAGTTATATCGTTTTTAATTTATTGGTCAACACAAATATTATTGAACGGTTAGACATCTGTATTTTGTATGTTCAATATAGTATTTTATAGGGCTAGTTTGTTTTTCCTCATTTTATTAATGAAAATTTATAAAAATCATATTTCTAAGATAAGCACAAATTTCGTCGGTGGAGCCGCTTTTGTGAAGTTTTAGAATTAGGCTTAAAGTATTTCTGGTTTTTTTTTTCTAGAAATTGGGTTTTATTTTATTTCGTCTTTCAGGCGAAATTTAAATTTTTTTCCCCCGTTTTTCGGCTCCTGTACTAGCACTAATTTTTTCCCGTGAGCACTAATTAGCACAAATTGGACTTATTCGGTATACCAAGTTTCATTATGAAATTCGCAAGTTTCCCTGCCGCAGTTACCCACACCACTTTAGTTCATAAACACAACGTTTGGGCGAAAATAGTTGATTTTTAATTTATTATAGAACATTTACTTGTCGTTCATCATTAAAAAGGTTTTGCTGTAATATTTGCATGCTGTAATATTTGCAGAACCACATTATAACTCAAAACTTCAATTGTAGTGCTGGTAGCAGTTACATTTCGTTCATTAAAAAAAAAAAATCACGTGATATATTATGTGAAAAATCTTGAAAAAGCAACAATTTTGTTATTGGCCTTAAGTTGATAAACCCACCGTTTTGGCGCTGGTAGTTTATTTATTAATTAATATATGTATAAGTCCTGAAGTTCTTATGAAAAATGTCACAAATTCAACTGAAGCGGCTTAGTACTTAAAATTACCGCAATAGTACTGGAGAAGTGGAGAGTGGTATTTTTTCTCATTTCAATATAGTCATGTGGCATATCGTTTGAAATGTCTTAGACCAAGCAACAATTTTGTAACCAGCTCAAATCATTGGTAATTGGTATTTTCTACATTATGGTTGGTGTATTTGTAGTTGGAATTTTTTACATGTAAAAAATGTTTTCTTCTAAATTAAGTTCATTATATATTATCAAATTTGAGAACGAATTTTGAAGCCCATTTTTTATAGAAATCACTAATAATTGTATGTAGAAAACACTAAAGTTTGATGGGTTATCGGAGAGCTTGTCGCATGGAAAAGTGAAGGAAGTATGGCAACGTACACAATTTAGTGAATCAAAACTCAAAGCAAGACTATTCACTAACACAAAAAGTGCTGATAAATGGAAAAATATCTTAACGTTTTTGAAGAAGTCAAAAATGCAAAAAAAATGTAAATATATTTAGGTTTGTGAAGTCAGTACACCAAATTGAAAATTTTGAGAAGTGAGTTTTGTCTACCTCAAATGCGCGAGAAGTTATGGTGTTAAATATATTATACGAAGGATGTGCATAGCAAACTCAACAATCATTTTAAGCAAATTTGTTTGTTTTAAAATTATTCCTATTATGAGGACGAAATTTTGCTCACAAATAACTGGTTATGCCTGCGAATGGTAAAATATTGCGCATAAAATTCTTAAATATCATACATAAACCTTTGACTTAAATTAAAAAAATATTCATTAACCACTTTTTACAGTCAATTTAAATAATTGAGTTCTATTTCTGATTTGCCATTTTGTAGATGAATTTTGTCCACCCCATTATTAGTTTTACAGGACTTTATAAATCTATATACAGAACATTTTTAATTAATATTTTGAGTTTAATTAAATGTCCATCTGTTGAATGAATTTTGTCCACCCAATAATTAGTTTGTCCAGCCTCGGATTATTAGAATATCTCTCAATTTAAATAATCAAGTAAGGTTTTAAAATGGTCCACCAGTTAATGAATTTTGCCCAATCGATAATTAGTTTTACCCGCCTTATTAAACCTTGAGTAAAATTATAAGAATGTTCGTAAAGCGCTATTCGTTGTCAATTCAAATAAGTGAATTATGTTTTAAAATTGTCCGCGTTTATATAAATTTTTTCACTCAATAGTGACATTTGTCCATAAAGCTATGTACGAATTTTTAAAATTTTAACCTAATTTTTTACGTTAAATTATAAGAATGTTGTTTACTGTCAATTGATCAGGCATTGATGTGTTTGAGGCAAAACTAATCATTGAGTGAGCAAACTTCATCAACAGGTGGACAGTTGTAAAATGTAACTCATTTTTTTAAATTGTCATTATGTAGTGTTTTTCTAGTCTTTTATTTTAGCTGGTTGTTGTTCTAGGGCTAGCTTTTTCTTGATGTTTACCTGGCTTCTAGAAACCTCTTTTGTAATAAGCGGTAAAGGTTCTGATCTACTGTGAGTTTATCGTGAGCAATTTATCGCGAACAATTTATCGTAGAACAATTTATCGTGAAAACAATTTATCGTAGAGCAATTTATTGTAGAACAGTTTATCGTAAAATTGTTTATCGTAGTACAGTTTATCGTATATCACAATTAGCGTCTCGGATTTGAAGTATCTTATAACATAACAATTTTTCCAAAATGTATTTCATATAAGACCTCAGCCATTATTAACCATCATAATAAAATTGGGTATATTGGATGGAAATGGGATTCTAAAATCATTATTGGACGATTCCTTAACCGATTATGGTAGGATTGGATACATTGAATGGATGTGGGATTGTAAAATGATTTTTGCAAGAAATTCTGATTGATTGGACGGAAGTAGATGATAAACTGGTGTACTCGCTGGTGAATGTGAAACCGAATCACAATTTTCCACTTTTCCGATTATTATTGTAGAGGAGAGTATAACTAAGCCATTGTATTGCAAGCCCCTGAAACACAAATATGTTGAGCTGATGGGTAGGAGAACTATGTTAAGGGAAATTGTATTACGACCAATTATGCTTATATTCTCAGTATAAGGTAATAGCTTAGACTATTTATAATAATAGGCTGGGAAAAAGTTCGTAACCTTTTTCCCGGTAGATGGTTTTACATTCATATTCCTCAGTAACCATTGATCGTAACGGACAAATCGGTGAAGTGACTAAAAAGTTATCATCTAAAACATGGAGATAAATATAATGAAAAAAATTCGATATATTTTACAATTTTATTATGATAAAGGTAAAAACGAGGCTCAAGCTTGGGAAAAAATTTGTGCTGTTTATGGAGAAGGTGCTTTATCAAAACCAGCAGCAAAGAAATGGTTCACGTACTTTCGTTCTGGAAATATGGATGTCAAAGATGCACCTCGCTCTGGTCAACCAACCACAGGAAAAGTCGATGAAATCATGCAAAAAATTGAAGAAAGAACTAAATATTGATCACAAAACAGTTTTAAACCATTTGAAAATGATCGGATGGATTTCTATCTGTGAAACGCTGCTGAAACAAAACAAAATAGAGCAATTTTTAAAGTAAATAATTACTGGTGATGAAAAGTGGATAAGATAGGACAGCTGAGGTGACGCTTCCCAAACGGTATCAAAGCCAGGGTTAACGCCAAGAAATGTAATGCTGTGTGTTTGGTGGGATTGGAAAGGAATCGTGCATTATGAGGTGTTGCCGCCGGACCAAACGATTGATTCTAATTTTTACAGTCAGTAACTAGCGCGTCTAAGACAACCAATTCAGTTAAAAATTCCAGAATAGATCAACAGAAAGGGTGTTGTATTCCATCATGATAACGCTGGACCACACATATCATTGATGACCCGGCAGAAACTGAATGAGCTTGGATGAGAAGTTTTGATGCACCCACCATATAGTCCTGACCTTGCACCATCGGACTACCATTTGTTTCCGGTTCATACAGAACCATATCTTAATAGTTTTACATTAAATTCACAAGAGGCCTGCGAAAATGAGTTGTCTCGATTTTTCGCCTCTAAACCACATAAGTTCTATAGTGATGGGATCATGGCTCTGCCAAAAAAAGAGCAAAAGTTCATCGATCAAAATGACATATTATGTGTCAATTGAAATAAGAAAACTCTTTTTGTCAATGTCACCCAGTAGGCCAGTAACTTTTTCCCCTAACCCTATATAAACAACTGATTTGGGCTATATTAAGTTTACGAAAACATTCTTCAAAGGTAGGTTAATAAGATATGGATAATTGGGTTTTCTAGGGTTACCTGAATATGTATATAAGGTGGTCAACAGGTGTGAAGATAATCACGAATTGTGTTTGTATTAAAATGCTTGTTCAATGAACAAGGTGACGGCTTTTCGTGCAATTTAAGATGAGTAGAGAGAGGGTTTTCGTTTCGATTGTTTATTTTTACAATATTCATCTTTAATTCTGTTCATTAAACAACTAAACTTTTCATTCGTCTAAGTTTTCGTACTTTATTAAAAAAATATTTGTCATCAATCGCATTGCATTTCGTAAATTCTCTATTTTTGTAAAATTGTAAAATTTTAGCCATACCGTCAATTCTTTTTATTATATTCGACGATACCATGTGGGGGCTAAATTCTTGATTGATAGTTCCTTGCAGTACTCGCAGGATTAAGTTTCCTCCGAGGTGGCCATATTCAAGAACTTCTGCTAAAAATCGTTTTACAATCCCATTTCGATCCAAACCTAACCTTAAGAAATTGTCGAGTTCCGTCCCAGGTGGCCATACTCCAGAACATCTTCCACAAATCATTCTAGAGTCCAATTTCATTAAAATCGGATAAGAAGTGGCCATATTCTAGAAATTCTTCCAAAAATTATTTAAGAATTCCATTTCCATCTAACATATCCAATGCCATCATAATCGGTTAATAAATGGCCGAATTCAATAAAATTTTATAAAGCGAAGACTATAGGGTTAAAACTACGATAAACTGGCACCCAGTATGCCATTTTTCCAATGTGTGGAAAAAACAGTTCCAATAATTGCATACTAAATTCCGCACTACAAATTATGAAAGACACAAAATCTTCGATCTTAAGTAAAAATAATTTTCTTTCTTTTTCTGGAGGTCGATTTCGTTCGAATCCAAGGCACTAAACTTAACGTATTCGTGTACGTATAAGGAGTATAGTATACAATTTTATATTAGTGTGCGTAAGTTTTCGGTGGTTATATTTGTTTGTCTTCTGCAAATATAAACATCAAAAATTATGAATCGGTACAAATCGGTTCACTTTTTAGGGTGCTTATGTCGTTTCGTTGTCTCATTTTTTGACATCTCCCTTTTTTTTAGTTTTGCGAATTAGGAAAAACAGTCGATGATTTAAGAATTTTTTTTATCTTATTAGCACAAATTACTTAGTAATAAGTACTTTGTCGAAGTATGTCGAATAAATGTATTTTTTTCTCGCAAAAACACAGAATTTGCAATTATTTTAAAACTAAACTTAAGTTATTAAATAATTTAATTTTATTTTTATTAATTATATTTGCATTAAATTTTAAATTAAAATGAAAATATCACGGGGGGGGGGGGGGGGGGGGGGGGGGGGGGGCAGTTGTGCAATTTACTCCGAACGATGTGACGTTTAATGGATTAATAGAATGATCCAGTATTCTTGTATCTAGATGATCTGTGGGTATGGTATCAGCAATGTTTGAGGAATCAGCTTCAACTTTTAGCTGTAGTGGCGGCTTGAAATGGGTAAACCAGAGTTTTCAATTAGGAACCTTCTCAACGTATATATTTAGGCTTTTTAGGATTGTATCCTAGGACCCATAATGGATTTACTTGTATTTTGATTCTACTTGATCAGTTTACAGTATTTCCTGTCCTAGAACCATTGAGATCGGCAACTGCAAGTAAACTTACTGATTTTCTCAAAAGAATGGTTTTTCATTTGTATGGAGTTCAACAGTCCGTATTTGCCGATAATGGATTCATAACAGTTGAATGTCTCTAATGGTTTTAACCAAGATATATCTAAACTTCAAACTTAGTTCAAACTTGTCAATAGCCCATTAAATATATTGTCGAAATTAAAATCTTATTAAGTTAACAAATTGTAATTGAATCCCAGACACGATTTTTCTGGCGCCTAGGTCTAATATGAATTTTGTTAGTCGAAAGTTAGACAAAAAGAATTGCACAAATTGTTTGTCTAAATGACTTACTATTCTAAATAGTTTTTACTAGCTACTTACTAGTTATTTCTAGTTCTTATAACGCGTGTTGGGTTTGTAAATTGTTAATTGTCTACCATCGATAAAAAAAATACTTCGAAAATTGAAAAAACTCATATTAAATTAACGAATTAGAATAAAATTTCAGTGAATTATGTTTTACGCCATCTATTGATAACTGCTATGAACTAACATAAACATGCTTAGACTACAGTCCAATTCATGATTTATTTTGTGTAGACTGCGGTGATAATACGATAACAGTAGAGAAAAAAATAATTTGTTGAGAATTATTATAAGTTCCATTTTCCTTTGATGGCTGGAACGTTTACCAGTTCTAATACTTTTCTAAACGTAATAAAATTAATTCTTAAATGTTTTTTTGTTAATTTGGTATTCCCTCCTATAGTTTTAGGTATAATTCCACGCATAAGACGCGTTGCCAAATACTTCAGTATTTCTACATCATGTTTGATTATTTTGGAGTAAAGCCTAATATTCCTGTATAAGTGTAATTTATATTTCCACAAACAATACAAAAGACCACTAATAAACTATTAGAACTGTCAATTGTTAATTAATGAAATGTAGGGTTATGTTCAATTAAGTCTCGATTTGAATTGAACCAGCAGATTACTTATTTCAAGCCGTCATTTTGAATAAGTCGACTTATTTGAAATAAGTCGCGAATTGGTTTACGTATCAAAAATTTGTAAGTACCGACCATCAATTTAGTTTTTCGGAAATTTAGAAAAAAAAGCATCGGGCGCTCGGCTTTAGTCAGTAATTTAACCTAAAAAATCGGCATCAGGCATAAAGTATTAGAAGTTTTAATTATGTAGGTACCTGACATTATTTAAATGTTATAAGCCGGTTTTTTTTTAAATTCTATTTTTCGATTTCGCGAATAGGTAGGTAACAAATTTTAATGCATAAGGTAAATAATACAGGCCTAAGTATTCAAAAAAATATTCATTATAAAAGTTTAATGGTTTTCCCGTAATATCCCTTCTCGATACAATTCTGCTATAACTATTCAGAACTATTGAGAACAATCATATGACAAAACTACCATCAAACTTTTCGATGGATTCTTTGCTTTATGAAATTTCTTCTAAAATGTTTAATTAAAAATAACACTTAATTTTTAATTTGACAAAATTTGACTTAAGCTATGACGATCTCGAACAACTGTTTTTGAAAGAAACGCGACCAAAGTTTCTAATACCAAATTCTTTTGAAAAAATGAAAAAAAATCAATTATTTTTTGCTCCAAAGAACACGAAAAAAGAAAAAATGGTTTGTTTACATTTGTTTAAAGGGAAATCAAAACAAACAACAACAACAAAAATGTTTGTTGTGAGGTTAGGTTTGCTGTATACAGCGCATCTTCAATAGAATTCCTTTTACTTTTTCCTAACAGAAAAGTATGAAAGAAAATTTGAATTTCATACTTTTCTATAAGGAAAAAGTAAAAGGAATTCTATTGGGGATGCTTGTTATTTTATTTTTTATTATTATTCTTACTAGTGTCAAAAGTGTCGGTCGATTCAAAAAAAATAAAATGCAAGTAAATTTAGCTGATTTTCAATTAATTTATGATGATAAGGGCTTTCCTTTACAAGAAGGAACTAACGTGTTCCTGGAAAATATAAAAAGTAAGTTAATATTAATGAATATAAAAAAATCACAAAAATATTTAATGTAGAATTTTATTTACCAAAATCCGGCAAAAAAAATTGATGTACATCAAAAATTTTGTTTTATTTGCCAGAAAAAATCAATTTTTTTTGATGTACATCAATTTTAAAAAATGTACATTTTTTCGTAAATTTTTTTTTGATGGAGAAATACCAATACAAAATGAAACGTCAATTGGTGTGTTAAATTACTAATAAATTAAAGCATGTGTTTTAAATTTAATTGAAATATGTATATTTTAATCGTTCATTAATAAATATATGACGATTATTCGTTCGAAAATATATACATATAATTTCGTATAGTGGAGTGCACAATTGATATCGTTTTGACGTGCCATTTCTAAACTTTAAAATCCTATTTTATATCTCAAATACATACATAAAACCACATCAATTTTGATTTTTTGTTCTATTTGAACTATAAATTTCATATTGATTTGAAAAAGTAAATAAAATTCCACATTAATATGTATATTTATTTATATTTTTTAGCCGGTATAACAGTTATGGCGTCATTTGATGATGTTGCGGCCCATTATAATTTACAATTTCAACAATTTGGCGGTGAAGAACATGGTAATTGGTTAATAACGCGCATCCGCAATAGAATTCATTTTACTATTCCTTACAGAAAAGTATGAAAAAAAAAATTTGATTTAAAAAAAATTTTGTTTTCTCAATTTTTTTTTCATACTTTTCTGTAAGGAAAAGTAAAAGGAATTCTATTGGGGATGCGCTGTTAGTATGATATGTTATAAAATATTTTATGTTAATTTATAATTGTAGATGATAGCGTCGAAAATCCTACACAGGCCACATTTGTGACTGAAACTCAGAAGCAAGTCTTAAAATGGACAGAGGGACAAACTAGATACATGCTTGAGGCATACAAAAAATATTTTCCCCAAGTGGGTCCATTGAAAAAATTTCGTAATAAAAAATTAATGTGGGAATACATTGCTACTGAGTTGTCTCAAATGTATCAAAAGCCTTTTAATTTTATACAAGTGATGACGAGATACATGTGCATCATGAAGCGGACGAAAAAATCTAGAGACAACAACAAAACAAGCGGATCAGTTTATACCGAGACGGGGTATGAAGCTGAAACTGACGCCATCTTATCTATGGATGATAGCATAGAACCAGAATACCTTGCGACGCCAGGATCCGAATCCGGTAAATGATCTTTCACTTGTACACCACCATCCACACACGCAGTTCCCGCACCATCCCCTTCAACTTCAACTTCTCACTCGGTTTGGTCCCCTACACAACCACCATTAACGGAAGGGACTAGGGCGTTAGGCCGGGATATACCTTCAACATCAAGTGCGAGTGATGTTGAAGCTGTAGGACCCGAAGCAAAAAGGCCGAAAAAAAATTACCAAATGTTTTTAGAAGAAGTCACGGCAATCCAAAAATTAAAACATGAATTACTTCAAAAGTATGTAGAAGATAAAGCGAAACGGGAAGAGAAAAAGGAAAAAACCAAGGAAGAAAGATACAAAGAAAAGCAGGAGCAGGCAAGAAAAAATGCAGAGGACAAACGGAAGCGGCATAAAGAGAAAATGGATTTACTTATCAAATTTATTGAATCAAAAGAAAACAAATGAAAATTAATTTTTTTATTAAATTTATATAAATCATTAGAATTAAATATCAAACATTAGAATTAAATAATATCATTAGAATTATATAAAATCATTAAAATTAAACATTAGAATTAAATATCATTAGAATTAAACATTAGAATTAAATAATACCATTAGAATTAAATAATATCATTAAAAATAAAAAAACAACATTACAATAAATCCATAATTGTTTGCCTTTTTAATTCTCCTAGATGTTTTAATACGGTGTCCGATAAAGGTTCGGCATTTTGATTTGATATCCCTGAATTCATTTCGCCTTCGGAAACATTATGTCCTTCATCACCTTCATCTCCTTCGTTCCATATATCGCCATGTTCTATACACAGATTGTGTAAAACGCAGCATGCCATTACAAAACGAGACATTCGCCGGACGGAGAAAAAATCTAAGCGTATTAACTGTCGAAATCGCTGTTTCAACAAGCCAAAGGTGTTTTCAATTTTAACCCTGGTTTGGCAGTGTCTTTTATTATATTTTTTTTGGCGGTCTGTTAAATTACCAAAATCTTTAAATGGTGTTAACAGGTACTCTCGTATTGGGTATGCAGCGTCTCCAAGCAAATGATATTTATTACCACAAATATCAGGAAGCTTCTTTGAAATTGGTGATAATTTAAATACCCTAGCATCGTGGATTTTACTCGGTGATCCGATGAATACATCAATAAATTTTTTGTTTGCATCACAAACTCCTTGTAAGGTAATGGAAATCAAATTATGGCGATTAATATAAGTCGACCGAACTTTGTGTGCTGGTTTTCTGATGTAAATGTAACACCCATCAATGCAGCCCAAAACGTCGGGAAAACCTACTAGCTGAAATATAATTATTACGTTAGAATTATTTGTAATCAAAAATATATAAATGAAAATATATTACTTATTTAAATTGTTCAGCTACCTCGGCTTTTCCTGCTTGTGTACTGGGGAATTTAATTATTTTTGGCGACAAATCAAACATAAAATCCAAAATATTTGTCATATGAGTATGTGCCGCTGATTGTGCCACATTAAATAAATTTGATACCTCGCGAAAAGTAGTTTTGTTGCCCGCAAACCTGAAATTAGTTAATTGTTTGGAGTGATTAGTTATATCGTGCTTTATTTTACATAAAACAGTCTTACCATAGGAAACACAAATACTGGGCATCGGCGGTGATTCCTTTTCTGCCCCCTTTTATTTGTTTCCTTAAAATATGGGGATTCTTCGTACATTTTAATTAATGTATAGGCTACCGACCGACTTAAACGGAAATGCTGACGAAACTGTAAATATACAAACATTAAAAAAATTAATAAATAAAATTTAAAACAACAGAATCTATATATAACTTACTTCTTCTTCAGAATATTTTTTAACAACGTCATCGACAAAAGAATTAACCCGCTGCTTCATATCGCGTTCAATTATTTTTGAAATAAATGTAGCATCATCGGGTGAGATCCAATGCAACAAAGAATCACTGGACGAGGATGATGAAGACAACGAGGATGACGACGACGATGATGTTGAAGAATTTAATAAATCATTCAACAAAATTTGATCCTCAATATCAAAATCCATTACAATTTGTAAAGGCAAATTTTCTTTTATTTTAAACGTAACAAAAAAATAACACTTTTAATTAAACCAAATTCACTTTAAATTACACAAAAATTAATATTATTTATAATATTTAATTTAAAAAAACACTTAATAACGCACGTAAATATAAACACCAAATTATAATGCCGATAATGAAAATAGCGCGTTTTTTGTTTTGACACTTTCGTTTTTCTTTTTTTTTGATCACAAAACAAATCCTCCAAAAAATCAGGATTTCGAAATTTGATCACTGATCAAAAAAAAAAATCAATTATTTGCTTCAAAAGAACATGATCAGGTATTTCTGATCAAAATTTTTTGATCATAATCAATTTTTTGTGATCATTTTTCTTTAAAAGAATTCTGTATAACCATAGACAAATAAATGAATAAAGATCCCTAAACCAATGGAAAATTTATGTTTAAATCAAATTCTCGATGTCGTTACAAATGGAAAAAATTTTCTAGCGGCTGTTAGTATAAATATTAGTTAATACTCAAACCCTATTTTGGTCTACATTATGAGCGCAATACATATTTCTCGCTCAATATATTTTTTCAAAACGCGCGCGACAAATAAAAATTTTTATATTTGTGTATACAGTAAAAAAAAGAAACAAACGGAAAAATAACAAATTCAACTTATTTTTTATTTTCGTTTGAAAGTATCCTTTCTCTTATTCTAATATATATGTATGATTTATATTTTAATAAAACAGAATGAAATGAAACTAAAACGCACGTATTATGTATATACATACTCGTATATACATATGTACCATTTAAAATAAGGTTTGTGCACGATCGATAATTTCTTGTTTAGATATATAGAATTTAAACACGTGGTGACCATGAAAAGGAAGAGGATCTATTTTAGATGTAAGTATGTAGCTACGATGATTGTTTTGGTGTGCTGCATGAAGTATTTATAATTTAAAAAACGAATATTTGGAGGAGATGATAAGAAACATCAAAAATTTATGAACGAAAGTATATTTGACGAAAGGGAAAAATATTATAATTAAATGGTTTTTTAATGATCGCAGAAAACAATTACATATACATATTACATATTTGTGTTTGGTTACATTATGTATATTTTATATGCCTATCTATACTGGTTTGTCCAAATTAAATACATTCATGACTAAATTTTCCCTAAGCATACTATTAAGGATGATGCATGATTTAAATTTGATAATTTTAAAATACCTAATAATTTTATAAATGATTTAATTTTTGAGAAAATGAATAAAATCAGCTTACACCGGAAAGATGTCTTTGGGAAAATGTACTATGTATTTGGATTTGTCTCCAAAAAATTGGTCAAGTATACAAATTTTTGTTAACATTTTCCCCTTATTCCAAATTATCTGAAGCATGGTAGGACTTGATTTGTTTCAACTAGCTTTTGCAAACATTTTAAGACATCGAAAATAAAAGCTAGTTTTTGATTTTAACTAAATTTGCAAAAACATTAATATTTCGATGGCGGTTGTGGTATATACATATATAGAATTATGAGTATACACAATATCCGTGCAGTTCTATTTTTAATCTGCTAACCCCAAATAAAAATCATCCTAAGGTTTTAAAATGACAATATATAAATATTTCGTTGTTCGTTGTTGCCAATTGATTTACAAGCTCACATTAAAAGTACACTGCAATTTTTCAGATACCAACCACCCCTTATCATGAAAACTACCCCAAATTTCTCTAGAATAAATGACCACTTCTTTGAAAATTTCAAAAATAGACTATTCAATATCGGATAATGGGTATCGCTTTATAATCCACATCAGAAATGCAATTCGATTGTTAAGTTGTAGCTTTAAATCATGGACACAAATTTATTTAGCCACCCACTTTATTTATTAGGTGTATAACTTAATTTCTACAGATTTTTTCTTCGAGCTTAAAATTATATTTAAAATAGAAATATTTTCACGGTATTTTGTGATTTTTACAGGATCGTGAGTTACATTACCTATCAGAATAGCAGAGTTTAGAATGGCAACTGATAAACATCACATTCGGCACTGCATTCTATACGAATTCCAATAAGGAAAAAAGCTTCTAAAGCACGGGAATCAATTTGTAGTGTTCTTGGTGCCGACCTTGTGTCTTATGAAATTTGTAATTATTGGTACAAACATTTTAGAAGTGGTGATTTCCATCTTAGCGACAGCCTCGAAAGTTTGAAGATGTGCGAGCTAACCTGGAATCTACAACAGCAACAGACATAACTCAGAAAAACCTAATACCTAAATAAAATAATGCGTAATAATTGGATTCACATTAGTTTTCAATTCCTATAAAAATCATAAACATTTGATAGTTTAAATTCTCCTAAACTTCTGAAAATTTAAATGAATTGTAAGAAATATGTACTATGGACTTGAAGGATATAAAAATTAACTAAATAGAGTCGAATATTTTCTGGACAGTTATTTTTCAGTAATTATCTTCTCCTGTACTAAATATTAATTTATTGCATTAATATGCCCAGTACCAAGTGAATTTTCTAAAACTGGTTATGTAAATGTATTTAATTAATGTGTAATAATCCATCATCATTAGTCATACATACTTTAATCGTATATAGTCCAATGAGTTGTCACAGATTTTAGTGAGGCCTCATTAAACTTTATATGAAACATGTATTTGTTTTCGGTAAGACTTCAGTGGGCTGAACTTGCTCGACATGTTTAAAGAGTTCGTAGTATAAATATTTTTGGTATATAAAATCAATAAGGACTTCTGCCTGATGACCTAAATCAAGGACAGGATCACGAACGCCGCACGGAAGTCCCAGAAAATATTCGAACCCAATTCAAACAAAATTAATTATAAACGGAACTCGCAATCTAAATTTAATAAAATAAAAAACATTTCGCGCTAACATAAAAGGTGTTTTTTTAGAGGTTCACAATTTAGAATTGAAATAGAACAAAGAAAAATATTTTGAATATCAGTGAAACTAGCCTTATTGGATAGATAAGTTTATGCTTGTTTTAGTTGTAACAACCCCAATGTTGTGTAATAAAGGCAAATGAAACTCTATCATATTTTTCTTTTGTACAGATGTTAAGCTACTAATAGGGAAATATCCAAGAGTAATTTTCCAACGAGCAGTACAACTGGCAAACATAAACACAATTACTTAGGTAGCTAAAGTATTATCATTTGAGTCGCTACCTTCAAACTAGGCGTATCATGATACTGGAACCCCTCCAAGAACACGATTAATTCGTTCCGTGTTCTTTGAAATCGTGTTGTTCAATAATACAAAAAATAAAATAAAAAAAACGTTACGTTTTATTTTTTGTTATGATATACAAAACACAAAATAAAAGAGAATAACGAAAATCGAGTTGTTTGAAACCGTGGAATTTAAGGAAATGGTAATCCGTGTTCTTCGAAACCGTGTTCTTTGAACGCCGTGTTCTTGGAGGGTTACCTGTATTCTATTGGTGTGGAAATCATACTCGCATTTTGGATGAATGGACAACTCATCCAAGCATACATTTTCAATAACAACCTCATCTGTTTCCTTTTTTGATCGGACCAGCAACTTTAAAGTATGAAAAGATTCTGAAGTAAAACCTGGATGCCCATTTACTACTTTATATCAATAACCAAGTGTATGAGAATGAGGCAAGCAGTTTTTAAATTGGTTTCGAACATATGGCCTATGCCTTCGGACAATAAAAGTTTAAATTTAAAGCAAACTTCCGTATTTCTTCTGAATATTTTCTGCCTAACTTTTGATTTTTAATTTTATCTCAAAAAATTGAATTTGAGTCAGAATGGTTTAAAAAATTATCCTTCTGGCAAGAACTAATAACATTTTTTTCTTCATTTATCTCATACTTGTTTGTCGTAGATTATTATTTTGTGTTTGTTGTATTTAGTCCTTAAAGAAGTCCTTCTTGAACTCGTAGAAAGATCAGCACGTGATGAGGCCATTGCTCGCTTTAACGTTATTTTATTAAATTGTTTGTATATGTAAGAAGGTTTTATACTTTTATTAACAAAATAAGAAGACGTAGTACCACTACGATTGCTAGCACCAAGAGGTGAATTATTTGAGATTTTTGTAATGGTTTGCAATTTCAAAGGACCTTTGTTTAAATCGGATATATTATCGTCATTAAATTTTTTTATCAATTCACGATGATAAAATATATATTAGTTCCGAATACCATCAGTTCAGGTACTTCGTCAATTGGTGGTAAATAATCCTGGTCGTGTTCTTTATTAGTTTTATTTAAACACAACGACTTGATTGCCAAATCTTTTAATAAGTTCAACGCATAGTTTGGGTCTTCCTCAACTTGAGAAGAAACTTCTAAATTGGCCCCGATAATATCGTTAGCATCATTTATAGAAGTTGAATAAACGTCTTGGGAAACAAATTTTCAAACAAACATGTTTTTTCAGTATGATATGAAATTACGGTTTGATTAATATTGGGGGGCATGTATTTTTAAGATAATTTTCAATGACGTCAAATCCACACGTTGATTCGTAAATGAACAAGATGAGAATGGCTGATTTTCTTAAAAAACTCCTCTGATTCTCTTTTGTCTGTGGCATCGAATAATCATGCACTTAGTACATCTTGTTCACCGAAGCCAATTGCTTTCAACCATTGCTTTTTCAATTCTCCATATTTTGGTAAGCTAAAAACAAATGTTTACATTATAATTTCTGTAAAAATTGTAATTGTAATCCACAAACCTTTGCCGAAACATCATTACATTCATAGACAATCACTATTTGGTGCGCTTTATGGGCTGTCGGATTCATTGGTCTACATGTCTTCAAAAACAATGAAGGTCGGAATATTATAGTGAACGGTATAGGGACATGATTTCTAACTTTGTTGTGCCCCAATTGGCTGCCATAAATATTGCTGATATGTGGCTCCAACAAGACGGTGCCACATGCCACACAGTGCGGAATATTTGATAAAAGACTAATTTCACGTAATGGTCTTGTTAATTGGTCACCGAGATCATGTGATCTAACTCTATTAGATTATTTTCTTTGGGGATATGTTAAGTCACTTGTCAACGCTGGTAAACCAGAGACGATTGTACTCTTGGAACACAAAATTCGGCAAAAAGAAAAATTGTGAATTGCTGCGAAAAGTGTATAAAAATTGAACATCCAGATTGCGCCATCTACGCGCCAGACGCTGTGGCCACATGGCCGAAATCATATTCAAGCATTAATGACATAAAATTATCTATCCAATAAAGCTAGTTTCACTGATATTCAAAATATTTTTCTTTGTTCTATTTCAATTCTAAATTGTGAACCTCTAAAAAAACACCTTTTATGTTAGCGCGAAATGTTTTTTATTTTATTAAATTTAGATTGCGAGTTCCGTTTATAATTAATTTTGTTTGAATTGGGTTCGAATATTTTCTGGGACTTCCGTGCGGCGTTCGTGATCCTGTCCTTGATTTAGGTCATCAGGCAGAAGTCCTTATTGATTTTATATACCAAAAATATTTATACTACGAACTCTTTAAACATGTCGAGCAAGTTCAGCCCACTGAAGTCTTACCGAAAACAAATACATGTTTCATATAAAGTTTAATGAGGCCTCACTAAAATCTGTGACAACTCATTGGACTATATACGATTAAAGTATGTATGACTAATGATGATGGATTATTACACATTAATTAAATACATTTACATAACCAGTTTTAGAAAATTCACTTGGTACTGGGCATATTAATGCAATAAATTAATATTTAGTACAGGAGAAGATAATTACTGAAAAATAACTGTCCAGAAAATATTCGACTCTATTTAGTTAATTTTTATATCCTTCAAGTCCATAGTACATATTTCTTACAATTCATTTAAATTTTCAGAAGTTTAGGAGAATTTAAACTATCAAATGTTTATGATTTTTATAGGAATTGAAAACTAATGTGAATCCAATTATTACGCATTATTTTATTTAGGTATTAGGTTTTTCTGAGTTATGTCTGTTGCTGTTGTAGATTCCAGGTTAGCTCGCACATCTTCAAACTTTCGAGGCTGTCGCTAAGATGGAAATCACCACTTCTAAAATGTTTGTACCAATAATTACAAATTTCATAAGACACAAGGTCGGCACCAAGAACACTACAAATTGATTCCCGTGCTTTAGAAGCTTTTTTCCTTATTGGAATTCGTATAGAATGCAGTGCCGAATGTGCTGTTTATCAGTTGCCATTCTAAACTCTGCTATTCTGATAGGTAATGTAACTCACGATCCTGTAAAAATCACAAAATACCGTGAAAATATTTCTATTTTAAATATAATTTTAAGCTCGAAGAAAAAATCTGTAGAAATTAAGTTATACACCTAATAAATAAAGTGGGTGGCTAAATAAATTTGTGTCCATGATTTAAAGCTACAACTTAACAATCGAATTGCATTTCTGATGTGGATTATAAAGCGATACCCATTATCCGATATTGAATAGTCTATTTTTGAAATTTTCAAAGAAGTGGTCATTTATTCTAGAGAAATTTGGGGTAGTTTTCATGATAAGGGGTGGTTGGTATCTGAAAAATTGCAGTGTACTTTTAATGTGAGCTTGTAAATCAATTGGCAACAACGAACAACGAAATATTTATATATTGTCATTTTAAAACCTTAGGATGATTTTTATTTGGGGTTAGCAGATTAAAAATAGAACTGCACGGATATTGTGTATACTCATAATTCTATATATGTATATACCACAACCGCCATCGAAATATTAATGTTTTTGCAAATTTAGTTAAAATCAAAAACTAGCTTTTATTTTCGATGTCTTAAAATGTTTGCAAAAGCTAGTTGAAACAAATCAAGTCCTACCATGCTTCAGATAATTTGGAATAAGGGGAAAATGTTAACAAAAATTTGTATACTTGACCAATTTTTTGGAGACAAATCCAAATACATAGTACATTTTCCCAAAGACATCTTTCCGGTGTAAGCTGATTTTATTCATTTTCTCAAAAATTAAATCATTTATAAAATTATTAGGTATTTTAAAATTATCAAATTTAAATCATGCATCATCCTTAATAGTATGCTTAGGGAAAATTTAGTCATGAATGTATTTAATTTGGACAAACCAGTATAGATAGGCATATAAAATATACATAATGTAACCAAACACAAATATGTAATATGTATATGTAATTGTTTTCTGCGATCATTAAAAAACCATTTAATTATAATATTTTTCCCTTTCGTCAAATATACTTTCGTTCATAAATTTTTGATGTTTCTTATCATCTCCTCCAAATATTCGTTTTCTAAATTATAAATACTTCATGCAGCACACCAAAACAATCATCGTAGCTACATACTTACATCTAAAATAGATCCTCTTCCTTTTCATGGTCACCACGTGTTTAAATTCTATATATCTAAACAAGAAATTATCGATCGTGCACAAACCTTATTTTAAATGGTACATATGTATATACGAGTATGTATATACATAATACGTGCGTTTTAGTTTCATTTCATTCTGTTTTATTAAAATATAAATCATACATATATATTAGAATAAGAGAAAGGATACTTTCAAACGAAAATAAAAAATAAGTTGAATTTGTTATTTTTCCGTTTGTTTCTTTTTTTACTGTATACACAAATATAAAAATTTTTATTTGTCGCGCGCGTTTTGAAAAAATATATTGAGCGAGAAATATGTATTGCGCTCATAATGTAGACCAAAATAGGGTTTGAGCATTAACTAATATTTCTACTAACAGCCGCTAGATATTTTTTTCCATTTGTAACGACATCGAGAATTTGATTTAAACATAAATTTTCCATTGGTTTAGGGATCTTTATTCATTTATTTGTCTATGGTATAACTAAATTAGTGGTCAATTTATGCTATTTACCGAGAGATGTCTCTAATATTCAGAAATCAAATCATGCCTGATATTAGCCGTGTTTTATTAGCGCAGCACTATCTGGAGCCGAACGGGAAATTTCTACTGAAACTGCAGCTGTTATTCACTGGTATCGTTATACATTAAAAATGAAAATTAAATGCATCCATAAAACAAACATTTATTGACCTGAAATATAGTAGTTGACATTTATTTTGACATGATGGTTAAACCAGAATTCTTCTTGCTGCGTTTAATTGTCTGTTGTAAGATTAAGTTTCTAATAGTTTCAGGGGTTTACAAAATAAAGGGCTTTTCAAATTCCCAATTGAAGTGAATAACGCACTTAAAAGCTGAATGAAGGTTTGAAATACAAAATTGCGGCAGTTACGGCTGTTGTCTACATTGTTGACGTCAGGGACGCAGAAAGTTGCTATGTAATCTGCGTGATTGATTACGCCTCGACAACTGCGTGTATGTAAACATCCTCGCCCAATCCAGAACATGAGCGAACAGCCAATAATCCCTCCGCAGAAAAATTGTTTCGGAACGTATTAATCGCTCACTATAACAAATTTAGAACATGAATTGTGAAATTAATCGATATAATTTACTTGAGGAACAATTGAATATCTATACGCGGTTAATTTCGAAGATTAATACACAATAAATTTTCATTAAAATTATCTTTTCGGATTATGTAAAATTTTTAATTTAGACAAAACGCTCATTAATTTTATACCATCAACATAATGTTAAAGCGATCTAAATCAATCATGTGTTGGATGAAACCCATCAATCAACATCTGCCAACATTTTTATTTTGATGCCTTTATGAGTTGCAATTATGTCAATTATCCGCGTATATTGATCGAAAATATCTCTTTCATATTTATTACACATGAATGGATAGAATTACGCAAGCCCATGTCAAACTCAACCCAATGTCTGTTATAAATTTCATCCAAATTTTGTAATTTAATTATATTTATGTATTGTATTTTACCCAGAACGTGTGAGTTTTCATTGTGTTGCGACTGAAAATTTGTTCAAATGAAAACGAAAGCTGCACGCAGTTTATGGTCCACGAAAAATAAACATAGCGAGGCCGCGCGAGTCTGTAATAATATAAACTAAGGCAATCATACTTTAGCTGGGTACACACACACACACACACACACAAACATTTGTTACAAATTTGTAATAATTATTGTTATGATAGTTTGGTAATTGTTTAAATAGTGTGAGATATTTCAATTAAATTTGTACCTATTTATACCGTTTACCGTACACAAGAAACGGTACACCAAAATGTATGTCATTGTTAAGTGTAATTTGTATAGCATAACAGTGCGCGCAATTGAATGTAAAATATCGTGGCTCAATTCTATTTCGATGAGGGTATGAAGGCCGCATCTCGCGCTTCAATGACAAAATATGCAACTTTATGCAGTCATCCGGATCGCGATATTTTATGTACTGTATATATAATAGTTAATTGTTCGCGTGTCCCTTTACCTATATAAATAGGTTGGTCATGTAAACATGAAGAAGGTTAATTCGCTATGTATACGAGCACGTATATAAAAACTGTCGGTCTGATAAAATCAGTTCATTGAATCATTATCGCTTGACGAAGCAAAACATAAATTAGTGTTTGGTGTGCGGTTTTGTTGAATGCGCGGTATAAACTATGAATAGTAATAAATTAATTTGCGCGCTTAATATATACAACCAGATTTCAATCGTGTGGGAAGATTATAGTTTTTGGCGATTTATAGCAAAAATGATTGTGCGCGCGGACGGTAGGCGATTGACCGACTAAATTGCTAAATGACCTTAAAACAGTTATGCATCGATGCACAGTGAACACATTTAGAATTGGTTAAAAAACGTCTGCGTATTCTTAAGCTATATATTGTAGATTGGGCGTGGGAAAATTTCTTTTATGTTCACATAACCAAGAAGGATATGTATAGGTCATATTTAATTAAAATAATTCGAATAATTTGTTGTGTAACGATAATGTGTGTTTTTGTACGTATTCTAATTAGATGTTGGAAGGTGCGAAACAAAATTCCGTTTATATGGTAATAAGGACAATTAGAAAAAGATCGAAAACTATTTTCATTTAAACATTTTAGAATGCTACTGAAGTTAGCCATAAACTTCAACCTATAAATCTACATTATCGACTTATTTTATAAAATAAATGCAGAAGATACAACAGTGCTCCAAAAAATACTGAGAAGCGTGAAAGTTCTTACCATTCGGCTATCTAAACAAGAGAAACGCCTTGGAGCTCTAAGCAACTGGTTACATAAGTAAGATTATCTAAATGTAATGACATCCATTGTCTATTATCTATCCATTATATACAACTTCATATCTTAAAATATATGAATGTTCATGATTGTGAAATACATACCAAAAAAAAATACCAAAATTGTACACTGTTAAATTTAAGAATATTCCAATTGGATTCGTTTCGTGGTGCAATTGAAACATTTTTAGATATGCTTTAATATTTATATCAGAGAAGTTCCTAAGTCCCTAATAGTGTCGCTGTAAAGATCAAATAATTTTCTAACGATTTGAAATATACACGAGAAAATCGTAAAATGATTCACTAAACTTTTTTTTAATTTTAAAGAAGGCCAAATAGCTAAAACAAAACCCCACGTATGTGGTGTACAAGATTTAATTATGATGATTTTTAACTAGTCCAGCGTATTTTACAACAACTATCGTTTTCGATTTCAATCTATTTTCTAATTTTTCTATTACCGCTCTTAGAGACGTTCACAGTTTTTAAAATGTATTTGAGGATAGCGTAGACAAACTTCTAACACCGAAATTAACATGGTTAGTTTATGCTGATATTTACTGTGCCATACAGGCTACTTAGAAATTAGATGAATTTTAACAAATTTTCAAATTTAAATTCACTGTTCCTAGAGATGTTCACGGGGTGAATGGGCTCTAATTATAATGATTTTTAAATTGTCCAAAGATATTTTTACGTTTACGGTTATATCCCATATACCAGAGATGTTCACGGGATCTCTTTCGTATATTCGAATAGGTCCGAAAATTTTCTATCAATATTGGGAAAACGGGACACGAATAATGATTTTCACCTTGTTTTTAAAAATTTGAAACTTCTTCATTTGCAACTTTTTTCTCAATTGGAAATTTAGGTATTTTCTCTAATAGGATTTTTACCCCACTGACATTCCAAAATACGCTACGAACTCGATTTATAGTAGTAATAATCAAATAACAGAAATCCTACAGATGTTCACGGGCTCACATTTTACTTGTATGCCTTCGTACAGTCCAGACTGATTGATTGATGGCCAGTTGCACAGAAAAATGACTAACGACCGGTTAGTTGTGCGCCAGATAAATTTTTTATATGAAATCTGCTTTTGGAGTCAGAAAAAAAATCAACGCAAACTTGGTTAAATATATTTTACTCCGTGGAAATATTTAGCTTGCGTATAAATATTTGAATGGCCAATTTTTATTGAATAACTTTTTAACTAATCGTTATATATTTCCATGAAATAAAATATATTTAACCAAGTTTACGTTGATTTTTTTTCTGACTGCAAAACCAGATTTCATATAAAAAATTTATCTGGCGCACAACTAACCGGTCGTTAGTCATTTTTCTGTGCAACCGGCCATGATTGGGATGAATTTTGTTACTTAAGATTTTAGCATAAATTAAGAGAACGCAGTGACTTTTGGTGGCAATATAGGCAAAATTCGAAAATATTTTGAAAAGTATATAACAAAAAAAATAATAATATGAAAAAACGATTAAAAACCAAAACATTGTAAATTAAATTTGAAACAAAATTTGTTTAGATCATTTTAATTTATTTTACGTAGTAAAATAAAGTTTAGCAATCATGAAAAATGTTGACCTTACGATTTTGGCCGATTTAACAAGCAAAATGTCGCAAAATAAGGCTTTAATAAAATCTCTGTGTAAATGTGCATATGCGATTCTGTGGAGACTAATAGACTAGCTTCTCTACAGGATGATACTTCATACTTAAGCATTTGTTGTAAATTGAAAGATCTAAATGAGTTTTGGATGAAATCGGTCCCCGGATATGGTAGCCTCCATAGAATCTTTTTCGTTTTCCGCAAATATTTTGAAAAATATAGCATGCACAAGAACATAATGATTCTAAATTAATTTTAAAATAATATCGGCCCTTACCAGTTTGCCACTCGAAATTTATTATAGCAGTTGTGTTTAGGGAATCCAAGTCGGTTCTGTTCGACTTCGTGTACTTGGGCCATTACTTACCCCCAGAGACTTTGGGAAATGCTGCAAACAACCGAAACCGACAACCCTCCTATGCATCTCAACGAAAATGGAAAAAATAGAAACGTATGTTTGTAGAAACCGGTGGGGTAATGGTAAAAACACGGAACCGAAAGTCGGGTATCCGAAATTCGGGTAATTGGATTCCCTAGTCGGGTAATTGGATTCCCTCCAACGTATGGGATATGTACATTTATATGTTTTTTCCATTTTCGTTGAGATGAATAGAAGGGTTGTCGGTTTCGGTTGTTTGCGGCGATGCCCGATGGTTTCGGGTGCCTCTGGGGGTGTATAATTGTCCAACTACACGAAGTCGGGTAGAACCGACTTGGATTCCCTAGTTGTGTTGTTAAAACACCATCTGTCATATTTGTTATGAATTGTTCAATTGGAAGGTTATAGCAACATCGTCCACAATCGTCCTGCCGAGTCGACTATTCGACGTTTTGTAGCCAAATTCGAGTCAAACGGTTCGATAAATATAATTAGAAAACACTCGTACCTGACCGAAGCGCAAGGTCTGCTGCAAACATCGCTGATGTGCGAAAGGATACAGTGAAACCGGAGGTCAGTTAATTTCTCGGGTCTTTCTGCGAATTTAACATGACTAAATTTACTCCTGGACTTGTGCTTGCACCCGTATAAAATCCTGTTCGGAACTTTCGAAAGTCAAAACAATCTCTAGGATTTCTGTTATTTGATTAAAAATCGGGTTCGTAGCTTATTTGACAAATGGGGTAAAAACCCAATTGGAGAAAATACCTAAATTTCCAATTAAGAAAAAAATTGCAAATGAAGAAGTTTTAAATTTTGAAAAACAAGGCGAAAATCATCATTCGTGTGCCTTTTTCACAATATTGATAGAAAATTTCCTGACGTATTCGAATATACGAAAGAGATCCCGTGAACATTTCTGGTATATGAATATGGGATATAACCGTAAACGTAAACATGTCTCTGTACAATTTAAAAATCATCATAATTAGATCCCATTCACCACACACATAGGTTTTTGACTGATTTATCTGGTCATGTAGATGAGACCTCGTAAACATCTCTAGGATCGGTGAATTTGTTATTTCTAAGTATAGCCTGTATGGTATAGTAAATATCATCATAAAGTAACCATGTCCATTTCAGTGTTAGAACATTGTCTATGCTATCCTAAAATAATAGAAAAATTAGAAAATAGTTTGAAATCGAAAAAGATAGTTGTTGTAAAATACGCTGGACTAGCTAAAAATCATCATAATTAAATCTTGTTCACCACACACGTGGGGTTTTGATTTAGCTATTTGGCCTTTCTAAGAATTAATAAAAGTTTAGTGAATCGTTTTACGATTTTGTCGTTTTTATTTCAAATCGTTAGAAAATTAGGGACTTATAGGGACTTCTCCCTAAGGACTTGTATTTGCAAAAAATGATTTTTTGTGTAAAATACAACAAAAAATTAACTTCAATTGAGTGCAGTTAATTTTAAAATCTTTAAACGAATAACATTACACTAAACAAAAAAATGATAGGGAATAAAACACCGCGGGGTTTTCCTAAATATAACGATTTGAAAAATCCCGTTGTTTTGTTTAGTATATAAAAACAGTAGACAATTTTTCATCCTCAGTATAATTTAAATTATCAAAGAGAAGTACAGTTAGCCAGTAAAACTAAACAGTAACAAAACATGGGACGAAAAAAGGAATTACTGGCAATAGTACGGGAGCAAGTTATTCTATTGAGCGGTATAGATATACGCTATTACTCTAAAAAACGAAGTGAACGAACTACAGCAACATCTACAAGAAAACTTGCTCATCACCGTCACCAGTAAGCGAAACAGAAGAAAAATAGCATCAGAAATTTGTGCGGAAATAAACAAGGACCGCCTGCTTCCCGCCAGTAAATTGACTATTAAGAGACGGCTGTAGGAGTCTGGTCTAATTTGAACTTGTTGGCACTAGTTTATGTGTGATGTTCTGCAAACGATAAAAATGTTAGAACGGTGCATAAAACCAAAAATCGAGCACGGTGGTAGTTCTGTGCTAGTTTAGGTTGCTTTATGTTATGCCATCGGTAATAACATTAATAGGAGAAGGGTTGATCCTACAGCAAGACAATGACCTTAAGCACACTTTCCGTTTGTATAAGCAATTCTTAGCGGAGAAGGAGAGCCAGGGTAAATCATAACCTCAGTCCAATAGAGCTACTATGGGACGAACTGAACTGACTAGGTTCGCAAAACACCGCCCACATCAAAACAAAATTTATGTGAGCAATTACAGATCGCTTGGAAAAATATTTCGACCGAAACAGCATCGATACTTGTTGAAAGAATACCAAGACGAGTGGCAGGCTTTCTGTAAACCAAAGAAGGATATTTTGATGAAAAGCTCATTTAGTGATTGGTTCCGAATACCATTAAATAGCTTCTACAAAAAATATAGTATTGATTTTACATTTTTGTTAGCACAATGTGGTTTAAACTTTTGAACGAATAGCCGACGAAAGTTTAACAGCATTAAAATAAAAAGATTTTGGAAGGCTCCGCACACAAATTTTAAGACGCAAAATTTTTCTAAAATTCAAATATTTGTCAAAATACTTACACAAATTACACTATGGCCGATTCCAGAAATCTCAGAAATGTTATCAAGTGTGAGCATGTATCTGCTAATAGTAAACGGATTGTGCTGTTAAAATCAGTTAACCTCAGAAAAATAAAAGATTTTTTTAAATTTCCAGTCGAAAAATTAAGAAAGTCACATATCAGTTTCGATTATGCGCAATATCAAACCGAAAAAACCCATCAATTTTGATAAAAATGAGAATTTAGAGTGCTGAGCACAGACAAATGTAATGACACTCTTTAAGTAATTTGTACAATTTTCTTAGATTTTCTGGGAGAATTTTGGGAAATCAATACCAAATTTACTATTATGTTGGAGTTTTACTAGGCTATATTAAACCAATTTCAGGGAGTTTAAAAAATCTATTGATTTATACCCCATAAAAATCATTTGTATAATTTTCCTACATTTTATGGAAAAATCCTAGAAACCCAGAACTAAATGATGACGGAAAACACCAAAATTTGCAAAGAAAAAAACCGACCAAAGCGAGGCAGATCTTCCACCACATCTCGACCGCTTTTAAATGCACTGTATTACATATATTCACGTGTTTTTGATAACACTTCGGCCAGAAATTCTATTTGCAATACACAATTTTTTTCAATCTTTGTTTATCGAACTTCTTTTTTTATTCATTATAAAAATCGCAAAACACACTTGAGATGAACTGACAAAATAGAGCACTGCAAACAAACTAAATGACAGATCAATTTTTTGGAAAATCTGCGCGAATTTAACAGCCCTAGCACCCTAAATCACAATTTTGTCAGATTAGCAGAGAGTTTCGGTTCTATGTAGCCTAATGAGGTTCTACAATATTTAAATAATTTGTTTCATGTTTAATCATCTTTTTCACTTTTGTGTACTTTTATCACTTTGATTAATTATAAATAAAAACTAGTTTTATTTTTAAACTTTTAAATCGTTTTCACTCATCTAATTTTGTCATGATCCCAGAGTGTCATGACAAAATATATTTGTATTGAATCTGACGTTGCGAATTACACCGTGACAATGAGAAAATTTATTAAAATTGCTAATGTTTTTGTCATGACACTGTGACAAAATGAGTATTTGTATTTGACTCTCAATTAAACAAAACAGAGAACATAAAATGATTTTACATACATTTTGGTGTTAATAGTTGTGAGTGTAAAAATACAATTTTGTCATGACACTCTAACGTCATGAGAAAATTTTACGAATGAAGACCGAGCATAATACGTTCCAAGTGTTGTCATGCTTATTTCTTCACTGACGAAACCCATTTTCAGGTCTGTATGAAAATTGTCATTTCCTATGTACCACGACGCAGTAACTATACCTAGGACGTTGCTTTGAAACGGCTTGATGATGTTGACTGGATTTTATTATTTAAACTTGACCCAGAATTTCTCCCTAACAGCCAATCCAGTCATGACAAAAACATCAGCAATTTTAATAAATGTTCTCATTGTCACGGTGTAATTCGCAACGTCAGATTCAATACAAATATATTTTGTCATGACACTCTGGGATCATGACAAAATTAGATGAGTGAAAACGATTTAAAAGTTTAAAAATAAAACTAGTTTTTATTTATAATTAATCAAAGTGATAAAAGTACACAAAAGTGAAAAAGATGATTAAACATGAAACAAATTATTTAAATATTGTAGAACCTCATTAGGCTACATAGAACCGAAAATCTCTGCTAATCTGACAAAATTGTGATTTAGGGTGCTAGGGCTGTTAAATTCGCGCAGATTTTTTTGGAAAATAAACAATTCTAGTAAACCAACACCGGGGGCTGGAGTCGTTTGCCCGACTTTCAAAACCCAGAAATCAAAATCTCGAAATCAAAATCCTGGCTTGAAAAGTTCAGACTTTCATCATCCCGACTTTCAAAATCTCGTTAAATCCAACACGAATTGTGTCAGATTTTGAAAAGGCAACCGTAGGTGCAGCTAAAACATATTTTCCGTTGGCTGAATACAAAGGTTACCTTTTCCATTTCGGCCAAATATTGTGGCGAAAAGTACAATCTGAACACCTTCAGGTTAAATTTGGAAACGATGAATCTTTTAACATGTAAATTCGCATGTTGAAAAGCTTAGTATACGTAAGAGGTTTCGGAATACTTTGACGCGATTAAAATAGAATTTGGTCCAGACGTATATGGATACAATACAAACCAGAGTTCTGGAATATATTCCAGAACCATGGCGATAATTTCCCTAGAATACAAAACTCGGTTGGTTTCTATAAATTAATCGAAGAATTGGCAAAAGAGATGATGATAAGCCAACCACGCAAACCACGCCACCACAGCCAAATTATTTAAAAAATAATAAAAGTTAGATTAATAGCGCTTAATTTTATTTATATTTAGTTTATCACTAAATATTTCATCAAAAACCCAAACGTTCTTTTCAGGGCGACCAAAAAAGTATTTTATAAATTCGGAATTTTGAAAGTCGGGATTTTTTTTGGTCGGCATTTTGATAATTTGGTTGACATTTTGATAACACGAAAATGACAATATATTGATGTTCTTTTAGGCCGCAACCGAAAAATATCTCAATTTTGACAAACTTGGAATATATCGAGGCCTATAAACTGTAGTTGGAATAAAATTCGTTAACATCATTTTAACAGTTGCGAAACCTCTGCGAATTAAATTGTTTGTACCTCTCTTATTGATCATAAAAAGAAAACAATTGAAAATTGTGATTATCGCGCACAGTCATATATTAAAATCATATGAAGCACCTACAATTTCCCACGAACGTGTTCATAATTATCATTTTTAATTAATTGGTTAAGTCTTCTGCCAAGGTGTATCAAGTTATTCACAGCCATGAACATATACCTATTTTTATATACCATACTGAAAGCAATAAACAAATATTATAATGGAAAACCTTCTGATCTGCTTTTAAATGATGTGTCATATCTATACCCAATTACATGGCGATGCCATCGACGCCGGTCAACACATTTAACTCGTGGTTAATGGCTTCCCTAAATCCTTCAGCGCAGTATTATACACCGCACATAATGAAATCATCACTAAGCTTTCAAGCTCATAAAGCTTTGTGTCTCATAACTATTTTGGATTAGTATTGTTGTTGTTGTTATGTTTCATGATATATTTCAAATGAAATAAGATGAAAAATATACAGTCGCGTCTTACACAAAATAAAATATATAAAGAAAAAAATTAAAATGTCAAATTGTTAAATGGCAAACGGTGAAATTGACGTCAAATTGTAATGAAAAATAATTGCTTTGCTTTGTGTGCTGCTCATTTGCTATATACAAGTCTCTCGCGAAATGTATGTGAGACTTGGGAGACCTTTTCGTATATCCACTTAAGATATATAGGGATGAATCATGCGATATATGACTGCCCTCTATATATATTTATGTTTATATCAAGATATTTTTTAATTGAAGTAGAATGCATGTAACGAATTTATGTATCTAGATCTAAAACATGACAAGAAAATTAATTTATGCCGCAGCAAGGTGTTACTGTCGACTTAATATTTATGCATATGTACGAGTGTGGTATACAAATCTACACAAGGCGAAGGTATATGTACATACTACATATGTGTAATGCGCGAAAGAAAGTTAATTGGTTTTCTACAAAATAAAATTACTTTATGCTAATTCTTGTTTGTGGATGATGATGATACCGGCCATCACCGCATGAACACAAAAATATATAAAAATGATTACCTAACAAACGATTATAGCGCGTAATTTTTTTAATTTCCAATGCCAAGGAAGTCAATTTCTTAATCGATTCGCGCATAAATACGCGGATTACCATAAATTTATTGTGATACCCCGTGCTTGATGATATATCAGCAATATACAACACAGATTAAAAATATTACGTGTTGTCGTATATCGAATGTTGTTAGATATATTGGTTTGGTAGTAATAAATTTTATTTTGTCGACACGATCTCTTCAGTGTTATACGACTATAATTTATTCATTGCGCGCTGTACGATCTAAACTCAATTCCTCCATTAGCGCAATATTCTCGTTATACATAAAGTTAATGGAAAACTAATTGTTCTAAGACTTCTATTTACCATATAACAATTTAAAATTAATTAAACTATTTAAATGACCATATCGAATGTAAATTAGTATACACTTTTTATAATTTACACAATAAACCAATTCAAATTGCGGCGATGCAAGGACACACACACACACGATATAACACTTAACATTATCAACATTCCATTATAAGACAAGACACTGCGAGAAAATAAACTTTTCTTAAGACAATTAAAATCGCTGAGAGAGTACAGCCCAAATTATATATCGATTAACCTTCGGAACCTTTTGCTTTGTGTAATATAAAGCTGCGGGAGGTTTTTCTGTTCCTAATGAATGGGCACAATGAAACGATTTTTTTTTCTTTTGTACGCCAATAAAAATGTTGATTTTGGTTGCGACATGCAGTGAACAAAAAAAATATGTAAACAGACAATTAACTATAGAACTGCCGTCTACGCATTCTATTTTTTATGTAGATAAAGTGCTGTCTTATAATTTATTTACTCCCAAGAATAAAATATACGACGTTTGCTTTGCAATAATCAGTTCACAAGGTTATTTAGGGGTAGCCTCCAATTTATTATTGGGTCACAATTAGTAAGTATTAAAATTGCTTTGTGTTAGGTTCGATTAAAATATCGATTAAAAAATTGATGGCTCTCGAATGCTGTGATATGGTTATTATATAACCGTCTGAGATGTATGTTATCAAAGCCGAGGATTCAGTTACCCAACAAAACGGTGGACGATCATAATCATAAACTAAATTGGCTACACTTACATACCAAAACTAAACGACGATAACGTATCGATCCGGATACGAAAGATTTGTAGGTACACCTAAAATATCTCAATTTGAATTCACTTTTGTTGAAGCTATTTGTTTGGTTTCGTTATGGTCAAAAACCAAACTATATTTTTTATAAAATTTAAGAATTTAACACATTAAAAATTTAGATTGTTCAGATATTTTTCTTCTAGTATTCTTAAATCAAGCAATTATTTCTCAATTTTATAGATTATTTTTCTTGTTTTGAGAATAGTTTCCTTTGACACTATTCTAGAATCGTGCACTGATCATCAAATTTATACTTTATTTTTTGATTTGAGAATTATATCGTGTGATTTCGAAATAATTAAATTTTTAAATGTTTAAATTAAAAAATTTTAATTACCCGAAATTTCTTATAGTATGTAATTCATTGTGATTATACTTTAAACAAGAAAAGTATTTTCAATATTTCAATATTTTTCTAGATGAGTTACTGCAGTCTGATGAGACAACCAAATTTTTTAATTTTAAGAATTCAAACTTTTATTAGTTTGAAACCAAACATTCAAACGCCTTGATAACCTCACAATCTTTTCAAACTTGTATTTTATTGTCTTGAAAATATTCTGGAATCGAGAACTTAGTTCTCAAATTTTATCTTTCATTTTTTTGTTTTGAGAATGTCTATTTGAAAGTATTCCGGGATCATACGCCATATTCTCAAATTTGTATTTTAATTTCTTGATTTGAGAATTCTCAGTTTTAGAAGTTTTCCGTTAGCAGGCATTTGAACAATAATGGGTTTGCAAGGTTACGCTTTACTGAAAGGAAGTACTTTACTGCAAATGATACCAACCATCTAGATATTAGTATGTCCACCAGTGTCGAAGTGAAATTCATTCATACAATATTCCAAAATTTCGGGGCCATTTTCCTGAATGGCAATCATTTTACGAGTCGCCTCTCTTCTACACTGAGACAAATATTATACTAATATTATAAATTTAACTTTTTCTATTTGTCTAAAGAATTAAGGCGGATTCAGTGTTGCGTTCCTTCGTTCCTTCCTTCTTTCTAATTTTTTTTAAATCAATCCAAGTTGCTGAAAAAAGTTCTCAAAATCAAGAAACGAACGAACGAAAGAACGCAACACTGAATCCGCCTTTAGTTCAAACCTATTTGACTTAATTATAAAAATTATAAATTTATGATTCTCACACATTGAACGTTGTAAAATTGTTCAGATAGTTTTATGTTGTCTTTAGAAATTTGTACGCCTTGAAAATATTCTGAAATTGTGTTCTTAATTCTAAAGTTTCAAACTTTACTTTCTTGTTTTGAGAATTGTTTACTTTCAAAGAATACTTAAGTCAAGTATTTAGTTTTCAATTTTATAAATTCCCGTTCTTGTTTTGAGAATAGTGACACCTTTGACACTATTCTAGAGTCGTGTACTTAATAATCAAATCTATATACTTTATTTTTTGATGTGAGAATTATATTGAAGCGAAGTTACTAAAACACTTGGAAGTTTGATTTCGAAAGAATAAAATTTTTAAATGTTTAAATTTAAAAATTTAGATTGTGAACTGTCTTTTCAAACTTGTATTTCTATTCTTGATTTGAGAATTGGTCACTTTGAAGGTATTCTGGCATCAAGACCTTAATCCTCAAGTTTATCATTCATTTTCTTGTTTTGAGAATGTCTATTTGAAAATATTCGTTGATCGTGCGCTATATTCTCAAACTTGTATCTTATTTTCTTGATTTGAGAATTCTTAGTTTTAGAAATTTTTCGCACAATATTTTTCGTACAATATTCCAAAATTTCGCAGCGACTCTCCCGAATGGCAGTCATTTTACGACACGTCTCTTTTGTTTACTGAGACAAATGCTATACTAATATTATGAATTTTACTTTCTTTGTCTAAAATACTTATTTCAAACCTATATGGCTTTAATTATATTGTATTAGATTTAAGATGGTTATGTTCAAAACTGTATTTTCATAAAATTTATGAATTTCACACATTGAACGTTGTACAATTTGTTGAGATATTTTTATTTTTTGTTTTAATTTTGTTTTAATTTTAATTTCTTGTTTTCTCAACTTTCTTGTTTTCTGTTGTTTATTTCAAAACATTCTTAAATCAAACACATATTACTCAAATTTATATATTCTTCTTCTTGTTTTGAGAATTGTTTGCTATAATACTATTCTAGAATCATGCTAAGTGCATAATCAAGTTTATATTTAAATTTTTTCATTTGATAATTACATCAATGCGAGGTTACAAAACACTTGAAAGTTTAATTTCGATATAACGAAATTTTTAAATGTTTAAATTAAAAAATTTAAATTACACGAAATTGCATTGTGATTATACTTTAAACAAGAACAGTATTTTCAATATTTTTATATTTTTGTAGATTGGTAAGAATTCAAAATATTATTAATTGGAAACCAAATTTTCAAACGTTTTGATAATCTTACCTCGATGTCAAGCCAATAAGAATTGTTCGTTTTGAAAATATTCTGAATTTGTGTACTGTCTTTTCAAACTTGTATTTTATTATTTTGAAAGTATTCTGGAATCGAGAACTTAGTTCTCAAGTTTATCTTTCATTTTCTTGTTTTGAGAATGTTTGTTTGAAAGTATTCAGGGACTAGTATAGCGTCAGCATAACGCAAGGACAATTTTTGAGTACTGGAAATGATACCAACAACCTAGGTTCTAGATATTAGTATGTCCATCATTGAAGAAGTGAAATTGCCGCGTACAGTATTCCAAAATTTCGCAGCGACTTTCCAGAATGGCCGCCATTTTACGGCTCGTTTCTTTTCTACACTGAGACAAATATTATACCATTATTATGTATTTTACTTTTTTTGTAGAAAATACAGTTCAAACCTATTTGGCTTTATTATATTGTACTAGATTTAAGATCGTTATGGTCAAAACTGTATTTTCATAACATATATGGATTTCACAAATTGAAAGTTGTAAAATTTACATTGTTCAGATATTTTTCGTTTTTCTTTGAAAAATAACTCACCCTGAAAATGTTCTGAAATTGTGAATTTAATTCTCATTTTATACTTTAATTTCTTGCTTTGAGAATTCTCTACTTTCAAAGTATTCTTAAATCAAGCACTTATTTCTCAATTTTATAAATTCTTCTTCTTATTTTGAGAATTGTTTGCTTTAGCACTATTCAAAAATCGTGCACTTAATAAATACATCGATACGAGGTTACCAATACACTTGGAAGTTTGATTTCGAAATAATGAAATTTTTAAATTTGTAAATTATAAAATTTAAATCTCTCGAAATTTATTATAGGAATGCATTGTGATTAAACTTTGGACTAGAAAAAGCATTTTCAATTTTTCAATATTTTTATCTGATGAGACAACCAATGTTTTTTTAATTCTAAGAATTCAAAGCTATTTTTAGTTTGAAGGCCAAATTTCAAACGCCTTGGTAATCTCACCTCGATCCGAAGCGAATAAGAATCGTTCGTTTTAAAAATATTTTGTAATTGTGAACTGAACTAATTAGTCAATTTTAAGGTATTCTGGCATCAAGTACTTATTTCTCAAGTTTATCTTTCATTTTAACTACCCAAAATTTCTAATAGTAATGCATTGCGATTATACTTTAAACAAGAAAAATATTTTCAATATTTCAATAAGTTTGTAGATCGGTTAACGCAGTCTGATGAGAAACCAAATTTTTTAATTTTAAGAATTTAAAATTTTATTAGTTTGAAACCAAACTTTTAAACGCTTTGATAATCTCACCTCCATGTGAAGCCAATAAAAAGCGTATATTTTCTTGTTTTGAGAATTGGTTACTTGAAGGTATTCTGCAATCGAGAACTTAATTCTCAAGAATATTTTCCATTTTCTTGTTTTGAGAATGTTTATTTGAAAGTATTCAGGGATTCGAATAGCGTCAAAATAGCGCAAGGATAAACTTTGATTATTGGAAATGATACCGACAACCTAGGTCCTAGATATTAGTATGTCCACTAGTGGAGAAGTGAAATCTCCGCGTATAATATTACAAATTTCGCGACGACTTTCCCGAATTTTCTCTTTTCTACACTGAGATATATGATACTAATATTATGATTTTTACTTTATCTCTTTGTCTAAAATACTTAGTTCAAGTCTATTTGTTCTAATTATTGTATATTGTACGAAAGTTTCGTTTTCGAAATAATGAAATTGTGAAATTTTGAAATTAAAACATTTAAATTATGTAGAATTTCTTATATAAATTTCATGTATGCATCAAATAAAATAAAATTGGCTAAAACATTGTGATTTTATTTTTTATTTATCAAAGTATATTAAATATTTCAATATTATTGTAGATTGGACAAAGTTTTATTATTTTGAAATCGAACTTTCGTACGCCTTGGGGAGAGGAATTGTTCGCTTTGAAAATATTCTGGGATTGTGCACGGCCTTTTCAAACTATATTCTTATTTTGAGAATTGGTCACTTGAAGGTATTCTAGAATCGTGACCTTAATTCTTAAGTTTATCTTTTAGTTTTCTTTTTTTGAGAATGTTTATTACAAAGCATTCAGGAATCGTGTGCAATATCCTCAAACTTGTATTTTGTTTTCTTGATTTGAGAATTCTTAGTTCCGTCGCGAATTCGAATTGACCGCTTTGAAAATATTTGGAATCGTGCTCTGTCTTTCCCAACTTGTATTTATATTCTTGTTTTGAGAATTTGTCACTTGAAGGTATTCTAGAATCGAGAACTTATTTTTCAAGTTTATCTTTTATTTTCTTGTTTTGAGAATGTTTATTTTAAAGCATTCAGGAATCGTGTGCAATATTCTCAAACTTGTATTTTATTTTCTTGATTTGAGAATTCTTAGTTTTAGAAGATTTCCGTTATCAGGCATTTGAACAATAATGATTCGCAAGGTCAGTATAGCTCAAGGAAAAACTTTGCCCACTGCAAATGATACCGGCAATCTAGGTCTTAGATATTAGTATATCGCCTAGTGGAGAAGTGAAATTACCGCGTACAATATTCGAAAATTTTGCGACGACTTTCTCGAATGGCAGTCATTTTACAACTTCTCTCTTCTCTACAGTGAGACAAATATGATACTAATATTATGAATTTTATATTCTCTCTTTGTCTAAAATGCTTAATCAAAACCTAGTTGATTTTATTATATTGTAGTAGATTTAAGATCGTTATGACCAAAACTGTATTTTCGAAAAATTTATGAATTTTTCTCATTGGATGTTGTAAAACTTACATTGTCCAGATATTTCAATTTTTTGAAAACCGCTTCAAAATATTCTAAAATATGAACTTACATAATTCTCAAGTTTAAACTTAATTTTCTTATTTTGAGAATTATTTGCTTTGACTCTATTCTAGAATCGTGCACTTAATAGTCAAGTTTATACTTTAATTTTTTTGAATTGAGCATTACATCAAGGTGAGATTACCAAAATGTTCGGAAGTTTGATATTCGAAATGATGAAATTTTTAAATGAAAAAAAATTAAATTACTAGTCCTATAGTTACCTATTTTAAATATTTCTATATTATTGGAAATTGGTCACTGCAGTTTGATGAGACGTCCGAATTATTAAATTTAAGAAAACAAAGTTGTATTATTTCGAAATCAAACTTCCATATGCCTTGGTAACTTCACCTCGATGCAGTGCATTATCTTTTCAAACTTGTATTTTATATTCTTGTTTTGGCGATTGGTGTAACTTCTGCCAATTTTAAATTAAAATCAACTTAAGATTGTAACGAAATTTGAAATAAATTTCCAAATTCCGCTAACAGAAATTGATTATGCAGAGGCCTCGTAGCGGTGATTGTAGCCGGCTAGGCTCATGGTTTGGCGTGGGGTTTTTGAAGCTTACACAATCCTTGAATACACCGCATGAAAGGAATGCAACGGAATTATCTCACGATCGACGGACTTACCTTATACTCATCATCACCAAGGAACGAAACCTCAGTTTAAAACATAGTCGAAGAATTAAATTTTAATAACATTATATATTTCATGATCAAATTATTTTTAAAAAGGAAACAAAATATAGCAGTGATTTAATCACGAATTGTGAATTTAAATTAAATTTGACCTTGAGATGAAAAATAAATGAAATATCATCTCCAAAAAATAAAAAAAAATCAGAAGAAAACTATATACAAAACTTAAACTAGATCCTTAATTACTACCACCACCAGACTGATTAGATCACAAATTAATATTTTTTTTTATAGGTTTAGAAAATAATTGTAATAAAATAAAATGAATATAATTAATTATTTAAATAGTTAAGAAATATATATAGAAAAACAAAATCTTATATTTACGATTAGACACTATGTACATAGTCGACGCGATGACAATGATGACCGTTGATTGCCTTCCAATGTTGTTGATATACCGTAGCGAAGATAAAATCGATATAAACAAATTTGTTTTCTCTTACGCTGGATACGTCACAATGGTGTGGTATTTTTCGTTGCTACTGTTAATTGTACAAATTTTAAATATATATTTTGAGTTGGTGTTGTTGTACTATGTAATTGTTGAGTATTAAAAATATTTTATTATAGCGAGTGGATTATTATTATGAATTTGATGAATTTTATTATTAAGCTCGTTAGGTTAAAAAAATGGTTTTATTAAGTTACAATTTATCTTGCGGTTCTAACGTTCAACGTATAAGCACTTTGTAACGACCTTGCACTTATGAACGTACTTGGGCACATGTGTTTTTATAATGTACCGGCTCTTATAACAACTTTAAGCCAACTTTCTACGGTTAAACCGTATTATCATTTAATAAGTGATCTTTTTTTTTTTTGTTTTTTTTGTTTTTTTGTTTTGTCTTTTCACTTAAACACTAAATAAACGTATATCTGTTTAACACTATACAATGCAAGTTATGTAACGATAGAAGATATTAATTCCTTTTGATTATTTTTTTTTTTTCATTAATTACTTAGGTCACTCAATTTGAATTTAAATTCACAGAACACACTTCAAGCAAATTTCACGATTCGGTACTATTGATCGAGAATGTTTTTCTCTTTTCATCAAAAATAAAACAAAGCAAGTTGTGTTCGTTCACAAATAAAATAAACAACTTTTTGGAACATATAATAATTATGTTATCTACTTTTGTTTTAATGCTACTGCACAAATAAAAATTAGAATATTTTTCGCTTAAATTCCACTCTAGACCGACCATCCATCTCGCGTTTTTTCAAAAAAAAAAACTTCCGTCATAAAAACTGGTCCATGAAAAAAATTGTTATTGACAAATCAAATAATTTCGCGCCTAAAATTATGTTTTATTATTATGTTTTTTTCTTTTGATTTATTGGTATACAACGATACAGTGCAACGCCCAGAAAACCATGTTGACTGTCGTTGCAAATCGTGGGGACGACTCACCCCTGACGATGGGTCTCAATGCCGGGCAAAATTATACACCCTTGCACATATGCTAAGATATATTGTTAGAATCAACACCCTACGTTTCCCTAAGTTTTAAATAATTATTATTATGTGAATTGAAGTGGGATTGTTAGATTCTAAGGTCTTTTCCGTGGTATATGCCCAGTTGCTTTCCATACAAATTTCTAATCGCATATGCAACATTCCCAATTCTACGACCAATTATTGCAGGAATAAATTTAGGGGCTAATTTTGCTGAAAATTTATTCGAAGCATCGCTCTGAGGAAAGGTTCTAACGAATACCGCTTGTCCAGGTTGAAACATATGTTGCCGAGTACGTAAATTGTATCGCTGGGCATTTCTTTGATATGCAACTTTCAAATAATGCAGGACTTTATCTCGAACCAAGTTCAATCGATCAGGTTTCGACTCCACGTGAAAATAATTATCATCTAATTCTTCGAGCAAGCGGCGGAGTTTATAGTCAGCCCCGTGTAGGGTCATGTGCTGCCCAAATACCAGAAAATGTGGCGAGAAGGAAGTAGATGAATGAATTACATTCCTCAATGTGGAAGCAATTTCTGATAAATGGACGTCCCATTCAGAATGACTATCGGTCAGGTATGATCTGATAGCAGATAAGACAGTACGATTTACCCGTTCGGACGCGTTACCTTGTGGTGAGTAAATAGGAGTACGAACATGAGTAACTCCGTACTTTTGTAATAATTCCTGGAACTGTTTAGATATAAACTGTTTTCCATTATCCGTCACTGCCGATTCAGGAACAGAAAACATATTAAATATCTCATTTTCGACATACTGACACAATGATGAGGCCGAAGCTTCCCTTAGGGCTTTTAGTAACACAAATTTCGAATAATTATCTAATATAATTAAGATATATGCGTTGCCTCGTTTGGACCTGGGATAAGGGCCCAGAAAATCTAAGTATATTTTCTGGAAAGGACGACTGGATACCGATTGACTGCCCATGCTAGGTTTTGTGCAGTAGTTCACGGCCTTATTCATTTTACAAGTTTTACAACTTTTGATAAACGCCTTGACGTCTTGTGCCATACGTGTCCAATAAAACTGCCTTTGCAGACGTTCTAACGTTTTCGATATGCCCATATGGGCGGAGGATGGTGGAAGATGCGCCTGTCGAATAAGATACTCGGTTAAACCCTCAGGTACAACGAGTTTCCATTTCGGCAGATCCGTATCTTCATAACGCAATCCGTAGGCGGGAGCAATAAGAAGTTTACCATCTTGAACTCGAAAATTATTATCAGATTCAGGTAACGCTTTAACAGCTTCCAGTCGTTTTGTATATTCCACATCCAAGAAAGCGGGATTGGCGAGATCCACGTGTAGAGGGCTCGATTCCAATTCAGTGTTCAAAGAGCAAATCGAGTTACTTGCATAATTCAGATGAAGGTCTATAATTTTATCATGCTCATGTTGAGTGATTCCCAACGGTTGGTTGGAGGTTGGGCTGTCGGTGAATATCAAGTTTTCACAAAATACTCGTGATAAGGCGTCAGGCACCACATTTTGTGAGCCCTTACGATAAGCCATCGTAAAATCAAACGATTGAAGCTTGAGGCTCCAGCGTGCTAGCCTTCCCGACAGGTCCTTCTGCGACATTAACCATTGCAGGCTGGCATGGTCGGTGTAAATAGTGAATGGGTGACCTTCTATGTATGGTCTGAATTTCTTGACGCTTAAAACTGCGGCGTAACATTCCAGCTCGGTAACTGAATAATTACGTTGGGCAGCATTTAGTTTTTGAGAGACAAAAACTATTGGACGCTCCGCTCCATCGGAATCGAGCTGGAACAAAACACTGCCGACGCCAACAGTGCTGGCGTCACATTGAATATAAAAATGTTTAGAATAGTCGGGATTTGCTAAGACCGGGGATGTTGATAAAGCAATTTTTAAGGATTCGAACGCGGAGTTAGCCGAATCAGACCATTTCACTTTTGCACATTTCTTCAAAAGGTCGGTAATCGGCGCAGACAGCATAGCGTAATTTTTAATGAAACGACGATACCAGCCGCATATTCCTAAAAATCGTCTTACCTGCTTGGATGTTTTTGGGATAGGGAACTCTACTATTGCTCGAACCTTTTCCGGGTCAGTTTGGAGACAACCTTCACCGATAACATATCCAAGATACTTGGCTTCTTTTAGAAGAAATTTGCTCTTAGCAACGTTGATAGTAAGTCCTGCGTTCTTTAAACGAAAAGCGACTTCTTCCAACAATTGTAGGTGCTCCTCGAATGTTGCTGACGTTACCAATAGGTCGTCCAAATAAACGAAGATTCGGTCATGCAGTTGGTGCGGAATCACTTTGTGCATCAAGCGGCACATCGTCTGAGGCGCGTTACATAAGCCGAATGGCATGACCGTGAATTGATACAAAGGTCTCCCAGGAACGGTAAACGCCGTTTTATCTCTGGATTGTTGGGCCAACGGGATCTGCCAAAAGGCATCTTTAAGATCAATACACGAGATATACCTGGTTTGATCCAATCGTCCCAACAATCCATCGATTAGTGGTAGTGGGTACGCGTCCTTAACGGTGACCTTGTTCAATTCACGGGCATCCAGGCAGAGTCGATCCTTGCCGCTTGCTTTAGACACCAAAGTGACTGGAGAGCACCAACTGCTCTGACTTTCCTCTATTACGCCTAGGGACAACATTCGGTCCAACTCTTTATACAAGCGCGTTTGAACTGCCGGAGACACGGAATAAAACCTTTGTTTTATCGGTTTGGTTGTGCCAATATCTATGACGTGGGAAATAAGGGAGGTTCTTCCTAGACCTAGTTTTGTGAAACAAGGAAATTTTTCCGTCACGAGATTTAATTTTAGTTGCTGTTCTGACGAAAGAATGTGGTAAGAATTTGCGGCTGAATCAGGAAAAGTGATGGAACATAGAGAACCTACTGTCGGTGAAATGCGAAATAAGTTCCAGAAGTCGATGCCTAGGTACAACGGTTGTTCAAGGCTAGGAACAATATGCAAACGCATTGTGTGTTGCCTATTTTGAAATTTTACCAGAGCTCTAATATACCCGAAGACACGTTCCGCCTGACCGTTGGCTGCATTAATATAAGCGGGCGAGTTATGAAATTCGACATTTGGATCGGATAATAATTTCTCTGAACCGGCACCTAACACGCTAACCGTAGCCCCGCTATCCAAAAGCCCATTGTATTCGATCCCATTAATTAAAACATGCGCATATGGTCGGGGATCCAGAGGGTTATTAGTAATTATCGAATTAACAAGTTCTGTTTTTAATTCTCTGCGTTTTTTCCAATATAGTCTACTTCGTGTACGATGTTCGGCATTATATTGTCGTTTCTGCGTGTTTTGGAACGTTACAAGTTTGTTTGATGTAGAGGTTATGTTCGAAGTACTGGATAAGGAGAGAGGAAGTGGTAGAGGAGAAGAGAGGATGTCATGGTTAATAAGATTTATTCGATTTGGTTCGATGGATTGCTTCGAGATCGGAGTCGTAATTCCGCATCCGTGTTGCTGGCTGCGTCTTCCATTATTACTGTGTCTTTCTGTAGTGGCCTGGGTATAATCACTTTCGGAGTCCCATGGTTCCCAGTTCCCCATTGACCCCTCCAATTGTTTCCCGAACACGTGGGACACTTCGAATATACAGTATCCTTCTTGCCACATTTATGACAAAACCATCTAGTTGGGGGTAATTGGCAATCATTGAAGGTATGACTTTTTTTGTCACAATTGAAACACACTATTTCGCGAGTATTCGGTGGGCGATAGAACTGGGAGGTTGGTGGAGTAGCACTGGAACTTCTAAGCATCAACTGGCTAACGTTATTATTTTGAAAGGCAGCTACCTGTGGTTCTCCAGCCAGCGGCCCATTATCATACTCATATGGCTTCCACGTCGGATGATGTATAGTGGGTTCTAGTAGTTGCATCTCATTAATAAATTTCCTATGGGACAACACCGAATCTGGATCAATTCGAAGCCTGCTCCAAGTATCCTCCCAAGCCGTACAACTCGCAATAAGCTCGTTAATAGATGTAAATCGTCTATCCGTTAGTTGATACTGCAGTCCTCCACGCATGTTTTGCATGAGGATTTCTATGAGTTTTTCTTCTGTGTAAGAAGTTCTGCATTGTAGTGTCATACTCCAAACCTGATGGTAAAATTCTACAAATGATTCTCTGGGTAATTGCTTCCTAGTTTCGATTGCACGACGAATTTCGAAATCTGATCGCCTATCCTGGAATCTCTCAGTAAATTGCCTCTTTAAGTCCCACCATGATATGAGTGGGTTATGTCGCCTACACGTCCAGTACCATTGCAATGCTACTCCTTTCAGTACGCAACTCATATCAGTAAGCAAACTCTCCTCCGATAGATTTAATGATTTTGCTACGGTCTCTAATTGGAAGATAAACATATCAACATTTGTTCCTGCGGTTGAGCCATCATAAGATAAGCCACATCGATGGAGTGTTCGAGATTCAGACGGATACCGACTAGTTGGATTATCTTGTATAAAGTTACCAGTGGATGGAATGGTCCCGCCGGTTGTACTAGTAGTGGTGTAAATTGAGCCAAACGATGTCGGAATCATTTGAGCATAAGATGTGGTTTTTGGTATACTGGACGAAGGAATCTGTTTTGATGCCATTGCATGTAGTCCTGAAGCGGTAGGTGGGAACATGTTTGGCAAGGTATTATTAAACGGCTCGGAATATGTAACATGTGGAATGGTTTTATGCTGGATTGCTTGTTGTCTAATAGTACTTGTGACATTAGGTAAGTTGACTATTGGATGTAAATATCCTGCGGATACATGAATCGATTGTGCAGGTAGCTCGATGTTAGACGATGGCATATGAGCTGGCAAGATGGGTTGTTGAACGTTAGGATTATTACTTTTATCGTTTATTTGAGTTTGCAACACTGCTTGTCGTTGGTTTAATGCTAACAGCTGCTGCGATAACATATTAAATTTTTCCATAACCGATTCCAACAAGGTGGTTTGCATAGCATCGTGGTGTTTTCTAGCCAAGCTATCTGCTTGAGCCTGATCGAGTAATTCTTCCAAGGTGCATCTTCGCTGGCCTCGTTCTGATGGGGAGGAATCTGAATCACTGTTAATATCCTCCAATTGTATGCCCTTGGTCGGATCCTCTTGATCGTTTTTAGATGGAATAACCAATTCGGTGTGAATGCCTTTTGCTGCTTCGATGGATTCATTCAATTTGTCGTGATCTTCCAAATAAATTTGTAAACTGGACTGTAATTCCTCACAGACTTTAAGTACTTTTCGAGCAGACTCTTCATAGGTCGGAGATTTACTTGCTCGGTTGAGACGATTAGATATATGCAACAAGCGCGACTGGCACTGGTGAGCTATTGTCTTTGAGCTATCTTCATCTCCCTTGAGATGCGTAATCTTTTCCTTCAAAGCACGTAGTTTTGTAAGACATGTATTAATTTCGAGGTCTGGCCTTTTATACGCGTTCCTATGCATCTTGGAGGGTGTTTCTTTGGTATTTGCGTTTTCCTCACGGATAGCTTCTTCGAGTGCTTTAGTGGTATCAGGGGTATTAAGAGGAATATTTCGAAGGAGACACTCCACCTCAAATTCGTCTTGTTCCAACACTGTCACGTCCATTTTCAGACAATAAATAAGAATCGGCACTGGGCGTATGGTACTAGTTGTTGAACGTTATCAATGAAAATATAGTAAACTTTACAGTCGGAAATGCTCCGAATGTAAGAATAATTTCAAGAAGAAACTCCAACAGTCAATTAAGAAAAATCAAGTCTGCACACTCAAAATTTGATGCAAATTTAAATTGAATTTCGAAGAAAAAGAAAAAATTCAAAAATTATTCGTGACCTCTAATGTAGGAGTTATACTGTGTCAATTTTAAAAATTCTTATTCATATATATATTACTTCGAATTGACAAGAAACTTCAACAGTATGGCTGATTAAATGTATGGTAGAAAAAAAATCAAACTTGGTTAAATATTGGGTTTTATATAAAGAATATATATAATAACAAAAAAAATTAAACAAGTCCGAGTGTTGAATCTAAGTTTAAAATTGTGTAAATTAATAAATTTTATCGTACCTTGAATAATTAATTCAAAATTAAATTTTAATATTTTAATTGTTTTGTTTGTTTTATTTTAATATGATGATGATCATGATGATGATGAGTACAAGGCCGGTTCGCCGTTTTAATAAGTATTCATTCGAATCGTTAGAGAAAAATGTTCCGTTGCACGTATAGGAAAGGGATTAGGAAAATATGAACGGGTTTAGTATGGTTACCTAAAATTATAAATTTACGTCTACAGCATTGGCCGAAGGTAAAGCAAATACAGTAACCTATAGTTAACAAAAACAACTTTAACAAAAATGACATCAAACCGAATTGGGAAGTCGAAATTATGTTAAATTATCAAAAAAAATATAAACTGAAATGAATGAAGCTAAGATATCCGGAAATCTAAACACTAAAAGCGGAATCAACAAAACATCTCAACTACAATACATCGAGAAAATTAAAATGAAAGGGAAAGATGATAAAATTGAAATTAATAACATATGGACGGATTACTCCACTTAAACTATACCGAGTAACACACTGAAGTCTACACTCTAAACGCGGAAGCAGTAAGAGCTCAGTACCAATTGGGAAATCAGTCGGATGTTAGGAAATATATAATATATAATTCAAGCATGCAGCCTCAATCCATTCAAACACGGAATTCAAACAGCAAAAATACCGGAAACAACACAAAATATTTGGATGAACTAAACACTTGAATACTTGAATTAAAAAATATATGAATCGATTATAAACGGAAAGGGACAAGGAAAGAATGAAAAGGGTAGCCAGACTTGGGCGCCACTGTAACGAAATTTGAAATAAATTTCCAAATTCCGCTAACAGAAATTGATTATGCAGAGGCCTCGTAGCGGTGATTGTAGCCGGCTAGGCTCATGGTTTGGCGTGGGGTTTTTGAAGCTTACACAATCCTTGAATACACCGCATGAAAGGAATGCAACGGAATTATCTCACGATCGACGGACTTACCTTATACTCATCATCACCAAGGAACGAAACCTCAGTTTAAAACATAGTCGAAGAATTAAATTTTAATAACATTATATATTTCATGATCAAATTATTTTTAAAAAGGAAACAAAATATAGCAGTGATTTAATCACGAATTGTGAATTTAAATTAAATTTGACCTTGAGATGAAAAATAAATGAAATATCATCTCCAAAAAATAAAAAAAAATCAGAAGAAAACTATATACAAAACTTAAACTAGATCCTTAATTACTACCACCACCAGACTGATTAGATCACAAATTAATATTTTTTTTTATAGGTTTAGAAAATAATTGTAATAAAATAAAATGAATATAATTAATTATTTAAATAGTTAAGAAATATATATAGAAAAACAAAATCTTATATTTACGATTAGACACTATGTACATAGTCGACGCGATGACAATGATGACCGTTGATTGCCTTCCAATGTTGTTGATATACCGTAGCGAAGATAAAATCGATATAAACAAATTTGTTTTCTCTTACGCTGGATACGTCACAATGGTGTGGTATTTTTCGTTGCTACTGTTAATTGTACAAATTTTAAATATATATTTTGAGTTGGTGTTGTTGTACTATGTAATTGTTGAGTATTAAAAATATTTTATTATAGCGAGTGGATTATTATTATGAATTTGATGAATTTTATTATTAAGCTCGTTAGGTTAAAAAAATGGTTTTATTAAGTTACAATTTATCTTGCGGTTCTAACGTTCAACGTATAAGCACTTTGTAACGACCTTGCACTTATGAACGTACTTGGGCACATGTGTTTTTATAATGTACCGGCTCTTATAACAACTTTAAGCCAACTTTCTACGGTTAAACCGTATTATCATTTAATAAGTGATCTTTTTTTTTTTTGTTTTTTTTGTTTTTTTGTTTTGTCTTTTCACTTAAACACTAAATAAACGTATATCTGTTTAACACTATACAATGCAAGTTATGTAACGATAGAAGATATTAATTCCTTTTGATTATTTTTTTTTTTTCATTAATTACTTAGGTCACTCAATTTGAATTTAAATTCACAGAACACACTTCAAGCAAATTTCACGATTCGGTACTATTGATCGAGAATGTTTTTCTCTTTTCATCAAAAATAAAACAAAGCAAGTTGTGTTCGTTCACAAATAAAATAAACAACTTTTTGGAACATATAATAATTATGTTATCTACTTTTGTTTTAATGCTACTGCACAAATAAAAATTAGAATATTTTTCGCTTAAATTCCACTCTAGACCGACCATCCATCTCGCGTTTTTTCAAAAAAAAAAACTTCCGTCATAAAAACTGGTCCATGAAAAAAATTGTTATTGACAAATCAAATAATTTCGCGCCTAAAATTATGTTTTATTATTATGTTTTTTTCTTTTGATTTATTGGTATACAACGATACAGTGCAACGCCCAGAAAACCATGTTGACTGTCGTTGCAAGATCATTAGTTGATAGAACGTATAACCTAATTTACTGCATTGGCCAGGACCAGTTTGAAAAGATTCTCGACTGAGTCACGGCAACGATTGTTTGGAAAGTAAACAATTTTAGAATAAAAAAAAATCTAAAGGAACGTGTAGTATCACGTAACGAATTGGAAAGCTTAGCTTACAATCGAAAGAATAAATTAGGCGATAAGGATAAATGGACGCTAAGGTTACAGACAACGATACATCGAAAATGTAAGAAGTTGACGATGAGAAAATTAAATGGCTCAAACTAGAAGATATTGCACAATCAGTTTAAATTCATTCCTAATCAGTACCCATAATCTATATCACGTGAAACGAAATAAGTTTCTACTTTACTCAAGAATTGTGTATCCCGGTTCTATAACCCGGCCGAATTGCCGATGTTAGCACACAAAGAAAGGATTCTTTTCATGAATCCCGTTGTACGCAAAATGTCTTTGTCTGAAGAAGATTTGAAAATCGATTCAGTCGAGTAAAACAAACATTTGTATCATTTTTACAATATTTTTAGTTATTTTTCGCTATTTTCGTGTTTTTTACAAAGTTTTTGTAAATTTTACAAATTTTTATGTAATTTACGTAGTTTACAAAAAATATAAAAAACGTCTTTTTACATTTTAAATGCTCAACAGTGGCTGCAAGGTTTTGGCTTATTCACATTCATTTTACTTTGAGAAAGCACCACAAGAAAATGTCTGCTGTCCAACTCAAATCACTGTTTTTGAAAATTATCCGATGTGGAAATCGTTACCTCAATAACTCCATTTTTACACGTTTGGAGGCAAATACAATATGTTGGAGCATTGCCCTATAAAGTTTTACATTTATTGTTAGGCTGGCACCAAAAATGAGACGTAAATCTTTTTGGAGGTAATGTCATATCAAACAGTAACACGAATTTGGTGTAATAGCCTTTGATGAAGATATTTGGGATTTTTTGATCCCCAAAATCTGCAGTTTTGTTTATTTACGAAACCGCCCAAACGTAAAAGTGCTTCATCGGTCATCGCTAAATTTGCAAAAAAGTTTTTCTCATTCTCAACGAGATTTATAACTGCACTACCGTATTCCAAGTGCAATGCTAGATCCCCAGGACCTAGTTTTTGGACTAGCTGGATTTTGTACGAGAAGAGGTGCACATCCTTTTTCAAAATCCACCGAAAAGTGCGGGTAGCAAGCTGCAACTGTCTCACAACATCAATATTTCAAGGCACGTCTTGAATCTCCAACAATCCCATTTTAGTCAAATTTATACTCCAGCGAACGAATGGTTCGACCCGTTGGAGCAGTTCTATCACCATAAAATCTCCTGTATGCACGTTGAGTATTAATTATTGAACGTATATTTTCAAGGAAAAGAAAAAAAATCTCAATTCTTTGCGCAACTGTGTAGCGTTCCATTTTTTATATCTTCCAAGTTTTATCTGTGAAACATAAGGAAAAGGTTATATATTTGCTAATCCATAACGACATTTTCGAAATTTTCGTTATGCGAGATTTGGAACAAACTTTTCGGAAATTGTAGGTGAGGATATGTGAGATTCTCACTCACAGATGAGAACGATAATACCAAAATTGAGTTATGGTGACGCCTCTCCACCCAGTGACGAGTAAGTGCGATTCATAATAGGGGTCTAGATTATTTTAGTAGTGCCATTAATTAGCAGACGTCAGCCTACGAAATAATCTATCAGATAATAATTCAAAAAATTTCAGTAGAAAAAAATGTATTTTAAATTATTTTACTAATTTAATTATTTTAATCATTTTTTACATTATTGTTTTGCAAAAAATGCAAAAAAAATGTCCACAACACTGGCCATTATACAGAGAGCTTTGACTTAACAACTTAATGGAGCCAATTACCATTTGCAGTGCATACAAGTGTTATTCAACAGTTTTGCACAGGTACAAATCTTATTATTTCGAGTCATTCAGGCGTCCTTTCCATATATAGATTGTGAATTTTATAAACCAAGCCGTAATATTTAAATTACATTTACCACAAAATGTTTGCGGTAAATTCTAAAGCAAAATCTTTCAAAAATTTTGATTGTTGCCTTCCCACACAATTTCCCAAGAATTTTTCTTCATTTATCTTCTTTTCAAATTTATAATATGCCGATTGAAATAATCGACCACCACCAGATTATACAAAAATATATCCACTTACATACGTAAAAAAAATATTTGAAAAGAAGAAACCGAAATAAATTCGCAGACGTCTCTTTAATAGCGCAGACAACTATGTATAGCAGGCAAGCAGCAGTGTATTATACCATGAAGAGGGATAATACATATTTCCTGTCCAAACTGTACGGTTTGTTATCAGCTTACCGCCACCGCGTCTTTTCTTAATTTTTAACTTTTTATTGACTCATTGTCTTTTCGTATACAAAGTAGTGTTACTTTTTCGTATCCATAAACTTGGCAAGTAGTTTTATATAAAATAATAATTATTGTGCAATAGCTGTTGTTTTGGTTTTCGGTATTAAGAAGTATAAAGGCAAAAAAATTGGTATAAGAAACAACATAACTTTAATAATTCCGAATATAAAAGTGAAAGTCGATATTTTTGATTCAGCTTTATATAGCCGGTTACAAATGTGTGTGTGTGTAACAAGTACTTATGTTGTATTGTTGTTGTTATTCGTTTTCCATGAACAGTGTCAATTTAGAGGTCGATTACTATTACATTACAATTGGTTTTGGTGTCCTGTACGTTCGATAACTAAATGTAGCGTATACAAATTTTTTTTGGAGCGGTTTTTCAATTCAATCAAATATTTTTTTTTTTTGGTATACAAGGCAGGGCAGAAAGATAAATTGTGTGGTATAGAAAATTCTTATATGTGTAGGCATTGGAATTCTAATTCCTTGGTTTTTTTTTTAAAATTTTGTGCAATAATCGGATGAATGCCGCGACATCGTTTACTGTAATTTTTGGATCGTGTAGCATTGAGAGGTTTTGGAATTTTAATACGTTTATTCGCGCAAGATGAAAAATGGTAAATATTTTTATAGAGGTGTTTCTTGATTAACTAAATACTCGCGTATGCATGCTAAACCGCATTCTTTAATATATACTCTTTTAACTTTAATATAAGCTTTGACCTTTATGCATTTTTGACGTGCGATTTTTAATTAATCGTGCAAGATAATTGAATGTATCATCATTATAATGTTTACCAGATGTTTTCAAACATTACCATCTTCAGGTTAGCTTGATGTTGGATTTTCGTTACATAATAGGCAAGGTATAAATAGTTATGAACCTACTGACCTTCGTTTTATGCACATTCATGCAGTAAAGCAGCCTTGGGTACAGAGTATACTGTATAGTAAATATAATTGCTATAATTGTTGACCCGTGACTGAGGAGATCTGAAATGATTAGTTTACAGTAGTGGATAGTAGTTAAGTAGTTAATTGGCTTTTAAATTCAGTGCTTACTCCAAACTACTGCGCCCACTGCTGAAAGCTTGTTAAGCATTTTTCATGTTTTTAAAATACCCTGTTAAATGAATGTTCACTAACTAAAATTTTGTCCAAAGAGTGCAAATTTCTGTCCAAACAATGGCATTCTCAAGATAACTTTTAATCTACGATTATCCTTGGTGGGTCTTATTTGCCTACGTTCATTGACGGCTATCCTAAGCTTACAAAATTAAGCATTATCTTCTTCTTACCCACCTAAATATGTGTAACACGTTTCGGATTTTATTAAATTTGGACGGTTTTGAACGGACATCTTGAATTTAACACATTGAAAGAGCAGCGATTTGCGAAGGCTCTCAATCCGCGCATTAAATCTCATCGCCAACAAACAGAAATTTTTGAATGTTATCCGCGGTTAGTAAACGTATTTTAGTTTGACTATTATCTTTGGGTGATATCACAGTTCCAGGCATCAAGGTTTCGTCTCAATTACCCTCTCCGACACTGGAACTAGTGAAATTTTAAAACATAGTTTAGACCAAATAATTACTTGAACATGCGCGCTATTTTGTTATTTAGTAAAATATTGATGACGGCCACTCTGATAATTGAAACATTAATTTGAGACAATAACGCATAGTTTATTAAAATGTTTCTTTTTACACTAATGAATTATTGTTTGAGAATAAAATACAAACCTTCAGAATACTTTCAAATTTGAAAAATTTTCAAAACAAGAAAAAACATTTCAATTTAAGACTTAAGTGCCTGAGTACGAAAAACTCCGAAAACTAGGAATTCTCAAATCAAGAAAATAACGATTCCTAAATACTTTCAAATAATCAATCTCAAAACAAGAAAATAAAAGATAAACTTGAGAAAAAAATTCTCGATTTCAGAATACATTCAAAAATGAAGGTAGAACATCTTGAGTAGAACTGTTCATTAGAGTCTTCACAATACTTTCAAATTTGTAAAATTTTCAAAACAAGAAAAACATTTCAATTTAAGACTTAAGTGCCTGAGTACGGAAAACTCCGAAAACTAGGAATTCTTAAATCAAGAAAATAAAATACAAGTTTTTAATATAGTACACGATTCCTAAATACTTTCAAATAATCATTCACAAAACAAGAAAATAAAAGATAAACTAGAGAAAAAAATTCTCGATTTCTGAATACCTTCAAAGTGAAGGTAAAACACCTTGGGTAGAACTGTTCATTAGTCTTCAGGACACTTTTAAATTTGAAAAATTTTCAAAATAAGAAAAAACATTTCAATTTAAGATGAAAGTGCCTGATTACGGAGAACTCCTAAAACTAGGAATTCTCAAATCAAGAAAATAAAATACAAATTTTAAATATAGTACACGATTCCTAAATACTTTCAAATAATCATTCTCAAAACAAGCAAATGAAAGATAAACTTGAGAAATAAATTCTCGATCCCAGAATAGCTTCAAAATGAAGGTAGAACATCTTGAGTAGAACTGTTCATTAGTCTTTAGAACACTTTCAAATTTGTAAAATTTTCAAAATTGGCAACTGACAGCTCTATCGTAAAGTTTGACATTTTTGAGATTATACGTACTCAGAACGTTTTGACATTCAAGCGCTATTTGTGTTGTTTACAGTACTCATTAACTCAATATCTCGGCGAAAAAATGGAATTAAATCGTGAACATTTTCGTGCGATTATTTTTTACAACTTTCGACGTGGATTAAGGCAGAAAGAGTGCATGGATGAATATAATTCAATTGTTGGCGATGAAGCTCCATCAAGGACCAGTGTTTATCGATGGTATGGTGAATTCAATCGAAGTCGTAGTTCACTCCAAGACGAATTTCGTGAAGGTCGTCCAGAATCAGTTGTTGTTCCGGAAACAATTGATGCTGTGCGCTAACTGATATTGCAAGATCGTCATGTGATCTATCGTGAGATTGAGACAACCTTAGGCGTTAGTTGGACCAGCATACATTCAATATTGCATAAACATTTGAATGTCAAAAAAATTTGTTCGCGTTGGATCCCACACAAAGAAAAGCTATGATCGCGGTGCTTCAAAACCCGTCTATGACATAGTGACAGGTGATGAATCGTGGATTTACGCGTATGAGCCCGAAAGTAAACAGCAGTCGACTGTATGGGTGTTTCAATATGAGCCGAATCCAACAAAAGTTGTTCGCGCACGAAGCACTTGCAAGCAATGATCGCATGTTTTTTCGGAAAAAAATGGACATGTCGCAACCGTACCACTAGAATAACGCAGAACAGTCAATTCTGAGTGGTACACAACCATTTGTTTGCCAGCTGTCTTCCAAGAAATCAGGAAAACCAACTGCCGAATACGAATAGTGATCCGTATGATTCACCACGACAATGCGAGCTCTCACACATCGGGTCAAACAACTGCATTTTGGAGCACTCAAAACATCATTTGATGAGTCATCCGCCGTATAGTCCTGACTTGTCACCAAATGACTTCTTTTTATTCCCGTACGTAAAAAACAAACTGAGAGGTCAACGTTTTTCGACACCTGTAGAACCGGGTGTTGCGCTCAGAATGCATGTTTTTGAGATACCTCAATCAGAGTGGAAAAAGTGCTTCGACAAATGGTTCAAACGCATGCACAAGTGTATAGATCTTCATGGGGAATATTTTGAAAAACAATAAAGCGATTTTCGACGATTAATATTTGTTTTTGTTCTCTAACCTCGAAATATAAAAGGCAGCCCTCGTAAGAAAATAAAATACAAGTTTTAAATATAGTACACTACATAATAATTTCAAATAATCATTCTCAAATCAAGAAAATAAAAAATTAACTTGAGAAATAAATTCTCGATCCAGAACACCTTCAAAGAGAAGGTAGAACACCTTGGGTAGAACTGTTCATTAGTCTTCAGAACACTTTCAAAATTGAAAATTTTTCAAAACAAGTGCCTGATTACGGAAAACTTCTAAAACTAGAAATTCTCAAATCAAGAAAATAAAATACAAGTTTTAAATATAGTACACGATTCCTAAATACTTTCAAATAATCATTCTCAAAACAAGAAAAAAAAGATAAACTTGAGAAATAAATCCTTGATTCCAGAATACCTTCAAAGTGGCCAAAATTCAATTAACGGGCTGCACAATTCGGCGATGACTGATTACCAATATACCTGAACCAGCGAACTTGTAAGAGCTTAAATTGCCGTTTGCGTCATTCCGGGTGTTACGATCACAACATGAATGAAAAGAAAACATGAACTAAAAAAAGAACCATTAGATCATAATCACACTACAGTAGCTTCCAAAAATATGTTTTTAAGGCAAATGAAACTGTAACATGTTTGGCAGAAGTACCAGAGTTGCGACCTTCTCAAATAATAAGAGAAAGTATTGTTGAATTCGACCACGATTGAAGATTATATTTGCCTTCAAACGGAGCACAAAAAAAATTGCTAGAGTGAGAGTTTAAATGAAATTTCTATTTTGGAAACGTTACAGTTTATTGACGAAGAGCTCTTATCATTATTGTCGGAGAATGGTTTTGGAGAGAATAAAATTTTTTATTAGGGACAAAAACATCTTTGATGTTGCTAATAGAGGGTGAATGCTGGCTTATGGATGGTACATTCGGGATTGTACCGTCTATAATGAGGCAGTTATTCTCGATCCATGGTAAAATTGGCGCTCAGATCATACCATTATTATTTTGTATAATGAGCTCAAAATCAACAGAAGCTTACTCGGAGATATTCTATGAGCTTTGTAAAATTGCTTGTAATTGGAACATCTCATTAAATCCAAAGAGAATTGTGTCAGATTTTGAAAAGGCAAGCGTAGCTGCACCTAAAACATATTTTCCGTTGGCTGAATACAAAAGATGCCTTTTTAATTTCGGCCAAATATTATGGAGAAAAGTACAATTTGAAAGCTTAGCATTCGTACCTCCTGAAGTGGTCTCCAATTATTTTGACGCGATCATAAAAGAATTTGATCTAGACACCTGATGAGGCCTGATGTTGAGCCCTCATGTTGGGGTCTATAAGTTAATCGTAGTATTGGCAAAGGAGATGATGATGTGCAAAACACGCATTGAGAAATGGAACGATGGTGAACGCGTCCCACTAAAAATAAATGTGGACAGAAACAGCAAAATTTTAAATGTTGTTGTAAATAGAAACAATACTAATACGGTTAATTATTTGAAAAATATTGCTCATACTATAATGTTACATTAATAGCGCTTAAATTTATTTATTTTTTTATTTTATCATTAAATATTTCATCAAAAACCCAAACGTTCTTTTCAGGAAAATATATTTTATTAAGAGAACATATTAATAAAAATCTAGTTTTGTAAATTAAATTTTACAATTATTGGCTGAGGAATGGCCAAGTTCAATTGAGCAGACCCAATTCTAAAAAATCTAGCATAATTCATTTTAAAATGCAAATTATATCCAATAACCCAAATGTAAGTAAGATTGACCAAAAAGAGTTCGAGTTCTTAATAAAAATGAAGATCAAAAAAAGAAAATTTAATATTTTTCAAAAAAATTGAGGGTTTTTTCGGGTTTTTAAGGTTTCAGCAAAATTGGGATTTCGAAAATCGGAATTTTGAAAATCGGGATTTTGAAAGTCGTGATTTTAAATTCGGGATTTTGAAAGTTGGATTTTTTTTTTGTTGGGATTTTGATAATTCGGTCTTTTGTAATTCGGGATTTCGTACCGACGCCTCTTACTTTTCATTACCGTTATACACTTCATACACACATAATGGGACTTGCCTCTATGCAGTTAGGTCCCAATTAAATCTGTTACCCCTAATAATCTGGCTTCTTCAGTTTCCGGAGCAACCGAACGCAGTTGCGATTTGGGATAAAAATCCTCGGTCTAAAATAATAATTAAAACAAAATTGTATTAAAATCCAATTGTTAAATTTCTTGTACGAATAATGAGGTAACTCGAAATAAAGTTTTAGTCAATTTCCAAATGAAAGGGCTTCAGTATTTTTCAAGCTGATTCTGTCGTTTTAGATTTAGATTAGATAAATTTTGGATCACAGTATGTGGTTCTAGTTAGTTCTAGATAGTTACAAAGTTAGGAAAAATTTCACCGCCATGGAATACGACATGGCTAGAAAATAACCGACAATAAACTGTCGAAAAATATTCGTCAATAAATTATCAACAAATATTCGACAATAATATGTCGAAAATCGATCGGTAATAAATTGTCGGACGGCATTACATCTCTTGCCGCCCCGGTGGCAAAGTGGTTAGCATGCTTGCTCCAGCGACCGGAGGTCCCGGGTTCGATTCCCGGTGGTGACAAGGAAAAAATTGCACGGCTGGTTTAGGATCAATGAATTAATCACTCATTATCCGAAATGAAAAAATGATTATGAAACCTCATATGAGGCGACCAAATCCCTTGATGGGATATAGTGCCAGAGAGAGAGAGAGAGAGTTACATCTCTTGAGATATTTAATAATAGTAATATTTGATAATTCAATTAAGAAACTGATTATAACACATTCCAAGCGTCTATATTGGTAATAGTAAAATTTGTGAATGAAGCCATGCATAATGGTGGGCAGATCTAAAAAAAACCTAATCGCGCAAAATACTCGAAATTTTGTTGCCACACTGTACACATATTTAACATATATGATTACTGAACCAAATCCCGACGTATATATTTTATAATTAATTAAAAATTCAAATTAAAAATTTTGGAATCGAAAGTCAATCAACGTATAAGCAATATTCATTCAACCTTTTATTCAAATAATTTTTGCTTTATTACTTTATATTCGTATATCGCGACCTTCACAGAAAATATTTATAATTTTTATTTTTATTTTTTTAAATGCGCCACGGAACTCTAAGAAAAACAAATGCATTAATTGCGGGCAAGGACTTATGACAAATGTTCCACACGTATGACAGACAATTCATATAAGATATGCACGTATATGAAAAATTTTGAAATTTGGCGTGAGAATTCGGTGCCGGATCTTTGGCGTCCACATATTTATATACGCATTTTATATATATTTAATTTAGCGACACAACGAAAAAAAAAATTGTTGTGCACGACATACACTACATTTAATGTATTTTATGAAATGTGGTAACCAGCAAAATAAAACAAAACACAGCAACAACAACGAAAAAAAATGTAAACTTTAACAAAAATTACTCAAGACATTTTTAACATTATATATTCCCAAAGACAATTGTGTTGACATTTTGGTATGTGGGCGTCTATTTAACTATTATAAACACCTTAACAAGTGCAGTACATATAATTTTTTGTGTCTCAAAAAATTAGACATTAGTATGTAGCGCGGTGACATACTGGCGTCGTCATGTGGGAATTATATCGCATTTTGCGCGATCACTATACCCTGAACATTTCTTAAGAATAATGTTAAAGTCATCTAAGTCGCGCGATTTGACTCATTTTCCATATCCGTATAGAAGTAATTAACCTTTACCTAATGAAATATTATAGCTCTTTGTGTGCGTATCGAGCGCGAGGCATTTGTATGCATCACAATAATTTCCGGCTGATTTCTTCTGTGAATTCCTGATTCTTGAATTTAATTCTTTTTTTGTTGTGTTTTTGTTTTAAAGGTGAAAAGTAACTAACCTGAAATGAGAAGAAAAAACAACAAATCAATAAATAATCTTTGAAAAATAAATTTTTATAAAAATTTTTTTTTTGTTCAAAAAGTGAGATTTTACAAATGATTACGAATAAATCGTTCAATAACCTTTCGTACCTGTTGCACAATTTAATTTTTTTGTTTTTATTTATTTTTACCTTATATATATATAGTATATAAAAAAGAAATTCTGAAGAATATAATGTTTGCTTTTCATCTGCGCGCAAATTCACCGAAGTATTCTTATATGAAAAATGAAATGGAAAATAAAATTTTATTATCACATTAAATCAAATATGGAATGCGCGCCCAACAAGACAAAGGAGTATTTTGTATTGTAAGTAAGTACATAAGTACATATATTCGAGTTGCATATTCATGTGCAGCAATTTGAATGGTAATTTTTATTATTTGGTTTGCGCGCGCCTACATATTCTCTCCTTGTTATCGTACATATATCTGTGCTGCAGCACATATTAAAGCAGATTTTGATTCTGATGCTAAATAAATAAAACTAAAAGTTATATCGAACCGCGAAGTACATAAATTTTATATGTACGGCGGTTACTGACATCTGAGTAACACAACCAAAACTGAAAATGCTTTTTATTACAAAACAAAAAGTTTAATAAAAAGTTGTTTAAGTCATCGGCTTATGAAAACACAATGTACAAAACATATACAATAAATGAAAATGTATAAGCATAAAACAACAAAAATTGCGAACTAAATTTTTCTTCGCTTTTCATTGCCGTCATCATCGCATCAGCATATCTCGCGAAAATATTTATATGATCTTTTGGGTGATATGCGAAAAAATAAAATTATTTATAAATGTAAGACGATTTAAGATGAACAAAGTAATTAACTTGTGAACTTGTGCAAAATTAAAGACGCTATTCAACTGAAAACTATGTGCATTTCAATTCTAAAACTAATAATAATAATTCTAAAGTTAATAATGAAAAATTGTTAGTCGTTGATTAAGATATTGCAGGAATTTAAAAGGTGCTAAACATTGTAGTATGATGGCAGGATGAGATACTCAATTTTACAGTTTTCTGAATTGTTTATGAATTAATTTAAAAAAATATTCTTGTTTGAAGAATAATATAATTTCAAGATTCTTAATTTGAGAAAAAAAATAAAAATAAACCATTATTGATGTGATATTACAAAAAATTTAATAAATCTAAGAAAATATATCTTAATTTTTAGAAATAAAATATTCTCAATTTGAGAATAAAAATTAAAACCATTTTAAATGAATAATTCGTATGCTAACACTAAATTGCATCAATTCAGAAGGCTAAAGAATAAAAAGTAATACTATAATTCATATTGATTTGAGTTTACGAAGCTCAATTTATAAATATCAATAATTTTCATTTTAAAACAGAACTAATCAGAATTATTGAGCCAACAATAAAAAAAATTATGATTCTCATTACAAAACTTATTTTTACCAATTTCGTAAGTCAAAATTATCACAATGAGAATGAAAATTAAGATCTGAAGATTAAGATTCATAAATACCTACATATAATTCTCATTCTAAGGATAAGTTTTACTAATTTTCTCAGTACAATATTCTCACTTTGAGAATAAAAATAAATTGAAATTTCGCTACAATAACAAGCGTTTACTTGTCACCAATCACGTGAATACGCTATTGAATCTCCCAACGCACAATTCCAAATCGATAAATGCAATAAAGGCACTACATGACACAATGAATCTTCAGGCCATAAGCAACTTGGGCATAGAGACGTCAACGTAGAATGCAAAACTAATTCCGTTAGTGTTAAGGAAGCTGGACAGAGAGACACATCGTCTATATGAAGTTACTCTGGTTAATTCTCGGGAAATTCAATCGTTAAGTGAGTTCCTAAATTTTCTAGAATGTCGTTTCCAATCTCTAGAGGCAACGCAAACAACAAAGGGTGCACAACAAGGAAGAACCACAAACACACCACTTATTGCTATAAACGTACCACCGCCTAAAAGAACTTTCCCTGGGATTGAAAAAAGATGCATTGTCTGCTCTGCATCTCACGAAATAACAACTTGCCCAGTTTTTAATAAGTATCAAGTTTTGGAAAGGTCTAAAATAATAGCAGCAAACAATTTACGTAGTATTTGTCTCCTAATCTCCACGCACAACAAATTTTCATATCAAAGTAAGGAAACATGTGTGGTATGTCAAAGAAGGCATAACACATTGCTGCACACAAGGGAGATGACATCATCTACAAGCTCCATTCCGCGAAAAACAACAACGAAAAGTGCACTGTGCCGAATAAGGTGCCCTTGTTAGGTACCGCATTGATCAACGCTACAAGTCGCATCGGATATCCGATATAATTCCTTTCACTAATAGATCCAGGATCTCGGTCAACATTTCTCATGCAGGCAGATGCCGAACAACTCAACCCACGTAAATTCCGAGCAGATTTACAAGTTATTGGAATTGGAAGAATGAAAACTAATAAAATAAATTATAAGCTAAAAATAAGTATTTCACCTCATTACCCTTCAATGGGTGGTGGAAGCTTTTAGCTTAGCAAACGTAACTGAGCAACTACCAACAACGCCAGTAAAGGGTCTTAACAAATCAACTTGGAGAGAGCTGACACTGTCTGATGCAAATTTTAACTTACCTGGTCCAATCGATATGATTTTAGGAACAGAGGTTTACGCCAATATCTAGTTAGACGGTACAATAAAGAAATCGTCGTACCAACCAATAGCCCAGAAAACTGAGTTAGGATCTATCTCAAGTAGTACAAAACAACCTAGACGTGCATCTGCGCCAATTCTCGGAAATTGAAGAACTACCCAAGGGAAAGTCATACTCAGAAGAAGAAGAAGAGACGGGTGAGCAACACTACGCAATTACTCCCAGAGGACTACCAGAAGGACGATATGAGGTCACCATACCATTAAAGGGTGAATTCGAAATAGGAGACTCAAGGAAATGAGCGGTTTCTAATTCAAGTAGAAAGAAGATTAGAAAGGAACACACAACTAAAACAAGAATACCATAACTTAATGAATGAATACATAAAGCTAGGACATATGGTTCCGGTCAATTCAGAAGATGCCAAAGGGCAAACCTGGTATCTACCTCACCATGGTCAAGCTTCAATGAAGACAACAAACGGGATCAGTTCCAACGATATCCAGCTAGTAGGTCCAATAAAACAACCAGATCTGTTCTCTATTATAACAAGATGGAGGAAATACAAATACGTATACATCGCATATATTGAGAAAATGTACAGACAAACCCTGGTAACAACAACACAACCGAGCTTACAAAGGATACTATGGGGAGCTGAACCAAACGAGCTAATTAGAGAGTACAAGTTACGCTTACGAACAGTCACGTATGGTACATCGTCCGCTCCATATTTGGCCACTAGAACTCTAAAACAACTTGCCATAGACGAGCAGAATAATTATCCAATTGCCGCTGAAACTGTGTTGAAGGATTTCTATGTCGACGATGTTCCCTCTGGTGCAGAAACCATAGAACATGCAGTAAAATGTCATCAACAGTTAAGAAAAATGTTTTATACTGGAGGTTTTAAGCTGAGAAAATGGGAATCGAACAACATAGGGTATTCCTGAAGAACAACGGGAGTCATAAACCACACTCATAAATAAGGAGCATGAATTCATAAAAACGTTAGGAATATTGTGGAATCCGGTTTAGGCTGCAGTAGTTTACTGAAAGGTGACAGATGCAGGAGAATCTACAATTACAGATGTCCGGAAAAACTAACATGGCCCCAATAAGTCAGAAACTAAGTCATCCAAGATTAGAATTTTGTGGAGCAGTACTGTTAGCGAAACATTCTGCGACAAGTTTCAGAAGCCATGTGAATCCCAAACGTTAAAATGCAAGCCTGGACTGCCTCGATAATTGTTCTGGCCTGGCTGCAACGACGCCCTAGTAAGTGGAAAACCTTCGTAGCAAATAAAACATCGCAGATTCATGCTATCCTCAGCCCTGCACAATGGAAACATGTAGAATCAAAAGAAAATCCCGCGGATTGTGCAACTTGTGGCGTAGATCCTGATAAGCTGGGTTATAATAAATTATGGTGTTCCGGCCTGGATTAGCTTAGGAGTAGTATTTAGCCATCATCGAGTAACGTAATAATGGAGACCGAGTTAGAAAAAAAACGTCTAGATACTCTCTGCAGCATAAGCACAACTACAACAGAATCGAAAATATTAGAATGGTTTTCCTCTCTCACAAAAACAACTCGAGTACTCGCATATATTTGGCGTTTCTACTGGAATAGCCACCATAAATGTGGAAATCGAAAGGGGCGCTAACAGTTAAAGAGTTAAAAGAAGCTAAAATAAAGATTGTAAAGATGGCACAACTTTCTCCATTTAAGGACGATATAAGAAAATTAAAGGAAAAGAGGTCAGTGGGCTCCAAGAGTAAGATTCTCTCCTTACATTCATTTCTGGACACGAAGGGAATACTTCGAAAAGGAGGACGATTGCAACATTCAATTTTGAATTATAACCAAAAACATCCGATTATCCTACCACCAAAGGATCATCTCACAAGTTTGATCATCGATTGGGCACATAAAAGTACTCAGTATGGAGGTTTGAACTTAACACTCGCGTTCATAATTTTAGATCCTCCAAGGCAAAAGAGCAACAAAACAACACAATCGCCAATAGCAGAAGTGTTTTAGGTTCAATGCTAACAGCGCAACTTAACTGATGGGAAGCCTATGCCGCGGAACAAAGAGTTGGGAGGGATACATCACTATTTTCATCTATTTAACAACGGAAGCGATGCATATGGAATTGGTTAGTGATTTTACAACACAAGGATTTCTCGCTGCCCTCATACGTTTCATAGCCCGAAAGGGTAACGTTGCAAATATGTATAGTGACAACGCCACAAATTTTGCAAATAAATATTTACAATCTATTCATCATTCATCCGATTTTTTAAACGTAATAACAAACCAAGGAATCCAATGGCATTTCATTCCCCCAGGCCCACCACATTTCGGTGGCATATGGGAAGTAGGGGTGAAATCGTTAAAGAAGCACTTGAAGAACGCCACAGCGCGCCAGTTGTGCCAAGTTGAAGCATCATTAAATTCTAGATAGGTATGTCTATTTTGCAGTGGAGCAAAATTTACCTCGAGCACCGAATAAAATGGACAAAAGAACAACGAAATATAAAGGAAAACCTATTAGTTCTTATAAGAGACCACTCTTATAAGAAAATTTACCACTCACCAAGTGGCTAATGGGAAGAGTATTAGAAACTCACCCAGGACATGACAAATTAACCAGAGTTGTTACCTTGAAAACTCAGAAGGTAATACTCAAAAGGTCCATAGCTAAGATCTGCAGCCTTTTACCAACACACTACACCATTGAGTCAGAAGCCGAACCAATTATTAAAGATAAAGAAGTGCAACAGTCTATATAACAAACAACGATAAGCCGACGGAAGGTTCATCTTGAGAGAAAGTGCCTGAACCAATTGAAAGGAGAACACGAAGTCAATCCGCGAAACTATCTTGTGCCAATCTTATCCTCTATTCGGTATGCATTATGGGCCTATTATTCTGCACATCAAGTGCAGAGACGGCAAATGAAACAAAATATAGCATTGAATACCTTAACCACCAACCAGGATTTAATTTTGAAGAACATGCTGAAATGAAACCACTTGCCTCCAACTGGAACATAATCATCTATTATGATCTCAGAGAACTTGAAGGAGAACTGAAAAATATGAATATACATTATAAAGAATTTGATCACCAACTGGAAACATTAATCGCAGAACATAATAATGATCTTTACATGGCAGAGAAAAAACGAACGAAATCAACGTCCAGCGGCCCTTCCTGCACCAATAATACATAGGACGTTCCGATATAGTACTTTGACAACAGTTCTTGTCAAGGTGGGGGAGAATGTTGACGCATCATCATAATGTTCCACAAAACTACAATAAATTGAATCGTGTTAAATTGCATTTTAATGCACTTTTTGTAATAATAAATTTATTGTCACTTCCACAATATTTTGACCTGTAAATTTTGCTGATTAGTTATTATGTAAATATATGTCATTAGACTAATTCGTATATATAATTAGACTAAATTCTTTCAATTCTGAATCAATTTGTTTAAAATAAGATCAAAAATGATTACAACCTTTATATTCGAGAGCTTCATTAAAATTTTAGTTTAGATATACAATTCCATCAAACTTATTTGAGTTAAATTAATTATAAAACCTCCTCGGTTCTTTTCGATTGCCAAGGACCATTCCATATTTTGATAGAGTTTACAACTAAAAAATATTTAAGTTGGTAGATGTTGTGGCAATGACAGCTAAAAGCTGCTTTTATCTGTTTTTATATATAAGTACGAGCTTCGACCAAAGAATATCTTAAGTATTCATCAGCAAAAACCGTTAATGGACAAAGTATCGAATTTTTATCATTTATCATAAATCTGCTTTCTCCTGCACCTTAAGCATACAAAGTAATCGGCCAACCATCGAAAATTTGGATACGTATATCAATTGATCTTCATCCTTTCATTTGTTTTTCAAACAATAAGGGGGTAATGTTGCAGTTTTATTATTTAAATTTAAAAAACTTCTACTGCACATCGAACAAAATAAATATTTAAATTTAATTTCGAATGCAATATAACAACCTTACTGTTTGTCAGGAATTCCACAATATTGTCTATAGAAATAGAAAGCATCTGCTAAAATCGTTAACGAGCAAAGCATAGAATTATCCGGTGACTTTTTTATCATAAATCTGCTTTCTCTTGGACCTTCAGCAGACAAAGTAAACGAATAACTGCACCACCAAAGTCCACGTATTTGTTTATCTCGAAGAACATGAAAATGTGTATAAGTATCAGGGATAATATTTACGACATTATAGTATTTTTTCGATACTATCGCTGTAAAAAAGTTCTATGATAGTTTTATGACCCTTTTAGTACTTTTGAGAAAATTCACCAATTATCACTCTTATGGAACAATTTTTGTAGAAGAAAATAATAACAAAATGAATGGGGCCACTCCATCTAACGTTTGCAATTTTAATTAACGGTTATTTCGAGTGTGGCAACACTTACGTCATTCGTGTTATGATAGAAAATTAGTTTAATGTTTGAAATTGACGAAATGGGTCGCGTTAAAGAACAAAATTGGCAAATTTTTGAAAAGTTACTTTCAAAGTGGTGAGTCTTCTACCCAAACTGTAAGAACAATACATGGAAAATTCAGTAGAAATGAAACGGCTACAAGGCAATTTGGATCAATTTGTGAAGCGAGTTCGTGAAACTGGATTATTATTGGATAAACCAACAAATGCACGTGCATTTATAACACCTTGTTGCTCAGGACGTGTCTGAGTATTCACAAACTTCATTTCGCCATCGTGCTCAAGAATTGAACATTTCACTCAGTTCTGTGATGAGAATTTTGCATAATGACCTCGGTAGGCGCACAAAGTTGAATTAGTGCAGGAGCTGAAGCAAAATTTCCATCCGCAACGTTTTCGGTTCGCTGATTGGGCTGTGGAATTCACACGTATAACCATGGAGAAGCTGATGCATCCACAGCGAGTGACTGTTTAAAGCGGGCCACTATATGACAATTAGGCACGTCTTCCATTAGCTAATATAATTAGTATCTATCTAATATAAAAAAAAAATCGGGATTCTAAAGTGTTCTTAGCAATGCGAATCGTAAATTATAAAATTTTACGACCATCACAATTTCAAATTATCTCGAAACCTCGACAAGAACACGCGCGCAGATGAAAATAAATCCTAATATAAGATAAGAAAAAACCAAACACACTGCAATTCTAAAGTTCTTAAACAACACGGAAGAACGTTTTGTTTATCTTATTTATGTTGTACTATCTATCGTATGTATATACCGTACAATAATAATTATATAAAAGACTTAATATAATTTTCTTCTCCCGTTGTATGTTTTTTGTTCAGTTAATGATTGTCTTGTGAGCCGAGCGCTCAAAACAAAGAAGTGTTAATTGAAAATCTGACATAAGATGATAATCTTATATGCTATATAAATCTCGTGCGCTGTATATAATATTCTTTGTGGTATAAAACTATACATATAAGAACAAGGAAATACAAATAGTTTTCATTCCGATGTAAAGTGGGTGGCATTTTTTTTTAATTTAATTTTTATTTTTTTTTTTGTTTGTTTCTTTTGTGTTCTTATCTCTCGTCGTCGTCTCTTTATATCAATTTCACAATATTCAACAGTTTATTCAACTCGGTTGTTGTCAACACACAGCATCTACATATCTATCCTGTATATATAGCTATATATGTATATAATTTGCATAGCTTAGCAATTTAGTTATTTATTCTTAATATATAAAGTAAACAAAAAGGTTATTATAAATTAAAGTGCGCGCACCCTTTTCTCAAGGTCATAAACTAACATTTAATGATGACTATAAATAAGAATGATCGCGTATGTGATTTTAATGATGTCATTATCCATGAATATATATATATAGAAATTAAATGATGCCATAGATTTATTTTTTTGTGTGTATTGGGAATTCCTTTAAGAAGTCATGAAGATGGATGAAGACTATAATTCTTAGAATAATTCCATGACGAAGTTTATTATTTGTGTATAGTAATTGGATTACCTATTTGTAATTTTAATTTTGTGTACGAGAGATGCGTTGTGGTTTGAATTGATTTAATAAAAAGAATACACGATTTGTTTAGGCCACTTGTGTTGAGTCATTATTCAATTGGATGAAATAATTATTTTTTATTGTTGCTTCTTTTCCCATTCATAATATACGATTTATTTTTGGAAATACGTTTAACGTATAATGAAATTGTATAATGGTTCGTCTGAGATGGTTATTCACCCTATATGGCGTATAGAACATGGGTGGAATTTTGAGTTGTCATTCACACACGATTAAATCATACATAATAAATAAATCGCGATTTTGCACTGTGTACGCGAACCAATTAATTTTCGCATGAATATTTATATATATTTGGAGAAAGGTCATTTAAATTTGCGAACGGTGTAAAACTATCTCTACCGGTGTTATCACATAACGCACATACGGATAACTTTTAATTGATTTATCTCTGCCGCGTTCCGTACATATCGTAAAGTGAAATCACCTTCACTCCATACAGCCATTCATCACGTTATATATACGATACTATATTTGTATAAGACGCTATACATTCTAATTGTAAATAACATCTATCATAAGAACTTACGTTGGTAGGTACTCTATAATGTTCACATATGTAAGAAGAAGTACATCGTAAGAAGTTCATATATATACATATAATAAAAATTTACATTTCTTTTTTATTTTCTTAACGACGTGACTCTTTGAATCAAATAACAAATTAAATTAAAATTTATTACAATAAACATGAAAATTATGTCTGTTGGTTTCGAGAGTCTCTGCATGTGCTATTCGAATATAGAATTTTTATTTTATTCTTACTTAAGAACAATTTGCAAATAAATGGTTCTTTATTACACGAGGAATGATAAATGTTCTTAATCTCGTATTTTCCGTATGTATAAAGATCATGACTGAGATGATTTTGAATGATATGCGTTCATTGTAAATAGTTAATATCATCGTGTGTCTAATAGTGAGGCGGTGACGATTTGTTTGTGATTCTAAATTTAAACAGCTCAGCGAGAAACAAATAACTATTTTTAGGTTTAGTATATGATTGTTCAAGGTTCAGTCAACCAGTATTTTAAATTAAAGTTCAATGTTATACCTTGTTATCACATTTACGAAAATATATATTAATAAAATTAATTTAAACCGAACCAAATTCAATTGCTGTATTATATATTGGCTTCATGCTGGGTTTCGAGTATTAAAATAATTTTGTTGTATGAATTTGATGGATGGATATGAAGGATTGAAAATTAAAAAACCGTGTAATCGCGCTCGATATACATTGTGTAGGTGAACGCCAAAAAAAATTAATTGAAACTTTATAACAATTGGATTAGTCTTAGAAATCTTAAAACATGGACACATGTACTTAAAAAACAGAAGTTCTTGAAAATTGTATAAATCAAAAGACTTCAAGTTATTTTCTATACATTTTGTGTTGACTAAGCGACGAACCCGATATAACAAAATCGGGTTACTTTATAATTAAAAAATTAAGTTAAATCATTTGAACGTAAAGAACTCTGAATATTTTAAGGTTTATTACAAGTTTCTTTGTGTTTTCGGAAAATTCAAAATTGAAAAATTCGCTCTATTATGAAATCGCAAAAAATATTCGAAATCGGATGTTACGAAAATGTTACTTCAAAATTCGTCTGCCTAAATAGCAGTAGTAACGGATATACAAAAATTTGTTAAATTAGTTCACATATATTTTGTGTTTTAATAATAACTAAATTGAATATTTAGGGAATTTAGTAGCATGAGATTTTTTTTTTACCTAATTTATCATAATTAACCAAATATTTTACTCAAGTTGTCGTAAAAAAACTCATATCTGTTAACCGTACTGAAACCTATAAATTTAAACTGAATGACGGATACAAATTATGCTACAGAACGGAAAGAACCATATACATAAATGTACTATTTTCATTTTCATATCTAGTTTTGGAAAGTTTTAAAATACAATATTTATAACCTTTATAATTTGTCCTTATGTACTACAGTTATTTTTAAATACTTTGGTTTATATTTTGTTATATACTTCTGTATACATATTATATTTTATTATATACTTCTACATACTCGTACACAATTGTTAAATAAAAATTACGCAGACTCAAAAGCTCATCAATCGGACGTTTTTATATATTGTGCTCCGTAAATAAATATTGTCAAGATAATAATATCCGGTCCCGTATGTTATATAAGTCTTACATATAACAATAAACAATGCATAAAATTTTAAATACAAAAATCAGGTTTTTATTAATCAAGTCTGACCTAATCTTCGAATCTGGGGATTAACGGAAAAATCAGCATTTTCTTGAAATCGTAGACAAATGTCACTTATGTGATCTTTGATTAACATTATATTATCGAAACTGTTAAGATCCTGGGTGGAATAATGTCTAGGCAGGTCGTAAATAACCGTAAGTAATTTGATTTGAGATCTTTGTAGTTTCTGGAAATGAATATTAGCACATAGGTTCCCCATACTGGTGCTTTGATTTGCGGGTTATCAGAGGATACGGAATTTGCATGAGTTTTTTAACTTTAGGGATTGAGTACTAAATGTGTTGTAAGGTTTTTATCCAAGGTAGTTCCTATAGGTATTTAACATTATCTTCCCAATAAATCGAATTATTTCTATTTGGAAATTCTTATTAAGAAGAAAATTATATAAGAGAATTAGAGTAGAAAATAAAATACTTGAGTTTTCTCAACATTCTATTTTGGTGAAGAGGGTTGGTATATCATGAATACAAATATTGAACAATGTTGGGCGCAACACAGCCCCTTGTGGAACACCTGAACGTACAGTTTAACCGAAAATGTTCGATCACTCAAGTAATCCTCCAGCAATTTGACAATGTATACCCAAGTCACACTCAGGAAGTTATCCTCGAGATACTCTACAAACAGATCACCCTTCTTTTTAGGACTTCCTGACCAGGTCTCATCCTCCTTTTTAAGTCGAAGCATTTGCATTTTGGGTCTTTTGAGTTCGTTCGTCGTCTTTCACAGTGAATAATCAGAATTTTTTTCATCGGTTAGGCTAACTAGATATCTGTTGATTGATGCATTTTTATCTTCGTTAAGAAGAGTTTTGAGAATGTTACCTAAATTGTTAAGAATTGTTTTGTTCTCCGGTGTTGTAGTTATTTGCCAGGTTTTACGTGCCCGTCGTTTTTCTCTTACCAACTCTCTAACTTCCATTGGGTAGGATATGTTAAGCTGATTATTATTTTACTTAATGGGGATACTTGCCAAAGCACCATAGTGAATTGTTCCATTGAGTTTTTCTAATTCATCTTCCAACTGGTGAGAATTTCTTATCGATACCTGAAGATTGATTTTTTCCTCCATTACTTCACGAAAGAGATCCCAGTTTGTTTTTGAATTTGTTACTTTACTGACTGTCATGACCTACTAGAGAATTACTGTCTTCAATGTGAATGTGGTTCTGGGATATATCTCTTGCTACATAAAAGTTTATTAGGTCAGGTATTTTCGTTCCGTCACTGGCCACCAGTATGTTGGGGAACCATCAGAGTAAAATCCACATTTTGATATCTGCCCTGCTTGAAGCAATTCTTTACCTTTTGTTGTCGTAAATCCAGAACCCTAATTTAGTTTTTTAACAAACGAAGGGTTAACTAAATGGCTTTCAGATATTAAGAAAAAATTTGTGAATTTAAAAATATTTCTATTTCTGGAAAATGTTGCATAATCCCATTCGCATTCCAGATTGCTATTTTGAAAGTTGTGTTCTAACTTATCATTTTTTGTTGGATTGCGTTGTTCGAGTTGCATTTTCTTCAGTTGATCAAGTATCATATGGTTCAGATCATTTTTGTCATTTAGCCGCTTTGTAATAGCTGCAATGCCATTCATAATGTTTTCCATAATTTGGTTATTTTGGAGCCCACATATTTGGTTGAAATGATCTTTTTTGACTTGTGTTGCAGGGTTGTGGGTTCATCTGATTTGATATTGGATCCATTAGTGACTTAATTTCTGGGTAACTGGTTACACCCACAATATTTATTGATAATGAGTTGTTTTCCTTCGCACCAAATTTGCTGTAATGTTTTTGGTAGATTTACTACCTTTTGGTTGATTGGTGACCATTTAATTGCTCAGCCTCAGGTGACGATTCAGCTTTTCTTTTCTTACTCTTCCTGGACTGTTTTTTCTTCTATAGGATCCAGTCCGTCTCTCTTTGTAATTCATCTTCATCAGTGAAATAAATAGATTTATCTGGTTCAATGCTTCCTATATCGCAATCTTCTTTTGAATCCCGCTTCATTTTTAGGTTTTCATTTTCCCGCTTTAAATACTCAATTTATTTACTAAGCTTAGCAACTAATAGCATATTCTCCTTTTCAAGCTCAATATAGTTGTTTTACTAGATTCGAAGTAAAAGAAGTAAAAATTCCGGCGGCATCACTTATTTCGTGTAATTTTTGTCCAGTACATCTAGTTAGTACGTTAGAAAAAGCATCGGCTTGGTCAGCTACGGAGTTGCTTCTATTTTTCTTTATCGGTGATCTTTGTAAATTTAATCTTCTCTGCAACGGATTTGATGTTCCCTGATAATGCAATAGATGACCCTCACCCCGGGTATCGCAACCTTTTGTTCTACAGAACATTGCTCACAGTACCCCCGTATCCATTTATGAATACTTCGAGCATTTCATCCACTTTTAATTTGTTATGGTCTCGTTTCATTTTATTTAATTTGAAAATAAAATATAACGTCGGACCAAGCACATTGCCTTGTGGTACTCCTGCCAGAATATTTTTCTCCCGCTTTAGTGGCATTGTATTTGATGTAATATCTGCGATTTGACAAATACGACCTCATAAGTATGTAAATTTTCGGCGATTTAAGATTATATTTATGAAGCAGACCCTCGAGATGTATTTTTTCTCTCTATATGCTGACCTTGTAAACTTTACTAGTCGTTTTTATGTTTAATTCCCTCTCAGGTATAATTGCTACATTTTATGTTTGAACCACCAAGATAATCCAAGGTTTGGAGTGAATACACTTTAAGCTAGCAAAAGTTTTATCTTTTTTCTCGTCACTTCTAGCCCATTCACCTTTAGAAACACGAATTTCCAGGTTTAATTGCGTGAAACGGTCTATTAAGTGGCCTTCCATAATGAATAGTTTGTGTTCGAATGGGGAGATAATTCCTTAAGACAGTTTTGCATATAACCCATCTTGTTTTTTTTTGTAGTAGGTTTTGCAGTTTCCTTTTTGCCTGGTTAAAGTTGTGTTTGGCAATTTTTCTATTTCATTGTTACATTTTCTCCGCTCGGAAAACCTTATATCGGAAAATGTTCCCTAAGGATAGGTCAATTCCACCAGCCAAGTGGCTTGTTATTGGCCCAGATTGATAAAATACCCAATATTTTGAGTGGAAAATTGCAATAAAAATTTTGATTTTTTTTTTGTTAAATCTCTAATTTTTAGTTATTTGTTAACTTTTTTCTTTAAGTTATTTATATATTTCAATTAATTTATGATTTTTAATAAAAATTTTCAGTAATTAGCAATTATAAAATATTAACTGTGTAAACCACCAATCCTAAAACACTTCACAATTGGAATCTATTTGAATCCAATAAAAATTCGGTCTCTGTCATGTTATGAATAGGAATCCAATTACACTGTTAAACCCATTGTTGAAAGAGACAGCTCTGCGATATTAGAAAGCGATAAAACGCTCGCCATGTTTTTTTCAAATAAGAAATCAATTAAGAAATTTTTTCGACTCTTTCTAATGATAATTCAGCTCACTCGCTTTTTAATGTATAATTCATATTGGGTCCCGATTTATTTGTTAAGTGTTTGATTATTCAAATCAACTTTTCTAAAAATATTTCATCGAAATATTACTATTTATTATTTACATTTTAAAATAACTAAACATTGTAAAGTTTATACCAAAACAGTTGGTATCGAAAGATTTTTGTGTTCGCAGACCAAAATGCCGTTATTAGTTTTTTGAGTAAAACTCGTTCATTGAATTCGTTGATGACCAATAACAGAACATCGTAAAACTTGTAACAAATTTTCATTATTTACAGATGATACCTTTCAAATGACATCAGTGGCATTGCAAAATGGGTTGAAATCAGAAGATTTTTGAGCAGAATTTGTTCAGTGCACTCATGGCGTCTGAGTGGAATAGATTTAACGTCCAATAAAAAGACACCGCAGAGTTTTTACCAAAATGCCACTAATATCTTATATTGTTAAATACTTTATTAATTTTAATTTAATATGCTTTTTAAAATCTGTGGCAATTTTATCAAAGGTTGAGGAAGCAAAAAAAAATATTTTTCGGGTTTGTTGAGTTTGCGTCAGTGATGATGTCATAATACACTTCGCTTCCCGTATCAGTTGATTTTGAACTCAATTATCTGTGACGTTAACAAAGATGTCAACAAGAAGATATAATAGAACTTAATACTATAAACTGTCAATATGCCAGGCCCCAGCAATCTTCCAAATTCAAATTTTTTAATTTATTTATTATGACATACCAATTTGAATAGTTCATTTTTCGACTTATTGTCGATTTCACCCGTTTGCCAATTTCACCCGTTTGAGTAATTTATATTTCGACTAATATCGAAAAAGTCATAGGGATTCTTCAGAAATGACATCAAGAGGATGCAATAGCCCTTCGTACGAAACTGTGTATTTGCCATGCTTAGCGATCTTCCCAATTCTCAATTAGTCGAAATATAAATTACTCAAACAGATTTTGTTCGAAAACTGAGACTTGAGAATTGGGAGTTTTTCTGCTGTTTCACTAACCTACTAGATGCACAAAATAATAATTGAATTTTATATTAAGACCTAGTGCGTGCTGATGAAACAACAGAAAAACTCTCAACTCTCAAGTCGCGGTTTTCGAACAAAATTCGTACACATTGGTAAAATCGGCATGCCATACAAATTTAAGTCACGGCAAACATATACAGTTTTATACTCAGTACTAAATGCTATTTTATCTGCCAAATGACACCTTAGAAGAATTAACACTTCATTCTATATAATTTTAAATATCTGTTTCATTAAAAAGTATATGTTTACAGTGTAACACTAATACATAAAAGAAGTTTAATAATCGAATTGGAATTATGTACGTATACTTGTTCATTTTTTGTTAGAAACTTCATTGCCGTGTAAAGTAAACCAATTTTTTATATCGGGTTCGTCGCTTAGTCAATATAAAATGCATGGAAAACAAATCGAAGTCTTTTGACTTATAAAAATTTCATGTGTGTACATATTTTAAGGTTTCTATGGGGACACAACTATTTTATAGTTGTTAATTAATGATGGTTCTGCAAATAATACTGAAATTTTCGGATAGGTTCACCACATTCATATACAATTGTTCTTCTCGCTCTTGAAACGGTACTTACTAATGTAACATAAACAATCGAGATCAACCCTATATACAATCATGTAGTATGTAAGTTAACACGTGACACAACTGGGTTCACACGGTTACAAAAATATCAGGTTGCCTTAGTTGCAATATTATCATAAGCGCATGTTAACACCATTTCCGCAATAATGCTGAACGCGCATATTGTAATAAGTTAGTTTGTAAGTTATTGGCAACAGTAAAATCAGTTGTAATCTAGATTCTAAAATATTAAGTTGTTAAAATTATAAGTAACATTGTGTATTAAAAGTTCTAAATAATTAAATTAAATAAATAAATAAAAAGAAAAGAAATAAAAATCAAAAATTGATTTTTTTTAATAATTTAATACAACAAAATATTAAGTGGCGCCGAAACAGGGACCCTTGAAAAAAGTCTAGTGTAAAAGTGTTAGCCGTATTTAACCATAAATACGAGTTAAACTAAGTGTAAGAACATTAATGCGGTGTAATATTTAAACATAATAGTATCGCTAATTGTTAAAGATATTTAACCAATAATATCGATATCACATAAGTAAAATTGTGAAGTAAATTGTGAAGTGCACTTAACTCTAACACTATTAATATTTAACCAGAATATTAAATATCAATGTTTAACCATAACATTTTGTGAAGCCAAATCGAGTAAAAATCAGTGGTGGGAAAAGAAGCCCCCCAGTAACGAGATACGTAAATAGGCGTTGAATTATATTGAAGAGGATCAAGTACAACCAGGACGGAACCCACTCAAACTAAATCAACAGCGGCCCATCCATTTACGACGAGGCAAAAAGTTCAACTAGATGACAAGGGTACAAAACAGATTGCAACTCCAGAAGTTAATCATACTTCTGTCAATTTTAATGTAAGTTTATAAAGATTAATTTTTATATAGTGTGTGAACATTTGAACAATAAATTAAAGAAAGAATTAAATTTTATTAAGTAAATTGACTATATCATATCAAAATACAGATTTAGAAGAAAATTATTAATTTAAAAGAAAAAGGAAAAAAATAAGTAAAATTAACAAAAATTAAAATTTTCGATATCGAGACTTGAAGGAAAAATTATTATTTTAGACTTTCTGATTTTATGAAACAAATAAAAACTAAAAAGTAAAGTTAAAATCCTACACGTGTATGAGCACTTGCAAGGCACTCCTAAATACTATGGCATATTGAGTGTCATACGCAATAAGATTGTAGGTCACGCGGACGTGGCACTAGAATCATATAACACCCCTCTCAATTGGCAAAAAATTGCTAAGTGCTTAACTCTGCATTATGCAGACAAAAAGGATCTAGGCACCCTTGAATATCAAATGATGACCCTAATACAGGGCAACCTAACAATACCAGAATTTTACCAAAAGGTCTACCAGCATTTGTCTCTAATATTAAATAAATTGTCCTGCATAGATATGGGGCAAGAATCCCTAAATAACCTAACTGAAACATATCGAGATAAAGCACTCGATACTTTTGTCAGAGGCTTGAAGGGAGATTTACCACGACTATTAAGTATTCGTGAGCCTAGCGATCTACCCCAAGCGTTACAGCTATGCCTGAAGCTGCAAAATATGGATTTCAGAGCACAATATGCTAACCATAGTGCACATAGCACACAACGTAAACCACCTCCCTTCATTCGAAGGAACCACATGCCTATGCCTTCCAGTGAAATGCAACCTTTCTTTCCACAATTACTTCACAACCCTCAAAATTCACCAAGAATATTTCAACCTACTCGACCCCAATTTGGGTACCATAATCCACAATTTCCAAAATTCCCACAACAGCCTTTTAAACCGCAATCCGGATATCCAACTTATCCACCTGGATACCCACCAAAACCTCAACCAAGACCCGCACCAATGTCAGTAGACGGTAGTGGTCAATCGAAGCAGGTTAATTACATGAATAGGCCACAAGACAACCGATACTCCATGAAAAGACCCTATGTCCATCAAACTAACCAATCACAACAAATCCATAGACCGAATAAATTCCAAAGAGTTTATCATACAGAACAGGTTCACGACGAACCAAATTTTCAACAATATGAAGAACAAATATCAGAATATGATGCACAATATGAACAGACTCTTTTAGAATACACAGATACACAAGACAATCCAGAATTAACTAATGACGAAAATATCGGCGGATACCCCGAAGAAGAGGGCGAAATTGAGCAATTAGATGACATCAATTTTTTAGCCTAAGGAGCTCTTCTCTACCTTATATGGAACACGTGGGGAGGAGCGGGAGAATATTTAAATTTCTAATAGATACAGGGTCGAACAAAAATTATATTCAACCACGGTACGTGCGAAATCCTCTACAAAATATTAAACCTTTCACAGCAAACTCCGTAGCAGGTAGCATCAAAGTCACACACCATGCCCTGATAGACCTATTTGGTCCGGAGAAAAAACTAAAATTCTTTCTACTACCCAGCCTCAAGTCATTTGATGGCATCATCGGGAACGACAGTTTGAAACAATTCGGTGCGACAATACACACCAAGGAAGGGTTTATGACAATTGATCCAAATTTAGAAATACCACTAAAACAACATATCTCTGATTCTGTAAACAACATAAGCCACAGTTAGCCACCTAAATTCCGACCAAAGATATAAACTAGATAAAATCATAAATAACTGCCCAAATCTGTTCTCAGATCCGGATGAGAAGTTAACTTTCGTAACATCCGTAAAGGGAGAAATCCGTACGAATAGCTCGGAACCAATCTACTCCCGACCATATCCATATCCCATATGCCTCAAAGAAGAGGTAGAGAAACAAATCGGACAATTACTTTCGGATGGCATTATCGGGCCTTCCAAATCACCCTACAATTCTCCGGTATGGATTGTTCCAAAAAAAGAAGATGCGTCAGGAGAAAAAAAATATAGACTGGTTATAGATTATCGAAAGCTAAACACAGTTACAATAGCAGATACATATCCAATACCCGAGATAAACGACAACCTAATGAACTTAGGTGAAAACAGGTTCTTCACAATTGTCGATCTTAAAAGTGGATTTCATCAAATTCCACTAAAAGAATCAGATATTAAAAAGACTGCTTTTTCCGTCAATCATGGAAAGTACGAATTCACTCGTCTTCCTTTCGGGCTCAAAAACGCTCCGTCTATATTCCAACGTACTCTTGATGATATTTTAAGAGAACACATAGGAAAGCGTTGTTTTGTTTATATTGATGATATTATTATATTCGGAAAAACCGAAAAAGAACATTTTGAGAATCTCGAGTTAATATTCAGAACTTTGGAAATTTCTAATCTAAAAATTCAGTTAGACAAATGCGAATTTTTGAAAGATGAAGTAGAATTCTTGGGATTCACTATATCGAAAGATGGCATAAAGACAAATCAAAAGAAAACAAGGGCAATAATGGACTTCCCAGTACCTAAAACGGTAAAAGAACTAAGATCCTTCCTCGGAATGGCCGGTTTCTACCGACGATTCATTCGAGATTACGCCAAATTAGCGAAACCTCTGACCTCGCTTTTAAGAGGGGAGGATGGACATGTGTCCAAAGTAATTTCAAAGACAAAGGCAATTACGTTAAACAATGAAGCAATAACGGCACTCGAAAAAATTAAAAATTCACTTACCTCTAACGAAGTTATGCTTCAGTTCCCAGACTTCAAAAAAGAATTCGAGTTAACTACCGATGCGTCTAACTTCGCACTAGGTGCAGTATTGGCCCAAGATGGCAAGCCAATTACATTTCTCTCAAGAACTCTCGACAAAACAGAAGAAAATTACGCGGCAAATGAAAAAGAAATGCTCGCGATAATTTGGGCATTAACTACGCTACGAAATTTCCTGTACGGAGCAAGAAAAGTGAAAATATATACAGACCATCAACCTTTAACTTATGCCCTTAGTAATAAAAACAACAACTCGAAGATGAAACGGTGCCTGAAATAAATGTGCTATCAACAGCGCATAGTGATGATAGCTCATCACACAACTTAATCCCAACAGTTGATGCTCCAGTGAACGTTTTCAGGAATCAACTTATCCTAAAAATCGGTGAAGAGAATTCATACCAACTAATAAATCCATTCAATGGATATTCGAGACACGTAATCATTAAACCTCACTTCGCTGAGCCAGACATCATAAATATTTTCAAACGGTACTTAAATCCTAACACCATCAACGGACTAAAAACGACCGAACCGATAATGGGAAAAATCCAAGAAATATTTCCGGTACATTTTCGAGATTATAAAGTACGATTCTCACGAAGGTTAGTGCAAGACATAACGGATGAGAATGCACAAGAAGAAAAGATTCTATCCGTTCACCACCGTGCCCATCGTAACGCGGAAGAAAACAGAAACCATATTATAGAAAACTTTTACTTCCCAAAGATGAGTAGGAAAATTAGAGTTCTGGTTAGACGATGCTCTGTATGTAAAGAAAACAAGTATGATAGGCACCCCAACAAACAAATAATAAACCCCACACCTATTCCAAATTACCCAGGACATACGTTGCACATTGATATCTACTCTACAGAAAACAAATTAGTGTTAACATCCATTGATAAACTCACCAAATTTGCTGTCTGTAAACCATTAAAATCTAGGGCGATTGAGGACATCAAACAACATCTTAGAGATATCCTGTTTTTCTTCAGTGTCCCTGAAATCGTGGTAATTGATAACGAACCTTCCCTCAGTTCGATCACTATAACATCAATGATGGAAGATGCTCTTAAAATCAAAGTATTTAAAGTTCCACCGTATAAAAGTGAGGTGAATGGTCAAGTCGAAAGATTTCATTCAACCCTCTCGGAGATAATGAGATGTCTCAAAGCTGATAGGGTGGAACGATCATTCGAGGAATTGCTTGAACGGTCCGTTAACGAGTATAACCAGTCAATACACTCAACCACCAACAAGAAACCAGTGGAGTTGTTTTATGGAAGAATTCCTAATATCAGCCCTGAGGAATTCGAACAAGCTCGCATCAGCAATATAAAGAAAATTAAAGACAAGCAAGAGCAGGACTTGCAATATCACAATAAAAAACGCAAGCCTATAAAAACCTATCAGGTAGGCCAAACGGTTTACATAAAACAAAACGTAAGGTTAGGGTCCAAGTTAACGGCGAGATATAAACCAGAGATAGTCAAGGAAAACGGAAATACTACAGTACTAACGGAATCAGGGAAGGTAGTCCATAAAAGCAATATTAAATCGTAGACCCATTTTAATTACAGATACACCAGAAACAACGTGTTAGCGGAAGTGCAATTACTAGACTATACTAACTCTCAACTCATCTCTATCGGTACCGGCAGGGCAAAAATTCAGGAAGGAAATTTCAAACTGATTCATGTGATTGAACTAGACAACCACCAAAACTTTATAGACAGAATACGTACGATATTAAATGAAGAAATTACAAGCGAACATTCCCTATACCCCTACTTGAATTACGAACTTTCACAACTACAGACATTGTTAGACAATATAAAGACGCACAAGAGTAAACGATCACTAGATTTCATTGGAAGTACCTGGAAATGGATTGCGGGAAACCCCGATCATGAAGATTTCGAAGTGATTAAAAGCAAAATTAATAATGTACTAGAAAACAATAACAAACAGGTCATAATAAACCAACTATACAATGAACGAATTAACAATATCACGAAAATGGCTAATATGATCACTAACATGATCCGCAAGGAAAATAAATTATCTGATCAATTAGCACTCAATATTCAATACAAGTTAAGATTAATAAAAGAAGAAATAATAAATATTAAATATGCTATTCATTGGGCTAAGTCCGGTATCATAAATTCTCTTATTCTATCAAATTCCGAAATCAAACTAGCTATAAACACAATAGAAAAACAAAATTTACCATACTCTACTCCAGAGGAAGCATTAGATTTTGCTAATATTAAAATTATCAGTAATAAACTTTGCTTATTGTATATTGTCTATATTCCTTTAACTACTTTAGAATTATATGATGAACTATTACTAAAACCTGTTAAGAAAAATAATAGAATTACAGAAATAGAATATAAAAAAATTATTAAAAATCAAGATAAAGTCTATAGTATCGTTAACAATTGTAAAACAGTTAACTATTTGTCAATCTGTAATCGCAAAAGTATTTTAGATATAAGTAATTCCTCTTGTCTACCAAACCTGCTTAAAAGCCGACCCGCAAAATGTCATCAAACCAACAATCAACATATAGCAACAGTGGATGAAATATCTGACGGTCTAATATTGCTCAACCAATTCGACGGTGACATAACCATAAACAACGAAACGCAGTATCTCAATGGCACATATTTAATAAAATTCAGCAACACTACAATATCTATTGGAAATAAATTATTCATCGCAAGGGAAAAATCAACAGTACAAGTACTTCCAGCGATTCTACAACCAACACCACAGGAAAACGATTATAAAGAAGTCCTTTCATTACAAATGATGAAAGCCATACATATTAACAACACAAATAATATCGAACTTCTGAAAGAAGAAAAGTTCATCGAACAAATCTCAAGCTACAGTATTTTTTCGTTGATAATTATTGTCCTTATTGTTTTCATAGTTATAAAAGGAAGACAAAGTAAAACACTGCGAATCATCAATACAACAACAAATGTCACAAGTTCAGACGTGGAAGAACAAAATCCAGACAAAGATATGACCGAAACTAAAGAACATACGGGAAAACCTGAGAGCCAGAATAAAGTCCAATTTAGAGAATTAGTAAATCCAGTGCCACTACATCCAAAAAGAAAATTCTACGAAACTCCATTTTTTTGATCAGTTGAGACACCTGATTTTAAGGGGGAAGAGTTAACACGTGACACAACTGGGTTCACACGGTTACAAAAATATCAGGTTGCCTTAGTTGCAATATTATCATAAGCGCATGTTAACACCATTTCCGCAATAATGCTGAACGCGCATATTGTAATAAGTTAGTTTGTAAGTTATTGGCAACAGTAAAATCAGTTGTAATCTAGATTCTAAAATATTAAGTTGTTAAAATTATAAGTAACATTGTGTATTAAAAGTTCTAAATAATTAAATTAAATAAATAAATAAAAAGAAAAGAAATAAAAATCAAAAATTGATTTTTTTTTAATAATTTAATACAACAAAATATTAAGTTGTATGTATTGGTTCTGATTACACTGGCGCATTTGCATAAAAGGCCAGCAGTTTTCAACACTCAAAACGTGACTGAAGCGGAACCAAATATGAAGCTCACAGAGGGAGAAAATGAGTTTAATTATAAATTGAGAAAGAGAATAATAAACCGAGCGATGTGGAAGAGAATTTTTTACATTCACAGATAATGTTGTAGAGATTAGAAACTTTCAATTATTGTTAAAATATCACAATGATGAAGCATATTCAGGCAGTCTTTATACATTGTAGATATTGTTAGAGTTGAGCTTCTTGGATAAGTAAGAGTGTGCTAAATAAATACGATAAGAATATCACAAAAATACTCATCGAATAAAAAAATCTCAGTGATGTACCAAGTAAAGGAATATGACATCTAATAATAAACAATTTGATCTATATTCAAAACAGTTAACTAAATTAAAATAAATAGTTTTGGGATGGTTCCACGTAAGTTTTAAGATGAAAATTTCATAAAAATTCAAATATTCTTCAAAATTGTTGCTACACTATGGTCGATTCCAGAAAATGCATAAATGTTATTCGGCAATTGCCGAAACAAATTACCAATCTTGCGAGCATACTGCACATCCCAAACATGATGAATTACTTTTAGATCCGGAGATAAGTAAGATCGTTCATCGGCTGCTCCCATCAATGTCGAACAAAAAGTCAACAACTTCAGATTATTTTTGAAATTTTGGCTAAGTATTGCTATGGCGATAATAAATAGTCTGAAGATTAGTTTTTGGAATGCCCACACCATAAGAAACAAAATAACAGAAACAATTGATTTCATAAATAATAATGAGATAGATGTGCTGCTTTTGATCGAGACTTGGTTACAGCTACGCAATGTGCGTTGGAACTCGTTACTTAGTGAATTTGAAACTAAGTCAAAACCCTTCTAGAAAATTACTAAGGTCATAAAAAATAAAAATAGACTTTTACCAGCTTTAAAGCATGATAATCGGATTATGCTTTGGCAAACATGGTAAGATTGTCTATTACTTATCTTAATCGTTGTCCAAATGATACCATTGAATATGCCAAACCAGCTGAAGTGAAATTGATCATTAAATCACTTAAAACCAGGAAAAGTCTCGGTGTTGATAATGTAAACTGTTAAAAAATGTTTCTCCTAATTTCGTTATTACAATGACATATTTATTTAATGCATTTTTTAATTTAAACTATATAACCCTCCCCCCCCCCCCCCCCTATTTGCTTGGAAACATCCCAATGAATCAAAATCATCTTATAAGCCATTAAATATTGTCAAATGTACAATTTTTGTTCAGACAGTTCCATTCAAATTTGACTTGTTTACTTGTCAAATAATCAAGGTTCTACCAGATAAAAGAGTTTGTAAACTAATACACATAATCAATGTTAGATTTTGGTTAAAATATGTTCCGTGGCAATGGAAACTAGCAGAAGTAATCCTGATAGCAAAACCTGATAAACCACCTAACGATAAAAAATCATACAGGCCAATTTCATTGCCGCCAATTATGTGAAAACTCTTTGAAAAATTATAACTCAAAAGACTTAAACCAATAATTGTGGACCATCAACTAATTCCTCTACATCAATTTGGATTCAGAGAAAAGCATTCCACAATTGAACAGGTTCATAGAATCACCAACATTATTGAAAGAATTTTATAACGTAAAAAAGAATACTCCAGCATATTCATGGACGTCTGGCATAGTGAACTGGAGTTCAAGCTGCATAGGCATTTGCGTGTGAAATATGAGAATGAATACTCCGAACTAAAGAAAATCTGGAGGTGTCCCACAGGGGAGTGTCTTAGAACCAATCCTGTATTTATTATAAACAAGGGATATTCCAACAACAAATGAAGGAACCATAGCAACCTTTGCAGATGACACAGCATCATGGCGATTGGAACTAATGTCACTGATGTAACTGGACTAAGCGCTAGAGAATCAGGCTTATTGAGTCGAAATCCACGCATATAAACCGTACATATCAAAAGGCTTCCAGTCTACCGATAGAAAATAACTCACGGTCGTTGCCATATGCAAACAAAGCTTAATATCTTGGCATGACCCTCGATGCCAAGCTGAAGTGGAGAAACCATGTCAAAAAGAAAAAATAAGAATTTAACATTAAGTAATGTTTCAAAACAAGGTTCTTCGTAGTATCGTAAATGCTCCGCGGTACACAAAAAATGAAGATCTTCACAGAAACTTACGGATGGAATACATCAAAGATGAAATAAAAAAGCTTTCCGCGTTTGAAAGATAAATTGCAAGATGAACACAGTCTCAGTTGTAATTAATAAAGGGGAAAAAATAATTCTTAATTCTAATTAAATTAACTTACTACATAATTTGTTTTGCTTAATTAATTTCTTTAAAATAATTATATATTTATTAAATTTTTAAATCAATTTCCCGTTTACAAAATAATTTAATATATAGTTGATTTTTTAAAATAAATTAAATATTTGCCAAAGAATTAAAAGATTTAGTAAAACTTTTAATCGCGTGTAATTTCATAATTATACCAATAATGTTGGACTTCTTATAAAATAAATAGTACGGAGCGTAAAAAACCACCCGATCTATTATTACCCCCGATTTATATTACTAACTATCCTACAATATCTTAAAATGCAACATTTAACTAATAAATCACACGAGCGAATACAAAAGACTTCAACAAAATCCCCATACATATCGTGTAGCATAAGCGACGAACCCGATATTATTTGTAAATACGTATACAACAATGAAATCGAAAATTTATTCCAAATTGCACAACATGCAAATATTTATAAGAAGATTCAAAAACAGAACCATATTTTCTATTGTTTTTCCATCACCGATCAATATGATGAAGGTAAATAAAAAATTCAGTCATGAAAATCTCATATACCGCATATAGTGAAATCTCGTGTAAATAGATGATCGTTAGTTGGTTTTATATTCTTGTATCGTATATATTTTGAAATGCTCCGATTAACAAAGTGATTGTTTATATATATAGAAAATTCAGCATCATGTTATAACGTTAAGGTTGTGATCTCATTTTTATGTCTATTATATATAATATAATATGTAACGTAAGAATGGGAAAATAGTTTTTATGAAAACTTTACGTGTTATATACGCGCTTATGATTTATATATAGAAGGTTATATCCATGTAATTCATATAGGTCAAATTTATATTGTGATTGAATCAGTTCCGCCCGATATATAACAAACCATTTGTTTTTTCGTAATTCAGTTGGACAGTATCGCGTAAGATCATATACATATAAAATGTATACCTAATTTCTTGTCATTGGCGATATCATATAATTTTAGACCACCACCAAAGAACACCGCCGCGCCTGATCCAGCGATCTCTGCAAACTATTTATTAATATGTCTATCTAAATGATACGTATAGAGAATAAAGTATATTTCTAAGGTGTGGTATGTGATCGCTGGTATATTACCTGACATTAGTCAATTTTTTTTTGTATTATTTTATTAAAATTCTATCTCTCAATCACAATATACTATATATATAGTTATATATACACATGCAACATTTTATTGTTATACTTTCATTTTTTATAATTTTCCATTTAAGGTTAAAACTATTTCATACAATATTTCAGATTTTATTTATGAAATTCCAATAATTTTTCAAAATGCTAGATACTATTATGAAATTTTTGTATATGCGGTGTTATATGAGTAATGCACGAGTTTTTATTGTGTAAATCGTAAGAAGGCGTTCTTTCGCTAAAACTGTCTTTTATTCAAGTTCGATTTAGCCCCACACGATATCTAATTTTCTTTGTTTTGGTGAAATATTTACTGAGCATTCACAAAACAAAAACAAAAAATATTTGTATATATTGGGTCGATTAAATTAATTATTTATAATTATAACTAACATGAAGCACGCGTCTCGAGACGTCTAATTAAATTATACTTATATCTAAATAAATCAAGCTTGAATATATTACATATTTTATAATATACAGGGTGTCCCAAAAACGAACGATCAAACGAAATCAAATTAACTAAAAAAGCAAGAGTTCTTTTGTTAACATTTATTTTTTATCTCCTGTCAAATAAAAGCAGTGGTTTTCTAAATACTTTTTGGTTATCAAATTTTTTTGTGGATGTTTGAGTGAAGCCAGCGGGAAAATAATGTACTACAGGAAGTTGACCCACTTTCAGAAAAATATGCATTAATAATGCAGTTTTTTTGCAGAACCCCACAGAGAAAGTCTAAAAGATTTATTAGGAGTCCGCGGTGGTCATGCAATGGACCCTCCCCTTCTAACCCAGGTTCTTGGATAATTTACTTTCATGTGTTGTCTCACTACTTTTGCAGTTCTATCATGCTGCAGCCACATATTTTCACGTGTTTGTAGAGAAACGTCATCAAATAATTCATCCAAGACATTTTGTAGCAAACTTAGAAAGACTTCCCGGTTGATCCGACGTGGGAGTTGAAATGGGCCAATCCGTCGATTATTTTCGCCCACATGTTCATTTAAAATTTATGGTGAAACCGACTACGCCGCACTACTTTTAGATTTACGCGGGCCCAATAGTGAAAATTAATGAAATGCATTTCTGCATATTCGCAGTGGGAATAAGCTGACTTTTTAATGTATTCGTGCATGTATATATGGAATTACTACTATTAATTATAAAATGTTTTTCTTTTTATACCACAAATTTTGTTTAATTCGGGTTACTAGATTATCTTAAAAATTGGTATACTTTAGTTTACCCATTGTGTTCATTATTTTATTTCCTTTTTTATCTTAAACTTTAGTTCCATGGTAATTGAATGTAAGATTCCTTTTCTTGACGGCATTGCCGTCTGTTGTTGAATAGACGCTCAAAATTTGATTTTTTCGAGATTAGCCTCCTTATTCAAACGCTGTGGCGTGTGAATTTATAATAAATTGGGAGCGAGACCAATGTGTATCTTGTGCATGTGTGTGATTGGTGAGATATAAAATAGTATTTTTTGTGTTTCTCGTTTTGGTGTGGGCGATTGATGCGCGGTTGGAATGGGTAGGGTAGTCACGCGCACAAAACAAAACGAGAGACACAACGGAAAAATATTCTTCTAGATTATTTTGGTACAAAAATATGTTTGTTAGTCAGTCTATAGTTTGGGATTTTGACAAAAAAGTCGAGTGTAGATTTTTATACAGAAAAGTAAGAATCTAATTTTGAGTTTTTGTTTCGTTCTTATTAGATACAAATTGAATTTTCTTGTGTTTATGAGAGGCCTGGTTATACAAAGGCGTCACATTTTTACAGGCGGCCAACACGAGGTTATCTAATAAATCAACGAGTGCCGCAAAATTATCAACGAGTGTCTAATTTTTCCAACCGCGCCAAAGAAGTTTTTAAAGTATCGAGGCCAAATTTATTAACGCAAGGGTGTGCCGCAACGGTACAATACAGGGTGGCCAGTTGAGGCTATCAAAATTTATTAACACGGCGGGAAGTCGCCCAACGATTTTCGGTAAGGCGAACCATCGCCCAATTTTTATTGTGCTTTAAGGCAGGTGGACGCCTAACAGTTTTTGTATTACGGTTTAATAATAATAATAATAAATTATCCCGATGACCTATTACCCCTCCCAACAGCGCGTGGGGAGTCTCCATCTGTATTATGATTATTTTTTTGAGTATAATTCAAGCGAATTATAAACAAGGATATCGAGTTGCTTAACCAGTGAAATTAAAAAATTGGATTTTAAAGCGGCAAAAAAAATCAAATGTGATAGCTAAATGAATAGTTAAGCAAGTCGATACCCGTTGCAGACGGCAGGAAAACGGAAGTCAAGTCTGCTTATAGTACAAACAGATTTGATAGATTAAAAAAATTAAAACAGATAAAAGATAAAGTCAAGCAAAATAAAATGACACAAAAAACAAAAAACAAATAAGTTAAATAAAATATCAAACTACAGTCAAGAAAAATAAAAACGTTTTTTAACGTGCGTTTTGTCATATTGAAATCGATAAAATGGCAGTGCTGATTAGCTTCGTACAACTTTCTAGAGACGGGCTCATTGTTTCCGTAATCAGTTCGATGAGGGTCGTTTCTAAACATAGGTACTGATCTTAAATCCCGAGAATTTATATTTAGATTAATTTTACCTTACAGAACAGGATAATCGATACCCCCAGTTAGTATTTGATAAATGAAAGCCACGTCCGCAACAAATCGGCACTTACTAAGTGATTGTAAATTAATTAGCTGCAGACGATCTTGATATGGAAGCAAGTTGAACATGTCAATCCACGGTAGCCCGCGTAAAGCAAAGCGAAGAAATCTACGCTGGACTGCTTCATTCCTCTTAATGTGAACCTCATGATAAGGCGACCACACCTGGCTAGCATATTCGAGTAGGGGACGAACGAATGTTGAATAGAAAGCCTTCGTAACATAAGGATCGTCGAATCCTTTGGACCAACGCTTGATGAAACCGAGCGCAGAATTGGCTTGGCTGATAATACGATCGATGTGATGTCTAAAATTCAATTCACTGTCGCAAATGACTCCCAAAACTCGAACAGAACTGGCTCTGGTAACAGCATCGCTGTTAATGTAATAGTCGCAAGAGATTGACTGTGCACGTTTTCGAGAGTAGGTGATTGTTTTACATCTACCCACGTTCAAGTCGAGGTTGTTCTTAGCACACCAAGTGGAGAAGTTGTCGAGGTCGCATTGTAATAGGCTCTTATCCGTTGTGTTTGAAATCAGTTTGTAAATCTTCATGTCATCGGCGTATATAGATATGGATGAATTTTTAATCAAACATTCAACGTCCTTGATTGACAGAATGAAAAAAATTGGACCCAGATGGCTGCCTTAGGGCACTCCAAATGTTGCTGAGATACGAGCTGATACTGATGTCCTGAACAGTACATGATATATACGCTCTTTTAGATAAGAGCCGACCCAACGGAGAATTTGGGGAGGAAAGCCAAGGGCCTTAAGCTTGAACAAGATGACTTCATGAGAAATCCTGTCGAACGCCTTGCTAAAATCGGTCAAGATGACATCAACCTCATTCCCTGCCTCCGTCGTATTTAAAGTTTGTGATGTGAATTCAATAAGGTTTGTTATCGAGGACCGTGCTTTGAGAAAGCCATGCTGATTGTCGGAAAACAACGGTTTACAATGAAAGTACAGTGAGTCATACACAATACTTTCCAACAACTTAGGAATACTAGATAATTTCGCAATCGGTCTGTGATTACAAATGTCTGACTTGCAGGTGTTCTTATGAATGGGAACTATAAAACAACTTTTCCAAATAGTTGAAAAAATGCCAAGTGAAAGCGACTTTTGGAAAAGTGTCGTCAGTGGCTGAGCAAGAATATCACTACAGTTTTTTAGGACGATGGATGGTAGTCCGTCAGGACCAGATGAAAAATCATCTTTAAGTTTGGAAATCTTATGTACCACGGATTCATAATCGATTTGAATAGAAGTTAAGGTTGTTTGAGTACAGTTATTCATGTATGTAAAGTAACCTTCATCGGGCTCAAAACCGCTATTTGTGAAAGCCAGACTGAAAAAGTTAGCAAAATGATTTGTTATGACTTTAGGATCATTAGAGGAATGATCCTTATACTTGAAAGTGGAAGGGTATCCGTCGGACTTTTTTTTCAGATTGATAAAGCGCCAGAAACACTTAGGCTCAGCGATTAGATTGGATTGCATGAGTCTGATATAATTCCCATAAAGTTCGTCAGACAAACTACTGAAATCATTATAACTATTTAAATAGTTAGAGTAATCAGAGTCAGATTTAGTTTTCAGGAATCTTTGCCAACGTTTGTTCCTAAGGTTACGTAACGTTCATAATTCATTATTATACCAAGGAGGTGATGGCGATACAGTTTTTTGGCGGGTATACGGAATGGATTGTTCAAAACATTCAAAAACTGCAGAGTAAAAATTGACAGTTTGTGTTTCTATATCGTTATGATCATTTAAAATTGTGTTAAAGTCAACGTTAGCCAATAAATGTTTAAGCTTCACAAAGTCGGCCTTACGAAAATTGAAACGTAGTGGAGTTATAGAGTTGATATTGAGATTGTCTTGTTCCAGACCAAAGGTGATCAAAATGGGAGGGTGGTATAGATATGGGGCCGAGGATTAGATTGAATTCAGAAGCGACGCTATTGTCGATAACAGAGGAGAACACCAAATCGAGCTGCCTGTTCAGACTATTTTTAACGTTACTGATCTGAAATAGTCCCGAGTTCAACATATTGTCAGTGAATAAAGTTTCTTTGGCGGTTAGTGCATTCGAAGCAAGATAATGAGTGTTATCGTCTGAATAATTCCACTTAAGCCCGGGGGGATTGAAATCACCCACAACAAAGATGTCATCTTGAGTATTCATCAGGTCAATGACAAAGTCAACAGCATTAGTATGAAGCTGATAGCTTACAATCTGACTTAGTGGGCGAATATACGTAGCAACATGAAATAAAAATATTATTTTTATTATTTTTAATTTTGACACACACTAGTTCGATATTATCAGTGTTGGGAATGATAACAATTTGACTATCAAAATTGATGTGCACTGCAATAAGAACCCCTCTACCTTTTAAACTCGTGTCTGGACAATAAGAACCATCTTTCCGGAAGACGTTAAAATCCGAGGTAAAAAAGTCATTACTGTTGAAATCATTGTTCAAATTGGTCTCAGTGAGGACAAAAACATCAAATGGAAGTCTTTGAATTGCTAAAAAGACTGCGCGAGATTTAATTCTCATTCCCCTTACGTTCTGGTAGTAGAGGGACAAGCGTTTAAGTTTTTTGGAACTGTCATGTTATTATTATTATTATTTCGAAAATCGACAAATTCTTTGAGATAAGTTGTTTCGGGCCGTGACTCTGGGGAAAGTAATAGGCCAAATGTAGTTTCAGGAATGGTTAATTTAAATGACGCAACTTGTCCATTGAAGCGAGATATATTTTTACATTTGACATTTTCACCAATTGGATGTTATGCGAATTTAATATAGAATTAACGTGTGATATAACATCGGCGCTAGTTGTATTGTTACACAACCGGGATACAAATATGATTTTCGGTTTAGGGACAGCCCTAAGGATGCGTGGAGGATTAACATTGCTGCTGCTGGTGGGTTGAGAGTTGCTGAGTTGAGAGTTGCTGTGTTGAGATTTGATGGACTTGGTATCAATGTTAGCAGGAACCACTTGAGATGATCGGGCTAGGCTGCTATTTAAATTATTGATAGCTGTGGCAGGAAAAAGTTCCTGTTGAAGACTAAGAATATTAGCGCGATCTGTAATTGCAGCTGGTTTGTGAATTAAAAGGGAGTTTGTTAGATCATATAGCAAGCATCATTAGTAGTTCTCAATTCCTGCTCAAGTCGCACGATTAGCACGTCATCAATGGTTTTACTCGAGCTATCTGAAGTAGTACATGCTGATATACGAGTATTGATATCGTTGTACAACCTCAAAATTAATTAAGTATTTGATTCCAGCTGTTTATTTATGAGCAAATTGTTCTTATTGTTGTCAGCTGTAAGTTCATTGTTGTGTTGGATGTTGGTCAGATTGTTCTTAATACTGGAAATAACTGATTCGATTTTATTACTGACCGCTTCATTAACGATCGAGTCGAAATTGTCAATAAACTTGCTTTTTTTAAGGCGAACCATCGCCCCACGTTTTGCGGTTTAAGGCGAACCAACGCCCAAAATTTATTATCTTCGGTTTAAAGCGGGAAGACGCCCAAGAAAGGAAATCTGCCGTTGAAGGCGGAGCTTTCCGATGTTAAAGCTACGTTTTTTTGTTTTGTTTTTAATTTAAAATTCAATGAATCAATTTTTTTTATTATAACAAATAAAATAACTTCTGAAATAAATTACTAAATTTTCGGGTCGGTATGATGTCCGGGAAATATGTTCTATATTTACAGGCTGGGCTAGTCACTCCCCATTATGGAAATGACCATAAAATCCACATGGTTTCCCTGTGGCACTTCGGCGGCCACATGCTGTCGAAGTGTGAATTAGCTGGAGGTTTCAGCTGGCCTAACCCTCTAATGCTACTTAGTTGTGGCTGGACATCGGCCTTTCGGGGTCAATGGGCCATTCGGAGAGGTATCTTCAGCATACTGTGTACTAGTCACTCGGGAAGATCCGGTCGTCGCCGGTATATATTTTTATTTTTTTTATTTGTTATCCCTGCATTATGTTCTGAGGCCAAGCCTTTCCCAACTTTTTCGCGGTTCGCTTTCCCTTTCCTTACACGCCGTTGCCAGCCAATTTGTGAACGTAGATACGCCTATAAGTTCCATTTTATCGCCATCTATGCATATTGCATAGTTCATATTGCCAGCCTATACTGGCATGTAAGATGGGTCAGCCCATGAGTTTTGCACTCCGACAGAGGGTCATATATGTGCTCCATTTCATCACAGATCATAATCTGTTGATGAAATTCCCTTGGCCCGTATCGAGATTCGAACCCGGTACCTCCCGATCCAAACACCAAAGCTTTATCCAATGTGGCGTTTGGTCGGTAAATTATGAATTGGTTTGAAATATGTTTTTCTTAATGTAGATGAAATATATGGGCGAATTTAACTTGTCGAAGAATTGCAATATACAGACTTGGTACCTATTTGACTAATTTGTCTATTTTTAAACCAAGGAAATTTATCTCCGATTTTCTAAATTCACATTTTGTTAATTTAATTTTCAGACCGAATTGACGAAAACATTCAACAACTATTTTAAGGTTTTCATAAAGCTCTTCGCGAGTTTTTCACGCAATCCTAACATCATCAATATATTTGAAAACAAAAGGTAACTCAATTAATATTTGATCGATATAGCTTTGAAAAGTTTGTCCGGCGTTTCTAAGTCCAAAAGTCATTACTGTAAATTTATAAAGACCAAAAGGTGTAATAATTGCTGTTTTCGGTATATCAGAATCGTGAACTGGTATTTGATGATAGGCGCGAGTGAGATAAATTTTGGAAAATACCCTGCAATTTTCAATGTACATAGTAAAATCCTGGATGTTAGGCACTGAATATCTCCATATGTAAAGGACTTGCCCAAGGTGACTTTGATGGTCGAAATACTTTTTTTTTGCTAAATTATACTTTTCCGGGTTCAAACAGGAGGAGCTTTCGTTTCAAAAAATGAAAAGTGTTTGCATGTGAATTTGAATGTTTGTAATTAAGAATTGTGAGATCATGAAATGCCTTTAACAGTCGAAAAAATGTATCGATTGCGATAGAATTATCGTTAATTAGGTTATTCATTTCGTTGTCTATGACGCGTTTAATAGAACATGAGCTTTTTAGTTTCGTTTCTGAATCTTTTAAATTTTTATTCTTAAGATCAACGAGATTATTAGAATTATTTAAAAAATCTGCGCCGATAATTGGTTTTGTGACGTCAGCAACTGAAAATAACCAGCCATTAGCTGCAAACAAATTAATGAAATTGATCGTATTCGGTTTATCTTTAAGAGGAGGAGGATCGATAGATAAGTCTGAAGCCGTATCGAGTAAAAACTTTTTGTTTGATAACCTGTCAAAAATGAATAATCGGCAGTTATAAGGCTGTGCCGAACAGCCTGCCATACAAGACGGCGAAATTAATATTTTGAATTTAACTTTTTGTCTTGACAGCATTTGCACCAAGTTGTGCATTTCCGAGCATTATCGCCGTATTTAAAATGACTTATCATGGGGCTTAATGTTATTGTTTCGTGAAGACGAGCGTGAGCGCGAAAATGAGCGTGAATCATTATTAAACTTATCCTATTTCCTTGAATTTGAGTCGATAAAGTTTTTTCTACATTCAGACCCGTATTGTTTATAGGAATGTTTGCAACTGTAATGGTTTCGAACTTAGCCATATTTAAAATTGTATCTGCCACTTCGGCTCTCTCCCGAAGATTTATGCTTAATGATGCTATGATCGAACGTTGCAGCTCTGGCAATTTAGAAAGCCAAAATTAATCTAAAGTTGTGTTACTTAGCATGCCGTTGGAAGTCTCCGTCATTTCTCATTAAGGAGTAGAAGATTTTCTATCACCTAAATCAATTCGTTTTAATAGACTAGTGATACGCTTTTCCTGTGATTGCGCAGTGCGGATTTTACAGCCTCGTACTTATTCTCCCGAGCTGTATTTCGAATGATGTCGACCACTACCTCAAGATATGTTGGATCGAGACTTAAAATGACAATATAAAATTTTGTTTGATCTTTAGAAATTTTATTATTTCGAAATTGGGCTCTCGATTTGTAAAACCAAAGATCCGGCTTACCGGTATAAAAAAGAGGCACTTTTGTCGCTACTTTAATTTGACGGCTGTTCCTTCATCAATTCAACATGATTGACAACTACTCAGGGAGGTCAAGAGCAACTACTTCAAGAAAAATGTACGATTGCAGGATAAAAGGTTAAGGTCAACTAATTGTAGAGATTCTGAGACAAATGAAGAAAGAAATATTCGATTGCAGGATATGAGATCAAGAGCTGCTAGGTCTAGGAATAATAAAACAAAAGATCAGCAAGATAATTGGCTGCAAGCTAATTAAGCATTAAAGCTAATTATTAATGAAAATGATACTCATAAATATTCTGTCGGCACAGAATATTTATGAGTATCATGAATATTTATGAGTATCATCACAATTGATAGAAGACCTTATGTTGAATAAACATGAATATTCTAAAAATTTCTTGGCAAATATAAGATCTATCAATTATATAGCTCTATTGCATTTGCATCCATGGGAGCATAAATAGCAGTTCCTTCAGACTATGGTCCTTACTGTTTTCGAACAAACGGTTCAATTTATCACCGAGCTGGAACTTTACATCCAAGTAATGATGATCAGAGAAAATATGCTCAAATTTACATACTTGACCCTAATCAGCTAAGTAAAAAAATGGTGCAATTATCCGAAAATAGAAGTTGTAACCTAAATTTGCTAAGAACATTGAGCACTTTTATTACTCAAAATAATCCGTTTGCAGCAGCTTGCAAAATGTTATATGAGGTTGAGCAAGAAAGTATTGAAGAAGCCAACAACAATGATTCTGCACCTTCTAATGTATCAATGGTGATAATTCAAGACCGCATTAATGATCAAAGGAGGTATAGCTCCCAAAGATTTAATGATGTCGCATTCATTATTGAAAATGCAGGTGGTGTACCACCTTGTCACCAGAAGTTATTAATACATTGTCAATCTTCTGCATCAAATAACAACAGGTAAACAGAAAGTTTATCCAATTTTATTCCCCTGTACGGTGAATCAAAGTTGGGGAATTCACATTCCACTGCTACAAAGGTCTAGATCTATTCTCAATGTACACAATGAATCCACAAATCCTAGAACACGTGTAACTCAAATAATTTAATTCCTGGAAAGGCTTTAATTTTACATTCCACTTTCCAGGGGAGTCCACGTAATATGATGCAAAACTATCAGGATGCAATGGCAATCGTAAGAAGTAATGGAAAACCGAATTTATTTATTACCATGACCTGCACTCCTAAACGGAAAGAAATAATTGATAACTTGAATGAAAATACAGATTCAAATATGTGTTCAAAGATGTGAGTGTACCAGAAGCAATGTAGCGAATTCTTGGTTTTAAGATGCACGAGCAATCTCATAGTATTATCAGGCCACCAGTTGTATTTCAAAGTAACCAAATAAATAATATTGACATGCTTCTTCAAAATGCAGAAAGAGATGCAATGCTTACTGCTTGGTTTAAATTAAATCAAACTTCTGTTGAATCACAAAACATTTTATACTTCAATATTCCAAAAAAAATATGTTTTTAATAAATAAAATAGAGCATGGTCCAAAAGAAAGAAAGGAAAAGGTAATGTCATAGGTAGAATGTACTCGGTTAATCTTGGTACTGATCCTGAGAAATATTGTTTGCGATTGCTACTACTACATGTGCCAGAAGCAACAAGTTTCGAATTTATAAGGACAGTTATTGGCGTTCTTTATTCTTCTTTCAAGGAAGCAAAATGTATGATAAACAATGAGGAAGCCATATTTTTTTCAATGCCTAGACAGCTGAGAAAATTGTTTGCGTACAATCTAAAATTATTTTGTTGAAATTGATGCAATTTGTCAAACCTGGAAAATTTCTGTGTACACTGCGCGTACACGATAGTAAATAAATTTCAAATTTTTAAGCACAATAACTCTACACAATTTACTTTTATTATTTTATTAATTATTTTAATTATACAATCCAACAAATTATGATATGATAAATATTTAATTATTTTTATAATATAAATTATTTTATGTTTTAAAAAGAAATACGACATATTTAATGCGTTTTCTTATTTCAACGCCAAACGAAAAACTATAACCTAAAAAACTAAAACAAAATCTTCTCAAAATTTTGGGTGTAGGATTTTTAGAAAACCCAACAAACAAATGCAAGTGCATTAAAAATTGCAACAAGGGCAAATATGCGCGAAACACCTACGGCAAATAGTGAAAAAACATTCTGTTAAAATCTGCATTTTTCTCGCATATTTTTCTGATAAAGGGTCATTTTTCTGTAGTACATTTTTTTCCCGCTCGCGTCACTTAAATATGAACAAAAAATTTTGAGAAACAAAACATCTTACAAAACCTTTTTATTTGACAGAAGATAATACAGCTTTGAAAGTTATTGGAAAAGAACTCTTATTTTTTTTAGTTAATTTTGGTGTATAGCGCGCAAACGTTTTCACTAAAAAACACTAAAAGTGGAATAACTTTTGCACCATCAATAATTCGATAAAACTGTAATGGCTATTTTTGTTGCAAATGAGCTCCCCTATGATCCTACTCCGATTGATAGTCCACTTCCGGGACACCCTGTATATGATTCAATGGTATGCCAGGCTCGGAGCGTTCGCGCGCGTTCATTTATAGACAAAACCAATTCTAATTATCTAATCACCTTTATTCATGTACATACTTATAATAATTGGTGTATATAGTTAGTTTCGATAGTCCTTGGTACTTTTATAATAATTTCACTTTTAAATATATTTTTTTATGTGTTTTGGTTGGGTTTGGTTTTGTTCATTGGATTGATTGATTTTTTACCAATCATTCATACGTATACCGCATGTCAATTCATAAGTAGTATGATCCAAATAAAATAATTGTAACATTCACTTAAACGAATTCATTCAATCTCTTATAAATTATGGTATATAGACTTTTGTAATTGGGTTCGGAGCACTTTCACTTAAATATGCCGAATATTTTAATAAATGGTATAGTTTACAGATTGCTGAATTATTTATATGATGCGATTACTCAATCGATCGACAAATAAATAGATATTTGATTATGCGCACGATAAGGTTGAATTTACAGCCACGCCATGATATAAAAACTAATTGGAAATTCAATGTGACAATTTTTTTTTTGGTAATTATGACACCGCGACGCCTGGAGGTGTAACAATAACAAGATTTATGCGTTTTCTGTCTGATATTAATAAAAGAACTGGGATATTTCGTTATACTGGGCACACAGGATTGCTTAACACACACAAAATTTTAATTATTTCCTTAAGCGATTTAACAACAATAACAAAAAACATTTTTACGCTGGTTAAGTTAACAAATGGACAAAGTCTACGGTGGTGGTCGAATCGCCTAATTTAAATAAATGTTAAAAATTTGACGTGTAGAATTTATTTATGATAATGGATATTTTGTGGTGTTTGGCTTTATTCTCCGTTTGATGTTTATGAGACGAATTTTACAACTTTATTTATTGCAGCTCATTAAATTCACTCATTTTTATTTAAATGTTTAATAAAGCGAACCGTAAAAGAATTTACTTTGGGCTCAAGGTTATATTTTAATTAGATATATTCCGGCATGTGCAAATGGTATCCTTAAACAATAAATTTCAAATATCTTAATTGTCCTATATTCTCAGAAATTTTCATCATTCTAAAATTTTATTGTCTACTTATTCCCACAGATTACATGGCATTGTTAAGCTTGAAGCTAAGAAAGAAGTTTAAGCCTAAAATATCTTAAGACATTTATCAAATTTTCATTTCACAGGGTGAAAGATTTGAAATTTGTTCATCGGTGGCGGTTACCATGGCATACAAGAGCAGAAAGTATTTTTTTATAGTGGATTGCATGTTCCGATTGAATTAATAATAAACCTCGTTTGCTTCGCACACATTGCTCACAAGGCAAACATGCCCGAAAGGCATGTTTGCCTTGTGAGCAATGTGTGAAAGGTCAATAGTCAAATAGAAAATAAAACTAGGTGATCCCGTAGCAGATTTAATATAAATTCAGTTTGTAGGTTTGTATTGAATTTTTGAAAGTTTTTTTGAACTTTTAAAAAATTGCGACTAAGTTCCTTTATAAAACGAATATAATGTTATATTATGGCCAGGTGGTGCTCATACCACCTGATAGTAATTTCGAATCGCAAGATCCAGTTTTAAAGTCAAAGCACGATTTTCAATATTTTCGACTTTTATACATTTTCAAAACATGTGTTCATTAAATCATTCACAATGTATCAAACATTTATGTGTTATAAAACACGGCAAAGAGTAATAAGTCTTCACGCTAAATTTGAAAAAAAAACAACAATTTTTTATTCGCCTGAAAATTTTTAGTGACAGTAGATATCGAGATTCAGTTTTCTGCATTGTGTTCAGGAAGGTCCCAGCAAAAAGGCTGTATCGTCTGATTTAGACATTTTTTGAAAAATACCTTCCGGGCTTTCCAAATTGCATCATTAATTGCACCATTATAGGAGATTCTGGCATTAAAATTACCCGGGGGGTGCACGGAAGAGGCTCAGTGGGGGTGCGCGGGGGTGAATTGAGGGAGAAATGGCAGCGTGCATGACAATCGCTCCAAAATCGTTACTCAGGGGTTTTCGGGGATGTCGAATTCAATTCTGACATTAGACTTTCCCGGGTGCGCTCGAAGGTGGCTCTGTGGGAAATGGTAAAGGAGAAAGTGAAAAATCACAAATTATGAAAATAATACTTTATTCAAATAACAAATAGGAGTTTTTATTAATGTTGAATTATGCATTATAAACTTAAATTTTTAACTTAAATATTAAACATCTCCTTCAAGCTCTTCTTCTTCTTCCCCTTCTTCATCTTCTTCCTCGTCACTATTCTCGGCCTCGTTGGAAGTCCCTTTTTGGTTTGAGCAATTTCCATCGCAATGCTTGCATGCAAGTGAGCACTCTAACCCACTTCGGCGGCACCCGCACCTCGTGCCACAGTCGGTTTCACAAGAACAAGAAATTGTGCTTAAAATTTCCTCGGGACCTTCCTGGGTCATGGTGACAGGACTGAGCTCTCCATCCACCAATTTCCACCCAATTCCAATGGATCTAAGGTCTCGTCTTGACCTTGTGAACCATACCAAGACTGTACTTGGAAAAAGACACGCTTGATATGTTCGGTTAACGCATTGGCAGTCGGGATTATGCGTGCAAGATCGACTTTTTTAGAATTGGTGGTTTCAGCATACATTTTTGCTCGATAGCTTTGGACGAGCTCAATTGCAGGGTTATCGCTCGTGCGCACATCTTTGGTGAGCCCCGTAAAGAGCCAAAGCTAGACGAACCCCATGATCTATTAAATTATCCATGGATACATGTGTTTGCTTAAATATTTCTGCAAACCCATGTAAATGATCGGATTCCTCAAACAAATCGCAGAATTTTACTTTCCCTCGATGGTATATGGAATGTGGTATAATGAATGTGGTATAAGAGTGCCGGACAGAACTCAAACACCAAAAAAGGTCCAAAATCCAAGAAACTTGGACGCCGACTTTTTTCTCTTCTATCGATACAGAATATTTATGTTCGAGCCGGTCCTCATATGGTAACGATACTCTACTCTCTTTATAGTTTTGGCGCCTTTTTCGAATCCAGTTTCGAGGCACAAAAGACTTCCAAAGCACGTATGTGAAGTTATCCCAGGATTCTATCCCAGAAAATAAATTTTTTTAATCAGGCAACACTAACATATCAATAACCAATTTGCTGATGTGTGAAGTTATCCCAGCCCAGGTTTTGATTCATTTCATTCAAATATACTATATTTGTGAAGTTAGCCCAGCCCAGAAATTTTAACAATTTTAATAAAAAAAGAAAAATTATCAAGTTTAGTAAATTCGATTTGTTTTTAATAAAATAAAAAAATTTAAATGTAACGTATAAAAAAACTGTAAAATTTTAAATTGCATAAAGTAATGGAAAATTTCAGGCAATGTAAGAAAAAATTTGTTCCGTGGCAAGTTCCCGAAAATGAACTCTCGACTGAGAATTTCCCTTGATTTTTATATAATTTTTCGTTCCGCTCGATAAATTAAAAATTATTTCGCCAAAACTATAAATGTCTCGGATCAGGGCAACATGATTTTGAAATGTATACACTAGTAGCTAAATTTCAGCTTAATTAGAAAAAAATCGTTCCGTGGCAAGTTCCCGAAAATCAACTCTGGGCTGGGAATTTCATTGATTTTTATATAATTTTTCGTCCGCTCGATAAACTAAAAATTATTTCGCCAAAACTATAAATGTCTCGGATCAGGGCAATATGATTTTAAAATGTATACACTAGTAGCTAAATTTCAGCTAAATTAGAAAAAAATCGTTCCGTGGCAAGTTCCCGAAAATCAACTCTGGGCTGGGAATTTCATTGATTTTTATATAATTTTTCGTCCGCTCGATAAATTAAAAATTATTTCGCCAAAACTAAAAATGTCTCGGATCAGGGCAACATGATTTTGAAATTTATACACTAGTAGCTAAATTTCAGCTAAATTAGAAAAAAATCGTTCCGTGGCAAGTTCCCGAAAATCAACTCTCGGCTGAGAATTTCATTGATTTTATATAATTTTTCGTCCCGCTCGATAAATTAAAAATTATTTCGCCAAAACTAAAAATGTCTCGGATCAGGACAACATGATTTTGAAATGTATGCACTAGTATTTAATTCTATGCTGTTTTAAAAGAAAATCGTTTCGTGACAAATACTCGAAAATTAATGCTATTTTTTTAGGAGCGATTTTTAATTGCAATTTCGAATATCTTTTTGAAATAACATTTCTAAATCATGTATCCTGATCCGAGACATTTTTAGTTTTGGCGAAATAATTTTTAATTTATCGAGCGGACGAAAAATTATATAAAAATCAATGAAATTCCCAGCCCAGAGTTGGTTTTCGGGAACTTGCCACGGAACGATTTTTTTCTAATTTAGCTGAAATTTAGCTACTGGTGTATACATTTCAAAATCATGTTGCCCTGATCCGAGACATTTTTAGTTTTGGCGAAATAATTTTTAATTTATCGAGCGGGACGAAAAATTATATAAAAATCAATGAAATTCTCAGCCGAGAGTTGATTTTCGGGAACTTGCCGAGGAACAAATTTTTTCTTACATTGCCTGAAATTTTCCATTACTTTATGCAATTTAAAATTTTACAGTTTTTTTATACGTTACATTTAATTTCTTTTTATTATATGAAATTTAGTCGAATTTAATAAAACTTGATAATTTTTTGTTTTTTCATTAAAATTGATAAAATTTCTGGGCTGGGCTAACTTCACAAATATAGTATATTTAAATGAAATGAATCAAAACCTGGGCTGGGATAACTTCACACAACAGCAAATTGGTTATTGATATGTTAGTGTTGCCTGATTAAAAAATTTTATTTTCTGGGATAGAATCCTGGAATAACTTCACATACGTTTCCAAAGCAATTGTTTTATATAATATGTGTAATATTTATTAATTTAATATTCAATCAAAATTTTTGTTATTCATACCCCCGGGTAATTCTAATGCTCGAGTAACGATTTTGAAGCGATTTTCATGGACGCTGTCATTTCAGACAACCCCACAGAATAACTCCCGAGCGCCCCCGAGAAAGTCTAATGCCAAAATTGAATTCAGCATCCCCGAAAACCCCCGAGTAATGAGTTTGGAGCGATTGTCATGCACGCTGCCATTTCTCCCTCAATTCACCCAGCGCACCCCCACAGAGCCACCCCGATGCACCCCCGGGTAATTCTAATTCCAGAATCGAGTTCAACACCCCCAAAAACTACTGAGTAACGATTTCCGAGCGATTTTTCCGAGTTTCCAGTCGTTCTTACGAGGGCTGCCTTTTATATTTCGGGATTAGAGAACAAAAACAAATATTAATCATCGAAAATCGCTTTATTGTTTTTCAAAATATTCCCCGTGAAGATCTATACACTTTTGCATGCGTTTGAAATCTCCAAAACATGCATTCTGAACGCAGCCACCGCCAGGTGTCGAAAAACGTTGACCTCTCAGTTTGTTTTTTACGTACGGGAATAAAAAGAAGTCATTTGGTGACAAGTCAGGACTATACGGCGGATGACTCATCAAATGATGTTTTGAGTGCTCAAAAATGCAGTTGTTGGAGCCGATGTGTGAGAGCTCGCATTGTCGTGGTGAAGAGTGATCCGTATTCGGCAGTTGGTTTTCCTGATTTCTTGGAAGACAACTGGCAAACAAATGGTTGTGTACCACTCAGAATTGACTGTTCTGCGTTGTTCTAGTGATTCGATTGCGACATGTCCATTTTTTCCGAAAAAACAGGCGATCATTTGCTTGCAAGTGCTTCGTGCTCGAACAACTTTTGTTGGATTCGGCTCATCTTGAAACACCCATACAGTCGACTGCTGTTTACTTTCGGGCTCATCGCCTGTCACTATGTCATAGACGTGTTTTGAAGCACCGCGATCGTATTTTTTGACCTTTTCTTTCGACCAATCGACACGAGCCTTTTTTTAAGCGATTGACAAATTGTGTGGGATCCAACGCGAACAAATTTTTTTGACATTCAAATGTTTATGCAATATTGAATGTATATGCTGGTCCCACTAATGCCTAAGGTTGTCTCAATCTCACGATAGGTCACATGACGATCTTGCAATATCAGTTCGCGCACAGCATCAATGGTTTCCGGAACAACAACTGATTCTGGACGACTTTCACGAAATTCGTCTTGGAGTGAACTACGACCTCGATTGAATTCACCATACCATCGATAAACTCTGGTCCTTGATGGAGCTTCATCGCCAAAAGAGTGCATGGATGAATTAAGTTCATCCATGCACTCTTGCTGCCTTAATCCACGTCGAAAGTTGTAAAAAATAATCGCACGAAAATGTTCACGATTTAATTCCATTTTTTCGCCGAGATGTTGAGTTAATGAGTACTGTAAACAACACAAATAGCGCTCGAATGTCAAAACGTTCTGAGTACATATAATATCAAAAATGTCAAACTTTACGATAGAGCTGCCAGTTGCCAGATTGCAACACTAGGGTTGCCCAATCAAAAAGGCATTTTTCAAAAAATGCCTAAACCAGACGATAAAGACTTTTTTCCTGAGACCTTCCTGAACACAATGCAGAAAACCGCATCTCGATATCCGCTATTCCTAAAAATTTCCGCTATTCCGGTCGATTTTGATCTAAATGCCCGGGACTAATTGGATTTGATCAACGTTGCCTCGTTAGAATGTCATGTTGAAAAAATGTTGAAATATATTAAGATTTTCAACATTTTTTGATTGTTTTCGCCTGGAAAAGCAAGGAGTGTAAGCCTTGCTAAATTTGAAAAAAAGTCTATTCGCTTAAATTTCATTGGTTTTGATCGTTGCTTAGGATGTCATGTTGAACCTTAAATTTTCAAAACATGTTCAAAACCGTTCGAAATTAAACGAAACAGTTGAAGAATGAATTGAGAATTGAGAAAAAAAAATCTATTACCGTTTTTTTCATAAAATTTACCGAATTTGATGAACACTCCTTGTCGGTAGAGAAATGGCAGATTTCCACGTAAAAATGATTAAAAACATAAGACAACGTCTTATTTTAGGATTGTAGATAGACATGAAAAATATAGATCACTCAGACTCCAAAATATAGATCATTCGTTGTAGTTTTGTGGCGGATTTTATAATAGTAAAAAGAAAATTATCGAGAAATTGTTGACATTTCAGAATCATAACGATAGATAATACAACCTTTGAATGGCAGAGATGGTAGTAGGGCTATCTCACACTATAAATCCACATTATTAACATCATATTTAATAAAACAGGAATATTAATACACTATACAAGCCATCAAAATAGTTCATATTTTATTCATTGTCCAAAGAATAATCATCAAACACACCAATGTATTAGTATTGGACGTATAACAACTTAAATAAAAAAATCAGAAAAAGCTTACCTTAAAAAGTTGATAAACATTCTTCTTATTTTACGGTAAAATTTCAATAACCAATAAAATTTGAATACATCACTTACAGTTTAATCACACACTTCACTACACTCAAAGCACAAACACAAAGTTAGTTTTGCAAATATTAACCACTTTTCACGTTAATTAATAAAATAATTTCATATAACTTAATTAATTAATTACAAAATATTTCGACGCACTTACGTTGTACAAATTTCTAAAATATTGATTTTAATGTAAAAGATAACTGGTAAATGTATAGCCCGTTATCCTGAAAAATGCAAACGTACTTGACTAATAAATTTAGTAGGTTGCAGCATAAAAGTGGAAATAACGTGCGGTGTTATTTAAAATGATAGATGGCATTGTATAATAATGGACTTTTATTTTATTGTAAAATTAAAATATACCTCTGGTATAAAGCCTATATTGGTTTTTTAATTATTTATTATAAAATGCCGACGTTTCGAGTTTAATTTAAACTCATTTTCAAGGCAGACATACTAAAAAAAAATATTTAATTATGAACATAGTATTTAAATTAAAAACCTCAAAATTGGGAAACACAAACAATCAAAAAAAAAAATACAAATATTAAAAGAAAAATTAACTTACCAAAACAGAAAAATGTTATAGGCATACACCCCCGTAAAAATATTTACCAAAAAAAAAATTCTCCCGTACAACTGTTTAAAATAATTCAAAACGGAATTCAAAAAAAAAAAATATTATTTTAAAAAACCGTCAAACGTCGAAAAAAATGTTGTACATAAAGAAAAAATTGAATTTTTTCTCAAGGCTAATACCGTCTATAATGTAGAACAGTAAAAAAATTCTGTACTACAAAATAAAATTAAAGACATAAACCATCCTAGAACCGAATCACAATAAACAATTATTTAATTAAACCGTTATACGTGTCCTGAAGATAATTCGAATCTGACTGTTTGTTGATACAATTCGAGGAACGTTGATTGCTTTTGATGTGGATCATCTCTAACATTTGTCTAGTAGAAAGTTTAGGTTCATGTTCTAATATTTTAACATTATCTAAAAATATATTATGGTTAGATTCATATAAATGAGATGACAAAGAACTTGTAGAAATATTTGTAGTCTTTTTTAACAACAATCTCTTAGCATCTCTCTTATGTTGTGTAAATCTTGTAGATAGCAGTTGTTTTGTTTGACCAATATATACTTTATTACATTCACAAGTAACTTTATATACGACATTACTATTGAGACCTAAAGCTGTTGAATCTTTTAGGGGTGAAAAAACTAAATTACCTAGATTAAAATGTGATTTGCCAACAATCTTCAGATTAAATTTATTTAAACAAAAACGAATTTTTTCATGTAAACTTTTAACGTATGGAACAGAAACAAACCGAACATTAACTAAAGGATTATTGTCGACAGAATGGCCAGTAAAATTAGCATTTTTGTGTAAAACTGAATTTATTATTGGATTTATAAAGTAAGTTGGATAACCATTTTGGAAAAGAGTATTTTTTAGGAGCCGAAAATTATTTTTATGAAATTTAGAATCTGATAATTGAACAATTTTGTCTGAAAGTAATTTAACTGTATTTTGTTTATAAGACAACGGGAGGTTAGAATTAAAATTAAGATATCTACCGGACCATAAAAATACATGGTCCGGTAGATATCTTAATTTTAATTCTAACCTCCCGTTGTCTTATAAACAAAATACAGTTAAATTACTTTCAGACAAAATTGTTCAATTATCAGATTCTAAATTTCATAAAAATAATTTTCGGCTCCTAAAAAATACTCTTTTCCAAAATGGTTATCCAACTTACTTTATAAATCCAATAATAAATTCAGTTTTACACAAAAATGCTAATTTTACTGGCCATTCTGTCGACAATAATCCTTTAGTTAATGTTCGGTTTGTTCCTGTTCCATACGTTAAAAGTTTACATGAAAAAATTCGTTTTTGTTTAAATAAATTTAATCTGAAGATTGTTGGCAAATCACATTTTAATCTAGGTAATTTAGTTTTTTCACCCCTAAAAGATTCAACAGCTTTAGGTCTCAATAGTAATGTCGTATATAAAGTTACTTGTGAATGTAATAAAGTATATATTGGTCAAACAAAACAACTGCTATCTACAAGATTTACACAACATAAGAGAGATGCTAAGAGATTGTTGTTAAAAAAGACTACAAATATTTCTACAAGTTCTTTGTCATCTCATTTATATGAATCTAACCATAATATATTTTTAGATAATGTTAAAATATTAGAACATGAACCTAAACTTTCTACTAGACAAATGTTAGAGATGATCCACATCAAAAGCAATCAACGTTCCTCGAATTGTATCAACAAACAGTCAGATTCGAATTATCTTCAGGACACGTATAACGGTTTAATTAAATAATTGTTTATTGTGATTCGGTTCTAGGATGGTTTATGTCTTTAATTTTATTTTGTAGTACAGAATTTTTTTACTGTTCTACATTATAGACGGTATTAGCCTTGAGAAAAAATTCAATTTTTTCTTTATGTACAACATTTTTTTCGACGTTTGACGGTTTTTTAAAATAATATTTTTTTTTTTGAATTCCGTTTTGAATTATTTTAAACAGTTGTACGGGAGAATTTTTTTTTTGGTAAATATTTTTACGGGGGTGTATGCCTATAACATTTTTCTGTTTTGGTAAGTTAATTTTTCTTTTAATATTTGTATTTTTTTTTTTGATTGTTTGTGTTTCCCAATTTTGAGGTTTTTAATTTAAATACTATGTTCATAATTAAATATTTTTTTTTAGTATGTCTGCCTTGAAAATGAGTTTAAATTAAACTCGAAACGTCGGCATTTTATAATAAATAATTAAAAAAAACCAATATAGGCTTTATACCAGAGGTATATTTTAATTTTACAACATTTACAAGCCTAATAACCATATTAATTTTATTTTATTGGTATTGAGTATTTCAGTAAGAGTACGAATGTATTCAATTGTGGCCACTCAAACAGGTGAGATTAGTACATTTAGCATAATTCGACTTAGTCAAATTTTATAAGTATTGCTATCGGTTTTTATCATTCATAAACGTTAACGCCTAGTATATTACTGGAATATTCCAAATGACATGGTAAATGACCAAGTATACTAATTTCTAAAAAAATATTCGAACGAAAATGCGAATATGCCATTTAAATTTTATTTTTTAAATTGTTCGTGATTACTGACACCCAGTTCCTAAGTCCTTTCGTATTCGAATTAAAACTTTTATTAAATTAAATTTAGTAGAATATAACAACTAATTACTGACTAAATTATTTAGTCAGCATAAATATGCTTGTTACTTTATTATATATTTATTCAACGACTCCTCCAACTGTTTTGGATATAACAATGTTGTTCTATAGTACTTCCAGCAACCATTTACATTCGATATCGAGTACCTTTACGCAATGATGTGGGTAGTTACTAGAATAAATGCATTTTCACAGTCAGAATTAATGCTTAATCGTTTGAAAATGAACGTATTGCCTAAATATATTCGTTGATTTTCCGCAAGTTTATAAGCAAATAGAAGTAATACAGCTTAAAAAATTTGTTAATGCGGAATTTTGGTTTTTATGTTTAAACACTGATTCTAGAGCTTTTTAATTGGTATCTTCAGAAAGTGTTATAAACTGATAAAAATTAACAAAAATTAAAATTGTACGAATTAAAATATTAAACAAAGGATTTAAAAATTATAAATTCGCAGCACGATTTATTAGGCGAAAATCAATTTTACATCGAAATGCTCTTATTTTAGAATGAATTAGTATTGAACCAGAAAATAGGCCTCTTAGCTAGATCTATACTTATATCGATTTTCAACCAAACATCGTCTCCATATTCAAATGGATGAATGAAGTAGGGTCGATTTGATTTCATTTTGCAGTAGATCAAGTTATTAGAGGACCTTAACCCAAAAATCGTTCTAAAAGGTAAAATGTTTAACCATACGATATGTTGATTATGTATGAAATATCAATAATTTAGCAGCGAATAGTTATAATTTCCTATAATTACCACTGGTAGTAGTATTTTCAAACGTTACATTTCGAACATTCCAGAAGAATAAAATCCGAATAGTTTACCTAAAATTCAAAAACGGTTCGCTTCTGAGATCAAGGGACACGGTCTGGTTAATTTTACAAGCTTTAAATGGTAGACTGAACAAGTTAGCACTTTGTTCACCACAATAGAAATGCCTGGGATTTTCCCCATTTTTTTTGCAGAAATTTATGGAATTATAATTTATTTTATTTTGTTCAGGAGGATTTTTTTTATAAATCGAGGCTTTGAAAATGGAGTCGATGATGGTAATGATATTAAATGAAACCAATTTTGATCGACTAATTTTTGTAGGAAGTTCAGGATGAGATATTGCCAATTAATAATGGTCATGATGAGTTGTAAACACAACCTCTACTTTTAATTGATCTTGAAATGTAGTTTGAAATTTTGAAATGGAGGCAAATGGAAGTTTTGAAATATGGCCAGTAATTCAACTGTTATAGCACATTTCCTAATCATGTAAGAAGGAATTTGGTTTTTATTAGAGTTCAAAAATGAATTTTGATGCTATTTTAATGTAATAGGATGGGTTCAAAAAAAATTTAAAGATTTGCACACCAGAAGTAAAATCAGCCGATTAGTACTTAGAACTGGAGTGATCATTTCATTTAGAGGAATAGTTTAGTCTGTATATTCCGATTAATCCAAACTAGATCAAATCTTTAGGAGAAGAAATGTAGATGTCGGTGGAACATTCTTTTGGCGGACAAATAATATTTAATCGAGGATCTTGATAAAACTAATTATTTTATTTTATTTTGCTGGCACTACATTCTATTCAGTGATTTGGTCAGCTGAATTGAGACAATTATAAAAGAATTTTGAAGCACAATTTTTTATAAGTTTTGAATTTGGGGGAGGACACCGCGTTTATAACACATAATTTCAAAAGGTTAAAAAAAAATGAAATGTGTAATATTCATGGATATTAGGTGTGCAGCACGAACTACTAAAATATACTGAAGAGTTCTCTTATGGCAGGCAGTAACCATATATTTTGCTTAGGGACAAAATTAATCTTCTATTTTTCAGAATTATGAATCTCAGCATTATCCGAGGTTGCCCTGTAAGGCTAACAAAATATTGATCAGATGTTTAATGTTAGTCGTAAAAAATAATTTGAAACAAATAAACCTTCTAGGTCTCTCAACGAATTTAACTAACAGTTTTCATTCCATTAAATTTTTCCAAGGGATAATATTTGTTTCGTAGCTTTAGTTCCCGAGAATATTAGATACTCTATAGCATCTGTATTTTTCCAAAGAATTTTATTTTTCTATTAATTTTGATCCATAAGAACCCAAAGTGCAGTTAGCATTTGTTAGTGATTTTTAAGAGCTTCAATTATGAGTCAAATTTTCAAATACTTTGAAAGCTTCTTTCTATAAGATGTTTTTGAAAGCGCTTAATTAAATATGGTAAAGCATGAATAAGGACTTGCCAATTCTGAATTATTTAAGCCACTACAATAATCAAGTATTTCAACGTTATACATCTTAACTAGAGTGTTAAGCGAATTGCGAGAAATGAAGCCCCTAAATTTATGTATTTTGATCTACGTAATCTATTTATCTCTCTCTTACATTTACTTTATATTTTATCCCGAAAATCTATCATTAAACAAAAGACTTGAATTAAACTCCCATAGGTTTCGTGTAGGCTAAACGACGAACCTGATTTAAGCATTTACTATACATATTTTAGTGCAGTGATTCTTAACAAGGGGGCCGCGGCCCCCTAGGGGTCCGTAAGAAGTTTGCAGGGGGGCCGCCAAAGTTTGCAAAATTTCCTTCAAAATATAAAAAAATAAAATTGATGTATAAGGTAAATGTACCAATTAACGACAGTATAAGAATCTCGTTGACGTTTTGTTAAGATATTTTTTTCGGATGATTTTTTTTATATAATATTTCGTAAAAATATTGTTATAACATGAATAATATTATAAAAGTTAAGTTTCAATGATTCTTTCATATTAATCATAAAAATTAAATAATTTCATTGCAAGTCTATGTTCTTATTATCGGCAATATGCGATTTATTTTTGATCTAATTTCCGGCAGCTTTTATTGTTATTATCGGCACTGTAAAGTTAAGCGGCTGAAACAACGAAAACTTGATTTTCAATAAAAGGAAACTTTTATTTTTCATTTTTTTTAGTAAACGTTAAGTGTTATAAACAAATTATGTCCCCCTAATTCACAGCTAGGATATTAACTTTAGAAATTCAATCAAAAAATAATAAAACTACACGATAACAAAAATAATGCAGGTATACTAGATAATTTTACTAAAATTAATTAAAATTATTCTTTTGGAAAACTTCGATTTCAGGAACGGCATAAATTCCTCTGGCATTTAATAGAGAAGGTGGGCTGATAACACTACATACTTCTTTCTCTTTATACCCAATAGCGTCGTCGTTGCTTGGCCATTTCTAGTTTTAACCACTCATTTGCATTGTTTTAATGTATGTTTCATTTTCTTTTACTTCCAGTACAGACCCAGGGATATACTCTCCTTTCGTATGCATTTATGACATAACCGCCAGGACATGTTTTTTTAATTTTTTTTTACACTCGATCCGCCATCTGTTTGTAAATTAGTTTTATGATCTTGGTTCAAATTTCGTTTTATAAACTGTTCCGTTTTTTTCTTTTTTGCTTCTTTCAGTTTTTTCTTTTTCTTTCTATTTCGGCCCGCGCCAATTTTCCAGATAATGCCATTTGCTTATCTACAGTAGTGGTCAGATAAATGTTACCATACGAAAAATATTCAAAGTTGTTCTTATAAATGCATTTTTGTGGAAAAGTTTTAAGGTTACCTTAGTTTTTTTTGTGTATATTTTGTTTTTATAAATTTAGAAGTAACTGGATCAAAAAAGTATTTTTTTTTTTGTTTTGCTCTGAAATTTCATCAGTTGTGATCAAAACTGCGCAAGTTGAAGTACGAAAACAATGAAAAAATTAAACTCTGAGGAAAAAAGCGTAATCTTAGCTCTGCGAAAGGAAAATCTTTCTGCAAGATACATAGCAAATAAAGTGGGATGTAGTCACGTTTTGGTTTTGAAATTAATAAAAAAATTTGCTATTACAAATACAACAGAAAGAACCACGAGAACAGGAAAATCAAACAAAAAGACAACCCAGCGGATAGACAGAAAAATAAAAAATATGTGTTTGACAAATAGATTTTCTACTTCTAATGAATTAAGTAATGAGATAAAAGAACATTTTGGAATAAATATTAGCACAATAACAGTTCGTAGAAGATTGCAACAAATGGGTCTCAATGGGCGAAGGCCAAGGAAGAAACTGGGTTTGACAAAAAACATGCAAATTGCGCGGCCCGATATTGCAAAAAATACCGGAATTGGTCTGTAAATGACGGGAAGAGAGTAATTTTCTCAGGTGAGTCTAAAATTAGTATAAACCAATCGGATGGTATCACATACGTGCGCCGAAAGGAGAATGAAGATTTACATCAGGACATTATAATAACTCGAAATAAATTTCAAACAAGTTTTATGGTCTGGGGATGCATCAGCTACTATGGATGTGGAGAATGGGCGTTTATTAATGGAACATTAAACGCTAACGGGTACATTGAAATCTTAAAAAAATTTTGGATCCTTCAATTGAAAGGCTATTTCCGATAACCATTAACCCGATTTTCCAAGATGATTCTGCTCCGTGCCATCGAGCCAAAAAGGTAGTTATTTTTTTTTAAATTTAGTGTATCATATTAGCAATCGAATTGTATTGTAATGGACGATGTATCTACTTCTACATTAAACAGGTGAATGAATATGTCATACAAATAGGTATAAAAAAATTTAGCTGACCTGGGAACAGTCCCGATTTGAACCAGATAGAAAATTGTTGGGCAATTTTAACGAAACGGGTCAATAGGAAAAACCCAAAAACTAAATTAGAATTAAAGCAAGCATTAATTGAAGCTTGGGAAAACGAGATATCGGTGGTGCAAGAATCTTATTAACTCCATGCCGATAATATTGTAATGAATTACTTGATTGTGCTAACAAATAAATACCTTTAATTTTAATTTAAATAAATATTTCTAGTTCAACATCTTTTTTCCCATAATTTGCTTCTTTTCCATTTTAGTAATTTAGTATTCCGTCTATTATTACTGAAAATGAATTGAATAAATGGTTAAAAATTTAATTTTCTTTTCGAAACATCAACATTTTTTGGATGGTAAGATTTATCTGACCACTACTGTATTTCAATTCTCTTAAGTGTTCAAAAGAAAAAGATAATAAATAGATAAAATAAAATAAAAAGATTTTTTTAATGGGGTGGGAAAATCCTCATTAAACGACAAATAAGAGCAACCCGGTTGCAGCGTTATGTTATTGTTTTGATCAGCAATATTTTTAATTGGCGCACTCGAAACTACTGCACTGGATGTAATTTGGGATTTAGGAACATTGTTCAAATCAAAATCTTCGTAAAGACGTACCGAGCCATCATTATCCACAATGCAATTCAATACTTGATTTTCCAGCCATAAATTTACGTTTAGCGTTATTTCATTGTCAATCAATGATTGAATTTTGCTTGTGTCTCCACCTGCGAAATCTATTTTTTTTTTTCCAAATTTCGCCAAAATAAAGAGATTTTCATCTTTTATCTTATCTCTGTCCTCACGACTTTCCTGACGATGATGATTAAGAGTATTTTATTCAAAGTATTGCTCATTATTAGTTATACATTTCCCTCCCCCCCCCCCCATTTTAGGAAGTAAAGTGCTCCTCAGCAAGTACATGTCCCATCGATGCAAATATATGATAATCGGACTGAGATAAGTCTGGCAAGTAAGCCGCATGTGAAAGTATTTCCCAATTATCAGGTTCCAAGGTTTCTGGTCGTTTTTCGAGTAAAGGTCGATTCAAATTTGATCATTTGTTGTTGGTAGCTTTCAATATTTACGGTTTCGTGGGGTTTTAGCAGCTCAAAATAAATCACACTCTTCTGAGTCCACCAAATACAGAGCATTGTCTTCCGTTCGAAGGGATTTGGCTGTGCAGTCGATGTCGATGGTTGTCCTGGATCAACCCAAGACATTTTGCACTTTGGATTCTCAAAATAGATCTATTTTTCATCGCCAGTCACAATTCGATGGAGAAATAACTTTCTTTTGTATCTGGCGAGCAACATTTCGTAAGTGGTTTTTCTATTTTCCTCTGGCCTTTCATTCAGTTTATGAGGAACGCATTTTCCCAGCTTTGGGATTTTTCACATGGCTTTTAAACGTATGGAGACGGCTTCTCGTGACACATTCAATTGAACCGCGAGTTGTTTTAGCGTCATCCTCATCCAACAATGCTTGCAATTCACGGCCTTCAAACTTTTTTGTTGGTCTTCCACGTTCTTCGTTTCTCACGTCAAAATCCTCAGTTTTAATTTTATTAAACCAAGAGCATGCTCACCGTAAGTTTTAACAAACATTCGATGTGATTCTGTAGCAGTTTTCTCCAAATGATAACAAAAAATCAATGATGTCCTCAAATAGTAATATGTATGCAAACAACTCGACATTTTTAACGCGTAAAATCATGCGTTATTGTATGAAACTTGTTAGGTTATAAATTGGATATTGTGGACAGATGTCAAAAGAAAGCAATGGCATCGATGACGTGGTTTGTCGAAAGGTTCATTGACAGGTGGCGTCATTTATTGGTAAGTTCCAGTTTCATATTTCCACAACCTGGTATTATAGATAATTTTACAAATATAAATTATTATTAGAAAAATGGGGGCCACAAAAAAATTATAAATCATTTGGTGGGCCGCGAGTAAAAAAAGGTTAAGAACCACTGTTTTAGTGAATGCTTAAATCGGGTTCGTCGTTTAGCCTACACGAAACATATGGGAGTTTAATTGAAGTCTTTTGTTTAATGATAGATTTTCGGGATAAAATATAAAGTAAATGTAAGATAGAGCTAAATAGATTACGTAGATCAAAGTACATACATTTAGGGGCTTTATGTCTCGCAATTCGCTTAACACTCAAGTTAAGATGTATAATGTTGAAATACTCGATTATTGTAGTGGCTTAAATACAAATATCAAGGAACTTATGCAAAACATAATTCAACCGTTCAAACATTTCATAAAGGGATATAGACTCAACAAAATCACCGGTAGATTCTCATAATTAGGAGAAAATTAACGGCAAAACAGAATTAAAGGAGAGAGTAATAAATTAAATCACAAAGCTGCGTAAACTTGAGTAAGTATGCTAATGAGCTACTAATAAAGATATATACCAAGTTACTTACGTTGATAATGACTCGTGTGGCAGAACAATTAATACATTTGAACAATGAAGCGAATTGTTCAACATTTATTGAAAGTTGAAGATTTGTACGGAAGTCGAGGTGTTAATTTTTTTTTATAACAATATTTATTGGCTTTGTTTGGCCTCGTGAATATTGCAATGCAAGATTGCAAGACATTTGTATTTGGAACCATCATTCTACTTTGGAATAAATTGATACCAAAGATTAGAATCTGTAATTATTGGTTGCATTTTGTCTGGATTCTATATATTCCAAGTTAAAGTACTATATGCAAGATATAAGAAAAATTCTTTGAAAGAACAAATGCTATGTAGAAGGAGGGTTTACTATTGAGGATGCCCAAGTTATGTCAAGAGTTTTCTATAAATCCAACCCTAACTAGTATTTTGAATAATATTTATATAGAAAATGGAAAGGGGGGATCATACTTTTTTGGTAAAACCTGAGGGGTAATCGTTTTCGAAATTTATCTTCTAATTATCGTACAGACGTACTCCATCACGCAAAAAACATCGATGTAGATTGTTCTCAATTTTGAACTAAAGATGGTGATTGCAGTGGCGACAATTTGTTACATCGAAATTTGTAGAAATACCAAGCCGGGGAAATACATCCATTCTGTCAAAGAAGTAACGGGAATAGGTCAATAAAACATAAAATTTCAATTATTCATTCAAATTTATTGTATCGCCTTCAAAGTAGGCCCTTTCCGAAATAATACACGTATGCCATCGAATTGTAGTGTACATTTCTGACCATAATATAAGTACAACGTACGTTGCAACGCGACATAATATAATATGATACGATTTATAAACACAATTGAATGACCAGGCAAATATGCCGACAATGCATTAAAGATAATTTGTATAACGAGTCCGTGGTTAGAAGCGAAACAAACCACAAGTGTTTTATTACCAACGATCATTACATAGCGATCTTGTTCATTACATGAACAATACCATCGACAAATTGCAAATCCTACGTGTTCTGTAAATCACACAGATAACCAAAATCTGTTGATCTCATTAATCAAAGCAAAATTTACTGGTAAAGCAAGAGATGCTTTGGGTGACGTCGTGGAAACCGCATTGACGACATAATAACGGCCTTGAAACAAAATTGTAAAGGCCAAAATTCGGGGCAAATTGCCACTAATTTTGAGGGTATAAGAGTAGCCAATCAAGCAAAATACGTCACCGATTTCAATGAGATCACGGAAAAACTAAAACATGCATTTATTTTAGAGGGCACATCAAAAGATGCTGCAAATAGATACTCTATAAATGCAGTTACAAAAATTATTAGATATTGAATTATGCAAATAACCCAGTTATGGTTAGTCCCATGACTGGAGATTTTAACGATATAAATGCAGTAATTCATAAGTTCGAGTTAATACAGATCGAAAAAGAAGCGAATGTGTTGATGACGAGAAGCAACCAAAAATACAAAAATGTAAGGTATACAATGCAGATAAGTTTAGGAAGAATAATGGTAATTTCTCGAACGCAAAGTCGAATTACAACAAAAATTATTCGAACAACAACGCAATACAATCAAAGGGTTACTACAAAAATAGTAACGGTAATCATAGCAATGCCACAGGTTGCTCAAATAATCATTGTAATAATAGAAACATAAGAACCATGACGAATTCGGGAAACGTTGTTTACCCCGGAATGTCCAGGCGAGAGTTCAATAAAACGCCAGGACGACAGTATCATACAATGCCAAAGCAATGCATATGTAAATCGTCATCAGGACGAATAGGCAATAATGTTGGGTACGAAAAAACTAAAATATTAAATTTTAAGTTAAATCTGTCAAAATTTGTAAGTTTTAAAGTAAATGGAGACACAAAAACGTTCCTAATTGACACAGGAGTGGATATATCAGTCCTCAAAGGGACAAGTGGATAGAATAAATAAAACGGAAATAATTAAAATATCGGGAACAACACAAGAGTGTGAACGTACAAATGTCACTTTGATGTTACAAAATTACATCGAAATAATATGCAAACCAATTAGTAATCATATGGGATGTAACTCTATAATCATTCCATCTCGATCAGAAGTCGAAAGCTGATCATCTCTCATGAGCCACTAAGCAACGCTAACCCTCATATCCACGGTAATGCGGACGAAAAACTAACTACTAATAATTTTTATAAACAAGATTTAAAAATAGCCGATCCAACACCGGTTTATGTAAGAAACTATAAAATTCCCCATGTGCACAATCAGGAACTTCAAAATCAGGTTAACAAGTTAAAAGAAAGTGGAATTATTGAAGAAATCTGTTCAACTTACAACTTTCCTATAATACTGGTACCGAAAAATTGCCAGGCCAAAACGAAAAACGATGGCGGCTGGCTGTATAGACTTTCGTCAGTTAAATAAAAAATATGTAAGCGATGTTTTTCCGATACCAAGAATAGATGATATTCTTGACCAATTAGGGAGAGCCAAATGGTTTTCAAAAACTATACCTCTTTCAGTTCAACAACAAGAAGCTATAGGTTTACAAGAGTGCCGTTTGGTCTTAAAGTTGCACCGAATTCTTTTGCTCGAATGATGCAAATGGCATTCTATGGATTACCCCCAGACACCACCTTCCTATATATGAACGATATCATTGTAATTGGGTGTTCAGAGAAAAATCATGTAGCAAATTTGAAAAGTGTATTCCAAATTGCTAGAAGAAAAAATCTGAAATTAAATCCGCAAAAATGTGTTTTCTTTAAAAAGGAGGTTACGTATCTTGGGTATAAATGCACAAATAAAAGTATTCAGGTGGATGTGAATACCCTGTTCCAAGGGACGCGGATGAAACTAAACGTTTCAAAGCGTTTTGCAACTATTATAGAAGATTCGTAAAAAAGTTTCGCAGAAATAACTGCTTGTCTCAATAAATTAACGAGAAATAATAACCTTTTATATGGACGGTTGAATCCCAAGAAGCATTTAATAAGTTGAAAGCAACGCTAATAAATCCATCATTCTACAATATCCAATCTTTGAAAAAACATTTATCCTAAGCACTTGTGCCTCTAATTTAGCCTGTTGGACATTTTGGACGAATACGATTATATTATTGAATATGTCAAGGAAAAGATAATGTTGGGACGGCATCTAAAATCAATAAGGATAGAAAATATAAGGACTTTAAATTTTCAACCTAGGGCCATGGCAAGGCATAATATCATTGAAAATAATGCAAGTAGTACTGATAACAGTAATACGAAAGTTTTGGCAGAAGAAATTAAGCAACCAAAAGTTTACGAAGTGTTGGATAATTCTCTTGTGATGGGAATTCATCACGTAAAATTTTTCAGAAATGGTCACAATTTTCGAATAGTGATACAAAAGAAAAATAAAATACTAGCTAGTACTAATGTACAAGTGTTCGATTCAAAAGGCAATCTTGTTTTAGAGCAAGCATTAGTCGAATTAGAACAGCTTTGTAAAAATGTACGAGTAAACGAAATAAAGGTATACGGGAAAGGAATTAAAGGAGTTAGGGTTGCAAAAATTAAATAAATTAAATATTACACTATGTAGAGTGCCAATCACAATAACAAACAAGTCAAAGCAAATAGAAATAATCTCACAGTTTCATATAATAACCCTTTAACAGGTGGTCACTCAGGAATTATTTATTTCGGTAAAAACTGTAGACAATACACCTCAGTTACCTTTTGATATAGTGCAAATAGACACAGTAGGACCTTTGCCTGCAACCGGAGATGAATTTAAATATGCTATCACAATGCAGTGCCAATTAACAAAACATGTCGTAACGGCACCAATAAAAGATAAGGAAGCAAAATCTATCGCAACGGCAATCTATAAAACGTTTATCTTAATATATGGGCCTATGAAAGTACTAATATAAGGTAAGCGAACAGAGTATGTAAATAACGTAATTAATGAATTAACTAACATGTTGGGAATTGACAAGAGAGTATCAACATCATATCATCATGAAACCGTAAGGTCTATAGAAAGTAATCATCGAGAGCTTAATGTATATTTTCGTATATATTTAGGGGCCCTAAATGTGCGAATGGAATAAGTGGTTATCAACTTATACTTTTTGTTGTAACACCACACCAAATATAGAAGTGTTTCAATCATTAAAACATTTTCAAACGCATTTTCCGGAATCAACTTCTGTACTTGCCGCGAATTCCCTTTATGTCTTCTATTGACTGAAAACGGGTTCCTCGAAATGGTCATTTAAGTTTTAGGAAGAGAAAATGCTAGCCGGAGCCATATCAGGTGAACACGCGATGATCATAATGATAGCATTGTAGAAACCTGACCTTTTTCAATGAATTTGCTTTCTAAAACGCCGCATAACGCCCAGATAATATTCTTTATTTACCGTATGACCTTCTGATAAGAATTCCAAGTGCACAACACCGCGATAATCAAAGAAAACGGTCAACATTACTGCCAACATTTACCTAATCGAGTGGTAAAGCGGTACAGGCCAAATAATCGTGTACAATGATACATTGATTCGTGAGACACGTGACAGTTTCTCGTCACCGCATTTCCTTCACTTGAAATCTTCCACCACATCTCGATCGTATTGTGAGAAATTCTTTGTCCTCATTTACATACCTGGTAATTACCCATCAAACTAAGCACCGGTTAACGCTCTTTCTTCTAAGCAAATATAAGGGCTGTTCTAACGAAGGAACAATGTGAAAATCCATATTGTGGGTAATTCCGTTAAACTCGACATTAGCTCTTAGCAGTAGTTATCGTAGATGGAAAATTATGAAATTCAACGAATGGTTTTGACACGAGTTTCTATGATCCACACTCGAGAATGCTGACACTAGCTCCGCTGTCGAGAAAACCTTCATTAATTAGCGATGGTTCCAATATTTCTTTGGACGTGCTATAATCGGGGGTTGAATGAAAATTTAACCGAACCGTTTATGGTTAAGTTGGGAAGGAACTAAGACTAAGAAGAAGTCAATGTTGAGAAGCAAGTCTCTTAATTGTTTGTTTTTTTTTGTTATTAATTAGTGAACTATTGATTTTTAGTACAGAAAATAAAATTAGTAGTAGATTTACATTATATAAATCAAAAAATATATAAATCAAAAACTATACAATATATAAAATAATTAAAAAGTAGGTTTTGGAAATTAAAAATAAAGCATACATACATAGTTTGAATTTGGTTATGTACTGAGCAAATTATATATAATAAATAAATTCAGGACATGCAAAACAATCTTTTAGTTCAAGAAAATACTCATAAATTAGTTGATCTTCACAATAATCTTTAAATCAACTTATTGTTTTAAAGAGATTTTCAACATCTTCAATTGCAAATAACCATTCCTTTAGACAGCGACGAAACTTCCTAAATGTACCTAAATGTACCTAAATGAAACTTCCTATGATGTTCGCAATAACTGGACGCAACTTGGCAAATAACATAGGCGTCGCGATATTTTAATTCTATTTTGATTTAGGAAGATATTCGGTTCGCTGTTATGCATCCTGATTAAGCGATTACCACTTAAGGGAAGAATTTTATAACTATAACACAAAGGGAATGACGGTGAAGTGCTCGGAAGAAAAATTATTTTTCTTAGGACCGGCTTTTGAATTATAATTACTTGTTTGATATTGGACGAGAAGATGCCGCCTCAACATGTTATACTATATTGAAGATGCGAATCAATCAAGACTTAATAAAAACAATTTAAAAACTCGAAGCTGCAAATGTTTTATATATAAAAAAATGACCTTATAGAGCATTGCGAAGTTTCTGAAGATCCTGGATTCCACCACCCACGTTGAAATACATCATTTTAGACTTATAGCTGAGAATCATATCATGCACGTAAACCATGTCTTTAATAACCTCATATCATCCTTTATGTCCCTTTCCAAAGAATCCATATCCGGTTTGGAATATACATAGGAGTGCCATGTCGTCAGCAAAAGCGACAATGTTGCTATGCAATTTAAGATCGAATGTCGAATTGCAGTAAATCAAAAAAAAGAGACCCTAATACCGAGCCCTGTGTAACTCCTATTTTGGCTTCGGTTTTGTAGATAAGATTGAAATAATGAAAGTGACACGCCTCGGATTACGATATATGATAACTTGTCCAACAGTATGTTATGATTTACTGTATCGAAAGCCGCTGTAATGTCAATAAGAAGGGCAGCTACTTTGAGGTTTCCGAGAATGAGGATTTTCGAGAATGTGTTAAGTAAAGTAATTGGAAAATAATAATTCAGAAAGAACAGCTAAGAACGTGGCTAATATTAAAAATAACATGCTTAATCAATTTACTTGAAATGCCATCAATTCCACAACAGCTGCTAGTTTTCAAATCACTTAACCCTTTGCTTTAAAACAACGTATGGGAGACGTGATCGTACTGCTGTGCCTAAAATGAAAACCTCGTATCACACACGTGATGGTTTTTACGCGATAATGTTTTTGTTTTTGCGTTATTGTTTGTTACAGTTGCAATATAAGAGTTGTGTTCATCGTCACTCGATTCATAAGGCAAGGGGTTAAGGCCGATACTATTTCAGATTCGCTGGTCGGAAAAAAGAAAAAGTTAGAATTATTATAACGCGATAGCAACAAGTTTTTCCTCACAGTGTTATTTATAGTATTGTTTTCTCGATTGTCATTTAAAACAGCATACTATATGGTATTCTGGGAAAATGTTCATTAAATGCATTTTCTTTCGGTTCTGTTAATGAAACATTATCACCAATATTGATCGAAGATATGGCATTAATGCTAAAATTACTATTTAGAGTATTAGTCAGCACCTTCCATTTCAATTTTAAATCTTTAGCAACACTAAACTGATTTTTGAAATATAATTCCTTTGTTCGTGGAACTTTTTTAATTTCCGAATTAAGAGAATCCAATCGTTCTTTCAATCAGACATCCAAGGCTTTAATTTAAAATTACACCGTTTAATTTTCACCACCGATATAAATCTATTTAAGTATGTACATAAAGTTAGCCTAGGGCTCATCCCGTAAAACGACGATGACAATACTAAACTCTCTAACTTCACGATCCGATCACTATCAGCCCGGAACTTACACCCATTCCGTAAAAACTACATCAACTACATAATAACTAAAGCAATAACATTTAATTAACCCTAACTTTGTGCATTGGGGTCATATTGACTCCAATCGTTTTTAAAACCTAAAAAATCATATTTTTTGTAATATAAACAGTGCGAATAATTTAGATAGTCTCAATTAAAAGCTTTGGATTCTATGTAAAAGATTTTAGTTGAGGCTATCTAAATTATTCGCACTGTTCATATTACAAAAAATATGATTTTTTTTAGGTTCTTAAATCGATTGGGGTCAATATTACCCCAATGCACAGAGTTAGGGTTATATAAATCGAACTAATTCTACAAATCTGCTTAAACATCCCATTCTATAAGTGTCGGATTAGAGCGAATGCTTTTTAGATGCAGAACATTAACATATCCAGAAAGGATAAGTTTCATGAAACTTCTATGCGTCCAAGCGGCGCAATTGAATTTTAAATTCCGAAACCAATTAAATTAATCAATCTTTTAATATGTTACGACTGTGTGGTCTTAACAAGACATTTTTGTAAATTTGTTTCTATTCTCCACGTGGTTTCTTGCGTCCGGGTTTGTTGTCTGAACGTGATTTCTTGGTGGATGGATTCCGGTGTGTTTTCTTCTGTTATGTTGGCAACGGAACGAGAATGGGGGAGAGAGAGAGAGAGAGCAGTGCGCATCGAGTGTGTGCAAAGTAAAACGTTTTGAAAAAAATGTTTTTTTCTTGTATGTCTCTCTTTTGTACCAACGAAAATTTGGTACAAAGGAGAGACAGAGAAGAAAGATGCATTTTCTTCTAAAACGTTTTACGAGCTGTGCGACGCTCGAATATTTTTTTTTGTTTCGTCATTCGAGTTTTGTTTTTATATTGAGAAGTTGAGTTTGATTTTTGGAAGAGTTTATTTAGTTTTTCTAAATAGTTTTTTTTGTTTAAATATGGCGAGCAATGCCAGATTGGTTTCTTGAAGTTGTGTTCAATAAATTAAACCAAAATTTAGAAAAGCACGTTTTTGTAAATTAAATTCGACTAATAATAACAGTTTAAAATTATAATTATAAAGAATTCGTTGTTTTAAATAATAATAAAAGTGATCAAAGTTTTGTACGTCGATTTTTTTTTGGTTTGACGGGGGGGGGGGAGATATCCAAATTTTGCGGCATAGCGGTTTTTTATTGAGTGGGATATCGGTTGTCGTTACATGTTGCTGTTTACGCATATTGAGATTTACAATAATCTGAAAGCAACAAAGTAAAAGCAAATTTAGAAGGTGTTCATACCAGCGGCGGGTTAGTACTGGATTTAAACAAGTAAGGGCGGCCAACCGAGGCTCGCCATTTCTTTTATTTGCGGATAGTGTGATCTATTTATCCGGGTACCGATTTAATAACGGATACCAAAATTATACGGGTACCGATTTAATAACGGATACCAAAATTATACGGGTACCGATTTAATAACGGATACCAAAATTATACGGGTACCGATTTAATAACGGATACCAAAATTAAAACGGGTACCAAATTTATCTACGGGTAGAATTTATCAACTGGTACCGATTTCTGATTTATCAACTGGTGCCACATTTATCGTAGAGTACAATATTATCCAAGTTCTATTATTTGTTGGAATAAACCGGCGGTAGGGCCGAATCGGGGGAAAGACACGTCGACGGATTCGGCGGCCAGTCGAGGCCAAAAATTGTCGGCGGTACCACGCCCAACGCAACGTGCAGGTGGCCAACCGGCCAGTTGTAAAATTTCCTTTTATTTTGGTATCGGGGAGAGGCCCCGCAACGTAACGGGTTGCCAACCGGCACCTAGTTTTTATTGTATTATCGGTGGTCTGCCGCAACCTACGACCACTCAAGGTCGCAACGTAACGGGTGGCCAACCGGCCCCTCGTGGTTTATATTTTTTTTGGTATCGGTGGTCTGCCGCAACGTTCGGGTAGCCAACCGGCTATTTGATTTATCTTATATCGGCGGCCAGTTGAGGCCAGCTCACATTTATATTGGTAAACGGCACCAAGGCCGCAACGGTCCGGGGAACAGGAGTCCCTTGTGGCATGACGGCCGCGCAAGGCCGCAACAGTTTTTTTTTGTAGTAATAAGGTACGATTTTTTTTTATTTATTTAATTTTAATTTATTTTTATTTTTCCATATATTTTAAATTAATTAAATTTTCAACTATTTTATAATCGAGCGCCGCACAGCGGGTGCGCGCTCGGTGCGTATTGCTCTCTCTCTCTCTCTCTCTCTCGTTCTCTCTTGTCGTGGTACGGGGGGAAAAGGGGAGTTGTTTCTTTGTTTTGGTTATAATAAAATGAATTATTAAATTTTTTGTGTGGTATGATGGGAGCGGAGACTCCCTCTGTGTCGGTTTAGTGTTTGTGGTCCCTTGGTGCCCGCATCCAATTTCGTAACCGGGGCTTTGCCCTGTTTGAATTCGAATGGATGCGCGCACCAAGGCACCTCTCTCCCATTTATAATTTTTGAGTTGTTCGTTCCTCAGGTTCCAGCCGACGAATTTCGGCGGAACTACGGTTTTTATTTATTATTTGCGTTTCCCCAACTTTCTGTTAATCACGGTGTAGGCCAGGAGCCCTGCATGCCTCAAACCCCACGACCCTCGCACTTCTCGCTGAGAACGTAGCCGGCAAAACATCACCGTGGAGGCCTCTGCAGGAGCTTAGTGAATATCTGCAGGTTGGCAGTAGCCAGCCAGTAACAAATACTCAATCGCTTCCACAGCCCATTCTATAAAATTGTCGGAGTGCCGCATCAAAAAAACATTCGTCCTAATCAGACACTTTTATAGAATGGGCTGTGGGATCGATTGAGCATCAAGAGATTGAGTAATTTATTGATTTCGAAACTTTATATTTAATTACGTCACTTAGGCAAACAAATTTTTACTGAAACTATTATATTTAAATACAGTAAAACCTGTTTTTGTGTGGTAATAGGGATCGCATAAAAAACCGCATAAAAAAATATTTCGAAACTTCACGAGTAAGTATAAAAATTGTTTTCGCAACACATTTAAAAACCGTATAAAAAAGTTTCATGTAGATAAAAAGCTCAAAACATAACGCAACCTGATTCAATATTTACTTTCATTACGCAATGTTAAGAAAGATCAAAAATCGAAAAAACAAATGGGCCAACGTCAATATGCTAATTAGATTAATCACATTCAATTATGTTCTAATTTGATTGAAATTTTGAAAGAATTAAGTAGATTGTCCTGAATAAATTTTTTTCATATCGCATAAAAGAAATCGCCCAAAAAAGAGCGCACAAAAAAAATCGCACAAAACATGTTTGACTGTATTTCGGTTTATTTTAGATTTCTATTGTTATATCGTGATAGAATAATATATGTATATAACTTAATATCAGGATAGTTTTGTATTGCCTGAACCGTATATTTGAATTTTATAGGATGAAAGTCTGGGGTAACTTTTTTACCTATTTAAGAAGGAAGGAACGAAGGCCAAGGGATTTACTTGACGTTACAAACGAAAATGAAAAAGTAAAAACCATTTTACCTTTGCCATGCCGTAACACATATGAGGTCTCAACCCCTTTAAACCAGTCTACAAAAAACATATGTTTTATTTATATTATTTGAAATTGGAAATTAAGTACAAATTTTCACCGATAGAGAGCAAATCAATTTAATTAAATAAATTATAAACCAATTAAATAAATATTAAAATAAATAATAATTCCACCTACCAATGAATGTACATATTATATTTAGGGCAATTTAACATAACCTCTTAAAGCGAGATAAGTGGTTATGTTGAACTATATTCTAATCGATAGTATTTCCCGTTTTTTCTTTCCCTATACGATATAAGCAAAAAACAAAGCCTCTTATGTTAGTTGTAGGTGTTTGGTATTTATTGAAAACCACTTAAATGATAATTTTTGATATCTTGAAATAAGTTTTTATTTTGAATTTAATTTTGCGGTTAGTATTTACTTAAATCGATACAAGCGTTTTTTTTCTAAGTGCTAATTAAAAATTTTGGGAATTTCTAGTAAACCCAGGTAAGCAGGTAACAAGTGCCTGAAGGTGTCAATAAACGTAGTTTGAAAGTTGGTCCCTTAAAAAGTAGCTAAAAAATAGATAAGTTGTTTTGTTGAATTGCCACAGATACATTTACAATACATACATTTATTTAAATTACATTTGGTGAATCCACGCAGGCACTTATTTGAGACCTCATTTGTTTATGGTCTCAAAATGCACATGAAAAAACTGTCAGAAAAAATCGTTTTAAAATTTCATCGCATAGTTCACCCAATACAATTTATCGAAAATAATTTATACAAAATATTTAAATGAAAAATGGAATAAATTTCCGATTTTGCCATCGGCGAGAGGAGAAGCTAAATGATGCAAAATTTAGTATAAAGCGACGATATCATTTGCACATTCGCAGAAAGCGTCTAATCAGTTTCGAAGTCTTCGGGACAGATAAACTCCAAAATAGCTTTACATTTGTCTGAATTTGTGCGGAGGCAGCCATCATTATATAACCTAATAAATCTACTTCCCTCAACACGAACTAATTTGATGTGATCAGAAGATCATTGAAGTGCACAAAAACCGTATAATGCAATTTGTGTGTGCAGCGCGTTTCATAAGCCAAAAGACATCAGCATCACTTTGAAGTGATACAAGGGCAGCTAAGAAAACATAAACGCTGTTTTCTCGCGACATGATGGGATGTGCCAAAAGGCATCTTTTAGATCGATTGCAGATATAAATCTGGTTTGTCTCAAACGACCCAACAGTCCATTGATTATGGACAGCTGTCACGCATCGTTGACCTTGTTCAGTTCTCCCCAAACCTAATTTATCACTATACGGGAAATATCCTCGGAAAGTACTTAGGCGGGGTGTGTTGCTAATTTTGCCTAAATCAAATTCCAAAACGATTCCAAAAATCGATACCCAAATATAAAGGTTGTTCTATAGCGAAGGACACAACGATGTGAAAATTCCAACTGGCCCTGGCAGTAGTTATTGTTGATGGAAAATTGTGAAATTCATCGAATGGATTTGATATGAGTTTCTCCAATCCACACTCGAGAACGCTAATACTCGCCCCGGTGTCGAGAAGACTTTTAAATGCATTTTGTTGAGGCATCATCGGCCTCAGAAAATAGAACAAGAGAAATCAAGTCACTTCTCATTAATTTGCAATAGTTCCAGTATTTCTTTGAACGTGCAATTCGCGGGTTGGAAGAAAATTTATCGTAATCGATTGGCGACGAAGATCTGTATCGGAGTCTGCTATGGCATGTGATACACAAATAAATAAATCAAAAAAAAATCGTATTACGACGAGTCGGAGCCAAACATTTTAAATGTTAAAGAGCAAGTAGCTGTCACAGAAAGTACATAAAACAGTATTCCCAGATTAGTTGAAAAACTAGGTAGCACGCCTAGGTAATATGAGGTTAACAATGTTTTACGGGATATTGAAATATGGGTTTTACACCTTTTTCAATGTTTTTCATTTATTTAACCGGAACTCAAACAGGTTCCGCCGATTGTAGGCAAGTTCCAGGACTCTATACTCTAAACAAGAGCAAATCATTCAACCGATGATGATGAAGCTTTTATTAACCGAAATAGAACCTTCACCTTTTGCAAGTCGTTCTGAAAAATCTTGACTTACCCAGTATCGCACAAAAATCAATTTTTAAATTTAACTAAACCGCAACTGCGGTACTTGATAAATCGTTTTAAACTAATTATTAAAATTCATTTCAATTGTATTGTAGGTAATACTAAAACCAAATATTAAATAGTATCAATATAGGACACTGCCATGTAAAATCGTGTTCCAAATTTTTTTTTCTATAAGACAAGAGTGAAGTTAGGTGTTTTAGTACAAGTTCGAAAAAAATTCGAAAATCAACACAGCTGGTGAAAAAAAACTGTGTGTCAAAATAAAAAAGTAAATGTTAAGTAAAATGCTAGAAACGTTCTATAGTTCACCGTTCTGAATATTGGAAGTTCCTAATTAAAAATCCCATCATGGTTTCTTCAGCCATCCACAATGATAATATTTGCATGTTACTGATGTCGTATTTTTTGGTTACCGGTGGTAAGTACATGCCGCCCCGTTTAAAAGTATAGACCATGCCATTATGTTCGATTCTAATCCAAAGAAATTATTTACGATGTAAATGTTAAACTCTTAAGTGGTGAATCAACTGCAGACGAGGAAGACGGGCAATACATTATGGAAGGTTTGGCAAGTAGTTTTCTGTTTACGGTCAACTGACTGGACAATTTGAGACAGAATTTTTTCGTTTCTAAAACTATCGAGTCCGTGCTGTGCTGTTTCTGCGCTGTGCTGTTAGTGCTGTTAGGAGGGGTACGTAATGTTCAGGAACGCCATTATATAATTTCAAGAAAATCAAGTTTCGTGTTAAAAAAAACCATTACGGTTGATAGTTATGGCAACGCAGGGGATATGAAAGATTCTGATCCAAATCACATAAGTGATGATTGATGAGATTAACCTCGACGGTAAGAATACGTTATAAGAAACACCATTATGTAATTTCATGAATAAATGATAATTAAAACACTTTTTTTAACTTCAATTATTTTCTTTGACAGCCAAAAGTTGTAAACTTTTTGACAATTTGATTTTACTTCGAATTTTTTTTTCGAAGATCGAAAAATACGACAAAAGCGACACCGTGACAAAAAATCTTATTACGACGATAAGATAAAAGAAAAAAAGAACACAATTTCAAAAACGTTAATACAAAAACGTGCAAAAAACACCGTGGAGGAACAGGTTTGGGTGTATGTGTAAATATTCAAGACATTTTTGTAGATTGATTTAAAGGAATGAGACCCCTTATGTGTTACGGCATGGCAAAGGGAAAATGGTTTTCAATTTTTTATTTCCATTTGTAATAACAATTAAATCTTTGACATGTTATCCTTCAGCCTTTTAATGTTGACTGTTTTTTTGATTGCTTACTGCTGGTACTATTTTCTCTAAAAGAATTAAAAGAATTTATCAGGTTCGTAATTGCATGGGAACCACATATACGAATATCGATTGATTTGAGTTATAAATCCTAATCAACGGCTTACTCATGTACCAATTATGTAAAAAGCCTTCCGCGTGGGCCTATCTTCCGTTCGTGCCATCACCTTAAGTAAATCATGATCTTTTTGCATGATTGTGCAGAATTGTCGCGTAATCTGTTTCTAGACAGTATACCGCTGAAGATGCATAAAATAATTTTTGGGCTGAATTGGAATTCTAGCAAATCGCAATTCTAGCAATTAACATTAGTTTTGGTGAGGCTGAGGTTGGCTAGGTCATATCTCAACGGGTTATCTTGACAGGTCAGTGGAGCAGTAGGATAATTCCTTGGCCGATTATTTTCGGATATATTTTGTAGAAATGTTAAGTTTACAAACTGGTGTGTTAAATTTACATTGGCGATGTGTAACAATTATTATTTCATTTCCAATATAATTCGCTAGGTCAATTGATGTTTACTTCATTTAAATTCAAGAAGTGTGAAAATTATTTTCGTAGTTTGATAACTTCTGATGAGGAAATCGAATCTTTTAATTAAAAAGATACAAAATGTTACATCATTGGTTTGAAAAAGTGAGACCTCATCTCGATGTGATAAGAAATATTTTGTTATCTTACAAAAGAACCCATTTCACATTTCAATATTGGTGAAGTTTACTTTGAGTTACGCGTAGGCACAATTTTAGTAGAGATTTTAAGTTAAATTTATTATAATTTTTTACGGTTGTGAAGTTTGTCCCAAAAAAATCCCGTGTACATACACAAATCCAATTAGAAATTTTTAATTCAGAACAGTATTAGTATTTACACTATTAAAAAATATATTTGCGAAATAACTATATTATAAAAGAAAGAGACGAAAATAGGTGCGACATTGCTTCATATTCGTTTTAGGTATTTTACAAAGTTTGCAAAGATGAAAGAAAGAGTGAGAAATAATCGAGAGTCATTTCCATATCTAGAGGATAGGTGTCATTTTTTGCTCTCGCAAATCTAATCTATTTTATTGGTTTGAGTAGTTAGATTTTAACTTTCGAACTTTCAACCTGAAGCTAACATTTGGACATAGTGAAATTTTCCGACAAACTCTAGAATATTAAGAATTTATCTAAACAAAACTACTCAAACCAATAAAATTGATTAGATTTGCGAGTGCGAAAAATGACACCTATCTCCTAGATATGGGAATGGCTCTGGGTTTATTTGATTGTGTCAACCTGAAGCTAACAATTGGATATAGTGAAATTTTTCGACAAACTATAGGATATTCAGAACTTATCTAAACAAATTTTATTCAATCCAATAAACTCGTATTCATTTTCCACAACTAAAAATGATATCTTGTCGGTATCGTTTGGAAATTGCACCTAATTAATTTATTGTTGTCTCTTATTTTTACATAGGTGATTTTTCCGACAAAGTTTACGATAACCAGAATTTGTTTTAACAAGAATCACGCAAGCTAATAAAATCGACTAAATTAAGCAGAACTAAAAAGGATATTTGGAAACTAGGTTCATTTCATTGTGTTATTTTATAGTTATTTTCCGACAAACTCCACGATTTTAGTAATATATTTAAACTAAAACTACTTATACCTAACGAAACGACTCCATTTATCAGAACAAAATTCAGAAATATCCTGTTTTTTGGAAATGTCTTTTAGCTCACTTGACTGTCTTCTCTGTCTGGATATCCTCTTATCGAGAAATTTGGAGAGTACTGCAGTTTTTTACCCGGCATTTAGATATATTGAAATAAATTATCTTCTGCAAACTACTTACAAATGAAGAAACATGGAAATGATTTTCCGGGGTATTATGAAGAATGTCAAATAATTTTTTTGAGTTTATTTTCTAGTTTTCACTCAAAATTCTTATAAGAATTTTTTTAACAGTGTATATACTAAAACAGGTTTATTTTTCTTATTTGGGACATACTTCACTGCCATTATTTTTTGTAGACTTTACCTTATTATTTTTACAGTGTGGGTTTTATTTACTTTAAGAAGTAGTTGATTTTACTTAATCGTTCGGTCCATTTCACCAAAATGTTATTCATATTTTACTTTGTATTGTAGTAGAATCTACATATTATATTTATTATTTTTATAAAATTTTACAGCACACTTCAGTAAAAAAAAATGTGGAGATTATAAATTTTCTGTTATTTATTTTAGCATTCCAACCGGTAGAATTTACTTACTGAATAGTAAACGAAAAAAAAAATTATTTTCAATTATCTTACTGTTCAGTATGTTAAGTTTACTATTTCAAATTTGCACTATTTACATACCACTAAGTAAGTTGAGTTTGTAACAATTTTTTTTGTAAAATTATCTTACTTTTTTGGCTATATGACCAATTATTTCTCTGTGTGCAATACCATCGTTATCCATTAAACCTATTAAGCCTATATCCTTCCTCTAGTAGATTAGTATTGTGTTGTCTTTGTGTTACTAACTATCTACTATACTTAGGTGTCTGTAACCGGGCCGATTCTGTCCCACTTAACTAACCTATCCAATCCTTCGGTTTTATTATATGTAAAAAAGAGTGTACGATGGGCCCGGCGTCACCTGGGAGCTCCTGTGTAAGAACTTGGTTGTACATTCAGAATCAATCAATCAATCAAGAGGAGGTTAAGAAAATTTGTATAGCAACTACTTTTACTGGGAGGAGTTCATTGTTACTCCGTATAGTGTTTAGAAAAGATTCAAAAATATTCTCTGAGTTACGAGGGTATATCAAAAAGTCTTGCAATATCATATGAAAAAAAAGAGTGAGTGAGACAACAATATATTTTTCAAAACCATTTTTTGTCGCGATGAAACTTCTAGAAGAACATTTCGATGTAAATTTTACAGTTCGTTTGTTTTTGTCAATTTAGTAACACGTGTTTTGAATTTTTCTTAAAATGAATGAAATTGAATATCGCGCCGTTATTAAATTTTTCTGTAAAGATGACCGAAATGCAATTTATATATTCAACTATATATCAAAAGTTTACTGCGAATCTGCACCATCATATGCCACAGTAACAAGGTGGGTAAAATTATTCAAAAGTGGTCGGGCATCATTAGAAGACGACAACTGCTCGGGTCGGCCAGCTGATGCTATTAGCCATGAAAACGTAATTTTGGCCGAATCTATTGTATTGGAAGACCGGCGTATTTCTATTCCGCGGTTAGCGTGGAGACTCTCTTTCATACGGTACCACATATACTATATTACATGACCACCTTCACATGTCGAAAGTAAGTGCACGATGGGTTCCCCGTTTGTTGAATGCAGAACAAAAAAAATGCGTGTTCAAACTTCAAAGGCGATTTTAGATATGTACAAAGAAGATCCAGAAAATTTCTTGGATAACATAATAACAGGCGATGAAACATGGCTTCATCACTGGGGTCCGGAATCCAAACAAGAATCGATGCAATGGATTAAACGTAGCGAACCACCACCAAAGAAATTCAAAACTCAACTGTCTGCTGGTAAGGTTTTGGCAACAATTTTTTGGGATGCTGAAGAAATTTTGATAATCGATTATATGCCACCGAAAACCACAATCACAGGCATATATTACGCAGCGGTTTTGCGAAAATTGAAAAAAGCGATCCGAGAAAAACGGCCAAGGAAAGTTAGAAAAAAAATCTTGCTTCTTCACGACAATGCACCAGTGCACAAGGCTAATGTTGCTCAAGCTGCATTAAAGGACTGCGGCTTCGTGGAAATTCCGCATCCACCGTACAGTTCAGACTTGGCACCCAGTGACTAATTTCTGTTACCCAATTTGAAAAAAAAAATTAGGGGCCGGAAATTTTCCAGTGACTATGAAGTACAGTCTGTTGTAAATGGATATTTTATGGAGCAAAAGAAATCTTTGTTTTTAGAGGGTTTAGGCAAGTTAATTGATCGATGTGACAAATGTATAAACCTTAAAGGAGATTATGTCGAAAAATAAAAATATTGCTGTCTCACTCACTCTTTTTTTTCATATGATATTGCAAGACTTTTTGATTTGCCCTCGTATATTATGTAACCGCGCCGTGATTTAAAAATGTAAGTGCACCACAATCATTAGTTAACTCAAACATATTCTTTAAAACCAAACAGTCTAGCCATCAAGATAATTATTCAAATTATTTACTGTGGTGAACGCGCGCCGCGCCAGTAGTGTTTACTCAACTACACGAATATAAACTATATTTTTGGTTTTTTTTTTTTTGTTAAATTTAATTAATGAAAAAATAAATTAAAAAAAATTTTTTTGTTGAAAAATTACAAAATAATTGAAATTTTGATTAATTTCCATTTTCTACACAAGAAACTACCAAAAACAAAACGAAACTAAATAAAAATCGTGTAAACAATTAAACAAAATGATAAATTGGTAGCGCGCACATAAAGTAGTTTAAAATTAGGTAAGAGTGCGGTTTATTGTGAAATTGTAAGCGCAACGCGGAGGGAATACCGTCTCGTACAATACTGTTGTACACGTTTTCAAAAACCTAAAAATAATTGAAAAGTCATAAAAACTAACTGTGCCGTCGAGTACATATATTGGTTACGTTGAAATTGACAATACACACACACGCATTTCTCGAAATTACGTGATTATAATTAATAATTAATCATCGACACGATTTTATAATAAAACAATATAGTTGTGAACTATTTAGAAAGCAATAATTACTTAGTTTGGTGCGGCCACTTTTTATTTTTTGGTAAGGGTACGCAGACAAAGAAATTATTGCGGCCGCAGCGGTACTGCAAAAAATATTTCAAAAACGCTATACATCGTAAACCCTATATGCATATTTGATGTGAACTTACTCAACACGTCATATAAATTTACTTGTCTTGTAATAAATTTATATTACACATTACACTGCAATGGAATAAATAATTACCGCGTCTTTAACGAGTACACTCTCGTATATGTACAGTACATACATAAAACTTGGGAAACTCAAAGTGTATAGTTTTTCCTTCAAAACCACATATTTGGTATTGAGTAAAACTTTGTTGTAAATTAATCGACTTATAATTGTGATGTGTGAAGAATTATTTTCGTGTACTTAATTCATTGAACTTAGGCATCGTACGCGCAGTCCAATTGTTAGGTTTTGAATTCGATTTTGTAAGAGTTTGGGATGGGAACGATTTGGTTCATGTAGAAATATTTGTTCACGTAATATACGTGTACATGATGATTTGTTAATCGTGAGTAAATGGAAATTTAATGTAAAATAAATACAAGTAGGTAATGTGTAATTGTTCGTACGGATCAAACGATGTAATTTTATGTGATGCATATGAAATATTTTGTTTGTTGTTGGAATAAAATAATTTAAATAAAAGTTTACGACTATCTTATAGTGCGCTCCTGACAGTTTATGACCTTAGCATAGTGTACCAACCTGAAATGAGAAAAGAAAATTATAATAATTAGATATTTATGGTCATAATAAATAAAATATATAAATACTGGGCTCAATATATTCTTTAATGAGAGGATTATGTGTTTATTCAATATATTTACGACTAAGATGATTTAAGACGAAGGAGAACTACTTTTCCTAAATGATTTTACAATCCTGTATTGATTTCACAATAATTAAATCTGGATTTATTCAGAATTTTCTCAAACTACTTCAGGAGCCGAATTCTTGAAATCGGTGTAAATTTCCTCAATCAGAATACAATTTGCTTTGAAATTTTTCGGCTTCTTTAATCATTTTTTAAATTTCTTTTCCTTTTTTAAATTAAGGAGACAAATATTAGTAAACTTGAAAATAAATTTGTAAAAATTATTATAGTAGCTGTCGAAAAAATCCAATAGTTTATAGAAAATTTCAAAGCAAATTGTATTCCGATTGGGGAAATTTCCACCGATTTCAAGAATACGGCTCCAGAACTCTGAATGGTGGAAAGTGAATAGTGAATTAGAAGTCTCTCGGATGTCCCCCGACGTATATGTCGACAATAAATTACATAAATATTTTTTGCATCAATGACGTCGACAATGTGGACAACGTCGACAACCCATAAAATGACATAATAAACTAAATTTTTTCATTATTTTTCCTTTTATTTTACGTTAGCCGGTCTGATAAAGATGCGATTGACTCATTGGGTGTAAAAGAACACGATTTGACAACAGTATTCATATTCAGACAAAAGTATTCTATAATTACTATGCATAGAAGATAGATAAATACCAAATGAGAAATCTGCGAGTAAAAAAAAATGTGACGTAGAGATTATTTTGCTTAATTTGATATAATTCGCCAACTCAATATGTTCTTTTGTTATATATAGTATATAAAGCAAGATTTAAATTTTTTCAGTTTGGTCGTTTCCTTGCAACCTGATGAGTATGTAGCACAGTACACAATCACACATAATAGAGATAATATACTCATGGTGTATTTTCGTTCCTTCCCGCGCTTATGTCAAAAAAAATTCAATATGGCAGAAATCATGAGTAAGCAAAGCAGATATATTGGCAAATTATAGTAATTTTGAGTATGTCAACCTCATATTAATAAATTATATGGTTCACTAAATAAAATTTAATAGTTTGATTGGTTCATCAAATTTTAATGATGGGGTGTTCGGTATTTGGGTGTAATATTGACAATAGTGCTAAATATTTTGATAGTGAAATATCCTTTCATACATTTCCAAAAGACAAAAAACTTTGTAAATATTGGGTATATTTGTGTCGCAGGAAAGATGTGTTTATTATACCAAACGTAATCTACCTAGAGTATGGTTTAAAAGTATAAAGTCACAATTGAAAAGAAGTAGTTCTTCCTCGCTGTTTTTGCCACTACAAAAAGAAGGTGATTTGGCAACACCACGTAATGTGAGAAGTCAAAAACGTGATTTGCAATCAATTTATGGTATAAATTATTTACATATGACATTAATTGTGTAAATGATCCACCAATAACGCAAATTGAAAATGATCAAACTGATACCACATCAGAAAGTTTTGAATCAATTGTCGTTACAATGAAAGATTGCGCTACGCAGACCCATTTTGAGACTAAAGACCAATCTCAATGTACAGAAATCGACTCAAATATGGTTTCATACTCGCAGTAAGTAAAAAATAATTGTGAAATAAATCAAATTCAATATGAATATGCATTCGATTTATTAGATTACAAGATTTAAGGCAAAAATGCTCGAAATAGGAAAATGTCATTAAATCTATAAGCCATATTTTCAAAACGGACAACTAAAAAAATGGAATGTCCTGAAAAGCGAGCCAAACGGAAAAAGGTCGACAGTGCTAATGCCATTACTATTCACGCTTCTAGCCCACGAGCATATCGATTGTTGCTTAAAAAAAATATCCCCTTCCCGCCGTAATAACTTTAAAAAAATCGTGTGCTAAAATTAAAAGTTCCAGTGGCCCTAGTCTGTCGTTCCCCGGGAATAGAGAATTGGGAAAAATATTTTCATAGCATTTTTGTCTAAATTGTATTTTTCTGGCCTACTGAGGGAACATGTTTGGTGTTAATATTTTTGAAACAAAGTTAAATGGGAAAATATTTTTCCCAATAAAAATTTTGTGGAACAAAAGTTTCCCAATTCACTTTGTTTTGAAAATTTTTGCACTAAACTTATTCTTTCAGTAGACCTGAAAAATACAATTTAGACAAAAATGCTATGAAAATATTTTTCCTTATTCCCTATTCCCAGGGAAAGACAAAGGGTATATTTTTTAATTCAACCCGAGCAAGCAGGATTACCCCGGGTAGTGTACATCGAGCAAAGGTTGTACTGGGTAAAATTATCCGGTGCGCATTGAGTAAAAAATTGTTTTTTACTTTGCACACTCTTCGTACACTGACATTAATTTCAGAGTAAAATTTGAAGAACCGAGTAAGCTTGGTGTAAGCACAGTTCACAAATAAAAACGCAGTGTGCAGAGTAAAATTACTCAGGTTGAATAAAAAACAGAGTATTTTTTGACAGCGCACTGCTTGCTCAGGTTGAATTAAAAAATACAGGAATTATTTAATGCGCATTGACGAAATGAAGGTAAAATAAAAAATAGTTTACGATAAGATGAAAGACGAAACATTAAAAGGTGCGAAATACGTTCAAGTCGCAATGGTGCGTGGCCTTTATGGAAGTTGGAAACAGCCTATATACTACAATTACGACCAAAGAATGACAAAATAAATTTTGTTTGAAATTATAAATTCAATTCAAGGCTGCGGATTTCACGTAGTAGCAATTTTTTGTGATTTAGGAGGGACGAACCAAGGACTACTTAGAGGTTTGAATATAACTTTAACACCACCTTATTTTCAAAATCCAGCCAACGAATCCAAAAAAATCTACATGTTCGCTGATGTACCACATCTTGTCAAACTGGTGAGAAACAATTTCGTTGATCGTGATGGTTCGAAGTTGATGGCGAAGTCGTCAAAAAATTATTATCGAGGAGTTAATGAACAAAACCAACGACAAATCGGATCTTAGTATGAAAAATTGATTTGAAATTTCGTTATGGAAGGCAAGCAAGCTGATGGATTTAAATTCACAGATGAATACAGTTCCACATCATAAAACAGTTCTATATGTGTGAGGGGGGCTAGTGTGGACTGGGGGCTAACGTAGACAAATTGAATTTCTCACACTGTTTTGAATCGATGTTTTTCGTTAATTTTTTCGTTAAGTTGGTATTTCCATTCTCCATCACCAAAACAAAATTCATTCGTTGACAGTTCACCGTTTCAAAAGAATGCGACCGAACGTGTTTTGAGAAGCAAGAAGTAATTTTTTATTTTTTTCGTAGTTTCAGTGATGCTTATAAATTAATCATTCTGCTGTTTAAGTGCTAATGGGTAAGATACTCGATCGCTTAGCAAACCTAACTGCTCAATCAATTTTAGCAAGGAAATTTAAATTTCAAATTATTTTTTCAATAAGCTTTTTGTTTTTTTTTGCGATTGCACAGTAGAACAACAAAAAAATTTGCTGTTTAATTTTTGAAGCCGTAAATTTTACAGTAACATCGCAAAATAAACAAAAGTTTTATGAAAAATGAGTTTTGAAATTTCAATTTCCTTGGTTTAATTGATTGAGTACCTATATATGTAAAATACAACTTAAATTAATGTTAAAAAAAAATCGGCCGGTTTTGATTAAAAGGTTGTACGTGCCATCATCGTGAATTATCACATCGTAAACCAGAAATACTAGCCTAGAAAAAGCAAATGGTTTCAACCTGGCAAGCAAACTATGACAAAGTTTTGGACCGCTTCCAGTTTTTACCGAATTGCACTTTTAACATTGATGAAACCGGCATAACAATTGTAGCATAGGCCCCAGAAGTTATAGAAGCGACTGGTAAAAAGCAAGTTGGTCAGATTGTGTCTGGTGAACGTGGTGAATTAGTTTCTTTATATGGCATTGTAAGTGCTGCTCCTGTTACCATTCCATCTTCCATTGAACCTTTGATAAGCTGGCTTTGTCTGCTGCTTTCGCCTTAATTTTTGCCGCCAATAAGCTTTAATTTGATGCAGACCGAATAATCGTAAGTTCATCCGTGGGCATTGTAGCTTCTGCGCAATGCATTCTTTACTTTTTTTCCTTCCTCTTTTAAAACTTCGATTTTTATTTTTTCGCCTTCTGAAAGTTTCTTTCCTACCTAGCATCATTATACAAATCTGTATATCACTTGAAAAAAAAGGCTTGTCAAAATTTCATACTCTTCGTCAAAGTTTTAGATTTTTTATGTTACCTATCTACACTTTTTCGACCTCGAGATGCAAATTTTCCATTCGCTATATTGTCAAAATTGGAAAATTGGTTTTTAAAATTTCTGCTATCAAATCGTATGCCATTTTAAAATATTCTTGAAAATTCGATGGCGGTACTCGAATATTAACATAAACATGCGTTATACATAAAATTGGCTAAGTTTATATATCATAAAAGTATTGAATTTTATATAAATTAATTAAAAAGAAAATTAAAATAAGAACGTATTGTACAGTTGTCAAACAACATTAGTACAGTTGGCGACATTCGTTTGTATACTTTAAGAACAATATTTTTTCTGTGTTTATCGCAAACAAACTATTTGTTTCGACTGTACGTGCATGTATTTCATTATCAAGCTTTAGGCGTATTTAAGAAAAGTAAAAAATCTTTAGAAAAAGCATGTTACCTAAAAGCTCAAAAGTACTACGGCATTAGCTTCATCTTTTGTTGGTACAGAGTTGTGATTACAGAACGTTGCAGCTTCCATTGGAGCTTTCTCGTTTAATGCAAATATTTTAAAATTTATATCATTAATAAAAAACCGCCAATAAACTAAAAGATTCAAAATATAATTTTCTGAAACGTTGGTCCATGTCAGTAGTTTTTTGAAAAATAAAAAAAAAATAAAAATAACTTTACAAATGTTGGCCTCTAACAACCTAGATAGATCAACTGATCAGTTAAATCAGCTTGCTACTTAGGTGTAAAGTTAACCTCTCAATGTAGAGATTTGTGGTTTAAGTGTCAAAAAACGTTTGCAATAAGCCCTGATTTCAAGAAAATTCATTTAGAGTGTCTTTCGTGGTGCAAAAAACCATTTTTGAATAAAAAATGGTGGGGAGTTTTTAAAAAAGTTTTGCTTGATCGATTTTCAAAAAAATGGTGACGTTTGGTTTCTGAATTAGAGGAATTGATTTCGGTAAGCATTGTTCATGGGATTTATTGATATTGCTTGGGGCCTAGTTTTAACATTTTATTTTACTTCACTAATTTTGATAAAATTTGATGAGAAAGGATTTCTGTTGCAAGGAAATTTCAAGGAGTTCTGAAGAGACCACCATGTTGCACAATATTGCGTCATGTGTTGTGTGTGATGTTGTATGACATTACATTATGTTGCGTTATCTTGTACAATGTTACTAGATGTTGCACCTTTTTGCGTTATGTACACCATGTTGCATGATTTTGCACCATGGTTATTGTTGGTATAAGGGCGTTGGTATATTGGCGGAATAAAGCGCCTAATTTGTTGCTTTACGATCAAATGTTGTATGGCTACTTTAATCGCATTTTTTTTAAATGTTATTTGTTACGAATTAAAAACATTAACATATTGCAGTCAGTATAGTAAATCAATTTTTTACCTTACTCCCTCTTTTACATTTCTTTTATTTCTTAAGGGGTTTCCCGGCAGGTCTAGTTCCATTTTTGAATTGTTTCAGCTCGAATGGTTTTGTTGGAATTCATGAGAAAAAAAAAAAATGTAAAAAAAATTCATGTTGTATCATGTCGTGTGATGCTGTTAAGTCATGTTAAAGGCCTGTTGGTACTTTACATCATATTTTGTCATGTTGTTTTACACATAATGTCATAATACTTTATGCCATATGAAAGCCAGACATGAATAAAACACAAATGAAGAGAAAAGCCACGGAGTAAATTGGACATTACCGGAAGATCAATCAAGTTAAACAATAGAGCTACTGAAACAACATGAATGGCGTACTGGTTTTGCTAGCCATATAGTACTACGGAACATTTGACTTGGTTTTATCCTAGCACGAAAATGACTGCACTATCGTACACATCTATTTTGGAAGAGGCTTTTCCAAAATTTAAAGAACTTTTTGGACCCTTGCCATAGATTTATCAACAAAATAATTTCAAAATTCATACAACAAGAAATATTGCAAAATGGGTAAGAGACGAAGGTTTGTCATTGCTGACATGACCCTCTTGTTAACCCGATTTGAATATCATGGCAAATGTGTGGGGTTAGCAAGGGAGAGGAGTGAAAAAGGCAAGCAACATGAAGATAAACTTTCATTGATAACAGCTATTAAAATGGCCTGGCAAAAATTTGTCCCAATTATTTGGGCGGTGCCTCACTATCACCACCGCCTCCAGGTTCTCATTCTTGAAACAAGAATGGGTGAAATGTGTGCCAATGATGAGCCAGGCTGGGGACACATCTAAAAATTATTGTCCAGTCCTGAACGGAGCCCTCTGGATACCTGGCGACCTCCAGTTGTATGTAGCCTTATCCTTCTATATGGATCTCTGCATACGGTTGGACCATCATTTTCTCCGATACTCGTGGGATCGAATATAATTTGAAAACGATAAATAAGTGGCCAGCACACCTTAAATGCTGGTGGAGACAAGGGGATCTGGGACTCCAGCCGTAAGTGTGGCTAAGACTGGTTCCGAGGTTTGCAAACCAGGAACTAGTGGTAGCGGTTAATAAAATGAGAAAGTCATATCGTTCCTTCGGTTCGGAAATACAGGACTAGGCGTTGGGCCTTCCGTGTCTTGGACAGACTGGCTACAGTCCCGGAGGAGCAATAGATGGAGGAACAGAGGCAATCTGTTAAGTGGGAGAAGAATTGCATTGTCGATGTGGGCATACAAAAGAAGGATCATGGGTCTAAAAGGCAGAGGCCTAGCGAGGAGGAGGATGGAGGTTTTGATGCCGAGAGTTTCAGGAAGGGGAGGTGGTGGTAACCGTCGTGGATGAGAACGATGAGGATAAAAAAAATTGTCCTATGTATGTGCTGAAAGCAGCAAGCCAAATGAAAGCAGTTTCCTTGGCAAATGCTTAGTGGAGGGGCAATCCACTTGTTGATTTAAATGCTGATGTGAACAAGCGGCCTTGCGAGTCTTCCCTGTTTTTGTGGTGGATACAACAACTTTAATAAATTCACCTTTTGCTTTAATAGTGACTTGTTAATTTTGAGTTTTAATTTTATTATATTTAAATTTACAATTTGTTGTTACTTGTTGAATCGCACCGGTATGACTAGCACAAAAAAAGAAATTTACATTTTACCCATTTTCCAAAATGTCATGTTGGTACGACTTTGTACTAAATTACGAACACATCCCACATCGAGCATAAATGTACGCAACCAATATTTGGTACATCTTGTTTTAGTGTGTTTAAACAAAAGTGACATTTCGTGAAAATGGATGAATGTTTACATTTGTTTGCTATGGTAAGTACAACTTATAAATTACATTTGAATTGATAAATGATTGATTACATAAATTGATTAATTTTAGGAGTACATTCAGCTGCATAAAGGTGTAAGTTGATATTGCGATAAATATATGAAATTAATCTTATTTTTACTTTTAGTTTGTTCCAGTTTTGTTTATTTGTTTATTTACTAATGTGTTGCAGGGTGAGACAACAGGATGTAGGTGGGTATATATTATCCTTTTTTTTTATGTGTACAGAATCCCGAACACTTAGTGACTCGCTCCGACTCGAAGGGTTGCGAAGCAAGTATGGCCTGAGCTGAGCTTGAAGCGCACCAAGATCTGAATCACACTAGGGAAGCGTGATTAAGATCTTGGAGCGCTTCATCTGTTAATGTCATATAAATTGAGAATTGTGTTGTCTTGAGAAACCGAGAAAATTAGGTAAAATTTATTCAAGAACCTGTTTTATTAAAAAAAAAAAAATTAAAAATTGTGTTGTCCTGTTCTAACCAACTTTTCATATTTTGATACCATAAATATAGAAAATAGCATCGGAAAAAGAAGGTGATCTGGGTGTTAATCTGTATATATATCAACACAAAAAATGTGCATTCCAATTTCTATTTCATATAATAACCTTGTACAATTTGGCTAAGTCCGAGATACAGGAGGAAAGTGTAAGAGAAAGTTGAAAGACGAAGAGAAGCAAGAGAAAGTGATTCACAAATAACTGTGACAGACTAGCGGCAAGCTCGAATCGGTAAATTCTATACTTCAACAGGAAATGCGATAGGTGAATTAATTTTCATAGTGAACAAATTCAAATCTAACAAAATGTTTAGAAAAACGATCAAACCGACAAAATTTGAAATATACGCAACAACTCGTTAATTAATTTTAATCGGATAATCTTACATACAACTGATAATAATCTCGATTCTAAAACTAATTTGCATTTCCGACGGCACTTAAAAAATAAGATTGCAGAAAATTTGTAATTTGTAATCATTTTTTTTTTTTTTTTAAATTTGGTATGGCCAAATGGAATGCTGGAAAATGTATCGCTAATTAAGCAAATAAAATTGTTTACTATAAATCGAATTTTAAGATAATGATTTCCGTGTCGTGAATGTTGCATTTTTAAGCATCTTAATTGACTCTGCAAATTATATTTTATGAAATCCAAATAAATTAAACACTTTATAGAAAATTTGAATTTATTTTATAACGAAATTATTTTATTATCTTGACATTTTCAGCAAATTATACTAATTTACCAACTAAAGGTCATCTGTGCACATATATATAAGACATATCAAAGCCAAGATCATACATTCTCTGTCTAAATATTTTAAATATATAGTATATGGCCGTCAATAAGTCATGTTACTCATCTTATTTAAATTGCAATATACATATATTTTTAAATTTGATGGCCATGACTTTCTTGGCCGCGGCACCTGAATCATATCCCCAATCTTACACACAATCTTTCACCGCGCATTCACGGAATTAATAATAAAATTGTGTGGGTTTACAGCAATACATAATCCATCCAGTATCTCAGCAAAAATAATCCGATTTACAGAACTATCAAAATACTAATAATAAGATAAGTGTTAAGTTGCAATGATCTATTAATCATTAAATCGTATATACAAATATCCTTGGTACGAAAGAAAAGACTTGAAGCTTAAACAAAAAAATATTCAATATGAGCGCATATGACATTTTAAAGATCGCGCGATCATTTCGTTATATATATTGATACAAGACAAAATTTAAGGTGTGATCAATATAATGAACCGTAAAGTGTTTTATGTTTGGTTCGTGGAATGCGCGCAGCTCACCAACTAATATAATATTTAAATAAGGAAATTATAAATTTGCATTATTTAGTTTGTTTGTTGGTAAATAAATGTTTGTTCGCGATCGCTGCTTGTTAATGTTGAGATTTATGATCTTTTATATATGTTTGCGCGCAGCTTTGCACGGTTCAATCATTTAATTATAAATCGTATACGAGTACACTTTCATTTTATTACAATATAATTTATATAAATTTCTAATCTGAATTTGTACGTACAAAATGATCATATCAACTAATTAGATATGTTCATCATGAGGATCACAATAACTCATCGCGTATCTTTTATAATATGTATCATCATATCATCATCATTGTGTGCCCGGGTATCATAATATTATAAAAATTTATCAACCGAACAAAAAAAAAATGCTAAATTATTTTTTTTTTGTGTACGCGATCGCATCCGCTTTTGTGTAACCTGATCATCAAATCTTATATAAATATAGCGAAAAACTGGTTAATTTAAGAAACTGATCGTGTTTTGGTTTATTGATCAAAAAAATATAAAAATTTTGTTGTTTGGTACGAGTTGATAGTCATGGAATTTGTATATACATACATGGAAGTCATTTAAAAAGATCTTAATCATTTTTTTTGTCGATCATCAGCGATTTGGTTGATCACAAATATATAAATTTTGCGATTATATTGATGAATTAGGTAGAATTAAAAAATTTAAATTACAAGTTTGTGTCCAAATTTTATATAGTTTTGTCATGGTCAGTAGTTTTATACAATAAATCAAGATATAGGCACTTCTGGTGTACTGCGTATTTAAATAATCAAAAATCGATTATTCAAAACTAGACAAATATTACATTTCATCAACTCTAAGGTTACGATAAAAAATAAATATACATTGATATCAAATTTGGTTGAATGACTTACTAATATACTTAGGGAGTAAATTAAAGGAACTGAGGAAGAATTATGTTCAAAATCGATGTTTCAAAGTGGAGCTAAAAATAAAAATGGTGGATATGAACCATAAGATATAGGATTTAAACCATAACAGCGCAAACGTACTGCTCGACCATCGTCTATTGGTACTGCTCGACCCTATTTGTTGCATAGTAATATCACATATCTAAAATTATAAGTTATGCCATCGAACGCGTTTGCAACAGAAAAGTTCACGCTAACAGAAAGTTGGCCAAGCGATTAATCTTAACAGATTGACCATTAGTGAACTCGGTAAATCGGTTGGCATCCTCACTAAAATTGTTTACATCGCGTAATCAATATTCTACATGTGTAAACATATATCAACAATATCGAAAATTATTATTTCTGTTGGTTATTAGCAAAATGTTCAAGACTTACTAGAAATCTTCATTCCTACCACATATTTGACAATTTCTTATCCAATTTGTATACATTTTTTCAATTTATTATTTTCATTTTCTCTTGGGATAATCTCTTTTATGCGTCATTGCGAAGAGAAACCAATAACGAAAACATTTAATGAGATTCGTCCTTCTCTGAGAGTAAAACCGAGTTTGTGTGTGTTTTAATTGTTCACTTGAATAGGGCCAACTCAAAAAAGACAAAATATTAAACAAAACAAAGCGATAATTTAATCAGGAAAACGTAAATTAAACTTCTTTATTTTTTGTAAAACAAAATCAAAATGCTGTTAAAATTAGCTGGCTCGCTCAAACAAACAAAAAAAAAAAAAAATGTCGATAATGCAGATTTGGTGGTAAAAGACAATTTTGAAAAAAGTCGACAATGTAGATTCAAAAACAACTTGTATTATTCGCCTGTAAAAGTCGGTACGGCAGATTTGAATAAATAGCTAGCCGAAAAATGCCAATAAAGCAGACAAATAATTTTGTTGTTAAACAGTAATTTCTTTTTAAATCAAAAATGTTTATTTTGGTTCATCAACGTATATTATTCAAAATTAAACTTTTTTTATTAACTGTGGACACAAGGCGTAACCACCTAAGTTGATTTAAGACAGAATTGAATTATACACACCATGAGATTTTCCATAATCGGTTACGTATGTACACAAAATTTTAGATTTTTCCGACAGTTACAACGATAATTACACTATACTGAAAAAAATAACTCTATTTTGATAAATTAAATGTCTATGAACCACCTAAGTCTGAAAAATGGACCTAAGTCCGACTTTTTGTTTTGATATAAATTTTTTTAAATATATAACTCTGCTGACCACGTGACCTATTTTATAATTTATGAGGTCACTCTAAACTCCATTTTCAATTTCCTATAAAAATATTACAAATTTTTCAGAAAAAGCTTTTAAACTTTAAATTGCTCTACTGAAAAAACACAACAATTGAATTAGGCGGTTAATGCATTAAAATTATAATAAAAACACCCTTTTAATACTGAGAAAACTCAATGGCATATATCAAGTAAAACTTCAATAATTTGCATTTCAATTTCCATGTGAAGGGTTCGAAAATTTCTATAAATAGATCGCACACACAAAACTTGAAAATTTCTAAAAATTTACCGTTTAAAGTGTCATGGTTTGAGATAGATTCAAGTGACAGGTATTAATCATGCACTCCTGGAAAAATTCAGGCCAATTTCCATGTTGGAAGCCCGGGAAAACTCAGTTGAATATTTCGCACAAATGAAAGTCTTACTGATGCTCATGCCTGAATAAAACTGCAGGTCAATTTTCATGTGAAGACTCCACAAAAATTCGGTTGAATAAAATATATAAAATGGTTAAAAAATGCACAGAAATACCCAGCCGCAAAATGCAGATAATGCAGATTAAATATAAAAAAGATTAATAGACAGTTGAATAATGTCGATAATGCAGACACAAATTTTATATCGAAAAATAATTTTTTTACACCTTTCATTTGAATCTGCATATTTCCAACCATGACTCTTTGACGGTCAGTGACTAGAAATTTTCAAATTTTGTGTGAGCGATATATTGAATCGAGCTTTCCAAAATGGTAACTATAGATGCAATTCATGTCTTAACTACCTCCCCAAACATCGAATACAGCATTTAGAGAAATTTGGTTTGATATATTACTTTTAATTGTTTCGAATGGAAATTTATTATTTAAAATATTTTAATTGGTTTTTAGGAACAACAAAATAAAATTTTCTAATATAAATAATTACTTTCCGCCATAAATTTTGTATCTAAAATCAGCTTTTAGTTTGATTACTTTGGATCTGCATTATCGACATTTTTGGCTGAGTCAAAATAAAAAACAAAAATTAAATTTTTAGTAGTTGGTACTTCCACCTTTTTTTTCGATTAGGAATCGTACCGCGATTTCAAGTAATTTAAGGAAATTTCACTTCAAATTTTTCGTGTTAGCCATGCTTAAACGGTTTCTATGATGTTCAAATCTGGTGAATATATGGGCCATGGTAAAATTTCAATATTGTCAGTTTTATACGACACGAGGATTATGAGTCAGATTATTAACGTGTTGAAATGTGCATTGTAATGATTCCAAAATTTCAGAAAATCTTGTAAAATTATTTTCCAGAATTGCTTTGAAGGATAGTCCAGTCATCCTGCCTGTTGGGAGAACTAAATCAATGGTTTCATGCCACGAAATAGCGCCCCGGACCATAGCACCGCCTTCTCGGCTGTGAGGCCGATTCAAAAACATTTCACCCTTTCTTAAATCGTGAAAATAATAATTGTAGCTGTCTGTCCCGTCTAAATTAAATTTGTTTTCACCGCTGAACACCACAGTATACGCCATTCATTATTCGACATCATATGCGCTGACCGAAATTCCAATCAGTCATTCACCGTTTCTTATGCTTTGATTTTCAGCACAAAATGCCTGTGGAATTCGAGGTTTCCTAAACGATAGCACGTTTGTCTTGCGGTGATGTAACTTCTGCTATTCGGCGTTTCATGTTCTTACCATAATTTTTAATTATAATTAAGGTAATTATTGATAACTGATTTGCTTCTGCCGATTTTGCTTGCAGTCACGCGCCTCATAAGATTTGATTATTTGTAAGCATCAATTTTGGCTTTCTCAGCCTCTAATTCTAAATTTGAAATAACCTTTAATTCATTTCACAGTAACAGTAAAAAAGTTGATTGAAAGAAAAACAAATTATCAGAGAATTCAAACAATCAACTGGCCCTATTCAAGTGAACAACTAAAAACACACAAATTTCATTTCTTATTTAACACACAATTCAAAAAAATAACGATTTTACTCTCAATGATGAGCGACTCACATTCCGCGGTACAACACTTTGATTTTTTCGTCGTGATTCTTTTCTGGTTTCCTTCCCCTTAACCAACAAACTAATGTGATGTTCTTTCGACCAAAACAAATCAATGTTTTTTGATGTACATCAATTTTTGAAAATCGAAATTTTTTCGTAAATTTTACCCCTCCATACTAATACCATAGAAAAATAAGTTTACCATACATTTCTCATTTGTATAAAACGAGAGATAAAAATGAAATTCCAATGTCATGATTGTATTTGTGATTTTACATTGCGCGTAATGTAAAGTCACACATACAATCAAGGCATTGGAATTTATTTCGATTATACAAATGAGAAATCTATGTTAAAATTATTTTTACAAAACAAAACCAAATTACTACCGAAAAACACATCAATTTTGTTTTCCGTGTTTTATTGACACAAGAAAATTGACATTTTTTTTTAAATTCAAAAGAACATCACATAAAATTGTGGTGGGGAAATTTTTGCCGCCCCGGTGGCAAAGTGGTTAGCATGCTTGCTCCAGCGACCTCAGGTCCCGAGTTCGATTCTCGGTGGTGGTGACAAGGAAAACATCTTTTCACTCATTATCCGAAATGAAAAATATGATCATGAAACCTCATGTGAGGCGGCCAAATCCCTTGATGGGATACAGTGCCAGAGAGAGAGAGAGAAAGGGGAAATTTTTGATTCTTTTTTCGGCAACATTTTTTTTTTTTTGATTCAACTGATTCTCGCACTACTACAAAGATAGATTTCAAGGACACCTTGTTTATTTGTCGTTTTTGGGTTAATTTTAAATTAATTTTTGTTTGAGAGGTAAAACATTTTTGTTTTCATACAAGAAAGCAGTTTTCGCAGCAAATAATAAACTTTTTTTTTACTATACGACGGTCATCAATAAACATAGTTTTACACACATAGGGCTATTCCAAACGAGTGTGCATTACATCATGTCATTACAACAGTTCACGTTCACACGTAGTAATCAAGATGTTGTTATTTATCTATGTATGCGTAATTATGACATAATTATGTATATGATTAATTTGTTCCTTTCACTTCAACAAACAAATTAGAATCAGTGTACGAAAAACAAAAGCAAAATCCGAAAAATTTGTAAAATATTGGTTTTTATTTGTGTTAGTAAATAACAACTCGTTCATCGCTAAAATGTTTGTTGAAAATTTAACAACAAAAATATCCCCACTTCAACGTAGTTTGTAGGCAAAGAGGTAAGAAACGAGGAAATGACATGATGTAATGCATACTCGTGTGGAATAGCCCATACATAAGCAAAGAAATGCGCAAAGAAATCAAATGTGGACGTCGATTGATTTTTTGAAGTGATGGAATCACGACGAAAAAACCAAAGTGTGGAGAGACTCTTTAGTTGTTTTTGTTATTAATTTCTTTTCCCGCATTTGTCCCGCCGTTTCTGCCATTTTTTTAGCTCAAAACACAAAAAATACGATTTCGATTATGAACCTCCTCGTTTGAATTGAAATTTTTCGCCCCAAGCCATGTTTTCATGTTGAGGAACAGAAAAACCAAGTTCGGAGGATACGGTTGGTGCGACAGTAATTCGTAGCGCAGTTCATGCAATTCGTTGAACCAATATCTCACGGTTGTCATAGATGATAAAGAGTCCCCTTAGACAGCATCCAACTTCGCTTTTATTCCCTTTCGCATCTTTTTCATCCAAAAAGCTCTTTTTCCATTGTATTGAGATACACAATACACAAGTGATACAACTGGCTTCCAAGTAAAAACTAAGCCGTGGTCTAGACTGAAATTTTGTATGGTGTCGTTTGACAGAAGACAGCACACGATGGTAATGTCAACTTACCTCAGCAACGCCACCTATTTTCAAACACGGATACTTATTGATCGACCCTCGTATATTTGAAGGGCAATGCACTTACTGAAATTTAACGCACAAAGTTAGGCAATGCACTCAGTTTAAAATGATTAAGCAATCAAGTATTTTGAATTACTCGCAAAAACTTTTCAATTTCACTTTGTGGATTCAAAGTTTCACATATGCAATTTAAAACTATATTAGATTATCAATGAACAAAACTGTTGCTTTTCATATTTTCACGGAACACAAATTATCCCCCTAGCCAATGAAAAATACAAATATTGTAAAAAAAATGTTATTATGGGTATGATATTGGATGAAATAATTCCTGGAAGTACTATAGCGCCACATTGATTAAGGAGACGCAGAATAATAAATAACTGACATTATAGTCAATTTTTTAACCGGAAAAATAATTTGAAGACTGTGGTTGTAATATTCTACTAAATTTTATTTAATAAAAGTTTTAATTTGAATTAACAAACTGGCGGATTTTATCATATGCATGATACCCTACAATCAAAAATTAAAAAGTTTAATAAAACCTATTTAAAACGCTAATATGATCTATACAAATATTGAATGTTAATATTCCCCCAAAATGATGGTCATTTCAGGGGCGATATGTTGTACCATCTCAATTGTCAACTTTCGACTTAGATTGTGTCTCATTTTTCTAAAGCAAAATGTAATGCGCTTTCACCCCAATAATTACACAAAAAGTATCGCGATTTCAACCTTTCAGTATAAATATGTTCTTTCTTCTTTTTCCACACTTCGACAAACCTAGTTATCACCAAATGAAATAAATATTTCAAGTGATGTATAAATAAACAAATCAAATAATCGAAGACATCGTAAAATAAAAATAGAATGATGTTTTATTCGATCTTGCTGAGACCACACAGTATAATATCATTTAACTTAAAAACGTGAGACATAAAATAGTCGAAAATTGTTTTGGTTTACAACATTCCACCCCTTCTTTCCTGAAAGTTTCAACTCGATTGGAACAGGATATGTTTCCTTAGATTTTAATTACAAAACTCCTAACATACTCGAAATTAAATAAAAGTGCTAAATAAAAAAGACAACAGAAGGCTGCAGGTTCCAATTTACTCCTCTATTATTTGATTTCGCATAAGGCGTTGTAAGTAAAAAATCACCATAAAGCTTTATTACATCGTTTGCATGGACTACAAATATAAAGTAACAGCTCTACGCTAATTAACACTATTAATCGCATATAATTAATTTTTGTCGCATGAACGTAGATTTCAGGGGGTTAAGTACTTTGTGTAAAAAAACATTGCTTGCGCATAAAATCGTAATATAATTAATTATGCAAATTACCGAATCTCCTTCAAAAATTGGTTTCAAAGATAATTTTAATTTCTTTATAATTCGTAATACTTTCTAGAAAAGTATCCTAAACAAATTACGGGTATTACACCACAAATCAAAGAATTGTTAAGTCGTATGATTGGTGAATAGAACACAAAACGCTCAATCTTTTTTCTTTTTATTTAAAAAAAAATTATGTAATATTCTAATAGGAATGATGAATGGCCAAGATCGGAATACGTTACCGTTTAAAGAGTTTTATTAAATTGATTAACGATTGGCAAATGCAAAAACTAACGCTCACCTAACAAGTGAACTATTGCAAAAAATAGCTACATACTTTTTTTTACTTATACTCCATCAAGCATTTTTCAAGGTACCGTAAGTCAATATCAAGATGTTTTCATTTTTGGATTAACTTTTTTATCTTCAGGAACTTTCAAAACCTTAAATAATGTAATTTTTGATGAAATAATTGTTGGCCATCCAATGTTTAGAAGAACCAACTAATGACAAAGAAGATTTTTCAGACTCGGACCTAAAAATGATCGCGTTTGTTGACAATTTTATCAACGAAAACCAACCAATTATTTCATCATGTTTACGATATTTTCCTTGGGTATGTCATTTTCGGAAAGACATAATGAGAGTCTATGCTAGAGAACATGCATAAAAAGAAAATTTTGGATTTTTTTATGGTTTACAGGGAGCTACAAAGAGCAGAAAGAAAGCACTCTCAAATTATTTTTGCTGGTATTAATTCGCAAAAATTGGTACTTGGTAGTTACAGAATTTCAAACAAGAAGGCGAACAAAATTCTAAACGTAAACTAAAAATGTGCATTTCAATTTGAACGAAGAAAAGAAACGAACTTTTAAACAAAAAGGCTAACTAACAGTTTTTCCAACATTAAATGTTTTAAATTTTTATTTTCAAACTTACATACAGTATTTTGATTTTCTTTTCATAGGTAGTGCACAACTGCACACCATGTCTCATCGATATCAAATGAGATCGTTTACAACACTTTAGGTTCCAATTAATCTTTAATTTAAATTAATTATTCATTGACAAACGGAATGGCCTAAACACATATATTACGCCAATCTCAATATACGTTTGGTCCTAGGATTGTTTTCGTAGATAGTGGGCATTATGTTGTAACGAAATCTGGAGAGATGATCGGTAACGATATTTTAGATTTCTAGGGACCATAAATTTAAATACGAATTTAATTCATACAGAAGATTCGTCTGTTTACAAAATATTGGCCTATAGTGCCATTTCATGGGCATGGTGAACATTCATTCTTATCCATACAAAATTAAATTGTTCACAACAATCTTTGGGTTCAATGGAACCATTCATTTAAATTTAAAATGTCCAGTTTAAATTAAATGGTCCATCCCAGGATCGTATAGCGTTAATTACACGTACTTATGAACTTGTAATATATTTTTGGTGTTGGTTTATATCGAGTAAAAATTAGAAAATATCAGTAGCTTCTTGCCAGAAGTTAATAAAAATACACGTAACCTTGGTTAAGCAATGGCTTAGTTCTATAAAATTTCAAACCCGGTACGAACCGGATTTCAAATTATTCGTTTGAGTAAGGTATTCATTCCATCCGATCTTCTCTTTTATATTAGACCAAAATTTATATTAGACTCCTATTTTCATCATGTAATCGGAATTCCACCTCCATCAGCTGAGAAATGACTTTGTTCTATTATAAAAGAAAACGCCCCGTAACGGCTAAACCGGAGACCATTGCAGTCTGTTCCTGGCACCCGAAAAATCATTCTTTAATTTTTTTTATCGTTCGAGCCATTTTTTTCTTAAATGGTGACTTGGACTCCATCTGAACCCCATCGTTCAAATCGAAATCATTCGACTCGAAAAACCTTAAATAAATTTTACGAAAATCAGGATTCATCAAAACCGAATACAGTCAATGTCGAACTAGAAAACCCATATCATCGCAATTGTGATAAGTATCGTTCGAGTCGAAAAACAAATGGTCTCGAGATAACCTCTAAATGATTTTTCTGAAATCAGAGTCCATCGCAATCGGTGACTGGTACTCGAAAACATCCACTCAGCAACCCGGACCCTCCAGATGACATCAAAATCATTTGAGGTAGAAGCTCGTAACACTAATTAAAAATTTTTTTTTTTGTTTTTTTTTTTTTTTTTTTTTTAAAGGAAGTATTAATTGTCCAGTGGATTTAATGTCCTTTGAAGGTCAATTAATACCCCCCTTTCATTCACGCACAGACCACCTATTCACACAATTACAGTATACCACCTGCACATTGCAAGCTCCATGTCAACCTGTAAACTGACATGGACGGTGGGTCGGCGCTGAATTCTGCACTCCAACAGAGGGTCTTAGTTGTGTTTATTAACATTACCGATCGTAATCGATGACGAAAATTCGCTTTGCATCCAGCCTCTGAATTAAATCCTTTAAATCAATATTGTTACACATAACAATGAACATGTTGAAAAGATGCGATTAACGAAAATATACAACATGTCACCGTGATGCAACCAGCACAATATTCTCCAATATGATTAAACATAAACCCAGGCAGCTAATTAACGCAAGACCCAACGCGAGGCAAACTGACAGTACATAATGCAACATTCTACAACATTATGCAACATGCCGGACCTTAGTGGATCATCACACAACACTCCTAAATAAGAACCAACATCAACGTGAAGCAACATTACGCAACATGAAACAACTTCATGCAACAAGGTGCAATATTATGCAACCCCTAAATGAATTGTCTATAGAAACCAGAACTCCTTGTATGGTTTCCTTGCAATCGAAAAACCTGTTTGTCAAATTTTAACATCGTTCAAGCCAAATCAAATGTTAAAAGAAGGCCTCAAACCCGATCTAGAACCCCTTGTATATCCCCTCCACAATTTGAATCGGAATTTTTCGAGATAAATTTATTTTCAAAAAAATGGGATCCGGAACCTAACAGATTTTCCGGAAGTTATGACTCATTGAAAAATTCCATTTCCATTCATTAAAAATCCCTATCACCGCAATTTTTATCAAAATTGTTCAAGTCCAAAAAAATTAAAAAACATCGGGCCCCATCGAGAAAGACCCACTAAACGAGTTAATAATTACCACGCATCAAAATCAATTCCTGGCATTTTAAATTACATCTTCACTAATTTTCATCAAAATCATGAGAGGCGATAAAAAATAATGGAACCCCGCCCCCACCGGATGACCTCTTTCTCTCTGGCACTATATCCCATCAAGGGATTTGGCCGCCTCAAATGAGGTTTCATTTTGGATAATGAGATATTTATTGATCCTAAACCAGCCGTGAAATGTTTCCTTGTCACCACCAGGAGTTACACCCAGGACCTCCGGTCGCTGGAGCAAGCATGCTGACCACTTTGCCCCCAGATGACCGCCTAAATGAATTTTCCTCGGAATCAGGATCCACCTCAGTATAGTTTCTAGTATTCGAAAGCGCCCGCTTCCCCCCCCCCCCCTTAACCAAGTTTCATTAAATTCGTGCGAGTTGAAAAAAAAAATAATGAACGAGATCCGAGATCCACTGATGACTATCTCAACTTTTGCTCAGCAATCACGATCAGAATTCCTTGTATTTGCACAAGGAGCAGGTTCTAAAGGCGTTCGGCGAAAGAATTTACGCCGCAAATTAGGAAGTGTGGTCGTGTGCAGCGAACGAACACGACACATAAATGTATGCCACATTGAACACACACAATCTAGCACTTGTCGCCAGCACAAATTTTTGTAAATGTTGACCCAACAGTATAGAAGAAGTTGAGAAGTCAACAATAAACTAAAAAATCTCAAAACTACATTTCGCTCTTTTGGCTATTCAAATATTTCGATTTTATACTTTCTAGTGCAGTTTGAAATAAAAGCAGGGATACTTTTCCACTTATTACATTATTTAAATTGCAACACGTGGTCCAAAATAAAATTCATACTTGTGTTTGTAAAATAAATAATTACAAATTGCTCTTTCTTGGTGTGTACGAGTAAAGGGACGTAATCGTTTTAACAGAATTTGCATTTTGCATTCACCTCATTGTTAATTGAAATATGTGGTCACCTTAAATATTAGGATTTGTAGGAGTAGAAGCTCGACCAGCGAGGAAGCAAGCAACTTGATAGCCGGAAACCGGGGATTTTTTATTTATCAAGTTTTCGATTATTAGCTGAGAATCTGAGAGATTGCAGAGAGTACTGCAAATAGAGTCATTACACACCAATGAGTGATAGGTCACTGAGCCATAATTAATGTCAGGGCTACTCAGATTGAAGTACATAGTTTTAGACTTGCAGCTAAGAACCATGAAATGGACGTAGAACCACTTTTTTAGTAATTTTAGGTCATATTTCAACGAATCCACATTCACATTTGAATACTGCAGCGCAACATCATCAACAAAGGCGACAATATTACCACGCAAATCCAGATCAAAAATAGAATTACAATAAATCAAAAAAAGAAGAGGTCCCAACACAGATCCTTGAGGAACCCCAACATTAACCATTACCTCATTACTTTGGACATGATTAATACATACACTCTGAACTCGATTACATAAATAGAATTTAAATAGAGAAAGTGTCACACCCCTAATACCAATATGCGATAACTTTTCCAGTAACACTTGATGATTAACGGTATCGAATGCTTTAGTAACGTCTATGAAAAGAGCGGATACCTTAAGGTTCTTATTCAAATTGTTATGATTGCTACTTACGAATTCAGCGCAGTCGCCAACGATGTTGGCGCCTGGTGCAGTTTTCAAAACTGCCGCCCCAAAAAAAAAAAAAAAAAAAAAAAAAGAAGATTCATTTGCGTAAGTAATCCGTTTCCACATCACACAAGAGGTAGGATTAGCAATGTATTTTTTTAACGAATTTCAATAACAAAAAAATAATAAAATATAAATAAAAAGCACTAAAATTCAAGCGTGTTATTTTAATTTGTAAAATATATGAAATAATTAATTAAATTTAATTTTCCGAGCTTTGAATTTTGCAAAGTCGTCTATCAAGTCACTATAATCCAAGTTGTTCAGAAATTCACTTTCTATAGATATTCTAGCTAAATCTACTAGTCTTTCTTGTCCTATTGTAGTACGTAAATAATTTTTAATAATTTTTAATTTAGAAAAGCTACGTTCCCCGGAAGCTACTGTGACTGGTATTGTCAATAAAATTCTAGGAGCTACTACTAAATTTGGTAATAACGGGTCTTATTTCTTTTCAAATAAAAAAATCTAATTCTATAGGGCTTAAAGTTCCTGAAACTATACTTTGGAATATTGTAATTTCGTCCGAAAAATCTAATCCTGCTATATCAGAATTTGAATTGAAAGTTAAATGCTTTTCTAGGGAAAGACAACTATTTAAAAGATCAGAAGCATCTAATGAAACCACACAAATATTATGCAAAAATTGGAAAATATTATTGTGTTCCGAAATTTGGTCAAATCTTTCGCTAACAGATTGAATAGCCCGATCAAGGATTTGAAAATTCTACTTTAAACTTTTGTTCAGGATTGGATATAATTTCATCTCTACCTTCGTACGAAAAATGTTGAGGTCTTCGACTAGGGCGTCTTGGAGCATCAGAGAAATTTGGTGGAACATCTAATTTTAAAGCTAACTCTTTAGCTTGAATCATAAACTCCTGAAATTTTTCGTCATTTCTTAAGTCCGTCAAAACCTTTTTTGTACTCTCTAACAAATTTACTGCCGACGTTAAACAAATAGCAGGACTTTGCAAATATTTACTAATTTTATCTAAAATATTATACCAAATAATTAATGAACAAATGAATTCAAATTGAATAATTTTGAGAGATAAACTATTCGCGTTATTTCTGGTTATTCCGTCCTTATCCATGTTATCTCCTATTTCAACTAAAGCGTCATAAATATTACCTAAACTACACATTAAGGGTCTTAAAGCTTCTATACGGCTTTCCCATTTTGTCGTACAGAGTGGCTTCAGAGTTAGTGTTTTCACATTCTTTTTCAAAATATGCCATCTTGAAACAGAACTAGAAAAAAAATACATATAAACATTGGACAGTATCAAAAAAATTTACAGCTTGAAGTGAAGATTGAACTGAATTCAGAAGCACCAGGTTAGCTGAATGTGATGCGCATGGCACAAAAAATGCTCGGGGTTCTAAATGTTTAATCTGAGCTTGCATTCCAATGTTTTTTCCCTTCATATTTGAGCCATTATCATAGCCTTGCCCCCTGCAATCACTAATTGAAAATCCTAGGGAAGTTAGTCGGCTTAAAACTTAATCTTTTAAGCCCTTACCCGTTGTATCTGTAGTTTTTAAAAACCCCATAAAAAACTCCTTAATTTCATGTTTGTTGTTATTTCTATGAAGAAAAGAACTCTAACAATAAGTGACAATTGTTCATTGCGGCTCTGATCTGGAGTACAATCAACAATTATCGAAAGATATTTTGCTCCTTTTATAATATCATTGATTTTATTTTGAATTACTTTAGAAATGATTGAAATTAGGGACGATTGAAAATATTTTGGATTTGCCATCACTGATGAGAGGTTTTTTTTCATATAAGAAACGGAAGGGGGTGTTATCGATATTTTTCTTTTCCATAGTAACTATGAACAATGTTCAAATACTGGGCAACGACAAAAATTTTTATATTTTTCCTTTTTAAAATATATTTTTACACAGTGAAAATAATATTTGTTCAAAATTTCGGTAAAACAAAAAAATTTGAAAAAAAAAATTATTTTATTTTAAAAATTTATTTTTATTATTGATTAAGATTTAACGCCCTCCAATTTCAGCGCCCCGTCAAGCTGTTCATACTGTTCCAAGGAAGCGCCGGCCCTGCTTACGATCAACCGGTAAATAAATAATGAAAAATTAAAAAAAAAATTCCCGGGTAGCACCTCATTACAAGAAAATCATACCGTTTTTATCAAATTTCGTTAGGTACACGTTAGGTCAGGATTGGTCAACACATTTTGGCGTTTAGTCACCAATGGGTCAGTTTTTATTTCGAAAAAACAAATCAAAATTATATTGATTCAATAAAATGAGGTTCGTCGCTTATTTGGGAATTTAATTTTACAAAATTAATAAAAATTCCAATTGGAATTTACGATTTTGATAAAAAAATTTCTTTTATCAAAGTATTGTATCTAAAGTGGAAGACATAAGATATAATCATTTGAATTTTTTGGATCTTCATTTCGGGTCTGGAAAAATGAACGATTTTAATAATTTTATAAATCCAACAATCGGAACTGTTTGCCGATTGTTATTAAGGATTGGTCAGTGAGCAGTACTCAATGACAGTCGTCGTGTATAAAATTATTAGTATTGGTCAAGTTTCCAGCCCCGAACACTTCGGAACGTGTGGAAATTATAATTTTTTAAATAAATCAACAAAAGACCAATCCTCAACGAGTTATGAAGAATCAAAAAATTACATGACTATATCTTATGTCTTCCACTTTAGATAGAATTCTTTGAAAAAAGAAATATTTTTACCTAAATCGCATATTCCAATTGGATTTTTTATTAATTTGTAAAATGAAATTCCCAGAAAAGCGACGAACCTGATTTTACTGAATTAATACAATTTTGATTTAGTTTTTTTGCAATAAAAACTGACCCATTGGTGATCAAACGCAAAAATGTGTTGACCAATCCTGACCTAACGAAATTTGATAAAAACGGTATGATTTTCTTGAAATGTGGTAATACCCGGGAATTTTTTTGTTGTTGAATTTTTCATAATTTATTTACCGGTTGATCGTAAGTGACCAAACAATAAAAACTAGTGACCAATCCTGACCAAACGAATTCAGTCATCATTTTTGTCAAAACCTTTCGATAGGGTGCTAAAAAGGCGAAGTCAACAAGGACACACCTAAAGTATATGCATGCCACACAGTCAAATCATATTATTCCGCCGTAATTGTTCTGTTGACAATAATCCATTCTTAGAATATTATGTAGATATAAAACCTCCAATAATGTAACTGAACAGCAAAATATTGCACATGGTAATGGGATTGTCTTATATATAAAACGCATATGTATCGCAACTTGTAGGTGGAATTTAATTTATATATTGATCGGAAATTTGAAATTATAATGTCTATCGCGTACATAAATAAATTTTGATTAGATTATCCTTGAGAACACTGTAAATAACATTTAGACGTACTCGCATATGTACATACACTCGTATCGAGTACTTTCAATAAATTCCTGTATATGATTTGTGAGCTTTGTTGTTTACCACTCGTCGTAGGTTTCTTGTATTATTGTTGCAATGGATTAAGTTATAAATTTTAAGATTTGATCGAAATTGCAAATCTTGATAAAGAAATAATTTTTTATAATGTTTGATTTGTAATCTTTGAATTACATTTTTTTGTTTGCTATATATGCGATAATATTTAGAAAAAAATAAGTCTTTGTACAATGGCATTTGATATATCGTACGAGTGTGCTTAGTTTATTTCAACAACAAGACATAAATAAGTGGATTAACCGTTTGAGTCGTTTTTTCTAAAATATTACACAACAATAATTTTTATGATTTACGCGTTATGAATTAATGATTATACTAGTATTTACGAATTAGAATATCTGACTATGAGAAATAGGTTATGGATTTTGATTGTGGTGTATTGATTCCATTGAAACTATTTAGTAGAAATATTTTTGGATGTGAGAAACGGGTGTGGGAAGAAATACGTGCGTATGGACTATTAATTTTTTTTTGGACAGTGGAATTTTATTGGTTTGTTCCTCACAATTTATATATGTAACTATGTATGTATTTTAGATTACCATTTCACCCAAAATCTAACATCAAAACCTCTTCGGCAATCTTTATAAAAATAAATAACTAATTGGATTGAAACAGGACTTGGCTGTTTTCGAAACGAGTACTTATTTGTGGAACCTAACTTATTCAAATAAGTAAGGTGGCGAGGTGACTTATTTTCTGTCTCTTTCTTGCAAAAAAATCTAATTTTATTGTCATATTTGTGTTTGACAGAAGAATATTTGTGATAGCAAACGGTGATTCCCAAATTTATTTTATCGTGATAATTTTAAAAATAAATTCTAAAAATTATAATATTTCAACTGGTGTAATAATCTAAAATGAGCAAACGTAAGGCATACAGCAGCAGATGTAAGTACAGTAGTCATTTACATCTTCCAGAAAAAAACATTCAATAATTAATTTCTATTTATGTTTATTTGCATATAAATTAGGGACTGAAGAAGAAACGTTTCATCTTATAGATGCATGAGCAGCGTTTGACAACGAATTTAAAAAAAAATCTATTCAATATCATATTATCTGGGAGTAATTATACATTTTTGAGTCAAATACAAAGTATGTAATTAAAATCAAATTCTCTTTATTTAAGACTTATACAAAAGTCAAGCAGCGGGCTCTTAAACCGTACTTCACATGAATGCTCCAAAAAATGGAACAACCTAATGGACATCTATAAAAAAATCAAGGATCCCAAAACTGGAACCGCACCATCGCCCATAAATTCATCTAATTGGATATTTTTAGCAAAATTAATGACATCATGGGCACAAAACAGAATATTGCACCTACCGACGTATTAGAAAGCGGCACTTTCATTGTGGATAACGAGGTGGATGATATAATCGAGTATGATCCTATTGATCCGCAGTTGGAAAGGTATTTCGAGGAAAATAGTAACTCGATAAACGAATTACATATTCCTTCAACATCAATACATACCTCATCACAACTGCCAAAAAAAAGAAACAATCTGTATTAGAATATATTAAGGAGAGGGATGAAAAAATTATGCGTTCTCTTAAAAAAAAAAATAAAATAATTAAAAAGGTCTGTGACAAATACTTTCCAGATGTTGAAATATCGTCTTCAGATAGTGATTAATTTTAATTCACAAAGGTAATTTTCTATGCTGTGATTAATAAATGAATTTATTATTGAAATTAAGACTGAAATGAGTTATATTTTCTCAAAAAAAATTGAATAAAACAAAATAAATAATTAATTGAAATATTATTAAATTTATTATTTTATTAAAATTGAACTTTTACAACTTTGCACACAAACGATCCCGAAAATCAATTGCGTTTACTTGTACAGGTTGAATTTCTGAAATATCTGGATAATCATCTTCATTTTCAAATTCGCTATCTACACTCATAAGACCTCCTACGTCCACACAAATATTATGCAAAATGCAACAAACTGCAATGACTTTAATGGAATTTTTTACATTTAACTCCAAAGACCTTAGAAAAATGTATCTCCATCTGGTCTTCATTTGCCCAAACGCCTGCTCAATAGCTATTCGAGCTTTGCTGTGCATATGGTTGAACTTTTTCTGTCGAACATCCAACATCCGATTCTCAATGTATGGCGTAATTATTGCTATCGGTTCTAGGGTAATCTGATATGCACTATCACCGAGTAAAAAATATCCTGGTGCTGGATATTTTTTTGATAAATATACATCACTGTTTCTTAAAACTCTCTGGTCATGTACTGATCCCGGCCATCCAACGCAAATGTCCAGAAACTTGTGATCGGCGTCGCAAATAGCTAGAAGAAAATTTAAATTTTGATTGGCTTTAAATTTATTTTAATGTAAGTTATACCTTGCAGTTGAATACTGTAGTCCAACTTTCTATTAATGTATTCATCATGCCTGTCTACCGGGTATTTTATTTTAATGTGTGTGCCGTCAATAGCACCTACGGCTTTATTAAAAGCCGACGATCCTGCTCGGTTACCAAATTTTGTACCTATTCTTACATACTCTTCGATATCAGGAAATATAATAATTTGTTTAATTAAATTTAAAATAAATTTAATTGTACGATTAACAATATAATACACCGATGTAGTAGGTATGTCGAATGACGCGCTCACTACCCGATAGCTGGTCCCACATGCCAACCAAAAAAGTGTAACTCCCACTTCTATATTGGCATTATAGCCTGGTGTTTATATGGAAAAATTTCCACTAATTTATCAAAGGCTTCCACAGATAAACGAAGATGTTTTTAATGGAAATATTCTCCTTTTCTTTCAATACATTAACCATATAAGAATTTTTTGGATTACAATATTTTAAGCCCTAAAATTAATCAAATTTTGGTTATACATTCTTTTATTTTTACATATTCAAATAATTTTAAGTTTTCATGTACGTATAATATAAATACCTTTCGCATTTCGCGTTTCTCTAGTAAAGAAAATAATTTTTCGTCACTATCTAATAATTTTAGACAAAGTTGTGTGTTTTTTTCTATTAAATGACTTAACAAAATAAAACTTTTTCTTTTATCCATTTCAAAAATATGTAATTTAAATAATAATATCAGATTTTTAATTTAATATACAGTTTATGTAGCTGTCGTAATGATTTTTGATTTTGATTTGACTTCTGTCAAAATAAGTAAGCAAACTCATTTCGAACGGCTTTGCTTACTTATTTAAGATGGCGGCAAATAAGTAAATAAGTTTGAAATAAGTACTCGTTTCGAAAACAGCCTTAAACGGTATACCTAATTTTATTTCAGTCTGAACGTTTGAGTAGTCGAAAACAATCTCTTATGGAGTGCAGTGTTTGCAAAAAATTATATCACCATGCAAAACCATTAACGGATAACCTACTATTAACAAGGCTGCTAAGTCCACTTGGTTTGGCCTAGCTAAATATTAATTAAATGTGTAATCTGTAATTAAATCATATCCAGGAGATTAATTTGCACTTAGGTTAAGTTTGATTTCCTTTTTAATTTCTGTAATATCACAGGAGATATATTGGACAGCTGCTGCTTGTCTATAGGTGGTTGCACGAGCGTGTTTTCGAGGTTCACGGTAAACTGCGTACCACTTTACCAAATTCAGAAATAAAATTTTTCATTTCAGATTTCTCGTTGTCAAATTTGGATGAAAGATTTTGCATGCCGTGACGAGATCCAATCGTGAACTGGCTTACAATCAATGTTCGACAACAATCGATGATGAGACTGACAAAATGGATTCTTATTCTAAATGAGAGAGTTGGATGAATAATTAATGTGTTCTGATGCATAAATACAGCACTCCTCCCTCCTTATTTTGATGATGTCCTTAATCATGATGAAGAGTTAAATTTTACCATAGATCGTTGAATTCTTGCTGAACGACGTAGTAACCAGCTTCAGAATCCGTAAATGTCTGTCAGTCTGATCAGTGGTATTCACAATGAGCCTTGTCCATCTATTTTTCGTTGAAATTGAGTACATGCGGGATACATGAGAGATAACTGAGTCCTTTATTGTCGACCATGAAATTTTTCGCCAACTTTCAAACACCTTTCCTGGATTTAGATGCTTTATTCGAACTATAGACCCCAATACCAGGCATGCTCATATTTCTTCTGATGATCATTACGCGTCTTAGATGGAAAAGCAATAGGATACTTATTTCCAACAGCATATATATGAGAAATCAATGCCTCACCCCTTGCTTTAACAAAGATATTATTTATTAAACAAAAAGGATTTTCATGCTCTTTCGACCAAACAAACGGAATATTTTTTTACGCAATGATCGTTCGAATGGTCTAGAAGATCGAAATGTAGATTCATACGAAACATGCCTAAAATAATCCATTTTATTATGGAACAACTTCCACGTGCTCATATTGCATTTCAAGTTAGCAGCAGCAAGTAGTTTAAAAATCTCTTCCAGAATTTTGAGATGTTCTTCTTCGGTTCAACTTGTTACAATTATTATTTCGACCAAGTAACTTGAAACAAACTTCGGTTTTTGAAGTTTTTTGAAACAAACTTCGGTTCTTCTTCGGTTCAACTTGTTACAATTATTATTTCGTCCAAGTAACTTGAAACAAACTTCGCATTTCTATATAAAATATTATTATATTATAAAATATTATAAAATATTATTATATTATATTTCTATATAAATATTATTGGCGGGCTATAGCTATTCCAAACGGCAATCTTTGGTAGGAATAGTCCAAAACCAGGCCTTTCGATTCTCTGTCAAGCTCCAAGCACAAATAAGCTTCATTGAAGTCAATCTTCAAAAGTCGTTTCTCCCCAGGAGCAGGTGCAGAAAAAAGGTTTTACTTTTCGGAATTGAATACCGGTCGGCGCAGAGTTGAGAGTTTACGTTTTCTGGCAGCTTTAACAACAACAACGAGGTCCGTCGACTGAATTGGATTGGTTGCAGATTGGCGTTATTATTTATTTAAACCAGTCCATCAATCTGTATTTTTTTAACTTCGTCCGTCTATTCATAAGGTAACGGACATATCTTGAAACATTTCGCTTACCTAGTTCTTGTTTTGGTTAGAAACTTCATACAACACGAATGATTCCTGTTTAAACTCAATCACATTGTCACTCGAATGGATTCTCTCAAATGAAGACTTCCTGTAGTCTCCAAATCGATTGATTGAATTCGTTATGTAAATTTTAAAAATTTACGATCCGCCAAATTGATATTGTTTTGGATTGACTTCGATCACCACCCTATTCAGATCAACTAGACTGATCACTATTTATCGATGCCCATATCGATGATATGACCAAATTAAAAACATTTCAGACATTCGGCATTCAAAAAATGATATTTGCTGCGATAATGGTTTGATTCACGTTCCGAACATGACTTTAAAGCGTTTTTATTTGACACACTGCGATTACACTTGCTCGACTAACTTCGATTGCGGCGGAATGAACTACCTCGAGCGCGCAATTTATTCACGTTCGCATTGAATATTTTGGTGATTTTTGGGTTTCAGTGTATTAATTATTGGCCAGATCACAGAGATACTACCGAGAAGTGACTAGTATCAAATGATGGCATAAGAGGTGCCTTTTGAAATAAAATTGGTCTCATCAAAAAACTACAAGATTTTCCCATTTGTTAATGCGTTGGAAAATCAAATCTGTTTCCTGGTGAGGCCCAACTTTATTTCTAATTTTTTTGCTCAGCTCAAACGATTTTAATGAAAATTGCTAGAAGGAGGTTTTCGAGTACCAGGAACCGATGGCAGTAGATACTGATTTCGGAAAAAATGTGTAAGGGGTTTCCTGGTGAGGCCCGACTTTATTTTTAATTTTTTTGCTCAGCTCAAACGATTTTAATGAAAAATACTGGAAGGAGGTTTTCGAATACCTGGAACCGATGGCAATGGATACTGATTTCGGGAAAAAAACGTGTAAGGGGTTTTCTGGTGAGCCCCGGGTTTTTTTTATTTTTTTTTCTCCGCTCTAACGATTTTAATGACAATTGCTTGAAGGAGGTTTTCTAGTACCATGAACCGATTACGATAGATCCTGATATCGAAAAAATCGTTTAAGAGGTTTTCTGGTGAGCCCCGGGTTTATTTTTAATTTTTTTGTTCAGCTCAAACGATTTTAATGAAAATTGCTAGAAGGAGGTTTTCGAGTACCAGAAACCGATGGCGATGGATACTGATATAGAAAAAAATCGTTTAAGAGGTTTTCTGGTGAGCCCCTGGTTTATTTTTAATTTTTTTGCTCAGCTCAAGCGATTTTAATGAAAATTGTTAGAAGGAGGTTTTCGAGTACCAGGAACCGATGGCGATGGATACTGATTTCGGGAAAAAAACGTGTAAGGAGTCTTCTGGTGAGCCCCTGGTTTATTTTTATATATTTTTTTTTTTTGTCTCCACTCTAACAATTTTAAGGGCAATTGCTAAAAGGAGGTTTTCTAGTACCAGGAATCGATTACGATGGATCCTGATATCGAAAAAAACGTTTAAGAGGTTTTCTGGTGAGCCCCGGGTTTATTTTTAATTTTTTTGTTCAGCTCAAACGATTTTAATGAAAATTGTTAGAAGGAGGTTTTCGAGTATCAGGAACCGATGGCGATGGATACTGATTTCGGGAAAAATACGTGTAAGGGGTTTTCTGGTGAGCCCCGGGTTTATTTTTAATTTATTTTTTTTCAGCTCAAACGATTTTAATGAAAATTGTTAGAAGGAGGTTTTCGAGTACCAGGAACCGATGGCAGTAGATACTGATTTCGGAAAAAATGTGTAAGGGGTTTCCTGGTGAGGCCCGACTTTATTTTTAATTTTTTTGCTCAGCTCAAACGATTTTAATGAAAAATACTGGAAGGAGGTTTTTGAATACCAGGAATCGATGGCAATGGATCCAGATTTCGGGAAAAAACTTGTAAAATGGTTTCTCGTGAAAATGTTGCAGTTTTTGGATAAGATTAATTTTATTTCAAAGAGCACCTCTTATGCCATCATTTGATCCATGCTGTGGCAATGTACATATATGTAACTGATTATTTAGTAGTGGATATACCAATTTATTAACATTATTTAATTACATTAAATGTTTTGACTTTTTTATGTAAATACATCTTTTTAAATTGTAATTTTAGTTTTTTTATTTCAATCAAAATTAAGTTTTGATAATAGTTTTTAATTAAAAGAAATTTGTCTATTATCAGGTTTCCATTGTTAACATTGCTTTTACCGACTGTTTATTTTAGTTAATTTAACAAATTTTAGTTTTTGTTAATTTTCCATTTTGTTAAAAACTTCACATCCGTTATTCACGATAAAATACTGTTATAACTGAGCCATAACTCATCAAAATTTTCTTTGTTGCGGTCGTACACATGGAACGGCGCAGGTGCTAGTAAATTTTGAGTTCTTTGATTGATAAACAAATTTTTTATCTGGTCCTTTAAAACTGCTTGTCTGGTCAACCAGCCAGGAACCAGCTGTGCAACATCTGCAATATTTCCATCCATTTTGACAAAAAACGAAAACAATTTTTTGTTCGTTTCGTTCGTGTTTTCCACTCTTCGTCCAGTCTGCAGGTACTTTTACTTGTCACAAAACAAAAGTCCTTTCTAAACTAATTACAGCAATGAAACTAGTTATTAGTTCATTAAACTATAATATTGCTATTTTAATTGACCGGCTAACATGCCATGTCGAGATCCAAACGTGAACTGGATGATAATCAATTTTCCATGAACAATCGATGATGAGAGAAAACTGAGAAAACGTAGAAAATTTATTGCTGTTGTAAATGAGAGCAGCGGGTGACTAATTACTAATTAGTGTGTTCCGATGCACAAATACAACAAATATTTGTAATCATATAAGAATTAACTCAAATAGTTGGCAGCCTCCAAATTAATTTTGAGTCAACGAAACCGAATATACGTAAAAGATTCATAATTTCTTTGATCAAGAGATTTATGTTGAATCAAGTTCATATCTCTTATCATTGGAATAAACCAATCATATTGATTGATAACAATAGCAAGTCTTCTTTAGCTGAAACTGCATCCAATTTGTCACATCTATAAAAATAATAAACCTCGAATTGAAACCGAAACCGTTTAACGACCAAACACATTGTTATTCAACACACAATTTTATTGAATTTTTTTTAAGTTAAATCGAATTGTGTTTTAAATTAAAATTTCATTTGGAACGATAAAAACAGATAAAAAGTCTTTAAAATTCCAATATATAACATAAAACATGTAAAGACAATCAATTGGAAAACTTTTACAAAAATTTCACTTGAAAGCAACAAATATTTTAAATCACTGTCATTATTATAAATATTATGAGTGACGGACGTCATATACAAAAAAATGTTTCTTTGCACCAATTCACTGAACTTGAAACAGGTTGCGTACGAAGTAGCAAAAACCCATCATTTATATGTTTTATATGACGGCGTACACCTTGCAATATGTATATACAGAAGTACACCGGAAAATGAACGTTGATCGTATATAACAGTTTTCCGTCCGTTGTCCCTCAGTAAGATCATAATAATATACAAAATATGAAATATTATCAGAACTTTTAATAATAAACAAAAAAAAATTATAAAATGATCGGATTAAGATTGCTATCATTTCAAGACTTTTATATACGCAACGCATACGTACATATGTAAGTACATAAATACATAAATAAACAAGGAAATCGTTTAATTAAATTTAATAAAATCTTAAAATATATATAGACATGATTTTTCCAGGGTCATGTGAATACCATTTAACAATGTACAGAAAACCTTTTAAAAATTTGTGCTTTACATTCGAAGACGACGCTCGCATTTAACACACAAAAAAAAATTAATGTTGGATGGCAGAAGGTTTTCTCATATATAGTATACGCGAGATATGATCGTGCTATGCGGAGATGATTTAACACGCCTCGATCAATCAAAAAGTTTATTCTTGAGAGGGAAAGTGTTTTGAAACTTTTTGTTTGTTTATGGTACAATTTATTTTGGAAGATGATTTTCTTGTTACATTTAACGATGATTTAGTTCCCAAAAGCATATACATAACATTAATATTCATATTATAATGTAGATGGTATGTTGTGTTGTGAAATGTTGAGTGAGTCGGGATTTATAAATATATATGTATTATGAAGTTGAAATATAATTATAAATTATGAGTTGGGTAATAAATCCAAAAATTATAAGTCTATTTAATAGTTTACATGAGGCATCAATTGTCGGAATAATTGAATAATGAGTAGTTTTAATATAGATGAGGATCTTAATAAATGTTTTATATGCGGTTGGGTTTGTTTTTCGTATTCTTGACATTAAGAAAATGTTAAATCAATATACAGATATTCTATATAAGACCATGTTGTCAAATTATTTATATTCGATGGTTAATAATTATTGTGAAATGTGAACCATTATTTTTTACAAACCTCTTAAAGTACTTTATGTTATTGAACTCGATTTCTAAGTTATTCTGTGTGATTTGTCAGATATGAAATTAATGATTTTAAGGTTACATGAGAAATAAGAATTTTTTAAAACTTGTTAATCGAGATCTTCTAATTTATTGAAATCAAAATGCGTAAGGATTTCAGTTCATAAAAGTTGTTTCTTGAAGAAGCTTTTATTTGACCTCTGTTAACTCAACCCTGCCCCCACCTTGTAAAGTTGGAAAAACAATACATGCAAAATTGTTTGCTATTTATTTTGAGCTCTTGTGATTTATGCAAGACCCCTCCCTCAATTCAATAGCAGATGTAAGAATGTCAATTTAACAGCCCACGAAATACGAGATTAGCAAAAAAAACCCGGTTTTCTTTACTTCTAATTCTAATTGCACAAAATAATTAATAAAGTTTTTTAATTGCAAGATTTGGTACCGCGCAACATTTTGAAATGCAATAATTGTAGAGGCTGGCGGCTTCGATAACTCTCACGGGCACTTAGCCCTTCATCCAAATTTTATCCATATTAGCCATTTTCGGGATTTTGAAAACTGAGATTTAGAAGAACGAGATTTTGACAAACCGAGATTTCGTACAAAATTTATCTTTATATTTAAGAATTTGGGCTTTGTATTCGTAGGATAGGATTTAATTTTTTGAAAATTCCAAATTAATTCAATTTTAGGCTTTCAAAATTATTTTTTTTGATATTTCTCCCTCGTTGCTATACACTAGCAAAATTTAGCCATGATAGCATAATGGATTCAAATGTGATGTTAACTGACATACCATTTTTACCACATCAAATATTTATATTATACCTACCAGATATTTGCATCGAATCTTTTTAAAGTCCAGATCAGACGTGTAAAAAGTTCATTGTTGTAACAAATTCGATAAAATGCGATTGCGCATTTTCAATTGGGTGTTCAATCTGATTCGGTGTGTTATGTAATAAATGCAATTATGGTTGGCTTAGACTGTGAAAGAAATTTAATTAGGATTTCTCTAATATTTTATTAAACCGGATACGTGGTGGTGGTGGACCACGTATTTGCGTGATTTTGGCATTATTAGTAATATTGGACCAATTTGAATTCTTACACTTATACTAGCTTATTCTGCTAGACCAACATAAGATACATGGTCGGACAGGGGCACCAGTGGTTTGATTACATTATAGGTTGCCACAAACGTCGCAAAAGGCTGTCCATCTCAAGGTATGCAATAAAATCATTATTATTAAATTCGTTAACATCACTTTTAAAGTATAACGTTCTAAAATTATTTAACGCAAGTATATTGTACTACCCTTCTAATTTAGCTGAGTTTGTGGCATCCAAGACCTTTTCAATGATATGCGATATGTATTCTTTAAAATACAAAAAATTTACAACCAGCGCCAATGATGAATTTCTGAGCTAAAGTGTAAATTATGGAGATTGATGATCTTGCTTATTTCAAAACCTTTTAAACGATATACGACATATCAGAATGACAAAAATAAACCTATGTCCAGCGCCATAGAGGTATTTTCAAGTACTAAAACAAGAGTTTCCAGGTCAAACTTTTTAAGATTTAATATCTTGATTTGCCACTTGAAATCGGATTTAAATATAAATAAGTTTTATTGCAATTTTCGTCAAAATTTGACACAACTTTAGTTGTTCCAACGTGTTCACACCAGTAACTACCCCGTAACAAGCATAGGCTAAGTATCTGAGGACTGTGGTCCTTCTACAGAGGGTTTGCGTTTGACTAGCAACTCAACCTGGAAATAACACTTGTTACAAAAATAGTATCAAACTCCCGAATAATTACCTCAGATTTACAACAACAATGCAAAATAAAGACAACGATTTAAAATATGGAACATAGAATGTATTCAGCTTAAACTGTCCGAAAAGCTTATACCAATTCTATACGATCAATTATGTCAATACAATGTCGATCTAATTACACTACAAGAAACAAAACTTATCGGCAACAACATCATCGAGCACCAATTTGGAGTTGGTTTTGATGTAGATTTTAGTCACATAAACAACCGGATCTGCGTATTCAGATTGCACACACGTCACTTCAACATATCATTTGTGAACATACAATATACATGCCCCATTTTTACTACTAATTACAGACATTATCTCTAGTAGAGAACACTAAATCCTACACTCAGCACTTACGGTTCCGACGATTTTATGAATTAAAATACTTTAAAAAAATGTTATAAAGAAAGTTGTGATCTAACAGAATCTACTTAAATATAAGTCCTGCTAACTCCACACATATGAAATAAACAATAACTTAATAAAGATGTATTGGAATTTTTTTCCATAGTAATTTTTTTTTGAATAACTAAGTGTAAGTGTATTAGCGCAGAAACAAAAAAAAATGAAGAAAACAAATTTAATTTACGTTGCATTATGACATTTCAGGACACCCAACAGTTGGGAACATGTTGAGTAAAATCGCGGCCGACGCTATGAAAATGTTTAGCATTATGAAATTATCAAATCTAATTGCGATGATTTTACAAATCATAATAGGGGACGTGAAAGCGCCCATTGTTAGTGTAACCAACCAATGCCTTCTAAACTACAGGCCTTTTACTACTCTCATTTTTTGCACATGGCGTCAATTTATGTCTAAACCGAGACTGCGCAATAATAATGTTAAGATATTTACACTAACAAAACAACTAGACAAAGCAACAAAAACGTCGACTTAGCGTGTCGTCATCATTTGGTGTAAGCGGCCTGTAGTTTAGAAGGCATTGAACCAACACACTCTGTTAGTTTTTTTTTAATAGGTATATGTCAATGAGAAGAGTAAGCAGGACTTATATTTAAGTAGATTCTGATAGTGAGATGCTATTAAGTCCTATCTAATAGAAAAACACGTTTATTTGTTCAAAATGAGGGTTTAGGAGGTTTAGAACAGCCAAATTTGCCTTGGAGTACTACAAATCGAACGTACAATTTTCTGAACGTTTCCGGGATGTGCTGGTTAGCAGGATATTCCCGAAAAAAATTCAGAAAATTGTACGTGCGATTTGTAGTACTTCACGGCAAATTTGGCTGTCCTGACACAAAAACTGTAATTTTGTCTTAATTTAACTGGGATTAAATATTATTAAACTTAATAAATATTTTTGAATTTTTGACTTATAGATGGAAAATGTGTAAGAATCACAACAATCAGTTTCGAACGGATGAGATTACTGATTTTGGAAAAATCAGCCTTCTCATCAGGTCGCGACGACTGACGTTGCATATTGCATACGTGTTTGTGATTGATTTCATTAAAATTTATTTAATTTTTGTGACCTGTGATTTAATTTCTATTTGTTTCCACCTCCGTTAAGCTAGCCCGAATTTTCAGCCCGAAATTTTAATTTTTTGCTTATGGCAGTACAACTCTGTCATGACACAAAATATAAGCAAATTATAACTATAAAGCAAATTTGTGTCACACGTAAATTATAACTATTAATTAATTGTGTATTAAATAAATATCGAACTAATCGTGGCTTCTAAATTTTGATAAAAATAATAAAAAAATGTATTACTGCTGAAACATCAAAGTAAAAATATAATTAGGTCAAGTTTTCAAAAGAAATTCTAAAAATGTTTTCAGTGGAATTATGGGAACAAAATTCAGCTTGAGAAAAGTTTATCAGATATTAATTGGAATATATTCTATATTCACGCCTCATAAACGATTCAAAAGCACTTGACCTATGTATATCATCAGAATTGCTAAATTTTTGACTAGAAACCGTCAGAATTTCGGAAAAATTCTATCTGGAATTATCTGGATATAGTCATTTGAATATCGTCTTACAAACCATTCACAACCACTTCACTTATACAATAGGATTCGTTAAAATCTTGGCTCACAGGCGATTCACGAGCACTTGGCATATACCGTCGGATTTGTTGGAGCTTTGACTATACGAACTAAGACATTTGTCGAAAAATTCTATCTGGAATTATCTAGATATAGTCGTTTGAATCTCGACTTGTAGGCGATTCACGAGCATGAATTCGGCGATATATGCCAAGTGCAAATCGCCTAATTTCTAGTAAAAACTTCAACAAATCCGGCGGTATATTCCAAATGCTCATGAGTCGCCTCTGACATGAAATTCACACGTCTTTATCCCGGTGAATCCCGATAATTTTTTTTTAAATCTCTTAGTTTGTAGGCAAAGCTTCAAACGACTATATCTATAAACAATAAATTAAAATTTCGGGCTGAAAGTTCTTGCTAGGTTCTTAGTGTTCAATCACGTAATGCTAATTAAATTTCCGCATTGTCGTTTTTAGGTTAGGTTTGGGCTGCCTAAGTTTCCAAACAATTGAAGGGATAATTTAAAAATACGTAAAAGTTATATTTATAATTTCGGGCTGAATGCTCTAAATGACATAACAGAATACCATAACACATTTTACTGTCGCAAAAGTTGTATTTTTTCGGGCTGGGATATAAAACTTTCTCGATAGTTATAGTTTAGTATTGCTAGCGGGCTTTTTGAACTGAATATCAGGATTGCTTCATTTAAATGAAGAGTTTAGGTCTGACTAGGCTACAATAGTAATAACTATATATTAAAAATACATAAAAGTAATTTTAAAATTTCGGGCTGAATATTATAAATGTCATGGCGTTGTATCATGACACTGTTTATTGTCACGATAGTGACATTTTTTCAGGCTGGGATAGTAAACTCTCACGATAGTGATAGTTTAGTGTTGCCATCGCGTTTTTTCGGGCTAAGTATCGGGCTAGCTTCATATACATTTTGGTTCCCAGATTATATATTGTTAAATTTAAAGCAAGTTCAATCTATATTAGTACTTAAAAACGAATCAATCAATGGTTTAATCAGTAGTGTATCCGATTTTATTATATTATATTCACTAACACATTTAAATGTTTCTAGGATTTAGGACAAACTTCATTATTTTGTACAGTACAGTGAAATTTGTCCTAAAAAGACGGGAAAGGTTTGGAGCCGAACTCGATAAGCGTTTTTGTTGCCTATAAAGAACTAAGTGAATATAATCCACTAAAAAATGATGGTTCAATGCAGTGTGATTTGCGTATTTCAAATATCACACCCACACCCACACCTAACCCCATCTACAACCAGCCCCCCCACACAACCCACACAACCTCACATCCACACGAGATAAATTTTATTCTACATTGACATGCTCTATGAAACCAAAAGAGAATAAAAAATAAAAATAAAATTCTATCAATTTTATGGAAGGGGGTTAACAAAACTCTACACTTCTCCGAACACCCTAAACACAGGAATGTTCAAACCAATAGGGCTCAATCTCATGAACTTTTTCTAGTGAAAAAATTAAGTTGATATCTCCATCCCTTCTCAAGTTATCGAGGAGAAAGTTGGACAGACGGCAAACCGAAACCATATAGCATTTTTTTAACAAAAACAGGATGGCAGTTATGACAGTTTGTTCTAAACAACACAATAAATGTCGTATGGTATGACATTTCTGAACTTAAAACAAACATAAGAAAATCCTGTTTAATATGTTCAATACAAACATATAACCATTGTGTAAAAAAATCCAATACGTACAAAGTCCATATATTGCTAGACAGCCGTATCAGTGCTCTTAGAATACTACAGGCTACACTGCTTGCTATGTCATTAAATTTATGTCTACAGTTTATTCTTTCCACTGTAGACGGCAGTCATGATCATAAAATGGAAAAACGAAAACAAACAGAATTTTATTTTTTTTATATGAGTGCTAAAAGCAAGGTTATGTCTTCTCGTAAATTATACAAAATGTGTACACATTTTATACGTGTTTGCATATTTAACACAATTTAGAATGCACAATTTTTTTAATCTTTAGGTTAAAATCAGAAATAGAATATAGTCTGAGCTGAATGTAACCGGCCAGAGAGACCATCCAGCACGTATGTGAAGTTATCCCAGAATTCTATCCCAGAAAATAAAAATATTTAATCTGGCAACACTAACATATCAATAACCAATTTGCTCTTGTGTGAAGTTATTAAATTGATAAAAATTATCAAATTTATTAAATTTGATTTGGTTTTCAAATAATAAAAAAAAATTAAAATCTAAAGTTTCAAATAACTGTAAAATTTTTAGTTGCATATAGTAATGCAAATTTACAGGAAATGAAAGAAAAAATTCGTTACGTGGAAAGTTCCCGAAAATAACCTCCGGGCTAGCTCAATTTTATTGATTTTTATATAATTTTTCGTCCCGTTCCATAAATTTAAAATTATTTCGCTAAAACTAAAACTGTCTCGGACCAGGGCTACAAGGTTTTGACATGATATACTGCTAGCTAATTTTATGCTGAATTAGAAGAAAATCGTTCCGTGGGACGAAAAATTATATAAAAATCAATGGAATTCCTTCCCCACAGAGTTCATTTTCGGGGACTTTTCTTTAGTTGAATAGGGCAATATTATACAACTTTAGCTATACTATCAAGAAAACATTTGGTTTAAATTCTAGCATTTGAGTATAATTTATTACCAAAAGAAGAAACATTATTAAATGTTCAAATTATAAATGGATGTGTACTTCTGGATCTTCTTCTTCCAGTAATTCACTGGAATCAGACTCGTCATTTGAATAAATTTCATTGGCAGTTTTTCGTAGTTCGGTACGATTTGATAAAAGAACTTCCCATTCGGAAGTAGATTTATTATAATAACTTAAATCTCTTTGAAGTGATTCATTCCATGTGTAACAAGGCCGTCCTATTTTTTTTTGGACCGGCATTATAGGCCATTGCAGCTTGTAAAATATGAGTGGGTCCCCGTCGATGGATATGTCCCCAATAATTTATTCGTTGGGCTTTAATTCTTTTAGTTATAGTTTTGCCACTTAATACAGCTTTCACCTTTCGAGATGTGGGTTTATTGGTACTAAACTCAGTTAATTTTTTCAAAATGTAGAACTCATATTTTCTTAAACGACGACGATTAGCAAATGTCAGAGCTGCTGTCTTTAGTCCATATGTTATTATAGGAGATATTACAGTATTATACATCCTAATTGCTGTATTAAATGGAACTTTATTCTTTTTTATAAAATTTTGCATTTGTCTTGTGATTCCCAATGCTTGATGACAACGAGTTCGAATAGTATGTGGTCGTTCCAAATTTGAGCTCAAATATGTGCCTAAATAACGCATTATATTTACACGCGTAAAGTTTATCCCAGCTAAGTTAAGATTAGAGGGAGGATCAAAGCAGGAATCGGGATCTCGGATAAGTGTAGTACACTTCGTTGGATTTATCTCTAAACCAACTACATTTAGAGAATTAATTAATTCTTCAAGAATGGGTTCAATTGTGGTAATGTCCAGGGTAATAAGAATAATATCATCAGCATAAGTAAGAATTAGAGGTAATTGTAAGTGATCCTGTTGTTCCAATTTTAATTCAGGAAATAAATCTGTTACGGTAACCAAAACCTCGTTTAAAATAAAATTAAAAATACGTGGTGATATAGGACAGCCCTGTTTAACCCCTTTATTTTTCTTGATCTTCTCAGTACACATATTGTACCATTTTATTGAGGTATGTTCCCAAAAACAAGCTTTGATGATACGATTGACCAAATAGTGTGGTACATATTGCTGTAAACATTCGGTAACCACGGTTAGATCTACTGTATCAAAGGCTTTCAATAAATCAATTGATAACACATAAATCCGATTGCCAGCGCGCCACTCTTCGTCTAGAACACGCCTTATTGTAAACATATGATCTTCTGTTGATCGATTAGCTAGGAAAGCTGCTTGGTATGTTGATGGCAAATTTAAATGTTCATCTAATCGGTTGAGAAGTAATTTTGAATAGATTTTATAACCTACATTACATAAAGTAATTCGGTGGAATTCGTTAATATTTGATGGATGCTTTACCTTCGGAATTGGAACTTGTATGGTTTCAAGCCATTCAGAAGGAGGATCATTGTTTATCCAAACCTTATCAATTACTGAATGTATAGCGTGGATTAGATTGTCTGGCGCATGTTTAAAGAATTCAATCGGAATTCCATCCCTTCCTGGTGCAGTTCCTGATCTTATAAACTTTATTATAGTTCTTATATCGTCTTCGCTGGGTGGAGGTCCTAATGGACAATAATCAGATTCAGTAATTAAAGAAGGCCAGATTCCTTCGGATTTTTTTAGTTCACGAAGCCATGAAGATATTGGAATGTAAGTTCCTGCAGTTGTATTATTGTCTTTTTTATGTTGTTTAAAATATTGGTATGTTTTATGAATTCGATCGGATGGTTTGCAATCGGTTAGGTTTTTGAAAAACTCTTGACACTCGAGTGATCGGTGTTCATTATTAGCTTGCATTAATGATTGCCTGGCGCTCTTAAAAGATCTATGAGCATTCGGGTCGAGAGGGTGTCGATTTTTATAATGTCTTGCGCTTTGGAAAGCAGCAAGTGCTCTACGACGCTTAGGGGTCAAGGGAGTTTTGCTATATAAAACTTTTTGGGCAGTTATCTTAATACTGTCAATTATGGTATTCCAATGATTATTGATTCCACTCTCGTTTATAGAATGCTCATATATTGTAGCAAGTTGTTTTTGAAACTCCGTTTTAATATGATCATTCTGTAATAGTCCTACGTTTACAAATTTAAAATTGTATGATGCTGTGGTTACTGTGGCTGTTGGTATGTGCTGTTGTTCACTAATTCCTACTGAGGCGACCTTTCTACGTGGAGTGCATTTTATCCACATAAGGCAATGGTCGCTTAAGTCGGGATAGAATATATCTACCTTAATGGAATAGATAAATATTAAAAGTGGTTTTTGACGTGTTAAGATATGATCAACCTGTGAGCGACTATGTCCATCTGTCCAGGTGTAAATGGGCTTATGTCTTCCCTTAGTTGTCTCAATAAAAAGATTGACTGAACTAGCGAGGAGACCTAATGAAGTACCATTTTCATTGGATTTCTTGTGGTATAAATTTGTGCCAATGTTAGCAGAATTATAACAACCATTGACACCAAGGTGAGCATTAAAATCGCCTAACACAACCAAGTCCCATGATTTTGGACATCGGTCAATTATTGAGGATAATGTTGAGAATATTTTGGATGAGCTTCGGCGATTATATTGTGAGGTTTGAGGAGGAACATAGGCAGAAATAAAGAGGATTTCTCCTAAATTGGGTAAATGTCCGAGTAGAGTAATTATTGACCCATAGTAATGTTTAATATGTTTAGCACGAAAGGAGGATTTCTTTCTAACTATAATTCCTACGCCGCACCGTTTAGTGTGACTAATGTTAGATAAGTACCATGTATAATTTTCTGAGGAACACATGCCTGAACTCATATTGATCTCCTGTATGCTACAAATGTCGATATTATTTTTATATAAAATTGAGTCAATCTGATCGCGCTTTTGGGTATGATTAATTCCGCGAACATTCCAGGTACCAAAACAAAGAAAATTAGATATATTAGATATTGGTAAAGGACTAGGTTATGTTATATCAACAAGTATGTAAGGATTATTTTCAGTGGCTTGAATGACTCGTTCTGTATTATGAATATTACTTAGATGATGTGAAAGTGAGGAAGCTGATAATTGTGGTGAAGATGAACTACGTTGTGGAACCAAACTGTCATAATGGTTTCCGGTGTATAATAAATTAATTTCAAAACTGTATTCTGGAGTTTCAGGAACAAAATTGACTTGGTGTTGGGAATTGGGGTAATGAACATTAATTTTTATGTTTTTTAATTTTGAAATTGCTGATAGACATTCAGCACCACCCCAGAAACCATCTTGTTGTAAATTAGTTAAATATTTTGTTATTAAATCACTTTCAGACATTTTAAGTTTAGATGAATATATAGAACGACAAGAATCCAGTAAAGTTGGAATGTAATCATTAAGATTATTCCTGAGATACACAGTTACGATAGTCCGTAACTGATTAACACTGCAGGATGGTTTCTGGGGTTCTTTCATTTGTAGCTGATGGAGAATAGCATTAAAAAGGCAATTGCCATCTCCTGGAATTTTATAAACTTCCATAACTTAAAGTATTACCAAATAAGTTACAAATGAATATACTGAGAAGATGAACACGAATGTAAATTAAATTAATTTTAATTTTATCTTACTTACAGTGTTGTGATGTTATTAAGTATCATTCGTGATGAACGATTAATTATTTATTTAAATCACTATATGATTCTTATTAATTTGTATAAACTCTTAAAATTGTTATTTATGTACTGTTACGTGCAAATAATATTTCACTATTAAGCTTGGCTTACTATTTAAAGGATAATGAGGATGAGTAATAAATTCAAATATGAGTAATTGAATTTTTAGTGTTACCAAAGTAAATAATGGTAACTTAAGTAAGTGACATCTATCAGTGGACATTTGTTATTTTGAGTTTATAAATTCCGATAGATGGCATCAATAATAAATAGTTAAGTTATTTGAAATTTATAACAGGTGGATTGTTTTTATTGTACATAATTGTATTATATTTTAATTATGTTATATATTATATTCAAATTTTAATTTAGGGATGTATTGTACTGAAAATTTTTAAGTATAGATATTTAATTGTCCCTTTAATGTATACAATTTTTTTTTTTTTTTTTTTCACATTAATTAAAAGAGATTTGCGGGATATAGTTAAAATTACTCAATGAAATCGTCATTGCGGCGTAAAACAAAACTTATCGTTGGTGTAGTTATCGATAAGATGGAGTTTATAATATTTTACTAAATTTTGAAATTTTCACGTTATTTCGAGACTGATCTTGAAATTTTGTATTTTTCGATTTGTGTTTCTTACCAATTTAATGATAAGTATTTCGCTGTTTGACGTTGGAATTTTGAGAAATTGGTTTGTAAGTTTCAAAATATTAGAATGACAATTTCAGTACTATACAGCTCATGTTTGCAGTATAATTTTTGAATGCTACTGGATTTCAGTTTAGTTTTATTACAAAAAGGAAAAAGAACGGAAGGAAGGAAGGGGAAGGGGAAGAAAAGGAAAGAGAAGGGAAAAGGGAAAAAAAAAACATTAATGAAGAATTAAATTTCAGGAGTCTTGAGATGTTTGTGGAATAATACTTCTTTAAAATATTAATTGATGATTGTGTAGTATAGAATTGTGTTGTGTTTGTATTACTAATTATCGAATTTACCTAGGTGACTCTGAGTAGAGTGAATTAATCAATCAATTTTGTTTTAGGAAGCTGGAAAGTATTAATGTTGAATTATATTTCAGGAAATTTCCAGATGCTCGTGAAATAATAATATTTTTATCAGGTTGCGGATTTATAGAAGCAATTGTTGAAGACCAGTATCATCGTTATCCATTGAACCTATTTAACCTTTATCCCTCCTCCGTAGATTAGAAGTAGATTAGAATTGTGTTGTGCCGTACGATCGCTAGGTGTCTGAAACCGGATCGTTCTGTCCCAAAAAAAAAAACCTTATCCTATCCCTCCTATTGTTATGTGTAAACAGGCTGTAGGAATAGGCCCGGCGTTATCCGGGACATTTGTCAAGAACATGGTTCTACAGTCCAATCAATCAATCAATCAAAAGAAGAAACATAATTAAAAGTAATTGTTTAATAATATCAACAAAATAAACTATTATAAAATGCGCACTGTAGCTATATTATATCACGATATATTATTAAATATTTTGCCACCAAACCAATAAAATCTTTCTTTTCATGATTTTGTTTACTCTCACCCCAGGAAATAGCCACATTTTATTCTCAGCTCCGAAAACACTTGCTACCACGATGGTTTAAAATTGGCTTGACAGTCGAAATAAAAGCGTCATAAGATTAAAATATTAAACATTTGAATATATATTTATTATCTATTATATTAATACGCTTAATTTTTTCAAACTCAACGCAAAAATGACCCCTAAACATGATCCGATCCGATCAAATTTTTCAGGGTAGGTCGACATAAATATAGCGGTGTGCCTTTGCTAGAAAAATCGGAAAAATTCCACCGGGAAGTACCTGAAACGGGTACCTTAGGTGTTTTCAGCAAAATTTTGTCACGACGCCAGAATGCCATGACAAAATATGTTTATATTGAATCTATGGTCATGCGCATTACACCGTGACAATGACAAAATTTATTAAAATTGCCGATGTTTTTGTGATGACACACTGTGATGACAAAATGAGTAGAAAATTTGTAATTGAATCTCAATTAAACAAAACAGAGAACATAAAATGATTTTACATACATTTTGGTGTTAATAGTAGTTGTGAGTGTAAAAAATACAATTTTGTCATGACACTCTATCTATTTAATGTTTAAAAATTAACCGCGTATATGAATTTACTTTATTTTTGATAAAAATGCATCAAATTTACATCTTAAAAAATCATCCTAATTAATCAAAAATTCAATAAAATGTATTCACGTGACTGATTATTCAGTCACAGGTCAGTTTCTATCTATCTTCTATTATATTAATATTCTTAATTTTTTCATACTCAACCCTAAAATGACCCCTCAACATGATCCGATCCGTTAGATTTTTGCAGGGTAGGTCGACATAAATATTGCGCTGTGCGTGGGCTAGAAAAATTGGAAAAATTCTACCGGAAAGTACCCGAAATGGGTACCTCAGGTGGTTTCAGAAAATTTCCAAGTTTTTGTGCGCGTGAAATCTTACAACATTTGAGAATTTTATGGGACGACCAAAAAGCAAATATTTTTGTTCAAATTAGTGGCGCGCGATTCAAATTCAAAGTTGTAAAACAGTTGGTACGCGATTCAGATTCGAAGTTGCAACACTGTCGGCGCACGAATCAATTTCAAAGATTGCTTAATGGTTGACGCGCGATTTAAATTCAAAGTTAATCATGCCAGTAGCAGAGCTCACAATCATAGACGGGTAGTGGGTGTTTCATTAGCTGGGAAAATCAAATCCTCATGTGTGGAACTGGAGGCGGGACGCGCGCGAACTTGCGAATCGACCATCAAGTTGAACCCGCTTTGGAAATTGGTAAGTAAGTTTACACTTACCAAGAACATGCGTGTCGATGAAGGTGAGGACGAGTTTGCGCAATATTTGCTTTCTGTTGGAAACCAGCCGAGGAAACCATCGAGGAGCGCACCATCCTTGCACCCAAGAATGATGATTGCGCGCTAACCGATCAGCAGGTGCTTGAACTCCTGCCCGACGAACAAGAAGTCAAACATAGTGCTGATAAACTTGAGAGTGACGACATGCATGAGGAACTCCGCCTACCCATCGAGTTTCTCAACAAGATTGAACGGTCCGGATTGCCGCGCCATGCCATCCCGCTAAAGGTAAACGCGATCGTTCGTTTGATGAAGAATCTAAACACTAACAAGGGTCGAATCAATGAAACACGCATGCGCATCGCAAAAATAAACCGCTACATTCTTGAATGTGAGGTGCTGACTGGCTTCTCAAAAGGCGAGCGCGTTCTCATCCCACGCATTAAGCTCTCACCCTCGGAAGGCATCTTCTCATTTAAAATGTCTCGCCTTCAATTTTCAACAAAGAATGTATTTTTTGAAGAGATTCTGTGCATGTAAATTGTAATGTATTTTACTGTTTTGTTATCTACCTTCTACTACTATTTTATTACCCTTTTGTACATTTCTTATGAAATATTTAGATTAAAGTTTGACTCAGCAATTGTGTGCTTTTCCCTTTTGAGATTTTAATATTTAGTTTGGGTGCGTAAGTGATCATGTGATCCCGAGCGCGCGCTTCCTGTTTGAGATATGAATATTTGACTTGACACGTAAGTCATACTGTGCACATTTGAGCGCGTACTTTTCATTTAAGATTTAAAAATTAACCACGTATATGAATTTACTTTATTTTTGATAAAAGTGCATCAAATTTACATCTTAAAAAATCTTCTTAATCAATTCTTAACCAAAAATTCATCAAAATGTATTCACGTGACTGATTATTCAGTCACAGGTCAGCTAGTCTATTATATTAATACGCTTAATTTTTTCATACTCAACTCTAAAATGACCCCTAAACATGATCCGATCCGTTTAAATTTTTCAGGGTAGGTCGACATAAATATAGCGGTGTGCCTTTGCTAGAAAAATCGGAAAAATTCCACCGGGAAGTACCTGAAACGGGCACCTCAGGTGTTTTCAGCAAAATTTTATCACGACGCCAGAATGCCATGACAAAATATGTTTATATTGAATCTATGATCATGCGCATTACACCGTGACAATGACAAAATTTATTAAAATTGCCGATGTTTTTGTCAAACCACTGTGATGACAAAATCAGTAGAAAATTTGTATCTGACTCTCAATTAAACAAAACAGTATACAATAAAATACATTTTTACATACATTTTGGTGTTAATAGTTGTGAGTGTAAAAATACAATGTTGTCATGACACTCTATCTATTTAAGATTTAAAAATTAACCGCGTATATGAATTTACTTTATTTTTGACAAATTTACATCTTAAAAATTCTTCTTAATTATTTCTTAACCAAAAATTCAATAAAATGTATTCACGTGATTGATTATTCAGCCACAGGTCAGCTTCTATCTATCTTCTATCTATCTATTATATTAAACTCTTAATTTTTTCATATTCAACCCTAAATGACCCCTAAATATGATCCAATCCGTTAGATTATTTCAGGATAGGTTTACATAAATATTGCGCTGTGCGTAGGGTAAAAAATCGGAAAAATTGGAAAAATTCCACCGGAAAGTACTCGAAACGGGTACCTCAGGTGGTTTCAGAAAATTTCCAAGATTTTGTGCGCGTGAAATCTTGCCACATTAGAGAATTTTATGGGACGACTGAAAAGAAATTTTTTTGTTCAAATTGGTGGTGCGCGATTCAAATCAAAAATTGCAAAACATTTTGCACGCGAGTTAGATTCAAAGTTCAACACAGTTTTCGCGCGATTCAATTTCAAAGTTGCTTAATGGTTGACGCGCAATTTAAATTAAAAGTTGTTAAATTGTTGGCGTGCGATTCAAATTTAAAGTTGCGGATACAAATAAAACTGGATTGAAATTGTTTTAAAAAAGCAAGCTACTAACTTTTTTAAGTAAAAAAAGACAAAAATAACGATTTTCAAATACATAGTAATAAAAATGCATTGAAATGTAAAAAACGACGCGAGTGACCAATTTTGCGATTTTCAAATCCATACTAAATCGAATAAAAATAAAAATATTTTTATTTTGTTGATTTTAATACTGAAATGTCAAAGAAATTCAAAATATAAAGCCGTTAATCATCAAGTCAAGCCTCGAGTATGAATCAAACCACTTTGAACGAGCGGTCCAGCGAGTAAGTCATTACCATTTCTCACCTCAACGAGTCTTGAACAAAACTCTTTTCATTTTTCTTCAAAATGCCTTGGAAATCAAGAGACCCTCGAAAACGAAAAATATACGATCAAAATCGAAATTCACAATCCACAAATTCAAGCCATGAACCAGTCTCATCATTATCACGTGACACCACCCCATGGATCTCCCAAGACGCCAACCCAGGGCCATTAGGAGCCACCCTTCCATGGATCTCTCAAGACGCGCTCAATATTCCAAGTGAATCTCCAGCAGACGCCTTCCTCACATTTGAGGATTAGGTTCCAGACGAAGAGGAAGAGCAAGATCAATTCGATTTCAATATAAGTTTCTCGCCATTTTGTTTTTATTTTTGAAAACTCGCAATTTTTTTTCTTTTTAGGAGCCTTTTTGTTCCTGTGAGTGCACTCGAAGGTTTAAATCTGGCGGGCAATGAGAAGCGCGCGGCATCATCCCAAAGTGCTCTCGGGAAATTTATATCCACTATTTAGGTTCGATGGAAGTAGCTTGCGAGTTCTTTGACGCGCTATTTTTCCGGGCAGAGAAGGAGGGGCTTAGTCTCGGCTTCACTCGCTGCTGTGGTAAAGGAAAGGTGTCCCTCCCCGCACTGCACAATCTCCCCTACCTCAATCAGCTGATTCTCGGAACTAACTCCCCCTCGCGGTTCTATAAGACTAACATCCGGAAGCTTAACTCCGCCCTCTCCATGGGCAGCACCAGAATGGAGCTCGAAGAGCAGCGCCCTGGCGAACCGTACTTCTTTTCACTGCACGGACCCGTCTATCACAAAGGGAGAATTTGAATTAGCGAGTATTGGATTACTCCGTATTAATGGAGTGGCCTCATGGGATCCGCGTTAATGAATTTACATTTTTGATAAAAATGTATCAAATATACATCTTAACAAATCTTCTAAATCATTTCTTAACCAAAAATTCAATAAAATGTATTTACGTGACTGATTATTCAGTCACAGGTCAGCTAGTCTATTATATTAATACGCTTAATTTTTTCAAACTCAACGCTAAAATGACCCCTAAACATAATCCGATCCGTTTAAATTTTTCAGGGTAGGTCGACATAAATATAGCGGTGTGCCTTTGCTAGACAAATTCCACCGGGAAGTACCTGAAACGGGTACCTCAGGTGTTTTCAGCAAAATTTTGTCACGACGCCAGAATGCCATGACAAAATATGTTTATATTGAATCTATGATCATGCGCATTACACCGTGACAATGACAAAATTTATTAAAATTGCCGATGTTTTTGTGATGACACACTGTGATGACAAAATGAGTAGAAAATTTGTAATTGTAAACAAAACAGAGAACATAAAATTATTTTACATACATTTTGGTGTTAATAGTTGTGAGTGTAAAAAATACAATTTTGTCATGACTCATGACACTCTATGTCTATTTAAGAGATAAAAATTAACCGCGTAGCTATATGAATTTACTTTATGTTTGATAAAAGTGCATCAAATTTACATCTTAAAAAATATTCTTAATTATTTCTTAACCAAAAATTCAATAAAATGTATTCACGTGACTGAAGGTCAGCTTCTATCTATCTTCTATCTATCTATTATATTAATATTCTTAATTTTTTCATACTCAACCCTAAAATAACCCCTAAACATGATCCGATCCGTTAGATTTTTTCAGGGTAGGTCGACATAAATATTGCGCTGTGCGTGGGCTAGAAAAATCGGAAAAATTCGACCGGAAAGTACCCGAAATGGGTACCTCTGGTAGTGTCAGAAAATTTCCAAGTTTTTGTGCGCGTGAAATCTTGCAACATTTGAGAATTTTATGGGACGACCAAAAAGCAAATATTTTTGTTCAAATTAGTGGCGCGCGATTTAAATTCAAAGTTGTAAAACAGTTGGCACGCGATTCAGATTCGAAGTTGCAACACTGTGGGCGCGCGAATCATTTTCAAAGTTGCTTAATGGTTGACGCGCGATTTAAATTCAAAGTTAATCATGCCAGGAGCAGAGCTCACAATCATAGACAGGTGTACCATTAGCTGGGAAAATCATTCTCATGTGTGGTAACTACCTGAAGGCGGGACGCGCGCGAACTTGCGAATCGACCATCAAGTTGAACCCGCTTTGGAAATTGGTAAATAAGTTTACACTCACCAAGAACATGCCCGTCGATGAAGGTGAGGACGAGTTTGCGCAATATTTGCTTTCTGTCGGAAACGGCAATGCTCGAACCGACTAGATCACACTTCCGACAGACTTCCTCAAAGTGTGATCTATTTCGTGTATGGTGACATCAACACAACACCAGCCGAGGGAACCATCGAGGAGCGCACCATCCTTGCACCCAAGAATGATGATTGCGCGCTAACCAATCAGCAGGTGCTTGACCTCCTGCCCGACGAACAAGAAGTCAAACATAGTGCTGATAAACTTGAGAGTGACGACATGCATGAGGAACTCCGCCTACCCGTCGAGTTTCTCAACAAGATTGAAGGGTCCGGATTGCCATGCCATGCCATCCCACTAAAGGTAAACGCGATCGTTCGTTTGATGAGGAATCTAAATACTAGCTAGGGTCGAATCAATGAAACACGCATCCGCGTCGCAAATATAAACCGCCACATTCTGGAATATGAGGTGCTGACTGGCTTCTCAAATGGCAAGCGCGTTCTCATCCGACGCATTAAGCTCTCACCCTCGGAAGGCATCTTCTCATTTAAAATGTCTCGCCTTCAATGTCCGGTTCAGCTTGCGTTTGCCATAACCATCAACAAGAGTCATGGTTAAAGCTTGAAGAAGGTAGGAGTGTACTTGCCGGCCCCCGTATTTACGCATGATCAGATGTATGTGGCCTTTTCACGATGCTGCACATTTGACGGACTCATGGTGTTTATCGTTGAGACAAACGATCAATCAGCTGATCAGGATGGGCGCATCACAACACAGAATGTATTTTTTGAAGAGATTCTGTGCATAAAAATTGTAATGTATTTTACTATTTTATTATCTACCTTCTACTACCATTTTATTATCCTTTTGTACATTTCTTATGAAATATTTAGATTAAAGTTTGCCTCAGCAATTGTGTGGTTTTCCGTTTTGAGATTTTAATATTTGGTTTGCCGTTTAAGATTTAAAAATTAACCACGTATATGAATTTACTTTATTTTTGATTAAAGTGCATCAAATTTACATCTTAAAAAATCTTCTTAACCATTTCTTAATCAAAAATTCAACAAAATGTATTCACGTGACTGATTATTCAGTCACAGGTCAGCTAGTTATTATCTAATATTCGAGATATTGAACTCAGAAACTATTCGTTGGCTCAATCCGTTAAATGTTACTCTATCATCCGATGTAACCCACTAACTCCTCTAAATCACCAGACTAAAGGTGATAGTTCGATCATAAAATAAATCACGTAAAATTTGTTAAAAATATTATCGAGGATGGGTTAATAATTAATATCATTTATTTGTCTTGGCACGAAAACCTTTCTGTTTTCAGATTATCATGAAAATACAACATTTTTACTCTCGGCCCCGAAAAGTATTTGTGTAGTTTTGACAGTAAATATCTTATGGGCTGAGAGTAAAAATGTGGTATTTTTCATGGCTTATAGTCAAAAATGTCACGATATGTGGAGATTTTTTGAGCTGAGGGTAGAAAATGTCATGATAGCAATAATTAGTGTATATATATAGTGCATTTTTAGGGGATGGAATTAGGGCTATCTTCACATACATCATTGCCTGTAATTTTCCATTACTATATGCAACTCAAAATTTTACAGTTTTTTGAAACTTTGATTTTAATTTTTTTTTATTATATGAAAAACAAATCAAATTTAATAAATTTGATAAAAATCCTGGGCTGACTAACTTCGCACAAGAGCAAATTAGTCATTGATATGTTAGTGCTGCCTGATTAAATATTTTTATTTTCTGGGATAGAATTCTGGTATAACTTCACATACGTCCATCCAGCAGGAATAATCATATTAATTCCGTGTCAAAATCATTGGAGTACTGTTCTTAACCTTGGGATGCTTTTTTCAGAAGCAAATGCCAACATTCATTTTTGGGGGAATCGGAGGTGTGGAGGGTTCCCGCTCGCAAAATATATCATTATGTTCCTTTTAACAAAATTGGCATCCGTTTTACTTCTATGTCAATTTAAAAATATACCCTTCCAGCAGTAAGGGATATATTTTTTTACGCTAGCATTAGATTCACTTTCTAAAACTTGCTTATTATGAAATTTTGATTTTCAGTTGTAGTTTGATTTAACTATTTCACTAGAAATAAATATAAAAGTTTTCTTTGATTACCACAATTTTACTGTCGTTGCTTATAGTGCAATTTTATTTGCGAATAGCTGATTTATATTTGCTATAAGAGCAAAATTTTAATCCGATATGTAAATTATTCAAATAATAAAAATTAATTTAATCTTTGAATTGGGTAAATGTTACAAATTCTGGCATAATTTTTCAAAAAAGTGCAAATTTTAATTTGTCCATTCAAGCCTATCAAAATTATTATTGACCGAAAAATAAATTTTGGACAAAATTATTACAATTCTGAAAGTATTGTATAAATACCATTTTTTGAAGCAGAATAATCATAAATTTAAAAAAGGTTGGAAGTACAGTCATTCCGCATCTAAAATCACTAAATGCTACAAGCAGTTTAGGTTCAAGGGGTTAATCGATACGTTAATTTTGAATGTCTCCCCTGAACATGCTGTACGTATCCATTGATAGACTCATAGGTCTGTTTATGTGGGCCTTAACCTATTCCATCCTTTCATATATATCCAATTTCACAAGTGTAATTGAACATTTTCTTCCGCGTTTGCCACTTACAAAATTAACTAACATAAATTGCACTTGAAAAAAATCATTGACCTATAAGACTTGGATGTTATCACACCACACAGCAAAGGTTATACCCAAACAACTTTTAATTCAGTTTTCCAATTGTATATCATGAAACCTGTATGGAACTAGTTTCTAGAAACTACATCTCACAAATTAAACGTCTGACAATGTCAAAGCAAACGATTAGTCAAATAATGCGACACGATCGCCCAAACCAGAAAAAGCCCCACCTAAACCTGTCGAACAGAAACCATTAAATGCTGATTGCACCCAACTTTCGCACTCAATCTATAATTTTTTCTAATAATAAATTATTCAAAAAACTTTCAAAGTGATAATTTGGTACAAAATAGTTTAACGCTAACCATATTATCGATATATGTATATAAAGCTAAGACCTTGATAAGAACAACTTTTCAATTTTATTTAAATTTAAAGCAATTTTGTGCTGTTCAATATATATTTTAATATTAAAAAACCGGAAAACTGTTCAAATTCCTATAAACAACAACAGACAGTTGTTTTATTAGGAATAGATCCAGAATCCTCAAAAATATTTATGTGATGTATGAGGTAAACGAAATGGGTGTCAATAAGCCGGATCTCTGCGCACGCACACACGAAACTAAAATTTTTAAATTAAACAAAGCAAAAATTTTTGCGACAATAACCAACCTTGACAAGAACACAAGCGCAAATTATATTAACAACTTTTTTGTTTACTGTTTTATCCAGCCGAGGTTTAATGCTGTTTTAGATTTGCGGATAAAATTGCACACACTTAATAAATGTATCTATATAAAAAAGTCGGTGGGGGAGGGAAGGTGTCGCACCAAAATATCTATACAATGATCGATTGAGAATTTGAAAAATGTTTCTACCGCATGTTTTACGTCAAAACTGTATAATCGGAATATAAATTTGCGCATATTTAATCGTCGATCTAATAAGATTTATGCGGCAATAAATAGAATTTTAGGTGTGGTACCGAAAAGTGATTGTATATTATTGACTTAATTGTATTTACAAAAGACTTATATAAAATTTAATGAGCGACAAACCCGCGCAGATATTACATGGCGGATATTTCATAAACACAAAAAATTGTTATAATTTCCCGTTTCGAAACTTAAAAAGTATCTGAACATCTTCAGCGTTGCGAACGACCTTGATTAACATTTTTGTTTAGCTCATTAAAATTTATTGACTTTTCATTTTTTGGTACCTAGGCACACAAAAAATGAATTAATTAATGACTGAAATGATCTATAAAAAATGTATTTTGGTTTTTTTTCTTAATACTTAATGATCATGATCGTTGAATATTTATATTTAACATTTCGGATTTCGGAACAACAACAAATATGACGACGCCATGACATATTATATCTTGTACATACATGATAATCTGACCAAATTGTTAACATTGACTTGATTTAACAGCAATCAAAAACGTCTTTTAAAATTTATGTCTTCATATATATGTATATATATTTTTTATTATCTTCTTCCATCCATCCAAAGCCGCCGCAACAACAGCAACAACAAGAACAATAAACTGATTTTCAAGATCACTGACCCAAATTTAACGCTGAATACCGCGCTCGCGCGCGCGAACATAAACAAAAAATAAACAAACATTCAATTTGCACATCACAAAATAATGAGTTTTTTTTTTATAAATCTTTCACTTTTCTAATAACGATTTATATTTTGTTTGTGTTCCATCACACACGGTAAAAGTGAAAATCGGATCAATTCTCAACAAAATACATATATGTAAAAAAAAAATATTAAATTAAGAACGTTCATGCGGATAAATTAAAATTTAGCGCGCGCAAGCGAACGGCGATCTTCTACAATAAAATCGAAAGGTATAGCGAACGCAATATTATGTTGTGAATGCTAATAAGTGACGTGCGTATCATTCGAAAGAACATTGACTAAATGGCCGTCACCTGTTCCAGATCCTATATATACATTATAACTTTCAGACCATTACGTAAAAATTATATTTTCACTTACAAAATTTCGTCTATACAAAACATGTTCACAGGTACAAAATTAAATAAACAAAAGAAATTTTTTTTTTTTTTTTTTGTGTGGTTGCTATTTTGGTTGCGTTCGTAACAATATTCGTTATGTTGTAGGATGATTGTTGTCAATTGTACGCATGTAACATAAATTATGCGACGCTTATTTACATGCACTAGATAACATGTTAATTTTTTAAGTACACACAGCAGACAGCACAAATTTTCTAATTATGTCTACAAATATACACGCAGCGATGTTGTTAGCTGATATAATGGAAGTCATAAATAAAATTTGTTGACACTTTCTCATTAGTAAAAATTAAGTGACAAAAATGTATTTACCGTTTGCAACCAAATAATGAACAAATAAAACATACAAAAAACTTTTTATTTTATCTTTACTTAAACGTTTTAAAGTATTAAATTTAAGTTGATTAAAATTGATTACTAGGAAGCTGAAATAAATGTAAAGCCTTTAAAATTTTAAGTTTCAAATGCTAAATGTCATCGTATGTCATGTTTATAGATATTAAGTAATAAACGGCCGCCAAAATTCTACTCAGCTTGGGCTTAATGATGTATGTGAAGATAGCCCAAATTCCATCCCCGAAAAATGCGATGGTAACACTAATAATTGCTATCATGACATTTTTTTTACTCTCAGCCCAAAAAATCACGACATTTTTACTCTCAGCCCCGAAAATTTACTGTCATGACAGCTAAAACTATCATGACACAAACATTTTTCTGGGCTGAGAGTAAAAATATTGCATTTTGGTGAAGGAGGAATATTTAAAGTAATTTTTGATTTTCGCTGTCAGAATATTTTTTGGATAGTAGAATTAAATTGTTTATTGTTCATTTATGCGTTTTATAACTTTTTATTGTTCTTATTAAACTCTTAACATTTTTATTTATTATTTAGCTGTTATTCGGAAATATTTATACCCGAATTTAGATTTATTGCTATAATTATTAGTTAAATGTCGCAATAGTATACATAAACTTGTATAGTATTGCCATAAGCAAAGCGATTTTCGGGGATAGAAATTTGGGCTATCTTCACAAAGGTGGCTTAATGCTTCAACTTTGAATTTGAAGCGTTAACACAAACTGGGAAGCAATAATGAACGGTTTGTATCTTGTCGTATGTTCAAAAGCTCGAACATAGTTTCAGTTGCTACAATAATACTTTATATTAAATACTGTACGTTGGATTTGTATACAGGGTCACGAAACTATCATGTTTTCGCTTGAGAAGCGTTTCGAGATATTGAAAACTTATTTTCAAAGTCAGTATTGTGTAGCTGAAACCGTGTGACTTTTGAAAAGAAATATGGGTCGTGAAAGAGCGCCAAGCGGAACCGCTGTATTGACTTCGGTGAAGAAAATTCGTAACAAAGGCTTGATATTAGATGAGAGAAGTGGTCCCCGAGCTCAGACAGTACACACACTCAAGAATAGTGCTGATGTGATCCATAGTGCAGGACAGAATCCTCAACTCGACGCCAATTACAACAGCTTGCCATTACACACACCAGCTTGAGGATAATACTGCACAGCGACCTCGGATTATTCGCCTACAAAGTCCAGATCACTCAGCAGTTGAAAGGTGGGTGCTGACTCCCATCTAGAAAACTTGGACAAACAATCAATGCAAGATTATGAGATGTTTATGAGCTCTTGAAATTCGCAAAACAAATATTTTGAGCTCGTTTAGGTTGACAGGAAATTAAATAAATGTAGTGGTGGCGGATTCATTGTTAACTCAGTCCTGAAACCACTAAACACAGATTATTTTGACTAAATATTTATTTGTTCTATATAAGTTCCAATTTTAAGCTCACAAATTGTTTTAAAATTGCAAAAATTAAATGTTTCAAACTCAGTTCGAATGCTTAACATCAATTTCTCAACTTCAACTGACATTTTTTTTTTAAATTGCAAAAATTAATCGTTTCAATTCGAATACAATTTGTGAACTCACGATATACGTACAGTTCGATTTTTGAGCTGATATACCCCTTATCACGAATACCATCCCGAATTTCTCAAGTACAAACGACAAATTCTTTTAAAATTACAAAAATTAACCATTTTGTAGGTGTCACACAACGGCAATTTAACAAAACACAACGGTCAAAATGACATGCAGTCATAGTATAATACTATATACATAGACCGGTAATGTACCTTTTCTCCATTCTATTAGTCTATTTCATGCGTGGACAGTTAGGACGAGATGCGTATATAAAACTCTATTTATATCTCTGTCTTTCATTTCCTTATCATCCATAACTAAAAGCTTTTAGTCTGGTTATTTGTCTTTCAAAATAAAATTATTTGAAAATGTATCGAAAAAAAAATTATTTGTTGTGGATGATATGAATTATGCACGATAGATTCCGCCAGTCCGCGTATCCAAAACGTTTTCAGTTACGTATGTGGAAACAAAATGGCGCACATTATTTTTTATTTAGCATTGAAGATGAAACTCAAAATCTTAATACAGATCTGATGATAAAAGAAGACGAAGCAAATAGTAATTTGGAACCGAATGTTTTTAAGTGGACGAATTTGCTTACTTTCACCCTCGCTAATTGCAGCAACGAAATATTTTCAATTATAAATTTTAAAAAATTGTTGGAAATGTATTGCTCAGGAAGTGGGAAAATTTTCGCGAGTAAAGATAGTTAAAATCAATTTAATAATCAAAAATTGTATTTGTGACGTAAGTTGATGACATTTAATGGTGGAAAATAATTTCTTTTAAATGTTGTCCGCGACTGGCTCTTACATGATCCATTCTATGGGTCCAATTTTCGAGCACTCGTCAGATGAAAAGATCTGATGTTCTATTTAAAATTTTCTTCGATGGTTTGGCCTGCTGTGTTTTGCGTTGCACCATTCTGTAGAAACCACAAGTCGGCTACACCAATATCTTGCATTTTTGGCAATAAAAATTCATTGATCATTGCTCTGTAGTTTGCGCCATTGACGTTTACACGCTGTTCTTTTGCATTTAAAAAAAAATATGGTACGATGCATTTTTCAGCATGCATTGGAAGCTCTTATATCTCTTCTGGCTGTTCCTCAGCCTATGACAATTTTGTTTGTTGACGTATTCATTCAGCCAAAAATGAGCTTCATCGCTGAACACAATTTTTCGATAAAAAACGGATCAATTTGGAGCTGTCCCAACGCCCATAAACCAAATCGATGACGCAAAGAAAGGTTAGCCTGCTTCAATTCTTGAACAAGCTGTATTTTGTATGCTTTCAAACCAAGATCTCTCTTCAAAATACGCCACACTGTGCCACATGAAAGACCCGCAGAGTAAGAGAACGGCGACGAATTGATTGATTGCGGTCTTCACGTACACTTTCAGCTACAGCTGCGATATTTACATTAGATCGATTTGTAAAATAATGAAAAAGTGGTTCAAAATGTATTAATTGTTTCGCTAATAGTACTAATTTTTCACAGAACAATGATTTTTGAAATAAATTTCCACAATTTGTAAATGTCATATGAACATGACCGTTGTCACGCATGAATCCCAATGAGAATTAAAAATACCTAAATGTTTCTTCATTTGCCAAATACCGCACAGTGACCATTAATTGTTTATGTAATTTCAGGCCTTCTTACGGTTACATGTATTCTCAAATGACTCGATGCATACGGAAACGGAGTTTGAACTTGCCCTGCATGAGCATCATTGGTATACTTTCCTCCGCATAATTTACAATATTTACGGTTACTACACTCTTTTCATTTTCCCGTAAATCGTCAAACAATATCATTGCTGCTCCTTGCAATAATGCGATAACACGCTGTTTCTTGAGGCCAGTTATTTTATTACAATAAATAAAATTGCTAAGCATAATCACCATGTGGAAATAATTGAATCAATTGATTTGATCATTTAGAAACCAGATGACAGTTGGCCTCATTTATAGATTTAAATAAGTAATTAAGTAACTTTAAATAGCAGTAGCTTCTTACTATGGAAATTTTACAACAATGCCATACGTTCCATTCTAACCAGAATAATTGTATTCCAAGTTTTTGTTGGAATAGGAATAAAATTATTCTACGCAAAGTTATTATATTGACCACTAGAGCAACTTTTTCGGAAATTATAATTTTATTGGTTGGCGTTTTAATAAGAAATGACATAAATCAACGATACAAAAAATGAACTCCGATGCTTAATTAATTTGAAAAATAAGCCGTATTTATGTCGAAAATGCATTTTATATTTTCATAAATATTTGTTATGACATAAAAGTAAATCGTATGCTCTGTTTGATTATATTAAATTTTTGTACCAGCTGATTATATTATAATATAATTTTTTATTATATTTTTTATAAAAAAAATCGCTTGGTTGTAACTTTAGGCACTAATTTCATTCCTATTCGAATAGGAATAATATTTCCCTAAGTAAGACCACATTTGTCTAGAATGCAATTCTAATTGGGAAATCGATTTTCCATCAAAAATACATCGCATGCTTTGTTTGCTTTTATTTCATTCAAGTATTCAGTTGGGTAAAAATTATAAAAAATATCACGATATTTTTATCAGGGTGTCGACATGTAACTATCACTATTTTCGCTTCGACGAAAAAACCGTGCTACTTTGATGAAAATTTAAAATTTTACATGAAACAAAAAAAATATTGTTGCTTCGAAAATACCTGCCGTGTTTTAATATTGGAGCACTATCCGGAGCCAAATGGCAATTTTCTATTGAAACTGCAGCTATTATTCACTGGTGTCGCTGTATTATAAAAATTAAAACTAAATTCATCAATAAAACAAACATTTATCACCTGAAATATATTAATTGACATTTATTTTGACATGACGTTATAAACAAGAATTCATTTTGCTGTGTTTTCATTTTGCTGTTAATTTTTATTGTAAGATTTAGTTTCTAATGGTTTCAGGGGTTTACAAAAATAAAAGCCTTTACAATCTTTCCATTGAAATGGATAGCGCTCCCGATAGCGGCTCCCGATAAATAAGAGAGCAAGATATTTTTTTTATCGATTTTTACCTAAAAAGTTGAATGAAAAATCTTAGTTTAGAGTTAAATAAATTAATTATATGCAATAATAGCGCGCTAAATATAAGTTTTGACATAGAAAATTGGCTGCTCCGGATACAGCTATCGGGCGCTAATAAAAAAACACAGCAACCGTTATTCTATCGAAAATGCATCGAAGCGAAAATAGTGATAGTTGCAACATGTCGACCCAGCTTTTGCCATAAAACGCACTCATTTATCACAGAAAAAGACAAGATTATTTTTGATTCTGGCTGTCAAAATTTGTGTGCATCTTATTTGTTTTGCGTTATTGTTCAAGTACTACCTAAGATCACGAGCTAACAGCCCCTCATATCGGTAATAACATCGATTCGTGAAAAAATCGATTATACCACCTTCTATCCAGAATTTTTTAAGCCTAAAGATATTTATTTACTGTTTGGCGCAGAATTCTAACAAATAGAGTTGTTTTGGGTAATTGAAAATCTCCCACATTTAAGGGTCTCACTATTCATTGATTCCTTAGTCTAGAACGACGTTTCACCTAGTTACAAAAAATTTATTGAAGAATACAGAATCCTAAAAGGAAATTCGAATAACGCATGACGACCATAGACTTCCATTGATTTTGTAGAGAAACTCGCCAGCCGAAGCAACAAAGGCAGCTCAGCTGTCGCAGCAGATGACATTCGTACAGAAACAAATTCAATAGAAACTGCAAAGCAGTTGCAAATGTCCATAAATCCACTATACTGCATTCTGCGGTATAGAACTAAAGAAATGGTGTGCGATCTGAGAGATTATTAAAACAATTGTTTGAAAATTGATGAGAATGATTTGGTCAAAACGCTCGGACTGTTTTGCTTTGTGTTTTGTTTTGGCTGTCATGAGTTTTCCAATGCAAGTGAGCGACCATATAGTGCAGCAATCTGGTATTTGTCAAGCTACTTTGCTCCAATTCACGGGTATAGCTCCATTTCAAAGGACAACAATTCCCCGATTAGAATGGTATAGAGGTGCTCCTTCTAAGCTAGTGCACAGAATACGGAGCAGTACCTAAATTTTAATGTTGGTTAGATTCATCCATTACTTCTCGCTGAATAAAATCCTGCACATCTAAGTGGAAAACAATACCCATTGCGCGTACCCATTGCTCAAGAAAAATCAAGAAGGAAAATCTGGCTACACGTAACCATGGGTCAGGCATTCATTACCATCGTCAGACTGGTAATTACATAAAGGGAATGTTTTGGAGTTGAGCACGATGGCTTAGAAAATGTACAGTTCAACGTATTTATCCGTATTTATTCTTGGATGAAAATCACACCACTCGGGTTGGAGGCCACCTACATCACTGCATACGCACCAATTTACAATAACTTTACTTATACTACAGGAAATTTCTGCATGCTTGAAGATTTATCAGAGAACGCAAAGAAGGTTCTCGAATGGATTATTTGCAGTCGCAAAGTGTAACTGCATCGCCACCATTCTACACAATGGATGTGAACTTCGCACCACCTATCTGAAAATCAGCTCTTCTAAAATTGGCCTCTGACTTCAGCTCACAAGCTTAGACTCTGTATAAGCATATGTGCTCCCTGACAATGGCACAAATGTTGTGGGGAGCAATTCAGAGCTGTGGTGCCATTATGCATTTCTTACATCCCAACAAATAAGAAAAGACTTTCAATCAATGTATGAAGACAACCAAGCGGACTGAAGATTCACGCCGGCATCCACCCTTCACTTTGATGGACTTCATGAGGCAGGAGTAAAACTGGCAAAATTCTATCTGTATGATGAATCAAGTGGAGTTGATCAAACAAGTGGAGGCTGTCCTAAACTCTCGACCAGTAAGACCACTTACAATCAGCCTCGATGATATCGATTCTTTAACTCGATTGTTTAGCTAGTATACATGAAGTTGGTCATTGAGTTACCCAACTAAAACCATTTAATACTAACAATGTTCCACTACCGGTCCCTTGCTACGAATTTTGGTCTTCTAGGTGTGCTGATGACATTTAAATTCAAATTTATATGACCACTATCAGCCATTTCCGGAAATTGTGATTCAGATCTTGTTATTAAATTTGTCATTGAGTCTCCTATCTAAATCCACCTAGCTATAATGCACGATTTCGGATTTATTGCTACGAATTTTGATCTTCTAACAGTACTGATGTCATTTTTACTCAAATTTGGATTTCCAGTGGATCGAATAATTGCCATTCCCGATGATCGTGATTCAGGTCTGGGTAATAAATGAAGTTGGTCATTAAGCAACCAGCTAAAACCATTTAGAGTTAATAATGCACGACTTCGTATTTTAAGCCACGATCTTCTAGGTGTACTGATGTCATTTAAGCCCAAATTGAGATGACAGGTCTGGCTAGTACATGAAGTTGGTCATTGAGTCACCTAACATAAACTACTTAGTGCACGGCTTCAGGTTTTTGCTACAAAGTATTATTTTCTAGGTGTTCTTATATTATTTCAACTCAAGTTTGAAATTTAACATTTAAAATTTTTAGCAAAATTTTATTGTAATCATTTTAAAGTTCTTTTAAATGTTTAAATAAAAATATCTTGATTTCTTCACATCCATGGTTGAATTTGCTTATTAATTTGTATTTTAGAAAATATTATAATTTATTTTATTTATATTGAGGTTTGAGTTATTTTCTAAACACAATTCAAACGTATAACATTGTACTATAATTTCCAATAAGATTTTATTTTCATATTTGACTGTGGCATGACAGTGTAATACTCGTACAACCATAACATTTATGGAAAGTCTGGAATAATGCTCATTTGTATTGATAAGTGAAATCGTGAGCTATCGATTTTATTTTTGAGGTAAAGAAGCTCGCTAAATTCTATGCTCAAAGTGCAGGGAAAAATTGACTTTACTAGAGCTGCTTCCCAACTTTAAACTACCAGAACACATTCGGCAAAACATTATGCGAGACTATGGAAGCTTAAGACACTAAATTATGCCTTATTAAAATTTTAAGTTCCATTCATTCCAACTAAAACTATGCGTTGTGATAGTTTTAGAAAAGTTAGCAAATCCCATATCAAAAAGGTTTTAATACTCTTACGATTTTTTTCCACACGTGTACGTATACCGATCCAATTAGATTATTTATTTTCTCATCAGATTTTGATTGATTTCGTATGTGTTAGTGAATGGAGTACACTCTTATGAGTCACAAAGTTTAATAATTATTTTATGTAAATATATTTTCAAACTTGCAAACCTTTTAATTGATAGTCTAAATCTAAACTACAACCATTTTAGTACAATTATTAATAAATATTCCCATGCGAGTTCTGATTTGATTTATTATTACTAATTTAAGAAAAATTTCGAGCCCGTGAAGCTTTTAACAAAAAATAATAAGTATCGTATAAGTGCAGGGGCTCCAATCGGAAAATATGGTTGGAAAACAGAATTCTTATTGGATTCAAATAGATTCCAATAGCCGCCATATTGAATTGTTTTAGTATTGGCAATTTGCACTGTTAATATTTTATGCATATTAGTGAAAATTTCCACCAACGGAGTGATGTCGCAGTGATACCTTTTATTTTTAAAAATCGATGGTATTGCTTGCTGAATGGCTCGTAGCACCACCTTGCTGAAATCAAATATCATTGATATTGATGTTTTCCATGTTTTCGAACAAATAATCACTAATCATCGATCTGCTTGCCCATTTCGGAAAAAATAAGGACCACACCACCAGCGCGTGAAAAGTACACGATAAAGTTAATTATTCTGGATGCAATGAACTTTGATGAATGACTTCTGGATTGTTTTCGCTCCATATTTTGCAATTTTTCTCGTTGACATAGCCGTTTAACCAGAAATGAGCCTCATCACAAAACATAATTTTCCAGTAAAAATGTTCATCAAGATGGATTCAGTGTTGCGTTTTTTCGTTCCTCACTTCCTTCTGAAACCTTTTTAAACCAATTTCATTGGTTAAAGATGACGTTTTTTTTCCTTCTGTTTTTTTTCAGCAACTTGGATTAATTTAAAGAAAATTTAGAAGGAAGGAAGGAACGAACGAACACAGCACTGAATCCGCCTTTATTCTCCAATTTGTGTAAGGCAAAATTAGCAAATAAATGATGCTTATTGTTGTGAACGTCAAGGAATTGATAACTTTCGATCCTCTCGTACACTCTCTTCTACGGCATCAATGTTTTCCTCACTTCGTACATTTTTTTGTCTTATTGGTACTTTTACATCATGCAAGTAATAATTACTTTCAAATCTATCAACAATTTGACGAATAGTACGTTCAAGAGGACGATTAAATTCACCATCAAAACACGAAGCGCACGATAAATGAGCAACGTTTTAATCAAATGTAAACGCAGATTCATTGAAAATGGAATAACCTTTCATAATTAATTTAAAAAAATTGCATTTGAGCATCTTTTTTTTTTTGATTTTTTGTCTGGAAAAACGGCAAGGGTTGGCCTTGATAACTTTGATGAAAACAATAAAATTGTGTTCGCCTGAAATTGATTGGATTTGATCAATATGGCTTATAGCCGGTTGTACAGAAAAATGACTAACGGCCGGTTAGTTGTGCGCCTGATAAATATGAAATCTGGTTTTGCAGTCAGAAAAAAAATCAACGCAAACTTGGTTAAATATATTTTATTCCGTAGGAAACATTTAGCCTGCGTATAAATATTTGAATGGCCAATTTTTATTGAATAACTTTTTAACTAATCGTTAAATATTCCATAAAATTACCGTAACATTATTAATAACATTAGAACAAAATATACTACTAATTCATCGTTACTTTAATATTCGGTCAAAATCAAAAAATCGGTTATTAAAGTAAAAAAATTTAAATTAATATTTTGTGGGATATCCTTTCTGCTTCACAACGTGATGTAAGTGTTTTGGCATATTCTCAAATAAAAAATTTTGCAATAATCTTTGCTGATTTTTCAGACCACTCCTGTTCTAGTCTCTTTTTTAAAGCAACTACTGAAGTAATCGAGGTCTTTTGAATTTGTCGGTCTAGAGTCCCGTATATTTTCGATGGGATTCAAGTCAGGTGGTTGGGGGGGGGGGGGGGATTTTTATCACTTTTGGACAATTATATAATAGCCATTCTCGAACCAAATAGGACTTATGTTTAGGATCGCTTTTCTTTAAATTTTTTCTTAGAATGTCTAAAATCATTTCATTATTGAAGTTTCAATTTATAAAATCTAATTCCAAAACCCCATTAGCTGATATACATCCCCAATACATGATACTCCGCATATCCCCTACTACATGTCCACCACTATATTTTAAAGTTGGAGTAATATTAAATGGTTTGAACTCCTCATTACACCTGCGCCACACCATATTCCGTCCATCTGATAAAAATAGATTATTTTTGCTCCTATCAACAAATATTACGTGTTCCAGAAACTGGAATCTTTCTCAATATATTCCTTGGCGAAATGGATTCGAGTTTTTTTCTGATTCGTTGATTTAAAAATGGTTTTTTTCTGGCTACGCGGATTTTTTTTTTGATTTTTTTGATATCCATCGTTCATTACTTTCTGTTAATTTTTTTGGTTGGCCTTTTTGCTATTTCAAAATAATTCTCCCTTCATTTTTATATCGCCGAACGATATTGCTAACTGTATCTTTTTGGTGTATTCAGCCATCCTGCAATTTCCGCATACGTATGACCTTTAGCATAATGGCAAACTATTAACTTTCGTTGCGCCAATTTTGAATATTTTCCTTTAAGGCCCATAAAAATTTTATTTTACAATATCACGGCCAACAGAGGAGAACTAAATAATAATTAACAAAATCCTTCAAAATATCAAAGCACTGTTATTTCACAAATAAATGCATGCACAATGGAAAAAACCGAATATTAAAGTAACGTTAAAATAGTAGTCTATTTCGTTTTAATTTTTTTATTACAATCCTTATTTATTTATTTCATACGAAACTATTTAAATTTAATTGAAAAATAATAAAATTTAAATTTTTGAAAAAGAAAAATTAACATTTTTGCTATTTTAATAACAAAAGGTCTGAAGATTATGGAAACCCTGAAGATTATAAATAACCGAATATTAAAGTTACTCACTGTATATTAGCTAGTTCTATTACGTGGAAAAAAAATTATACAAAATATGTTTTCTGCAACCCCCCCCCCCCCCCCACGATGGTTTCATCCTGCGTACGCGCCTGATGACAGCTGTCAAAAATAATATTCAATAATGACACTTTTATAGGTTATCCACCTATATGAGAAAGAAATAGTTAATGGGCCAATAACAAGCCACCCGATGATTTTTTGAAGAATCCGGCATTATGCCTTTGGATATCTATTATATTAATACGCTTAATTTTTTCAAACTCAACCCTAAAATGACCCCTAAACATAATCCGATCCGTGTAAATTCTTCAGGCTAGGTCGACATAAATATAGCGGTGTGCCTTTGCTAGAAAAATCGGTAAAATTCCACCGGGAAGTACCTGAAACGGGTACCTCGGCCGCCTTAAATGAGGTTTAATAATCATATTTTCATTTCGGATAATGACTAATGAGTCATTAATTCATTGATCCTAAACCAGCCGTGCAATTTTTTCCTTGTCACTACCGGGAATTGAACCCGAGACCTCCGGGGCGGATACAAATGAATACTCCAAATTAATTAAATTCAATCAAAATGAAATATATTTTAATTACATTGAAATGAATGTAATTCACGTCGTGGCAGCTAGGATTTCGTTTTATTGAATTGATTCGAAATGATTCGCGTAGCATTGTTGCACTACTTTCTTTTAAACTATTTCCTGAGTAGGTTGCAATAGGGTCGATTCCCTTCAGTAAAACATCTTGTGATATACGACATTTTTTGTTTTATTGTCAGGTGCGAGAACGAACAAAGCGGATGGTTTGCCGACACGTGAACATGCTATGTACAATTGGCCGTGAGAGAAACATTCATTTTCTCGATTCAGGCCACAAACACTCAAGGATGGGCCTTATGATTTGTTGATCGTCATGGCGAATGCAAGACGAATCGGAAATTGAATCCGTTTAAATTCGAATGGCATATCGGTTGGGATCATCAGAATTCTCGGAATGAGAACTTCCTCACCTTAGAACTTTCCTTGAGATTTCTCAAAATAAAACGCGTTCCGTTATATAGTTTTGGTTGATTCAGGTTTCGTAGCATGATGATTACCGGCAACACACCAACTTTCAGTTGTAAATTGTGCGGGGGCAAGCCAGTCAGATCCAATGAGTTTAAAAATTCAGTTGGACAGTCGCTTGATTCGTCTTTGTTTGTCACACAGTCGATAGATTTGAAGGAATGAAGTGGACCGACGATTAGATTTTGAATTGTGAAATTTAGTAATATTGTTCGGGGACACTTTGTTGATGATCTCGTCCTTCGTTGAGACAAAATTGCAAAAGATCTGAGGAAACGAAATCAATCCATTCGATTCGTCGACCGGAACACGGCCATTACCGATAGTCAGCAATTGCTTGGAGAAATCTTCGGCAGATGGATCGTTTAACAACAGACAATCAAATCAAATTTTTCGTTCGAGCTAAAAAATGAAAACAAAATATATTTCTGACAATTCCAATGTCATCGTTGTATCTGTCATTTTTCGTTAAACGTATACGTTTACGGAAAAAAACAAAATATTTTTGGTTGTTTGCGGCTATTTACAGAAAATGAACTCGCAGTTTAAATTTTTACGTTTACATAGAATGAAATCTCTGTTAGGTTGTCTCTGGTTTAACAATGCAACTCGCATGTTGGTCGTCAGCAGAAGTTTCATCACATAGCGCCAAGCAAAGTCGATGATTTGAGGCAAGCGTTTATTTCACCGACAGCGGTCAATTTTGGAATCACTGGTATTTTTTGACGGTAATCGCCGAACAGTTGAATCATGGCGCCTCCAAAACATCTTGAGGCGTAGATCTTTCATAGTACGATTGAATGCTTCAAATGCGCATTTGTACGCAATTGTACATTCATAATCGATGATGATTTTACTTGCTACCAAAACTTTCGCCATTGCTGAGTGTTTCGCAATGTTGCAAGTCGGGTTTTCAGCCGATTGAAAGTCTAACGACAATTTCAACGCTGAGCAAATGCTACAGCAATATCGGATCCCGCACTAACAGTGGCCAAAATCAATGACATGAGGCTTCCACCGGGCGCATCGAAGAAAAATAATCCACCATTTCCATCATGAATTATATAGCTAAAATTGGATAAAAAATAAAATGGAAATGTGCATGCAGCCTACAGTCGGATTCGTATCCAGTACCTTGCGGTGCAACCGCCGAAGCTTTAACCATTGCACCACTCGTCACATAGAAACTACACCTACAAAAATCAAATAAAGAAAGGTTTTTTATTAGATTTTTGGGGAGACGAACAAAATAAAAAAAACAAAATGTACTAAATATATGAGAAAATGAATTTTCTTGATAACTTTTTTTTTTGTGAATTTTTCCAATGTTTTAATAGTTATTATGCTATTCGGAACGGAGTCAAATCCAACAAAAGAAAGATCATAAAAATCGGTCCAGCCGTTCTTCAGTTATAAATGGTGTAACTAACCCGACTTTGTTTTATATATATAGATTGAATCTATGATCATGCGCATTACACCGTGACAATGACAAAATTTATTAAAATTGCCGATGTTTTTGTCATAACACTGTGATGACAAAATGAGTAGAAAATTTGTAATTGAATCTCAATTAAACAAAACAGAGAACATAAAATGATTTTACATACATTTTGGTGTTAATAGTTGTGAGTGTAAAAATACAATTTTGTCATGACACTCTATCTATTTATGATTTAAAAATTAAATCGCGACATCAAATTATATTTTTATGGAGTCGAAAATGCATGATACATGGCCGTGATGCGCCTGTCTGTCCACCTACCGAATCAACAAATAATTACATTCGGAGCAGGTAATGAAGTAGAAGCGTTGCCTGTAGCACAAACTGGCCGAACGAAACTTGAGTCATGGTTTCAACTCAACTTCAATGACCAAAACGCACTTCCTATATACTGACATTCCCCACCATTACGTTTACGTATGCGGTAAATGGCAACTTCGTCAAAGAGGTGGAGAGAAGGTTGTTGCACGTATGTATACAGTAAGCTTGAGAGATGAGGAGCGCTTCTTCCTGCGGCTGCTTTTGCTACATATTCGAGATTCCACCAGCTTTGAATTTGTACGAACATTTAATGGTTTTATTTAGAAAACCTTCAAAGAAGCTACAGCTGCACGGGGTCTGGTAAACGATGATGAATGGGATCACTGCTTAACAGAAACAGCAGTCTTTCAAATGCCAAGACAGCTTCAAGAGACTTTTGCTTATATTTGTTGCTTTTGTCAACCTTCAAAACCTCTTGATGTCTGGATGAAGTATGCAGATGTCTTGACTCTTTATTACAGCCGACACCATATTGAAAATGTAGCAAAAACTTTGGCTCTCCACGATATCAACATAATTCTTATTCAGCACGGACTTTTCTGCGCTATGATCGGCTTCCATCGAGAAGTCCCGTTGAAGAGCAAGTCTTCGATACAGTTCGAGAAACAAGCAGCATTAATAATTCAACTGCAAAACAAAAAGCAGTTGGATGCATTTCGGAAAACCACTGCTGCAGTGGATACTGAAAATGTCTCCAGCCGAAGTTGAGATTTGAATATTTGGTTTGGGCGCGTAAGTGGTCATGTAATCCCAAGCGCGCGCTTCCCGTTTGGGATTTGAATATTTGATTTGAGCGCGTAAGTGGTCATGAATCCCGAGCGTGCGCTTTCTGTTTGAGATATCAATATTTGACTTGGCACGTAAGTCATACTGTGTGCATTTGAGCGCGTGCTTGCCGTTTAAGATTTAAAAATTAAACGCGTATATGAATTTACTTTATTTTGATAAAAGTGCATCAAATTTACATCTTAAAAAATCTTTTAATCATTTCTTAACCAAAAATTCAATAAAATATATTCACGTGGCTGATTATTCAGTCACAGGTCAGCTAGTTTCAAAATTATTTAGCAAATTATTTTTGGAGCTGGCAAATTCAGCGGTTTTGGTTGGATTTACTTCAAGGCCGATATCAACCTTCGACAGAGTCGAACTTAATCTTAGATATACCTTTTTAAAATATTGTTAAGAATTTATCCATCGTTGAAAATATTTTTAAGCATCTCTATGATAATGAGAGAACAACTCGTTAATGTGTACCAAAAAAAAAAGTAATTGTACGCTAGCCTATAGTAATTTGTAAAAGTCGGAGTTTTATAAATAGTGAGTACCGTTTACTAAAAGTCGTTTAGTGAAATCGTACGTGGTTCGATTATTTAAAAGTAACCGGGTTAAATCTCTCAATTAAAGTACTTTGATATTATCATGAACTAATAATTAATTTCGTTAATTACACTTAAAGGCAGTGACTTAGCTCAAATATACCTATATAAAGTAAAATATCTCAAATTGAATGTAAGAAAAAGTTAAAATATTGATACGGCTTAAGATAAGTATAAATGTGTCTTTCGAGAATAATCTCATATTACATTAGGGTTAAACCTAATCGTATACCTTGCTATGTACATATTAGTATCAAGTATCAGGGCCGCGACCCTCTTCTAATCTCTTTATATGGATAAACGATTTTCAACACATTGATTGATTAATGCGCTTCAGATATGTGCGGTGATAAATCTATTAGTAGACCTCCAATTCAAAAATTTGTTGACTTACGAATTAAAATCAAAATTAAGCTACAATGAATAATAATCCAATAGATTTTATCTTTATTCATAATTTCACAACATATATATGAACAAAATATGATGTGCTAATAAATCATCGATTAGTATGTTGGGCAATGCGCACACCTGCGTGCGGTCTCACATATATGAAGATGGTGCGCATTATTTTGACAGACATGACATGGTTACGTCAACACGATTTAATTAAATATATAAATACGCAAAATTTAAACCACATTTTAATATTGTATGCTGGTAATATTCTTCTTATAAATCAAATCGGTGCGGTTCATAAAGGTCAAATAAAATTTAGAGCAGCTGGCCAAATATAGCACCTAAGATTCACTTGCCTATTTTGGCATCTCTGCTATATGATCCCGCATAATATTATTCTAATTGCGAATCCGGGTTGCGTCTGTCATCATAAAATGTGATGATCGATCATATAACAATTTGATCGCTACAGTTTTATGATCAAGTTTACCGCATATTTATTCAAACCACTAATTTGTTTATACCTCCAATGACATAATCGAATAAAAAATCAGTCAAAGTAAAATGACACATATATTAGAGACGAGGAACGATCATCACAAATGCCAACAGCCTTGCGCTATCTGTATAATGTAATCATGAGATAATCAGTGATCATCACCACACATTTTTTTTTATTCGAATTTAATTAAGGTGAAAACCCAAAATTCCATATCATTACCGCACGATTAGCGCAATGTCAATAACCATATACGTTAAATGGTCCCAGGTCAACTAAATTACCGTCGATCGATATATTTGTAAATTTTGTGATCGCCAAATAAAAATAAAATTTTGATCAATCAAGATCGCGATCGCGACCATATTCTTATACATATATTTAGCATTTGTGTCGTTTTGTATAAAGTTTATTGTCTTGTACACGATACCGTACCAAAACTATAATATACAGTAAACAAAATATTTATAAAAGTAAATTTGTGGAAGGCCTTGAGCAAAATGGAAAGTATAACTACTTTATTTTTTGCTCGTAATTTCTTGGCTTGGGTTTAATTACAAAAAAAATAAAATAGTTGTTCTCTGCGCGCTTACGTTATATAGTAAAATACTATTTTGAAATGAGAACAAAACTATTTTGTTAGATAAATAACATACAATTGCGGTACAGTTACAAATCAGCTGTGTGTGCTATATTGTGCGATCGTTTTTATTTGGTATATAAGATCATGATGAATATAAGATGATTCGACTTTTTTTTTATAAAATTTGTTACCTTTAATAGCGGATACAAAAATATTTTCAAGTTTATCCATAATTATACTTGAGAAGGAGTTGAAATGTTTTTTTTAAGTGCGCTTAAAGCCATTAAATGTAACCATCCTTGATCGTAGATATATATATATATATATATATATATATATATATATATATATACAGGTTGTCGCTATCGTCAATCCAGAAATAACAATACGATCATCGTTTTAATGTCATGTCTATAAAAAGACTTTTAAGCACTTCTATAGTGTATGTATTTCAATGAACGTCCATCTTCACCGAGAGACCTAATTAAAATATATATATTTCTATTGAAACGAATGCACTTAATCTCAGCTTATTACTTACGTTTATAGCTTTTTTTGTGTAGATGCAAAATGCAATCTTTTGCATCATAAAACGGTGTATAATTAAATGCGTTGCATAATGCTTGAGAATGAAGATGAATGAACAAGTTTTTTTTTGCGAGCGAACGAATCGTTGCTACAACTTTATTATATTATGTATGGTAAATCGGGGTATGTAAGTCAAAACGATTTTATGTATGTAAGTTATATTCATATGTGTGACGTATACATAAACTGGTAATTTTTGTATGAGGTATGTAATGCGGTTCCGGGAGGTGGTACATAATTCATTTACACATTATACAGGTTTACTCTATTACAGTGTCGCTTACTATACGTACGTCATGTAAATATTGACAGTTGGTATTTTTGGTTTGGTCATATAATTCTTGCCCCTGGTACTAATGTAGTTTTTTGTTTTGGATGTTTTTTTTTCTTAATCCTGATTCGTTTATTTTCCAGGTGCGTTTGATTTGTTGGTATATTTATCAAGAATATGTTAAAATTTTTTATATTGCTTCAGAAAGTACACCTTTATACAATCTAAATATTTATATCTAAACATTTTTTGTCTATCCGCATCAGTTGCGATTCGGGGCTGGACGCCGATTTAATTGTAAACTTTACAAGTTTGTACATATAAAGCACAAGCATGTCTTTAAAGCTAGCATAACCCATTCATCAAAAAATGGATAGCAGTTCAGGGGCACACAGGCGGCCGATTCCAAAAGGCGGCCAAAAACGGTGGTTCAAAAATAAGCGATTATATACTGCAGTTTATTATTAAATCTAGATATGTTCCTATAATATTGGATTGCACACGAGGCGTAAGCCAGGCCACACTGAACACCGCTTTGTTTTACTAGATATAAAAAAGGTGAAATTCAGGAGGATTTTCTTGGGTTCAGCTCTATAATAAATACGACCGACGACGGCTTAAATCAATTTATTACTGAAAACTATTAGACCTAAATTTATTTTGAACATGCATGGCCAGAGGGGGTATGATATGATGCGAATAGGCGATTTTTTTAAATGACGAAATTTTAAATGGCAGATTAGGTCATGTAAATCAATTGAGCTTGATTTGCGTTCGAAAGTAGATTTTGAACCTTACCGATGTGAAGTTCCTAGTTGGGTTAGTGGAAGTGTCTTTTATTACCTGTACAAATGTTAAGAACATTCTACGGCGTTGAAAATAAATATGATGATTTGTGTACTAAAAGGCAATTAACGAGCAGTTGTCATTTGTTGTTGGACTCATTCAAGTGTCTTATAGACTCTAGCAATTAATTCTTCGTTACACAATAGACACCCATAAATCGTGTGTGGGTATCTGTAGCAGGGAATCTTCCGATTTTCAAAATGAAACTTTGCATGCCGATTAAGCCCAATTTGTGCTTATTTCGCCTGAAAGACGAAACAAATAAAAACCAGTTGCTAGAAAAAAACAGAAATAATTTAAGCCTAATTTTAAAACTTTCCAAACGCGGCTACACTGACAAAATTTGTGTTTATCATAGAATAATGATTTTCGTAAATTTTCATTCATAATTTGTGGAAAAACAAAAGAGCCCCTAAAAGATACTATATTAAACAAATAAACTACAGAGGTATACCGTTCAATAATATTTTTGTTGAACAACAAATTAAAAAATAAAAATAACATATTATGAAATCCAAGAATAAGCAAGTCAGATAGCATATTCCTGTCACGCAAATTATAATGGTTGAATTTGTGCTAATCAAGAATTGGCTCAAGCCCATTGCACAATAAAGACCGTTGAATGAACGATTAAAAAAGTGTTCTATAATCCAATGTACTTGGCACTTCTGATTGCATATTGTGATGGCAATAAACTTACCTGATAGGAATATTCAATCAAAAGTTAAAATTTCAATGGTTTCTAGAACACTTTTTGTTAGAAAATTGTTCATTCAACTGTCGTTGTTGTTCAATGGAATTGGGCCATTTCTAGAATAGCACAAATTCAGCCACTACATTTTTTGGATGGCAATGAACATACCTAACAGGTATATGCTGTCTGAATTTTTTATTCTTGCATTTTATAATTTGTTATTTCTATTTGTTAATTTGTTGTTTAACAAAAATATTACTGAACGGTATACCTCTGTATTTTGTTTGTTTAATGTAGTATCTTTTAGGGGCAAGCTTGTTCTTCCTCAATCTATATGATTAAAAATTTATGAAAATCATATTTGTATGATAAGCACAAATTTCGTCAGTGTAGCCGACTATGAAAACTTTTAAAATTAGTTTTAAATTATTTCTGGTTTTTCCTAGAAATTGTGTTTTATTTTTTTTGTCTTTCAGGCGAAATTTGAAATTTTCTTTTCCCGTTTTTTCGGCTCCTGAACTAGCACTAATTTTTTCCCGTGAGCACTAATTAGCACAAATTAGGCTTAATCGGTATGCAAAGTTTCATTTTAGAATTCGAAGGTTTCAATGCTGCAGTTACCCACACATGAATCGCTTACACGTACGGTATGATTTTTCGGGTTTAACCCGATTTTCCCTTTTTGGTTATATTTTTGAAAACAAAGTTCCACTACATTTCATTTTGTAAAACTTATTGCACCTTCGGAATAAACATTATTTATTCTGTAGATTAATTTGCTGAAGGCAGGCACCTTAACAAAAAAACTTCCTAACTTCACTTCAAACTGCAGCAAATTTGTATGCAGAAAATTTTACTACAGAGTCAAATAAATCCACTTGCGACTTTACAATAAGTTTTTTGGCTAATATTTGAAATATGGCTACTACGTAAAAGCCTCTAAGGAACTCAGATACTTTGATTAATTTTGACGTAATTGAAGTTAATTTATGGTACTTTTTGTAATTCGAAAAGCCATCAAATAGGCGCTTTCTAAAATTTTTTAAGTTAACATTCAATGTTTACATATCAAATGGGTAAGATAAAAGATATTTTATCTCAACATCATCTGTGTTTGTGATTAATAAACACAATACTACATAGTAATAAAGGATAAATGAGTTGACAGATGTCACTATATATTTGGTAATTTCTTTTCGAAAACATAATAATTTCGAAAAATATTAGAATTAAACTAAACCAAAAACAGTAGCTCCAGTAATTTTAATTCCAGTTCTCCAAATGTTTTTTGGCTATAATAGTAAGGCGCTACTTCCAGCAGTATACTTTCGATATCAAGCACCTATTATGCAATCATGTGAGCAATTTCTATTAATCTTAAACAAGCTAATCTTCAAAATCCCACTTTTCAGAACCCAGCTTTTCAAAATCGCGATTTTGATATTAGAAAGCCGTATATTAATAGTTTGTTCAAGACAGTACAATGCAGAAAATATATAAGAAAAAATTGGTCGATCCGTTTGAAGAAATTTGTGATTTTGGTCGAAATAAACGAAACTAGGCCATTTCTTAACAAATTAAAATAAAATTCCGCTCAGCTATAGGGAACGAAACTTAACCACTTCAAAGCCGATAATTTTCAAATTGAGAAAGAGTTTGTACAGTGACAATGAATTTCAGAGAAATATCTAGAATTCGGCCATGCTAAATAGAACCAGGCAATTTGTCTCGTTTTTTTATGAATTCATTACATTTTTTGAATAAAATCAATAAAACAAAAAGTCACCACAACCACTCGATGTCTTGTTGATTAACTCGAAGTTTTGATTAAATAAATATTTTTTTTGGTTTAATACGAATTTTTTATTGATTATAAATGTATACTTTTAATAAAAGGTATTTTTATGGTCGTGTTGAGAAAGACAGCTAGTTTTTCGTATTTACATCATCAGTTTCAATATGGCAAAAATTCAAATCCTCATTGAAAACTGATGATACAGTTCCAATCCTGATAAACAAATTAAATTTGATTATAATTAATAAAATTTGACTATAATTCAAAAATCCGCTCTGAATACGAAATTGGACGTATGGTCATACGTACAGAATGGTCAAATTACAGAACTTCTATAAACCGATTTTAACCATAATTTGTTAAGAAATGGCCTACTTATTTACATTCAGCTTGACCAAATTCCAGATCGAATTGGGTACGACTTGCCAAATCTGGAATTCCGAAAAATCAAAATTCGAGCATCAAAATTCTAAAAAACAAAAATGCCAATACCAAAATCCAAAATTAAATACATTTTATGTCCACAGAAATATGAAAACACGCGCCTTCATATTTCTATGGGAAGAAAATGGAATTTATTTTAGAATTTTACTATAATTTATAGCTAAGAAAACTAAGGTTAACTTTGAAACTATTTATAGGTATGTTTGTGCGGTATTCCAAAAAACTCAATCCTGTTTGTAGAATCACGACAAGCAGAATTCAATCTGGTAAGAAACTGGAATGATGTTTGTTAATTAAATAATAAAAATAAAATTAAATAAATAAGAATTTTGGCGAAATTTTGCAATTAATATAAAACTGATGAAATCTCTAGGATTGGGTACGATTCGCCAACTCCAAAATTCCAACAATCGAAATTCCAAAATCAAAATTCTAAAAAACAGAAGTCCAGAAACCAAAACTCTAATAAAAACAAATCCAAAAAATCACACAAAAAAATAAAATCCTTATACAAAATTTAATTGGAAATTTGATTTTAATTTATAATAAGGAAATTTACGCTTAAGGTGCTAAAACCGAGTGGAAGCTAAATTGCGACATTTTCCACATATCTTAACAGTTTTTCGACAGTACAATAATTTTTCCGGGAAAATGTTGCAATTTTTCAAAGAAAATTTTGATTAACGCTTGTTTCTTTTTTTTTTTTTTTAAAAAGGAAGTATTAATCGTCCAGTGGATTTAATGTCCTTTGAAAGTCAATTAATACCCCCCTTTCATTCACGCAGAGACCACCCATTCACACAATTACAGTATACCACCTGCACATTGCAAGCTCCATGTCAACCTGTAAACTGACATGGACGGTGGGTCGGCGCTGAATTCTGCACTCCAACAGAGGGTCTTAGTTGTGTTTATTAACATTACCGATCGTAATCGATGAGGAAAATAAGCTTTGCATCCAGCCTCTGATGAGATTCGAACCCAGTACCTCCCGGTCCAAGTGCCGAAGCTTTAACCACTGCACCACTTTTCCGGTAAATTGGGTGCGATAGAGGCTTATTGTGATTCTAGAAAACAGGGTTAAGTTTTTTTGGAACACAGGACCGTTCCCCTGCTACCATACCAAAATGTACTAACAAACTTGTGAATGGCTTAGTTATTAATAGATAGGTACTGTAACGGTTTTAGGAAACTACACGACTTCATTATCAAATCAAATTATCAATTTATAACAAAATTTCTAAAATAAACTCCATTTTATGCCCATGGCTTTTCATATTTGCATGCGGGCATAAAATGGAAATTTATTGGAATTTTGTATATTGGAATTTTGAAATTCGGCACTTTTTATAAGAAATTTGTTTTTTTCAGAATTTTATTGGTTCTAAATGTTTTTATGAGAATTGTGGATTCTGGAAATTTGGTTTTGGAATTTTGTTTTAGGAATTTTGGATTAGACGAATCGTACCCAACCCTGTTACGGGTTGGGTACGATTTGCCAAATCCAAAACTCCAAAAACGAAATTCCAAACTAAAAATTCCAAAAAACAAAATTTCAGAAACAAAAACTCCAATAAAAACAATTCCTAAAAATAAAATTCCAAAAAATCAAAATTCCTATACAAAATGCCAAATTTCAAAATTCCAATATACCAAATTCCAAAGAAAATCCATTTTAGGCCATGGAAATATGATAGGGATATTTGTAATTTTAAAAATGTTGCAGAACTTATTTATTAATGACTGTACTAATCTTGAGTGTGGCCGCAATAATGGTAATCCAATGAAACGTGGTTTGATTGCAAGGGAGACATTTCAATAAAGCGCGGTTCGGCTGTTGATTTCCCGCTGGTATCTATAGCACTGGCTGATATTTGGTACTGGATACTGGAGTACTGGATTAATCACTTAATCAAAATACCAAATAAAGTTTTTCTCAATCTGGAGAATTTGTTTTATATCACAATAATATTCGGTTGTTGGATGTCCAAGATCTCAAAAATAAGTGACCGAGATGGTAAATTTTTACTATAAAATGACAAGTTACAGGGTGGTTTTAAATATAATATCCCGCTTAAATACTAAATTCCTTACCATTAAAAATATTATTTCGTTCAAATCTACCCTTATCGACGGTACAATTTACCTAAGAGCAATTTGAATATCGAAATTTCTCTATTAAAATATTAGTGAGTATACAAGTAATAAATTGTTGTAGGTAAAATTGTTATAGGAATCGCACTACTGTTGATAAACAATTGTCAACAAACGTCAATAAATTATTGTGTGAATATTTTGAATGGTAAATTTAGGTAATAAATTAGGATAGATCAAGTGATTCTCAAATGATAAAGAAAATAATGGCAAATACATTTTGTTTAGGTTTACAGTAACAATGGAATTTTCAGCACTGGATTGAGATACAATAAGTATTATAAATTAAATCGATATGCTTAAAACTAATTTTGTTATTTACTTTCAGGTGAAGTCATTGCAGATGAATTTGGACATGTACCATACACAAGGAACTGTAGAGGAACGCTTCGGTATTCCAAAAAATCCAACCAAAATCACAACAAGCATTAATCTGGTAAACATTGGAAATTATGTTTGAGTAATAATTTTTAAGAACAATTAAATTAAAATCAATTAATTGAAATAAACTAATATCAATTAATTGAAAACTAATGAAAAAATGGAATTTTGTATTTGGAATTTTTGTAAAATGGAATTTAATATTTTTGTAATTGGGATTTTGGATATTTAGGCCAGTTGGAATTTTTTTTTTGGATAACCGATCCATTCCACATTGCACTCACTAGAAAAAGATTTCTAAAACTCGATTTTGGGTGCCCGTAGGCCGTCCGACCTATGAGCGCCTGTATTCATAAAAAAATTTAAAAAATTCCGCTTTTGAAAATAAGGATTTTGAAAGTCTGGATTTTAAAATTCAATCCAATTTTCTGGAATTTTGTATGTTGGAATTTTGAAATTTGACATTTTGTATAGTAAAGTAATTTTTATTGGAATTTTGGTTTCTGGAAATTTGATTTTTGGAATTTTGATTTTGGAATTTCGTTTTTGGAATTTTGGATTGACAATTCGTGGCCAACCCCGTTTCTGTATTCCAAAAAAAACTCAATCCTGTTTTGTAGTATCACAACAAGCGTTAATCAATCTGGTGAACAACAGAATTCATGCTTGTGTATTAATTTTTAAGAACAATTAAATTAAATTTAATTAATTGAAATAATTAAATAATAACAGTTAAATTAAATCAATTAATATGTTTGCGGAATGGTGGAAATATTATTAAACTAATGAAATTTTGGAAATGGAGTTGTAGTTTTAGTTTTAAATGGGATTTTTTTTCTAAGCTAAATAAAGTTTGGAATTTTCACTTTTGAAAGTTTGAGTTTTGAGTTTTATGTTCTGATAATTTGTAAAATGGACCTTTAATGAAAGTTGTGGATTTGGAATTTAGATCAGTGGATTTTTGGAATAGCGAACCGTTTTCTTCTAAAAATTCATTCAAAATTCATGTTATAATACAAATCCAATTCTGCTTACTAAATTTGACGGTTAATGGATAAGGAATGGCTATGTTCCATTAAGCATGGCTTAGTGCCAAAAGTTATTCGGTCAAGAAATGGCTGAGTTTTTAATAATATTGTAGATAAAAAAAAATATTATATTTGAAAAATATTCCGCTTTTTGAATTTTGAATAGCAAGATTTTGAAACCTGAAATTTAAATAAAATGTTGGTACATAATATCCCTCCATCGGTTTCATTGATAATTATAACTCTAAACAAACTAGCGCCTTTTTATCCGGCTACATAGCTGCTACACATTGAGACTGTATCCAACTAATTTGAGTTTGCCCGATTTGTATCAGTTTCATGTTTCAACCACAAAAATACCCCAAGTTTGACAGCTCTGTGTTTGATATAAAAATTTAACTGTGTATAAAGTTTTACAATTTATCAAAGGTGTCTATTGTTTTTCGATTTTTTCGAAATTGACGTCCCTTAAGGTAGCAGAACCCATACAGCAGAACATTACAAGATAGTATGGATAATTATAGGCTAATTAAATGCCGCAGAAAAAATTTTGGGCTCACCCCTTCCAACTAAAACGCGGGTTCTGCTAGCTTTAGAAAAAGTTAGCAGAACCCATATCAAAAACTGATTTAAAAACATTTGGAAAATTAAAGGTTAATTTTAGGCTAATTAAATGCCCTATTTAAATTTTTTTTATTCTGCTCGATCTAGAAAATGCAAAAGGCTTTATTATTTCAAAAGTAGCAGAACCCAAATCGAAAAACGGACCAAAATCGAAATTAGAACGCAAAACAAGATTTATTGATAAACAAATAATTTTAGACTCACTATGGGCTAATTAAATGCCCCATTGAAACATTTTGGGCTCCACACGTTTTTTAAATTTTGTAATGGGGCATTTGATTTGTTTGTTTTTCCGATTTTCGATTTGGGTTCTGCTGGCTTTAGATTAAATGACCTGAAAAGGTCAAAAACGGGTGGAGCCCAAAATTTTTGAATGGGACATTTGAATAGCCCATAGTGAGTCTAAAATTATTTGTTTATCAATAGATCTTGTTTTGCATTCTAATTTCAGTTTTGATCCAATTTTCGATTTAGGTTCTGCTAGTTTTGAAATGATAAAGCCTTTTGCATTTTCTAGATCGAGCAGAATAAAAAATTTAAATAGGGCATTTAATTAGCCTAAAATTAACCTTTAATTTTCCAATTGTTTTTAAATCAGTTTTTGATATGGGTTCTGCTAACTTTTTCTAAAGCTAGCAGAACCCGCGTTTTAGTTGGAAGGGGTGGAGCCCAAAATTATTTAATGCGGCATTTAATTAGCCTACAATTACCCTATAATTATCCATACTATATTGTAATGTTCTGCTTTATGGGTTCTGCTACGTTAAGGGACGTCGAAATTGTCCTAAAACGGCTACTGTTTTATCAGATGTGGAGTAAGAATGAAGCTGTCCACCATAAGCTCCTATTGCTAACAGAAACAGTAATTTTCGACATATTGTCTACATTACCTACATATTCGACGCCATTTGTTTAATTGTCTACTTACAGTGTCTACTTATGAAGAATATTAATTAACTTAGCAGTGTTAACAATACGGCACAACTCTGATTAGCAGTTAGCACTTAAAACACTTCATTTTGGCAAATTCTTGACGTTAAAGCTTCACTGAATGTGTTAATTTAAGTGTGAAATAAATTGTATAGATTTTGCTGTCATATTATATCAGGATTATTTCAAAATTGCAAATTAATGCAAATTTTTAATCACCTATAACAGGTATTTCTTATATGTATCTTAAACCATTTAATACATAAGCCAATAAACGAGACTAGTTTAGGATGACAGATAAAAATGACTAAAACCTTTATCTCGAGCTTGCACTGCGTAAACATGACTTTAAAAGTTGTCTCGAAGTCAATAATAGATTACCTAACATATTCAATTAAATCAATGAAAATAATCAAGTCTGCACCAACCGTAACACCGGCACTCTACCACAACACAAATATGAAAGGTAAAACGTTTTAATTTTTAAAAAACCACTGCACGAAAAAACTTCAACATAAAATCGCATAAAAAACGTTCAATATGCTGCTCGCTTATACACAACACAACGATATGCAAAGCAAAATTGGATATAAACAACTTTCCACAACCTACAAATTATAATTAGTACAACTTTTCAAGATTACATAAAAATTTACACAAATTAAGAAAAAATTATTTTATAATTAACAAGAAATGACTACGCCACTGTGTCACCATAAAATTATATGTAAATAATTTCCGTGCCAAAACAATCACAGCACACAGCCACCCAAATATTTGTAAAAAGTCAAAATAATAAAAATTCTCATTAGAAACTTACCTTGTGGATTTTGTATTGAATATCCAAGATTATAAATTAAAAACAATAAAATTAATTTTTTATTCATTATTTATAATTATTTTTTTTTGTTAACTAATTAAAACACTAAACAAAAATCTTTTTAAATTTAATAATAAAAACAATATTATATATGGCTTAAGACACGCACGCACACACACAAAATTCACTTCAGCAGATATGATTTTGTCACTAGAGACGACCACATCATTATCATTTATCTATATGAGATATATTTAATTAATTAACATTAATTAACTAAACCAAATAATTTATTATAACAAAACACAATTCACATTTTTTTTAAATTAATCGATAAACTAAATAAAATTTTAATTAATAGAAAATTTCACTTCAAGGCGCGCACTCAAAAAACTAATTACATAATTTTTTGTATATAGTTAAAACTTTTCTTAAATAAAATAAAATTAATAAATTTTATTAATTTTATAGTGGTATTAGTATTTTATTATTGTACGTTTATATAAATAAGACACACGAAAACGAAAAGAGAAACTACAAATTATAATTAATAATATTTAAAAAAAAAATAAATCTTGCTTGAGAAAGAAATACGCGACGGCTCGCCGTATCTTAACACCGCGAGTATAAAATTAAAACTGAAATCGGTATAAATTCATAAGAAAACGAAAAGAGTTGAATTCGTTGATTTAAGAAAGTGGAGGTGGTCATATGGTTGTTGTTAAAGAAATATATCGGTTTTCTTGTGTTTTGTATTCCAATATTTCAATAATTCGCTGTTTAGTTGAAATAATTTTTTTTTTTTTTTTTAGGTATACAGGTAAACTTTAGTTTGCGTGGACTATTACGCAGGAATGATTCAGTTCATTTTCCGACAGAAATCGAAATTTTGGAGTCTGGATCAAACTAAACCAAACCAATCTATAAACTTGGGTAAACCAACCAATTACGAACCCAACCCCAATAGAAAAATATCAAAAAAATTGGTAACCCGAAAATTCTGGGACAAACGTTTTAACCAAAAAACAATTTTTCATCTGAAAGTATTTGTTAAACGTCCGTGTCTTCTGGACAAGTTATCCTATGAAGATTTTACAGTTTATCAAAATAAAATTATATCGTTGCGTAACGGATATCCCGTTACGAGGTATAATTTATTTTAAACAAAATCAATTGCTATCTTTATCTATACATATACATATATAAAAATGGATGTTTGTATATATGTATATTATATATATGTTACCGTTTCACAACACCGTTCAACCGATCGCCATGAAATATATACCATGTACAAGTTGCATAATATCCAGAACCAACCTTACGATATTTTGGAAGGGGCTGGACCCCGGGGTCTAGGGGCTGCGGTACAAATTTTTTCACAAATTTTAATTTTCTTTAAATTTTTCCACAAAAATGAGTTTATGGGGCTGGTTATATGAAATTACTGACATGTTCGAATCCGAGAAGCCCAGCCCTGGATCAAAAATTAATTTTTACATGTAAAGATACAAATATTTGATTATTCCAAAATGACTTCTCAGCCGCTCAACCGATCGCCATGAAATTTTTACCATGTACAAGTTGCATGTTCAGGACCAATCTTACGATATTGTGAAAGGGGCTGGACCCCGGGGTCTAGTGGCTGCGGTACAAATTTTTTCAAAAATTAAATTTTTTTTACGAGAATGAGTTTTGGAAAGGGATTATATGAAATAAGAGACATGTTCGAATTCGGGGGGTCCACCTCTAGATCAAAAATTCATTTTTACCTGTAAAGATACAATTATTTGATTGTTCTGAAACAACACCTTAGCCGCTTTACCGATCGCCATGAAATTTATACCATGTACATGTTGCATGTTCAGGACCAAGCACACGATACTTTTGAAGGGGCTGGACCCCGGAGTCTAGGGGCTGTGGTACAAATTTTTTCTCAAATTTCAATTTTTTTAAGATTTTTTGACGGGAATGACTTTAGGAAAGAGGTTATATGAAATTAGTGACATGCTCCAATCCGGAAGTCTACCCTGGTTCAAGAATTCATTTTTACATGTATAGATACAATTATTTAAATGTTCCGAAACAGCGCCTTAGCCTCAAATTAAGACACCAAAAAGGATATTAAGCGTGCGATTGTTATACACAAATCATACCTCTACTATAATTGATTTAATTATTCAAATTAATTTTATTAATTTAAATTTAAGACAATCTTTCATCACTTTAACTGAAGACAAATCTCTGAACACTTATATTATCCATACTAATAATCCATTTTTACTGGTTTGACATGTACTGTTTAGTGATATCCTATTTATCATATCCTGTTTTGAAATGTACCATAGCCAGCGAGTTCTAATTTTCACAAAACTTCAGAAATAATTAACATTCTATTTTAATCCACTATTGCAAACGGCGGTTTTTAATGAAAATAGTAGTCTCATACTAAACGCCAATAGTTTATTACTTTATTTAGTTTATTACTTAAATAATCAATGATTGTTTCATAAAATCAATTCTAGGAAAGGTACTAAAAAATATTGTACGTATAAACTAATTTACTTTGAAAAGTACTAGCGTTTTATATTTGAAAATAGCATCTTCTACAAGAAACATCCTCGGATTCAAATTATTGTATGTGTAAAATTGCCTTAGTTTGAAAAAACTTCTTTTGTTTTTTGAAATGTCATTTTCAACCACAGTTCGCGGTAAAACCTATCGAAGTGGACGTAGTTTTAATCGTTTTGAATAAATATTAATTTGTGATTCGGATGCCGTTGTTCTCGATTAGTTAGCTATATTGAAGTAAAATAATTATTGGTGATTATTTTCCAGGTAATAAATATTATTTCAAGTGAATATACATTCTTATTAGATTTAAGTTTTCAGTTTATAAACGTGTTAATCTATGATTACTTTTTGATTGTAGATAACATTTGATTTTGCTTAAAAAAAAAATTCCGTAAAGACATTTTCAAACACAGTTCGCAGTAAAACGTATCGAAGGGAACATTAAAATCGTTTTGATAAATTAATACTAATTTCTGTTTCGAATGCCCATCATTCCTGATTAATTAGCTACACGTTTCATTTTTGCTTAAAAATGCCACCGAAAAGAAGATCAATTGGGCAGGTAACTGAAAAGTCGAAGAAGATTAGAGCCGCAAGGGTGGCTGAATCAAGCGAACAGTATGAAACACGACTTGCAAACGTTCGAAGCAATACATCTTCTTCTAGAGCTACTGAAACTATTGAACATCATGAGGCCCGGCTGAAGGATTTAAAGTTAGCAGCATTCAATTACGAGAAAGACTATGATTACAATGTTTCAATTGGGCAAATGGAAAACATTTGTTTGTATATTGTCATGCTTTATAGTTTCACAATGAATCGCCTGCAATGTGTTGTTCAAATGGAAAAGTGAATTTTCCTCCTCTGGATGATCCACCTGAACCTTACTACTCTGGAACTACTAAGTTATCCAAACATTTTCTACAAAATATTCGAAAATACAACTCATGCTTATATACCTCCCGTGCAACGCCGGGTAACTCAGCTAGTATATACATATAATTCTTCTGTACGTGTGTATGTGACTGAACTCCTCCTAATCGGCTGGACCAATTTTAATGAAATTTTGTGTGTGTATTTGAGTGGGTCCCTGAATGGTGTAAATTCACAATTGGACCCGTTAGATGGCACTGCAATCGGGTTCTAGGAATTTTTTTTTGTTTTTTGACGAAATCTTTTTTCATTTTTTTTCTATTTTTCACATATCAGAACATACAACCCCAAAATTTCACCACCCCCACCACCCCCCAATTTTTATAGATATAATTCTTCTGTACGTGTGTATGTAACTAAACTCCTCCTAATCGGCTGAACCAATTTAAATGAAATTATGTATGTTTGTTTGAGTGGATTCCTGGATGGTTTAGATTCACGATTGGTGGCACTCAATCGTGTTCTAGGATTTGTTTTGGTATTTTACATATATCAGGACATATAACCCCAAAATGTCACCACCCCCAATCTATATAGATATAATTCTTGTGTACGTGTGTGTCACTGAACTGCTCCTAAACGGCTGGACCGATATGGATAAATTTTTCACAAATAGACTCGATAGGTAGCGCTTTGACCAGGTTCTAGAATTTATTTTTTAATTTTTTTTTAAGATTTTGCGCATATCAGAACATAAAACACTATAATTTACGCCACCTACCCCCCTTCCCACTCCCTGGAGCGTGGATGGTTGTGTAGGATTTTCGCTTATCAGAATATTTACCCCAAAATTACACTTCTGACATCAATTGTGTGATTTGTTGAACTTGGTGTGTCAACTGAGGCTTAAGTGTACTTCTTTGGTCGATGTGTTCGATTTCGGGTAAAATCCTTTCAACTACGTTTTCGTAAATGGTTAGATTGATGACATGAACAATCTTGATTTTCCCGATCTAGAAGACGAAAGAAATAATACTTATTCATTAACGTTTTTTATATCGGTCTTGTGTATTTTTCGCTACTATTTCCTTCTTAAATTTTGCTTTATCTTTTCCCTGAATTTGTTTTATATTGTGTCTCCGACTTCATAAGTTTTAGGCTCTGGTTTTTTTTAAATTCTCTCTCCGTAAATTGGATTGTTGAGAGTTTTGAATCCTTTGTACTATGTCTTCATTCACCTTGTCCCTAAAATTTAGTAGACTCTGATAGTTGATGCGGTTGGTTCTAGCGAAGAATAGATCGCTTCCTTCTGGTGACTGAATGTATTGTGTTGTTGTATCTGTCTACAGCAATGCAGACTACCTAGGTCCTTTATGGGGAGATCCTTATATTCATCCATTAGGCATCTTGTGATCTCGATTATTGTTGAATGAACCCTTTCCACCGTGTCGTTTAACTCGCTTTTTTGAAAGGGTGTAAGATAGATCTGGATTCCTAGTGTTTTTAGGTAGCCAGATATCATGGGACTGATGAATCTTGATTCGTTATACATTACTATTACTTTTGGTACAGTAAAATAGTGTAGGATTTTGATGAACTTGCTTCTTAGATGTGTGGCTGATCTATCTTTAATATGGAAAAGTTTCGTGAACTTGGTGAATTTATCCATGAATTTTTCCTTCTTGATATTGATGATATCCATGTGGATGATCTCCGATGGATAGGTTGGGATTGGTGTTTGTTGTAATTTAACTTTGTCGGGGTGACGGTCGTATTTTTTTGTATTACAAGTCTCACAATTCTGTGTATATTTCCTTATCAGGCTTGCCATTTGAGGAAAACAATACTTTTCCAAGATTTGTTCTTTATTTTCTTGAAAATTTCTATGGGCTCTTTTATGCTCTGCCTGAATGATGTTGAATTTATTCTCTTCGCATTTTATGTTCTGCACAATCTTTTGTGTTAGTCGAAGTTTGTACCAACTAAGATGTTCGGTGAATATTTCTTCTAACATCTGGATATGTTCTTCTGGTATTTTAATTCAGTTGATCGCCGTTGGGCTAAGTCTTTCCTTTAGCGCTCTCGTTAGTGTATCTTTGTTTATTTGACTTAAGCAGATGAAATGCCTTTGGTAGATAGGATGGGGTTCCTCCCAAGCATAAACGTCTTTGTTTTCCGAGATGATGATTTAATTCTTGAACACATTTATTGGTGCATCACAGTATGGTATTAAATTGGTGTTGTCCTGCTCTGCGCTGTGAATTGTCTCATCTATGTGGACAGCATATTTGTCTCCAATTCCAATCGTGATAAGGCATCTGCTACATTGTTAATGGATCCGGGTTTATAAATTATTTCATAATTATATTCCTCCAGACGTGCTTTTCACCGTTTTAATTTCGCGTTGTGGTTACGATTACTTAGTGAGAAGGTTAGGGGTTGATGGTCCGTGATGTATTTTATCTTTTTTGTGCCATATAGGTAATTTTACAGGCTGTCCAATGACCAGATGATAGCTAGCATCTCCTTCTCATTTATAGCATAACTTTCCTCCATTCTATTTAACGATCTGGAGATGAATGTGACAGGTCTATCCTTACCGAGTTCACTCTGTGATAATACTGCTCCAATCGCAGTATCCGATGCATCCGTCGTTAATATAAATGGCTTCTCAAAGTTAGGGAATATGAGTATTTTTGTTGATGACAATAACTCTTTGAGTTGTCGGAATGCGTGGATTTCCATTTCTGAAAGGTTGATTTTGACCTTTTTTGACGCATTTTGCCTTGATTTGAGCATTTCTCCCCTGGTGAAGCTTGTGAGCGGTTTTGCCAACTTGGTGAAGTCCTTTATACTAAATGACTTTAGATCTTTCAAGTTCTCTGGAATTTTAATATTTTGGATTGCACGTACCTCCCGTTCGTCGGGTTTGATACCCTGGTTGGTTATGACGTAACCGAGAAATTCGGTTTCACTCTTGAGAATTTCCGTTTTATGGAGGTGCACACGCAAATTCGCCTTTTCTAGTTTGGAGAATATCTTCTCTACATTGTTTAGGTGTTCTCCTTCTGTATTGCCTCCAAATATGATAATCTCATCAATATAGACATAACATATTTTTCCAATGAACTCCTTTAGCACATTGTCTATCATTCTCTGGAAAATCGCCGGTGCGTTTTTTAACCCAAACGGAAACCTTAGGAATTCGTACTTCCCGTTCATTGTTGAGAATGATGTTTTTTATGTCTGAGTCCTTCAGGTCTTATAATCCCGTCATTTAGCAGCTGTTCGATTTGGTTTTCCACTTCACTTCTCATGTTGATCGGATACGGGTAAGATTTCGAATAGATGGGTTCCTTTGTTGTTGTTTTAATCTCAGCTCTTACATCCGTTTCGATGATTTCATGGTTGTTAACCGGCCCAAACAGTTTTCTGAATTTTGACAGCATTACTTGTAAATTCTGTTTTGTCTTTTGTGAGAAATGATTGTCTCGGATTTCAAGATTATTGACTTGTGATGACTGTTTTTCCTTTAATGGTATCTAATGTTTGGTCCCAGAATTAACGTATTATTTTTCCTGTCGATTATGGCCCCTAGTTCTTTTAGGGTATCATCTCCAATTATTCCATCGAATGATTGAAGTCCTGGTAATACGAAAAATTCCAAATTTTTGTAGATTCCGACACTTTTAAAAAATGGTTCCAAAATTTATTCTTTAATCGGTATGCTTCCACCAGCTGATTTAATATTGAATTGATTGTTGAGGAGGGAAACTCAAAGGAATTTAATTTTGTCTTAATTTTGTTAACAATCAGTGAAAACTGATGGTGGATATTAGCATAAAACTCACCAATGCTTGTATTTCATTGTGTGATTCCACTCAATTGGTGCTCTAAGGTCCTAAGATCCCTCTTGTCGGCATAGTGGAGAGATAGGCACTTTTTTATAGATATCCAATCATCGCTGAATATGTTGTATGATATCAATACTGGACGGAAATATGATTTGTTGATGTTGCATTAGTATGGCGTGTGCAACTAACTACATAATGCTAGGAATTTGGTTGACTCAGAGGTTGGCGTGGATAGCATTTTGCTAACTTATAAGTTAACATTTCACTCCACCTACCGCCTGCTATCCTCCCTGGTGCCTGGATGGTTTAGAGCTACAATTGGGGGGGTCTGCGATCTAGGACTTTTTTTAATTTTTTGACGAAAATTTCTTTTTTTTTAGAAATTTTGCATATCATCTTCGATAACGAAGCAGTCAACTATCCTGTTGAATTCTTGAATTCATTGGATTTACCAGGAATACCACCACACAACTTGCGATTAAAAATTGGTTCACCAATCAATTTTCTGTGGAATTTAAATGCACCAAAGCTATGCAATGGCACGCGATTATTCATAAAAAAGATCATGGATAATTTTCTTAAGAGCATCACACTACTTTGCTACTTGCACTCCATCTTTGGTGTACATATGGTTTAGTGGATCCACAGCGTAGAAGTGTCCATTTTCATGATTCGCTACACCTCCAATCGCCTGTAGATGCATTATGAGCTCACGGTCCAACTGATACCAACAGTCTATAAAAAATACAGCTCAGACATTTACATACATAAAAGAACAGCAATGTTCTTCCATTCTCACTAAAAGCACCGCCTCTTTTGCCAAATGTACCAATGACAAGCACCAAATATCGTCCGGCCATTGCAATCATTTTTTGATTTTGGTTTGGGCAACAGCAAATCACACAATGACGAAAGGAAAAGATTGAAATGTCAAACTCAATGTCAATTGTCAACTATTAAATGAGAACCGCTGAACCCATTTGTCACAATCTTTTTTGTTGTGTTCTCAATTGCCAGGAGATGGTTGTTACAAAAGAATATTGGAAAATCCAGCGGAAAAGTCGGAAAATTCGGAAAATCGAAAAATGATGTTTTTATACGGGATTTCGCGCGTATCCGATTGAGATGGTCTTTTACAAGAGAGAAATGGGAAAATTTGAGTCTGAAACTTCCGAAAAACCAAAAATCTATGCAAAGCTTGAAAAATATCAGAAAATCGTGAAATAAATTGATAAAAACACAAAATTAACGAGATAAATAAGAGAGGTGTGCTCATTAATACCACAACACAGTAGATGGCGTTGTACGTTGACTTAGGCGTTGTGCAATTTGACAGGTGTCCTTTTCGCATTATCATTTGATTTTTACGATTTCGATAATTTTTTCGAGAAATTGATTGGTGCGTAACAAGTGCGGTTATCAAATTGGATTGCGGGATTGAGATTGATTCGATCGGTAAGTTCATTTTTGCAGATTAATGACTTCAAAGTCTAAGGAAAAAATTTCTAATATATTCTTCAATAATGTAATGACTGCTGAAATCGAACTATGATTGCAGACGCTTCTTCGATGTTCATCGAAGTGCAATAAAGTGTTGATGGTTCTCTGTGCCTTTGGTACCTGACAATTTCGCGAAAACATATAAGTGCAGATGTTTTGCACGTTTTATACAAGCTGGTGTATTTCTCGATGACGTGTTGGACGACATGGTTCTCTGCAGACACCTTAAATGGGAATGGTTTTGTTAACCAATAAAGACCATTTCACCACTTTGTATTTTCAGCTGAGCTTACATATCTCCACTGGTCTCTATTAAAATTTGTAAAAATTTCAGATGTCCGGTTGGCGATGAATTTTCGGGGATGGAATGACAACCAGTCCAGAACGATTTTCAAATCTGTCCATAACGTCGTTTTCTCAATTTGTTCAAGATCTTTTGCACCACCATGCTAGTGGTAACTTAGTGAGCAAAAATGCACCTTTAAACTCCAGTCGAGGTATGCTAATAGCTGATTAATTGGTTCCACAATTTTGTCTCCGGAAACCATTGTCGCTTTGCTGCTTGCAATTCGTCATCCCATAATCAATGTTTTGCAACCAAGTACTTTGAAATAATATTTTCACATGTACGATCGTAGGCACCAACCATTCCTAAGGAGTCGAAAATTTTGGTCGATTCCGACAACATCGATTGTTTGGCATGTTTGGCACTCGCTCTTCAAAATTAGTGGCAAAATTAAAGCGATCGATTTTAGGACTCCACATTAGGCCCAACAGTTTGGTTTCCTCTGGATACATCGCGATTTTTAGGCTCTCGATTTCCGCATATTATTCGTCGAATTTGCTCTTCATTTGATGCTCACTTTCGCGTGTTGGATTTGGTTGATTCGAGAATTTTAAAAATGCCTGTTTTTTAATTTTATTACCTCTTTCATTGAATCCGCTCCTGTCATTAAATCATTTACGGTTGTTCTCGGTTTAATGTAACTAATTCTTTAAGATATCTCGTTACCAGAAATGATGCTGATACGGTGCCATATGTTACTGCCTTCAATCGATAATGTCGTATCGGTTTTCCTTTATTACTTCGCCAGACAATATTTTGTAACTTGGGCCCCACGAGTAATCGGGCCCGCACGAGTAATATGTTATTTAATGATTTGCCAGTATTTGACTAGTCTGATGCGTCAAATACGTAGATGTTATGGATGAGTTGGTTTCTGAAGACGTTGACTGGGACGTCAATAGTGGGGATGAAATCGTGTGAGGAGCTTCTATCACTATGCTGAGTCTCTGATGTTGTGTTTATTTCCAATAATATCGGTGTTTTAGATAAGGCGCCTGCAACTATTGTTGTATTTGTTTCTCAACTTCATCTTTTAAACACATTGATTAAGGCTATGGTCTGGAATATACAGGTTCGGTATTAGTTGTACGGACTTCTCCTCTTACTTTTGTGGTATAAGTCAACCGTAGTTCAGGAACTTTTAGGTAACCCGCTATAGAATTTGCTATGAAGGGTTTTAGGTTTAAAATTGGATTTTTGATGTATTTTTCCTGTACGTGTGGTTCTTGTTAGAACCGGTATTTATAATGAATTTAAAAATTTTACTGTTTTTCGACTCATGCTCAAAAAAAGAGTAGCGGAAAGCTCCTTAATCTAAGAAATGGACATCGACCAGTTGTTCCAACATCTCCTAGCTATATCATTTCCACTATCATCAACATTGTCCGTGGGCATTGGATGAATTATGGAGTTTGTGTATTCTATATATCGTTTGATCATATAGGTCTTCGCCTATAGTTGTTCGGAATGGTATATTGTTTAATATTTTACCGGTTGATGTACCTGATTCGAATGTGATCTTTTATTTGGAAAATAATTCATACGTTGATAACTATGCCCGTCTATTCAATTCTTAAGACTCCTCGATCTTACCTCTTTTGTGACGATAGAGTTTTCCGGAAACTAAGGCATTTAATTTCTTAACCTTTGCAGGTTCATACTTTGCATCTTTTACAGATTTTGCATTCTATAAATAGGAAATTCCCATTTTTTATAATAACTTTTATTGTTCGGTTATTTTTATTTCTTTACTTTCCACATTGACCTTCAAGGCGCCTTCACGAAGACAGATTATTTTTAATGCAACTCTTTAGCCAATCAAATCGTTATATACTACCTTAGTTCAACCTATTTAAATCCAGGTTTAGTTAAAATAAATCCATCATTTGAGTAAATAATCTGGATCGGTACCGTTTGTTACAGGCTGGCTACTGCCAACCTGCAGATATTCACTAAGCGCATGCAGAGGCCTCCACGGTGATGTTTTGCCGGCTACGTTCTCAGGGAGAAGTGCGAAGGGTCGTGGGGTTTGAGGCATGCATGGCTCCTGGCTTACACCGTGATGATTACAGATAATTAAATAAAAATAAAGCGCAAATAATAATAAAATATACCCGGACGCAAGAAACCGTGGAGAATAGAAACAAATTTACAAAAATGTCTTGTTAAGACAACACAGTCGTAACACGTTTGTATATATGTTACTGTAAAAGTCCGAGATCGATAAATGTCCGAATAAAAATTGAAAAAACTGTTTTATTGCTTCGAAATCATATGAAATGAGAGTCCTACATTCTCAAAATGGTTCACCCTTTACCCCACGGACTGTTTTTATGGTATTAGTGCAAATAGGAATTTGGAATAGTAGGGACTAACGGCTTTACTAGCTCTCATGGGCTCGCGGGAACTAATTGTGCCCCTCATGACGTGTAGCCCTCTGATGAGGAACAAATGAAACTGCGGGGGGAATGGGGGAAAACGTAACCACCGGACCTCTGGACATCCGATTTTAGTCGTGTATCCCCAGACATACGTTTATTCGATAATTAAAATAATTATGAGAATGAATAATAAAATACTAAAAACAAGAGCAAATTTTTGAGCAAATCTCATGTGTGACTATATTCAAGTTGGTAAAAAAATAATCCAACTTTATAATCTCGCTTCGTGAAGACTACATCAAAGTAGTTCTTGATGTATGGAATCTGCTGTATAAATTGATTGCGCCTCTACGTTATTTTCAACCCTACGTTATTCTTGTTATTGGTGTTGTTGCAGACCATTACTTATGATTACTTTCCAACTTCACACAACCACCAAAGAATGAAACCTTTAATGAGCATTACAATTAATACGATAAGCAAGCAAGCATCTCATGAGAGTTTTATATTGCAACTGGTTCCCGAAATAAAAGCACCCCTGCGTTCATTGTAGTACCCCTGTTGCTACTGATGCGAGTAATGTGGTACCACAACTTATTTACTGTTCGCAATTAAATTAAATTTTGTTATTTTCTTAATGCACAATGCACTTTAGGTTGGTAATTTAATTTATTGCCTTTATTACTTACATATTTCGTTTACGTTGCGCAGCGATGATTCACTTGTGGTTTTTTACATTTGTTTCATAATTTTAATGATATAAAACTGACAGATATGTCACTTGATTTATTAATCCGCATTTTTTGCTGCTAATCATATTTATTTCGGCCTTAACAAAAATCCGGAATAATTGTGACTAAAGAGCTCGAACAAGTGCGCTATGATCAAATTTAAATGCAGAGAAAATGATAATATAATTACCTTCTCACATATTGGTACAGACTATACGGTTCAAAATAATTAAGCCTTAGTTCGGATTAAAAAATAGCAAAAAAAAAATATTATGTCAATGGAACGCTAATTTGCCGGATAGCGGTAAAACATAAACAAATAAAATTCATCGAGCCATTTTTGCACATCTTCAACTTTCGTGAACCGCTGGTCTATCAAATATGATTACATCGATCTGGATAAGTGATAATCAGAGGAAGCCTAGTCTGGAGAATACACCGCATGCTATAAAACTTCCTATAGCCATATGAATGCCCGAGTTGATTTTGCTTTATGTGGAGCACCAATATAACCAGCATCATTTAATTTGATCAATTTGGCCTGGTATAACATTCAGCAGGTGGGATTGCCACCCAGTAACTTGAATATTCATTTTTGCAATTGATGTTCATATGGCTGGGCTGGATCAATCCATGTTTTTTGCGTAGAGGGTTATTGTACAAAATCCACCATTAATGATTTTGTGTGAAAAAAATCTTTGTTTTGTACCGAGAAAGCAAATTCGTGCAGAGGGCAACTCTTCGTTTTTTGTTTTCTTCGGCCAGTTTATGAGGAACCCATTTTCCTTTTTTCGGTATTTTTCCCATTGCGTACAACCACTGTTTTACTGTTGAATGAATCTCAGACAGTTCACTCAAAGTCGAATTAATCAATTCCATAGCTTGAGCAGTTTTTTTTTTTTCATTTGAAAACAGAATAGAATGATGCAATGGCGTAAATGTTGCTTATCGACATCCTCCTCTTAAAATTGATACACACAGAACGACAACTTGTAAGTGAAACCTATGTCATAAAAACAGCAGTGACTAAAATATATATATCCAAAATGTCGGGAGATTCGGATGTATTCAAGTATATTTTAATGCAACCAACTTCAGAGCCGAGTTTCTACTTGCACACCTAATAACATCGATTGTGTGTGATGAAACCTCAATATTGTTTAGATGAATTTAATTTTCTTCAAAACTAGATGTTCCTTAACTAAACTTTATCATTACGGATATACAGGCTGGGCCATCTAATCTTTTTTTTTTTTTTTTGTGAACTAGCGGTTATTTTGAGTATGGTAAGAGTTATGTCACTTCTGATTTGACAGAAAGTTAGTTTTATCCTTCCGCTGAACGAAAATGGTTGTGTATTCGCTTGAACAACGCTGAGAAATATTAAAACATTACTTCGAAAATCATGGTAATGTTGCAGAATGTGTGCGAAAATTGCGTGCGGATTTCGGAAGAAAAGAAACGACAGGTGCTCTATATGTGCGTTATTTTGTAAAAAAAAGTTAAAGAAACAGGCTTGCTAATTAATAAACCAACACGAACCAAGCAGCCAACCAAGCGTACACCCGAAAATGTTGATGCTGTAGCCAAGAATGTGCGTGAGCCACCGGGAACGTCAACTCGTCATCGTGCTCAAGAATTGAACATTTCACGCACAATATTGCGATGAATTTTGTATAAAGACCCTGGTATGACACCGTATAAAGTACAATTGGTTCAGGAATTGAAGCAAAGAGACCAGCCATTTCGTTTTCGGTTCGCTGAGTGGGTTTGCGATCGACTTGAAAAAGATGCCAATTTTGGACAAAAAATCATCTTTTCGGATGAGGCGCATTTTCATTTTGGCGGCAGAATTATTATTGTAGAGAAGCCGATGCATCCGCAACGAGTGATTGTTTGGTGCACATTTTGGTCCGGTGGCATCATTGGGACATTTTGCTTTGAAAATGAGCAAGGAGCCGCCGTTACTGTCAATGGTGAGCGCTACTGCGCCATGATAAACGATTTTTTGTTCCCGGCACTTAAAGAGGAGGACATAGGCAACATTTGGTTTCAACAAGACGGTGCGCCGTGCCACACAGCACACGTTTCAATTTATCTGTTGCGCACTGTCTTCGAAGATCGAATTATCAGCCGAAATGCTGATGTGATTTAGCCGCCTCGGAGCTGTGACTTGACGAAATTGGACTATTGTCTTTAGGGTGCCGTCACAGATAAGTGTTACGCCGATAAAGCAGCAACGATTAAAAAATAAATAAACGAAAATATTCGCATTATCTTTGAAGACATAATGCCGCATACCATCGAAAATGTGCTCAAAAATTGGACCGGCCGTATGGGATACGTCAAGGCCAGCCGAGGCAGTCATATGAATGAAATAGTATTCCATAATTAATCGGAAGGATTGTTCTTTACAATAAAAAATAATTTTGAAAAAATATTGAGAACTTTTTGTTTTATTGCATTTTAAAAAAAACATATTTGGCCCACCCTGGACTGTGACGCAATAACGGAGTCTTTGGAGGTTTCTAGGCTACGTAAAGTACTATATAATAGTTCTACTACCATGAATATCTTTAATGACCAGATGGACTTCGGATCACAACTAACGAGAAATCTATAAAGCAGCTAAAAGCAACTAACTTTCCTAACTCCGAAATCGCGCCCAAACCCCAATCGTCAAATGACACCTTCGGATGTTCAATAGACCATCCACTTTACAACTTTGCCGCGCTTTAAAGCCGGATTTTAACAAAAAAACGTGGCGGGCACAGGTGGTGGATAGTGAACGGCCTATCGATAGGTAGGTTAGCTGTGAATTAAATAAACCGTCTCCAACCGCAACTCTGCTGGGAGGAGTGTCTCAGAGAACGAGGGAGTGGTTAACCATTTTCATTTCGGGTCGATCTCTCTTAAAGTTTATAAGAAAGATGAGGTCGATAAGGACGTGGAAGACCAGTTTGGGGGCGATGGCGAACGGACCCAGCAGGAGACAGTCAAGCGGGCCGAGGACAACCAGGTTAGCCGTTCCGATATTATGAACGAGGAGAGGTTGATGAGGAGAGGTTGCCTCTTCTCTCTGGAGTCCGATGGGGACAACCCGCCGAACACACGACGAAAGAGGGCTGGCGACCAAAGTTATGAGCCAGGTGACACTATCCTGATGCAGGGAGTGCAGGAAGCGGTGAGTAATGTAGACTACAATGGTTAGTATTGTACAAATAAATAAACATCACACGAAGGCCGCCTCGGCAGCTCTCGTGCTCAGACTGCGAGCACGTCAGATGATGACGTGGTGTTAATCCCAGAACCTTGGATTAACAATAACAGGATCTGTGGCCTCAGAATGAAAGGCTATAAATTATTATATTCAAGCAACTCTGAAAAGATAAGATCGTGTATTTTAGCGAAAAATAATTTGAGTATTTTTTTTTCTTCTTCCATAGACGTTAGTTCACTTCCTATGCTCGTGTCCGGCACTATCATACAAAAGACGTAAGTACTTGGGTGTGTACAACATGGACAGCCTTTCTGAACTCTCGGACTGTGGGGTGCGAGATATTTTACGCTACATCAGTAGCTCTGGTTGGTTTCAGCGGGAGTAAGGGGAGATTGGATCCTGTGGTATCACAATGGGCCATTATTGGCCTAAGTGTGCGATAGCAGCCACTCTAACCTAACCTAACCTTCTTCTTCCATAATTCAGTAGCGAGGACGTTACAGCGGTGACGTTGAGGTTGGCTGAGAAAAATTATGGCTAGCCTTACCCTATATGGATCGCCAGAAGGAGGTTCTACCGGATAACCTGGGGGAACTGATCAGTGAAGCAGGTCAGAGAAAGGTAGGTGTGATACTTCTCAAGAGAGGTGAGTTCTTTTTGATTACTAATTAAATACTAACCTTGTAGTTTGCAATATTGGGTGTGACTCAACATTCATTGTTAAGAATCAGCAGGAGGTTCTAGATGTGATCTTTGTGTCAGAAACAATTGTTCATATGATCAGCGGGTGGAGAGTGGCGAATGAGCACTCATTTTCTGATCAACGATATGTAACATATAACCTCAACATCAAACCTTGTTGCCCGGAAAGCCTTCAGGAATTCCAGAAGGAAAAACTGGAACAAATATGGGGAGGTGTTGGAGGAACTATTGACGCTGGAGGTTTCTGGAGTTCCGGCGTCAGTAGAGGAATTAGATTACATGGTTGATATGCAATCTTCCATTTAATGCTGCGTGATAAAACCTAGGGGCAGGCAGAAACTGGCATGGTGGACCGCGGAGTTGGGAACCTATCGGAGGGCGTGTAGGACGGTATTGAATAAAGCTAAGAACACAAGGGAGGTTCAGAATTGGAACTTCTATAAGGAGTACCTAAGAAAGTACAAAAAAAATAGTTGAGAAAGGCACAAAGGGGTTCTTGGAAACTCTTCTGTTGTAGAATGGAGGAGGTCTCTGAGACTTCTCGCCTTAAAAAAATTCTATCTACTAACCCAACCACTCCTAGTTATTTATTTAGGCCGGACGGGTTATGGACAGCTAGAAGTGTGGAGAATCATCGGAGCTTCTCATTGAGACCCATTTTCCTGGAGCTCATCGAGGAATACCTTTAACAGATGTGGATGGCATCGTGGACAGGGAACGAATCCTGTAGGTGCTAAACGGTTTTAAGCCTTATAAATCGGCGGGCCCGGAATATCTGCAACTGGTCTATATTCCCAGGAAATGGACGGAGGTCAAAGTGGTCTTTATCCCGAAATCGGGAAAGAGCTCACAGGCTTATCCAAAGGACCTGAGGCCTATAACTCTATCATCATTTCTGTTGAAAACCTTGGAAAGATTGATAGACGTACTTATTCGAACAAATGTTGAGCCAAGGAATTGGACAATGTCGCAGAATGCGTACTGTAAGGGTAATTCGGTGGACATAGCTCTGCACGTTCTAGTACGCATGATTGAGAAGTCAATTGACTCGCAAGAGTATACGGAGGCGATCATGGAAGGATTGTCATTTTTGAAGGTGGATTATTCTATAAGTAGGTTGATAAACCAGATGCTGGTAAGCAGGATTATTACCTTGGAGAGTCCACCATTAGAAAGCGGGTGGTTAGAGGAACCCCGCAGGGAGGAGTAATGTCCCTCTTTCTTTGGAGTGCGGTGGTGCATGGATTGCTGTGGGAACTGGTGAAAGTGAGGATAGCGATTGTAGCATATATGCAGATGATGTAGCGATAGCTGTCTCAGGCAAATATCTGGATATGATTAGGGATGTTATGCAGAATGAACTACTGATCGTTACGAAAAAGGCCGGCAAAGGTGGATTAGGGATCAACCCTTCCAAGACAGGGCTGGTACTATTTACTAAGAAATATAAAATTCCGGTAGTTAGTCCTCCTACCGTGAACGGCATTAGACTGGCTTTTGCTGACAGAGCGAGATTTTTGGGCATAATCTTGGACAGTAAGCTCAACTGGAAGCTTAACATTGTAGAAAGAGTGAATAAGGCTAATGTAGCCATTTACTGGTGTAGGAACGCCATAGGTAAGAGATGGGGTTTGAAACCAGAGCTGGTACACTGGCTCTATACCGCTGTGGTAAAACCTGTGCTAATGTACGGGATGGGCGTGTGGTGGCCAGCACTGGATAAGATATAATAAAGGATGATGGAGAAAGTGCAAAGAATGGTCAGTATGCGTATAAGCAGTGCGCTTAAGACAACACCTACGTGCGCTTTAGAGGTTATGTTCCACCTTATTCCGGAAGTGTCTTCAGGCGGGACCCTCGACGATAGTTAGATCACTAAGGGAAGAACTGGTGCATCTATATTATATTAAACCAACGTTGTGCTTCGATAATGGTTTCCGGACCATCTGTCCTTCGAGAGAATCCTGGAGGAATGGATCAATACTGGAAAACGAGGCACTGAAATTTTTCACGGACGGCTCTAAGCTAGATGGCAAAGTATTAGACGGAGTCTTCTGTGAGCAGCTCAAAGTTAATATTTCTGTTCGTCTCTCTGACTACTGCAGCATGTACCTGTGGTATCTGTGAGGGATATCGCGGTTTATATGGACACGCAAGCGCCACTTAGGTCACTAGAGGCGGTTTCTCTGAAGTCACGGGTGGCGCTGGATTGCATATTATCTCTTAATGAGATGAGCGAGTATTTCAGTATCCAGATAATCTGGGTCCCTGTGCACTCGGACGTCACGAGAAACTGCAGGGCAGACGAACTAGCTAGGTATGGTACGACTCTCCAGATGCCACCGGAATGACTTTTGTAAAAGTTGTATGGATGAAGAGGACGAATAGACTTTAGTTCTCTTCCTATGCTCGTGTCCGGCACTGGCATACAAAAGACATAAGTACTTGGGTGTGAACGGTATGGACAGCCTTTCGGAACTCGCGGACTGGGGAGTTAGATATTTTACGCTACATAAGTAGCTCCGGATGGTTTCAGCGGGAGGGCTATTATGAAATTTTTTTCGATTTCGTAAAATACGAGATCGTAAATTCGATCCGCCGCGAATATTCCTATTATGAAACTTTTTTTGATCGTACAATTTAAGACCATGAAGTTTGATGTTTTTGTGGTTTTAGCTAAAATTTCAACCATCAACAGATTTTTCAGATGGGCAGTCGGCATTCAGTCGGAATTTAATTCGTTTGTAATTTCACTCCACAAATGTTTGACTATGCCAACATTTTTTGCACAAAAAAAATTAAAAGTCAAATTGGCGACCATTGGTAATTGACCTACAAAAACCACAATAATAAAGTTTCAAATAAATTGTAATAAATTAAACTAGTCAATTTTTATAAAATAATAGTTTTAAAAAATAATTAAAGTATTTTATTTTAATACAAAAATAATAAGTATACACGTATGTTTTCGTAAATACGATATTCGTCACCTATTGAGTAGTCGAATTTTGACATTTGATTTTCGTAAAATACGATTTCGTTTTTTTTTGTTGATTGAATTTTACGAAAGCAAAAAAATTTCATAATACGAATTTTCGCGGCGGATCGAATTTTACGAAATCGGAAATATTTCATAATAGGCCCCCGGGAGTAAGGAGAGATTGGATCCTGTGGTATAACAATGGGCCATTATTGGCCTAAGTGTGCGATAGCAGCCACTCTAACCTAACCTAACTGGAAAACCTAGCTATTTTCCGGAAAATCTAGAACTTTGTCATGTTCTTGGGAAATGGAATGGTACTCATTATAATCCCAATGACCATAGTTTTATAAAAGCTTGTTCTCTTTTCCCCAAAAAACTTTGTAAAGACAAATAAAAAGACAAGACAACCTAGAATAGGCTCTCGATTATCTTATTTGCCCTATTTAGCAATCCCTTATGTATACGATATTCTCAATGATAACCTTTCCGAATTCGAGAGGCCTTTTAACTAAGTCAGACCGGTAGCGATCACCTGGGCACTCATATGCATGTTTTAGAAATCAGAGGCGGCAGAATCGTGAAGACTGCGCCTTCACGATATTGTTGTTGTTAACAACGTTTTTCGGAAATATCAGACTAACAACTGTGATTTGAGCGCTAGGTGGTATAAACTTTCCATATTGAGCCCCTCCCACCACATTAAATGGTACCATAACTTGACCTTCACGGACAAATCAGAGCATATGTGTCTTGTATCAAACAGCAAACTAGCTCTAAACCGCTTTTATTTGAGAGGGTAATGAAAGCCAATATAGCGCTTTATCCTTCTATACTTGTAAACGATGGGGTTGGGAAACCCACATCGTACAGTGGTTCTACACTTCAATGATTAAACCCATTTTATTATACTATATTACTAGCTGGTGGCCATCTCAACACGACCTGACGAATTTAAATGTTTTGATCAAAGTGCAGGGGCAACTACCCTTTGCATCAATGTGGTACCCACTCAAGCACTGGAGATTCTCCTTTGTCTCATATTTTTGGACATCCTGAGTGAACAAATGATTGGGTTAAGCTATATGTCTTAGCTGTCTCCGTGTGGACTTTCAAGAACACAGTACGTTCATCTGTCTTAAAATTAAAAATGTCCTAAAACTTCCATAATGCTGGTCAACCTTGGACGAGCAGTTTAGAACTGTTATTCCCACAAAAAATTCGAAAATTTTCTAGTATGAACTTGAGTTTTTTCTCTGGGCTCTCTTGATGAGTTATTTTAAAATTTATTTTCACAGGCGCAGGGACGCGCAGGTAGTCTCAGTATTGAAATGTCCGCTTCTTTCGTTAAATAGCACATTCCTTGCACTTTTTTCTTGAATGTGATTTCGTTACGGGCTGATCACCATTTACTTACTAATAACAAGTCTTGCTTGCAATGAAAGCCGTACGGCCTGTGTACCAGCTCCGATTCCAAACCATAAGATACAAAATTCATAAATTCAAAATCATCCCAACTTCCCAACTTCGCGATTTACCAGTCTGAGAGGAACAGCTACACTTGGTGTAGTTTACTATAGGAGGCTAAATTGTATTACTAGTCGGTATCTAAGATGACTCAGGTATCGTCGTTTTTACTCCTGATAAATCCACCCTTATATTGGTAACGATCTTTTTCTTTGCAGGGTATCTCCAATTAAGCTTTAGTTCGACCAATAAGCAAATAAAACGCCCAAATATAATTTATGTAATTCATTCATTTTATTAATATAAAAATATCTCGAGCACTAACTAAATTCGATAGAACTAAAACAAGGAAAAATTAAGAATTGGTAACGAGTACAAATCGAGAATCGAAGCGGTTGTTAAGAGTTTTTTTGCCAACAAAAATTAAAACAAGTCAAAATCTCAAAAGTGATCGTTAAATTTTTAGGTCGGTTTCTCCAACGCATCCAATCTTTCTTTCGCATAATTCATGGTCTTCCGAAATACTTCAGTCTCATAGCCTCGGTACTCCATCAGCATTGAACTGATTTGTCCTCGCTTTTTTCGGTTAAGATTTAAATTTTTCAACTCCTCTACGATTTCATCCTCTGTTTGACGATTTTTAAGGCGTAACGTTAGCGTTAGCCATATATACTTCCACACTTTTTTCTCGAGCGCCTCGTCGGGAAATTTATAATCGAGACATGTTAATTCTTCCCCTTTGGTTTTTCCCAACCATTCGTTAACGGTTGCTTCGTCCATTACACAAATCCGTATTGCGGTTAATAATTTTGATGTGACATAATTGGGCCGATGGCTTATTGTTAAAAATGTCGTGGCATCATTGAATCCGTACTTTTGATACAACGGTAATTGGTAATTGCATTTTATTTGAAACGACAATCCAAAATCGTTTTCGCGACAGAAAAATCCATTATTGATCAGCATATCGGTATTGTGCCGGTCACCGTAGTAAATATTTATCTGATCGCCACGATTTAAATCGTTAATGGTGAAACTCTCAACTGTGTGCGTACTATCATTGTAGTCGGTCGATAAATACCCATTTGGTGAATGATTGGCCATATCCCAGAATGGAATTAGTGCTGGAATCATTTCCACCTCATCTGAACCCTCTTCCAAATGCGGGATTAGATTTTGCCGGGTCATTACGGTGGCGCGCGCCCATCGCACCAACTCCAACGTTAGGTAATCTTTTAGTAATCGGGCTACCGAATTCGATTCCAAACTGTGCGTCGTATTGATTTCGGTGTTTAATCCCAAATACCAACTTGTGTGCTGCACCATAATCGATTTGAATAGTTTTACTGCGGGCACGAACGCTTCTGTATCTCTGATTATTTCCATTTGGGCACGCGTGTAGTACAAAGGAATCGAATACTTCTTGGGCAGGATGTCAACGTACGGCCGCCAAAAACTGTTCGACCTTAGCTTTTCCACCATTAGGATAAGCATCAATATCGAATTGTGCTGTGTAATTTTTAATTTACTAATCACTTCCTGCATTTCCTTATCGCACGATTTCACTGTCATCATCATGCTCTTCGGTATTTTTACAAACATTTCGTTTTGCTTGAATTCCCGTTCCGCAAACAGACCCATCTCGTATTGATCGATCGATTTGATTGTGACACCCGGAAATTCTGCCCCATTATCGCGCGACCACTGCATAAATTTCTCTACAGCCTGTTTACGATCGTTCCTCGCGAAAATTTTCGTATTCATTTGTGACTGTAAGCTATCCGCCTCCGCAACAATGCGCTCCAAGTACTCATAGTAACTCCAATCGCATTGATTGTTCGAATGTATATGATTTTCGTTACTTAGGACGTACATGAGTTTTGTCATGTCGTCGGTTTTATTACTTTTGTTCGACATTTTAGTTTTAATTTACGATTTTACAAAATACAAAATATATAACGACCACAATTTTCACTTGCACGTCTAAAACTGGAAATATGATACCGTTAAAATGACAGATGTCAATGAACGTGTAATTTTATGTGGAAGAGAAATTGGTGCGTTGTCTTTTTGGCGCCACTAGATGTCACAGTGTACAAAATTTAAATATTCGTTAGATGGCACTACAAGGTTTGTACATTTTCCAGTGTAAAATTATGTAAATTTCTATAAATTAATGGTTTGAGTACGAACTAAACAGAGCAAACACACGTTTATAAATTCAAACAGGGTATGTCAAACATTTTTAAATTAAATTTATCGTTAATGGCTGTGCTGGCTGTGCACCAGTCGGGCAAATCATTTACTACAGTAAATCTACAAAAAACTTTAGAATTGCATCGAATCAGTGACTCTCCTATAATTTAATTGTGTTATGTTAAAATTTGAAAAGTTAGAATTTTGAAAGAACATGGCAAACATGTGAATGAGGATCAACAACATCGGGCAAGTGTATTCTGGTAAATGTTTTGTCACAAATATTACAGAGCTTGATGTTTCAGGCATAGAAATGGATCGAACATTTTGGCATTTGGAATTGTCCAACCAATACAATTTGCAATGTCATGCCGGACGATAAAATCGGAGCACGATGCCTTCATTACGGAATTGAAAATTGAATTTCAATTCATCTTCAGCGACACACCAGAAAACGGTTTGCGTCTGTTCTATATATCGGCCGAAGCGCCCGGTATCGCTGCATTAGAAGGAAAAACTCGATATTATTTCACTGACTCAGAGTGGACAACAGCCATCGTCGCGGTCGAACGTTCCGCAACGGTTACATACGCATATGTGCCGATTATTGAACCGGGCTGAATTCATGCATCGAGACTAACTGGCCTGCCTTGATGGATCTATCGCTTATTTCAACGATATTCGTGTACACTCCAGGACGAGCAGACTCATAAAGGGGTCCTAAACGACTTTTTCAACGACCGGAGGAATACGGTTTCCGAGTGATGTGAAACAAATGTGATTTTTTCGTAATGAAGACAATCATTGTAGTGAAGTTAGAGATTCATCGAAAATTGCTGCAATAACCTCGATGTCGACACCCGAAAACATCTGAAATGGCCATGCTAGCAACACGGGAATCGCATGTACACCGTATTCTAACAATAGCTGAGAAAAATTACGGTCAACTGGAGAATGAAGGTCTCGTGTATGCAGTCAGGAAGTTCCGTCGGCGCATGTGCGAGATTTAGGGTTGAAAAACGAGATCCCCGTTTACACCGCAAAACGACTTCAACGGTGGACATTAATATTTACGACATATTATTGATGATGGGTAGGGTATCCGGAAAATTATCGAAACTGAAACGAAACGCGATTATTGGTGGCTCAGAGTAATCGTTAATTATTTGAAATTCGACTGGCCAAATTCGATAGCGAAACTTCCAGACGACGACAAATTGGCCCAGTTTTACAAACGACGTGGATCACTATCAACTGCTACAGACTGTGTTATGTTTGGCGAACGAATCGTTATTCTGGGCACGCTCAGTTCGTCCTATGGAACGAGTGCATACCGACATCACACGACGATTTAACGGAAAATGGTACGTGGTCAGAGTTGATTTCCATTCAATGTTTCCCAACGTCTACGAATGCACTAACATCACGTCAACGACTTGCAACGAGAAGATGAGCGATTTTTTTTACTAATAAGAGCACTAAAAAGGCGAAGCGGGAAGGAACCAACAATAAAAGACTTACCGAATTCTTCCTCCAAATATCGATCAACACCAAACCGAATCGCACAACAAATTAAGTCACCAGCAGAGTTACTCATGGGTCGTCCAATTCAAATGGAGCTCAACTTACGAAACATACTCCAGAACACGGCATGGATCGCTATATTCGACGAGAGCAACAGTTCAACCGACACCATGGAGCCCAAAATCGTAGTTTCTCTCTAGGCGACAATATATACGAGAGATTCGAAATGTTGCCAGGGGCGCGTTAAGTTAACGGTGTGCTCAGACCAGAGATCGGTCGATATTTATATAGAAAGGCAGTGGCCGAAGTAGTCTAGGTGTGGCAGGGCGCGAAGATTGAGGCAGTCTGCAGAGGGGAAATCCCAAGCAGGCCGAGAGTACACGTCTGTTAACCAACCTAGCCAGACGAGATCCTTGTGATCATTCGGGCCGGTAATCCCGATCTTCCAACGGAAGATTGAAGGATTTTAAAGAAGGAGGAGGCTAAGGGGGGGCTAAAGGTTGGCAATCATGCTGATCAATAAAGAATCTCCAGCTTCCCTTGCAAAATCAAAGAGAGTGATCAACTTCGGGTTTGGGTCGATCACTCTTAAAATATATAAGAAAGACCAGGTCGAGACGAACCCGTGTGGGTGGGGGACGACCAGGGAAGTGATATTTCGGACGTGGGGAGTATGGTGAGGAGAGGTATAGCCTCCTCTCTCTTGAGTCTGATGGGGACATCCTGTCGAACTTTCGAGAGGCGGATGGCGGCTGAAGCAACGAGCCAGATGTCTGATCCTGATGCTGCGAGTGCAGGAAGAGGTGAGTAAGGTAGACCACAATGCTGACTAAGTCAAATGAGGATTAACACCAAATCCAAGAACGTTGGGTTAACATCTGTGGCCTGAAAACGAAAGGGGAAAAATTATTATACTCAAGCAACTCTGAGAAGATCAGATCGTGTACTTTAGTGAAAAATAATTTGAATATTTTTATTTTCCTTAATTTAGTAGTGAAGATATTACAGCGGTGAGCGCAAGAATGGCTGTGAAAAATTATGGTAGCCTCAGCCTATATGGATCGCAAGAAGGAAGTTGCACCGACTAACCTGGGGTAACTGATCCGGGAAGCAGATCAAAGAAGGGTAGGTGTCATACTTGGATGTGATGCAAACGCTGATCACAAAATTTGGGGAAGCACAGACATTAACGAGAGGGGTGAGTTATTTTTTGATTATACTAACCAACATTTATTGTTAAAATCGACAGGAGGTTTTATGTAACGTATAACCTCAACATTAAACCTGTTATCCGGAAAGCCTTCAGGAATCTCAGAAGAACAAACTGGAGTAAATTTGGGGAGGTGTTGGAAGAATTATTGCCGGTGGAGGGCCCTGGACTACAGGCGACAGTAGAAGAATTAGATTGCATGGTTAATATTGTCACAAAGGCATGCAATCTTTCATTTAATGCTGCGAACCCCTTGTTAAAGCCTAAGCAGGGAAAAATCGACATGGTGGACCGCGAAGTTGAGAACCTATCGGAGGGCGTGTAGCACGGCCTTTAATAAAGCTAAGAACTCAAGGGAGGTTCGGAATTGGGACTCATATAAGGAGGACCTAAGAAAGTACAAAAAAGAGTTGAGGATGGTACGAAGAGGGTCTTAGAGACTCTTCTGTTGTAGAATGGAGGAGGCCTCTGAGACTTCTCGCCTTAGGAAATGTCTGTCTATGAACCCAACCATCTTAGTTATTTAATTACCGGACGGGTCATGGACAGCTTCAAGTGCGGAATCATTGGAGCTCCTCATCGAGACCCATTTTCCGGGAAGCCTTCATGACTCAATGGAGCCTGGATCTCATCGAGGAATACCTTCAATACAGGTGGAGAGCATCGTGGACAGGGAACGAATTCTGTGGGTGCTGAACTAAGCCTTATAAATCGGCGCGCTCTGGTCGGATTATATCAGCAGAGATCCGAAGGAATTCGGCAGTCATCCTCCTCTAGCTGGAGTTTATCTTCAGGGGATGAGGAAATAGACGGAGGTCAGAGTGGCCTTTATCCTGAAATCGGGAAAGAGCTCACAGGCTTATCCAAAGGACCTAAGGCCTTTAACTCTATCATCCTTTCTGTTGAAAACCTTGGTAGGTATTCGATCGAAAATTGAACCCGCAGGAATGGGGCAATGTCGCAACATGCGTACTGTAAGGGAAAGTCGGTGGACACAGCCCTGCACGACATAATGCGCCTGATTGAGAAGTCAATTCACTCGCAAGAGTTTTGTATGGTAGCATTTCTCGACATTGAAGGTACCACAAAAACGGAGGCGATCATGGAAGGATTGTTATTTTTGAAGGTGGACTTGTGGCGTTGCGCGTCATTCATTCATAATACATTTCATTATAGCTTGTTGGGCGATGCGATACAGAAAGGAAAAAATGGATGTGTACATTTTTTGGTTTGTTGGTTTTTGTTAAAAAAAAAAGAGAATGAGATTGATAGAAAAGAGATTATTGGAAAAAAGTTTTTAGCGAGGAACAGACGTAAAAACTACAGTCTAAGTTCTTACATTTTTTTATATTAAAATTTATATCTTAGTTCTTAAAGAATATTATATTAAGTTGTGGTGAATAAAGTTGAAGTTGTGTAATTAAAATAAGCATTCAAGTGTTTAATTCGAATTAATTAATTCACACGTCCTTCGTGGAATATTCTATGTGTCTTGGGAATGTATGCCATCTGCTAACACATTATATAGAGCCCTACATCATATAACCCCATAAAGTGGTGACCGACGACGTGATCTATAACAAACGGGCAAAGTAAATACATTTTGCGAAATTCGCACATAGCGGAGCAAACATACATTCACCACGCGGGTCGGAACACATAACCCAATTTTTTCAACAATACAAATAAATTTTTTTTTAATGGCGGCTAAAATCATCAAAATTAGTGGATCATCAAATTAAAGTAGTTTTGTGGATGAGCGTCGAATGGATTAACAGACAGTACAAACATTGGAAGACATTGCGGCTCCGTGGGATAGCAGCAACACTACAAAAAAAAAAAAAAAAATTTTTTAGTTTTTTCTTTTCATAGTTCATGTAAGTACCATCATATTTTTTTTTTCTTTTTATTGCGGTGTCCAACAATTAATTAAGCAATGATAACTTTCGCGAGCGCAATCTTTATTTTTTCCACCACATTTTTGTTAATCAGCTATTTATTTCGCTGTTTGGCTAGCGGCCATAATCCGAATGACGCGAGCGGTGCACCTCCTTCCTCGGTGAGTTCTGAGACTACGGTTTCTTCGGTCAATCCCGCTACGGACGCAGTTACGTTGTCGACAGCGCAGTTGCGGGACATTATCGATGCGCGTGTTACGGTTTCTTCGGTCAATCCCGCTACGGACGCGGTTACGTTGTCGACAGCGCAGTTGCGGGACATTATCGATGCGCGTGTTAGGGAGTTAGTTAGTGCTCGATCATCTGAGGCGCAGGTCACGATTACACCTACCAGTGACAATGATTCAGACATAGCTTCGGAAACGTTAGGTAGCGATAGGCAGACTGTCTCTGGTTCTAAAAAATCAATTCCTAAATTTTCGGAAGTGGCACATATAGCTTTCAAGTCACCCCAGCCATTATTCGGACAAAACCCAGTAGTATGGTTTGAAATTCTTGAGCAACAATTCAATGTGGCCGGAATTGTCAGAGAAGGCACTAGATATTCACACGCCGTTAGTGCACTGGACGCACGGCTACACGATCAATTCGCTGGTTTAATAACTAGAAACAAAGGAGACACACCTTACACCATTTTCAAACAGGAGGTAATCAAAGGACTTGGGGAGTCAGAGAAAAGCAAACTGCATAATTTATTGCACGGTTTGTCGTTGGGGGACAAAAAACCATCCCAGTTACTCGAGAAATTTCGATTGGATGCCGGTGCTAAGTTTAACGACGAATCGATTCGTCAATTGTGGATGCAACGTTTGCCACAGCAAGTTCAAATGGTTTTGTCGCCATTTGAGAACGACTTGACCCTATCAGTCCTGGCTGAACGAGTGGATAACATAATGGAGACGATGACCCATTTACAAATACATTCCGTCGCATCTCAACCGGTTACAAAACCGACGTCCACTCCCATGGCCAGCACTCCGTCAGTAACAAACCTAGATGAACGGTGGCATAATTTCGAAGCGCACATTATGAAAGAAATATCAGCGTTAATAGACACCCGATTCCGATCGCGTAGTGCTTCCAGAGGACGTAGTAACCAACGCGGATCTCGCTCAAATTCTCGCGAATCAGGCAACAATTTCGAATGTTATTACCACAGGCGCTTTAAAGATAAAGCGAATAAGTGCGTTACCGGATGTAAACATCAATTAAAATCCACTGATGCAAACCAGATGGACGTCAATTCAAAAAAATAATAGCACATCAACATTCGACGACGTGTCTTGATGATGCAATTTCCAGTCGTCTCTTAATTTTCGAGAAAAATTCACAACGTAAATTCTTAATCGATACAGGCGCGGATGTATCAGTGATACCAGCCAATTTCAGCAAAAACATAAGCGATAAATCAAACTTTAGTCTTTACGCAGCAAACGGTACCCGTATCAAGGCTTTTGGCACTCACACGCTTCATCTGAATATTGGGCTAAGACGAGATTTCGTGTGGAATTTCATTGTTGCAGAAGTATCAATACCGATTTTAGGAGCAGATTTCTTAAAACACACTGGTCTTATCGTCGACCTCAAGAGAAATCGAATAGTAGATCCGTTAACTTCGTTGTTCACCATTGGTTCTCTGACAGCAGCACAGGTCCCATCACTGTCCATTTTAGACAAGACAACTCTCGGGACAGACATTTCGAATATTCTTGCAAAATACGAGGAAATCACACGCGAAAGTTTCGGCTTCAAACCGGTGAAACATAACACCACCCACTGTCTAGAGACCCATGGACCACCTGTCAGCTGTAAAGCACGTCGTTTATCTCCAGAGATGGCCAAGATAGCCAAAGCACATTTCGAGAGCATGATGGCACAGGGCATTTGTCGTCCTAGCAATAGCGCTTGGTCCAGTCCCTTACATTTAGTGAAAAAGAAGAATGGAGAGTGGAGGCCCTGCGGTGATTACCGCGCCCTTAATAACGTGACGATTCCTGATTGTTATCCAGTACCTCACCTCCAGGATTTTTCTTTCCAACTGGCCGGTTGTAACGTTTTCACTACATTGGACTTGGTACGAGCATACCACCAGATTCCAATTGAACCAAACGACATCCCTAAAACTGCGATATCGACACCATTCGGACTCTTCGAGTTCTGCAGAATGACCTTCGGATTAAGAAACGCAGCACAATCATTTCAAAGACTGATGCACACAACATTACGCGGATTACCATTTTGTTTCGCTTATCTTGACGACATACTGATTGCATCACAATCCAGAGACGAACATATAATGCATTTGGATACAGTGTTTCAGAGACTTTCTAACAATGGATTGGTCATTAATGTGGATAAATGTGTTTTCGCTCAGTCCGAAGTCTTGTTCTTAGGCCATACAGTATGCAACAAGGGCATCCTTCCTTCACCCGAAAGAGTTCAAGTCATATCCCAATTTAGTCGACCCACAACAGTGCAACAATTGAAACGGTTCTTGGGCATGGTTAATTTTTACCGGCGTTTTGTACCAGCAGCCGCAAAAGATCAGGCCATTCTGAATGATTTTCTGAAAGGGTACAAAAAAAATAGCAAAGTTGTTATTAATTGGACTGACACGGCCGTCGAAGCTTTTGAGAAGTGCAAGAGAGCATTGAGTGAGGCAACGATTTTAGCTCATCCTGTAAGTTCGGCTCGTATGTCGATAATGGTGGATGCGTCGGACACTGCAGTTGGGGCAGTAGTTCAGCAATGGGTAAACCAAGCCTGGGAACCATTAGGTTTTTTTTCTGTGCGACTTACCGCGACGCAAATCAAGTATAGCGCTTACGACAGAGAACTCTTGGCGGCTTATTTAGGCATAAAGCATTTCAGGTTTCTTCTTGAAGGACAAAATTTCACACTGTTCACGGATCACAAACCTTTAGTGTATGCTTTTAAACAAAACAGTGAAAAAGCATCACCCAGACAGCGAAGGCAGTTAGACTATATAGGGCAATTCACAACGGACGTACAACACGTTTCTGGCAAAAACAACATAGTAGCTGATACTCTTTCCCGTATTGAGCAAATAGAAGTCCCTGGATCAATCGATTACTCGGTTATCGCGGAGGCGCAAGTTGGCGACGAAGAATTGTTAAAACTCATCGAAGACAATAGTACAACCCTGAAATTCGAACAATTTCCGGTGCGTTTTGGTGCCGATAAAACGTTGTATTGCGACATATCTACAGGTAAATCCCGACCTTACATTCCTTTCGCGTTCAGAAAACAAGTTTTCGATGCATTACATAATTTAGCTCACCCAGGAGTAAGATCTTCAGTGAGGTTACTTACGGATCAAGTTGTTTGGGCGTCTATAAGAAAAGACGTGGGACTCATGGCTCGTTCATGTGTCGCTTGTCAGAGGGCTAAAATCAGCAGACATACGAAAACTCCTATCGGATCATATGAACCAACTACTGATCGTTTTACCGAGGTTCATTTGGACATTGTTGGACCATTGCCATCATCTGCAAATTTCCGATACTGCATAACAATGATAGACCGATACACGCGTTGGGCGGAAGCCATACCCGTATCCGACATAACCGCAACTACTGTCGCTTTTGCGATCTATTCAGAATGGATCGTACGTTTTGGTGTCCCATTATTTATTGTAACCGACCAAGGATCCCAGTTCGAATCCCAGTTATTCGCAGAATTGTCAATCTTATTAGGTTTTCAACATAGACGTACGAACAGTTATCACCCGCAGTGTAATGGTATGATCGAGCGTTGGCACCGTACACTGAAGGCTGCGATTATGTGTTACGACAGATCAGATTGGACCACAATTTTGCCTTCCGTCCTACTAGGATTAAGAACTAGTTACCGCGAAGATTTGCAGGCTACTTCAGCAGAGTTAGTGTATGGAAGTAACTTGCGAATTCCGGGACAATTTTTTGAAGTGAACAAACATCCAGTTCCACAATCAGATTTTGTAAAGACACTCAGACAGCATTTTACTGAATTAAAACCAACTACAGCGTCAAAGCACACTACGGATAATATTTTCGTTAGTCGAAATTTAAAGGACTGTTCACATGTTTTCATACGTACAGACTCGTTACGCAGGGCTCTTCAACCTCCTTATACAGGACCTTATCAGGTGATCAAACGTTTCGAGAAGTTTTTCGAAGTTGATATAAAAAACAAATGTGTCAGAATTTCGTTGGATAGATTAAAGCCCTGTTTTGTAGTACAATCCGACAATTCTCAATCCGAGACACAAACGTTACGGACAACCACGCCACAGACAGGAATCAATACCGATACTGATTCGTTGGTCGGCTCCTCAGATAGTTCGAGCGTTTCTGTTCCGGATTCAGAGCGGGATCATGTGCCCAAAGCAACGGCTACTAGAACCGGACGCGTCATTAAATTGCCATGTCGATTCAGATAAGTATCGTGCGATTATTCAATCACACTGAGGGGGGAGTATGTGGCGTTGCGCGTCATTCATTCATAATACATTTCATTATAGCTTGTTGGGCGATGCGATACAGAAAGGAAAAAATGGATGTGTACATTTTTTGGTTTGTTGGTTTTTGTTAAAAAAAAAAAGAGAATGAGATTGATAGAAAAGAGATTATTGGAAAAAAGTTTTTAGCGAGGAACAGACGTAAAAACTACAGTCTAAGTTCTTACATTTTTTTATATTAAAATTTATATCTTAGTTCTTAAAGAATATTATATTAAGTTGTGGTGAATAAAGTTGAAGTTGTGTAATTAAAATAAGCATTCAAGTGTTTAATTCGAATTAATTAATTCACACGTCCTTCGTGGAATATTCTATGTGTCTTGGGAATGTATGCCATCTGCTAACACATTATATAGAGCCCTACATCATATAACCCCATAGACTACCTCATAAGTAAGTTGATAAACCAGATGCTGGTAAGCAGGATTATTACCTCGGAAGTGGGGGAGTGCACTATTAGAAGACGGGTGATTAGAGGAACCCCGCAGGGAGGTGAAATGTCCTCCTTTCTTTGGAGTGTAGTGATGAATGGATCGCTGTTGGAACTGGAGAGAGAGGACAGAGGTTGTAGCGTATGATGATGATGTAGGATGATCTCAGGCAAATATTTGGATACGATTAGGGATGTTATGCAGAATGCACTCCTGTTCGTTATGAAATGGGCCAGCAAATGTGGATTAAGGATCAACCCTTCCAAGACAGAACTGCAACAATTTACTAAGAAATATAAAATTCTGGTAGTTAGCCCTCCTACCGTGAACAGCTTTAGACTGGCTTTTGCTGACAGCGCGGGGGTTTTTTGCATAATCTTGGACAGTAAGTTAGGCCTAACAATGCGGAAAGGGTGAATAAGGCTAATGTAACATTTATTCGTTAGGAACGCCATAGGTAAGAGATGGGATTTGAAACGAAAGCTGGTACACTGGCTCTCAGGCGGGACACTCAACGATAATTAGATTGCTAAGCGAAGAACTTGCGAATGTAGATTATATTAAACCAACGTTGTGCTTCGATAAAGGTTTCCGGTCCATCTGTCCTTCGAGGGAATCCTGGAGGAACGGATCAATATTGGAACACGAGGCAGTGCAATTTTTCACGGATGGCTCTAAGCTAGACGGCAAGATAGGTGCCGGAGTCTTCTATGAGAAGCTTAATCTTTATATTTCTGTTCGTCTCCCTGACTACTTAAGCGTGTACCAGGCTGAAGTGGTGGCGATAGGAGAAGTCGTAACATGGTTGAAGCATAACGTGGTATCCATGTGGGATATCGCAATTTATATGGACACACAAGATCGTGAAAGGTGAAGTTTGTGCAATGGGCAAGCAATCGCACCACCCTTTCAAGCTTAGTGGTAAGCGTTCGGATAATGTGCTTGATTTAATCCACTCAGATGTCTGTGGTCTGATGGAGACAAATTCAATTGCTGGCGCAAATTACTTTTTATCATTCATCGATGATTGTTCAAGGAAATTATTTATCTATTTTTTGTCGTCCAAAGTTTTTGAATCATTTGTTAATTTCAAATCGTACGTAGAAAATCAGACTGGTCGCAAACGAAAGAAATTCAGAACTGACAATGGCACTGAATATTGTTCCAAAGAGTTTCTAGGTTTTCTTAAACAACACGGTATGCAGCATCATATTACAAATGTGTACACTCCTCAACAAAATGGTCTCTCAGATACTGTTAAAGTTAGCCAAAAGTTTTCAGCCGAAAGATGGTAATGCAGATATTAATTTTGTTATCCCAGCCGGAAATATTTTAAAATGTCGATAATGTAGATTATATCGATGAAGAATATTAACTTCAATATTCAAACCGAAAAATGCCAGCAATACAGATTTAAAAGTTACAAATGAATCATCAATTTAGGCATCTATATAGAATAACCATGAGACGCAGCCACGTTTAGCTGATGAATGGTTTGTATATCAAAATTTTGACAGATGAACTATTTGACTGTACCAATTGGGTGTAACACGACGGTAAATAGAATTTAAATATGTGTTTGTAGTAAGTTTTATTCGTTTATATTGGTGAAATGTTCTATATTCCGTTGTTTTGACGATAAATTTGTCCCATTCGAGATTTTGCCAAATGAACATCAATCTGACTAGGTAGGCTGGTTCAATATCCCATGACCATTGGTAGGTTTTGATTAAATATTCAAGGTATGTCTGACCCCATCAGACCCACCCCAACCATATACTCAGAATCTACCTATGGTCATAGGCTATCAAATCGGCATAGTCAGATTGGTGTTCATATGCCAAAATCTCGAATGACGAAAGATTTTTTCGTTGAAAAATGGGGAAAATCAATATATCACCCCAATAACCCCAACTTTGGTCATAGACTATCGAATCGACATAGATTGGTGTCTGTATGCCAAAATCTCAAATTACGAACGATTCTTGACGAGGCTTGATAATTTCCAATCTTCTTTATCGACTTCTTTCGGCTGTATGACGGAGATATGCCGTTTCATCAGTTTTGCCCTATCAGACCCATCCCAAACATATAATCAGAATCTAAATGTGGTCATGGGCTATGAAATTTTCATAGTCCGGTTGGTGTCCATATGCCAAAATCTAGAATGACGAACGATTTTATCGATGAAAAATGGAGAAAATCAAAATTTCACCCTTATAACCCCATCAAACTCGCCCCTAACCTAATTATCAATAATCTACCAATGGTCATGGGTTATAGAATCGGCACTGTCAGATTGTTGTCTATATGCCAAAATCTAGAATGACGAACGATTTTATCAATGAAAAATGAGGAACATCAAAATTTCACCCCTAAAAATTGTGATTTGATGGTGAAGCTATCAACTGATGACAATGTGAGTTCAGCTGAAGTGATAGATTATGAAAAGACAGAAGATTCGTCCTTTGAAAATGCGCGTGAACCAAATCCTCGTAGAATTTATTGATTATGTAAGTTCATTAAATAATATTAACGATTTTGATCCTCAGACAGTGCAAGAAGCTGGCAGCACGTAAAGATTCTTTAAAGTGGTAGTGTGTCATGCAGGAAGAAATTGCTTCGTTGGTAGAAAACAAAACTTGGAGTCTCATCAAATAACCGCCTGGAAAAACGCCAGTAAAACAAAATGCAATGATGGCGGCGTAACGCGTTTCAAAGCCGCTTATTCGTGAAAGATTCCTTACAGAAATATGGTATAGAATACAAGGAAAATTTTTCACCTGTGGTTCATTATGCTTCTATAAGATTTTTGATGGCTTTGACAGCTGAAAATGGTTTGAAAATATATCAAATGAACGCTGTCACCACCTTCTTACAAGGCGACGCGACGTTGATGCAGATGTGTATATTGAGTAACCGGAATGTTTTAATGACGGAACGAATAGAGCATGTAAAATCGAGCCTTGTATGAACTCAAACAAGCTGGACGCCAGTGGAATATTAAACTGGGAACTGCATTAAAGGAATTTGGTTTAGTAAAATCCGAATTTGATCTTTGCATTTATTTTGATCGAGAATTGAATTTGATAGTAGCTTGTTATGTAGATGACTTGATGATATTCTGGAAAAATCAAGCAGATTTAATCAAGCTTAAACAATTTTTATGCACGCAATTCAAGATGAAAGATTAAGATACTGCCACGGAATGCGTGAAAAACAGCGTATACATCAAAATTAAAACAGCATTGAGCTTTATCAATCCTCGTACAAAAGATTGTAAGCAGATTGGTACACCTAGTGACTTGAATCAAAAACTTTCAATAAGTATGACGTCAGATGGTAAAGAAGAAAAGTTACACAACGTACCGTATCAACAAGTTGTGGGTTGCTTACAATACCTTACATAATGTACGAGACCAAACATAGATTTTGCAGTAAATTGTGTAAGTCGTTTTAATTCAAATTTCGGTAGTGCGCATTGGAAAGCCGTGGAAAGAATCCTGCGACATCTACATGGTCCAATTAATCATAAACTTTGGTATGAAAAGGCTGATCACTGTTCAATTAATGGATGTGTGTTTAAATTAGCAAATGCTGATATTGCATGGTTCAGTAAACGACCACCAACCATTACATTGTCCAGCACTGAGGCCGAATACATGGCAATGTCCTCAGCAACCCAAGAGGCCATCTGGCTGAAACAATTGGCTGATGAACTCGATCCCAAATTGCGCTAGTCTGTTAATATTTTCTGTGACAATCAAAGTGCAATATGTTAAGCTGAGATTGATGCTTATGCATCAATGCATATTCTTGCTTATGGGCTTACCAGCCGCTTCAGCGGGCGCTGTTGAACAATACTTAAACGGACCTTTGAGGTCATCATATTCCACCTTCTTGCGGTAGATATTTCCAGTTGGTAAACTGGTAGTCAAGAACGGTTCCAAATCATGAATCATAGCTGCATAATTGCATTTCCGTTGTTTTCCTAGGTTTCGACTCTTGATAGACATGACTCTTGCTTCAACCGAAAAAATTGAGCCCTCCAATTCTTTAATTTCCTTGCGAAAACGACATTTAACAACGTATAAGCATGCTCACCAGATACTGTCTTACTGCGGGTAAGATGTGAGGAAGCTAATTTTATAATTTCTGCAAGGACTAGACTGTAATGGCCAGAAAGTGGTTGCAGTTGATGTTAGGATGCACAATTTGGTTTGACGTAACGACAATGCGGATGTAGTCAATTTGATTTACTTAAAATAGCCTCATTTTCATCGAGAAATATATGCTAGAAACAATCGAATTACTAAGCAACCAGCCAGTGGTGCAGCCCCGTCGTTCATATAAGTTATAAGTAGCCTGAACCGAAGGTTATAAAATGTAATTTTGGCATCATGATAAGGTATTTTGCTCAGATTGCTTTCGATCGTAAAATGCATCCTTTGTATGATTTCGGCTGACTACGTTCCATCTTCCGAATTTTAAAACGTAGTTAGCCCAACTCTCAAATGAACCCAACTCTCAAATGAAGGAGGAAACCAAATGAGTACCATTTAAATAAATTTACTCCGTTTCTACATAAAAACCAGGTTTCCAAACAGTCAAATTCTCTGCAATATAGGACAAATCACTACTCGATCGTGTGTTGAATTTCCTACAGCCGACATTACCAAACACGCAAAGCGTAAAACAAACCGCTTAAAATAAATAAATTTGCCTATATTTCACTAATTAAATCCATCCTCAATTAAATTATATTTGATCCTAGTTTTAAAGCTATTCCGAAAGCATTGCTGCCTAATATCGGCGCATAACAATTTAGATCCGCAACATCCAATCGTGGCTCGTGCCTCATTCTCGAAACACGCGTTAAAATATTTAAAAAGATTTTCCCAATTTGGACGTCCATAATAAATACGACTCGCTAAGTACGATCCCAGTTTGGCATTAACTTCTTGCCCATCATCATCACCAGTTTTAAATAGTTGAATCGTTAATCGATCTGGCCAATTACAATTCCAAAACAATTCGTTCGTATGTGTTAGAAAGTTAGAAAAGACGATAAATTCGTCATGATCTCGAGAAATCCAAATTAAATTGATTTTACTCGGCTGTGGTGCATTCGACCGGATTATGTGGTTCAGCAACGATATAAATGGTGTAATACCAATACCGCCGGCGATAAATATAACATTCCGTTTACTGGTCAAAATTTCGAGGGCACTCGGAAATGGGCCATCTATCGATAGATTTAATTTCTCGCGACCAATTGATTTACACAGCAACTGAGTGGTCCAGTCACCTCGCACTGCGATCATTACTTCAATATTACGATCGGTTTGTGAATCACACTCGGTCCAATTGATCACACTGAATGGGTGCCACTCAATTTTTGATATTTCGGCACATTTCAGCAGAATGTACTGGCCTGGGTTTATGGCAGTTTTGTAGTTCCTTATATTAAGACTTAAATTAATAAATTTACGATTTATCACAGATGAATTGACTAGTTTTGTGTTTTGCTTTCGCAGAATATGAATTAGTTTATCCAGCAAAAATATACTCAGCGCCGAGATGGGGAAGATCAACCGCTAAAAATTTATTTATTATGTTCGTGGAATTATCAAAACTCAATATTTTATTTGTGACTCACATTTTTCGAGTTCGCAGTAAATTTTACATTTTCCACACATGCTGTAGCTGTTGTAGTTTCGTTCCCCGAACACCCTGGTACATGACGATCAGTATTGGATTGATATTTAATCACGTTCCTGTAATCAATTAAGCAAATTTGTATAAAATTGTGATTTGTCTTGGATACGATTTAGTAGCGTTATACCCCAATGGATGAACCACCATCAATGCGATTATCATCAAAAAACTGTGGTGGAAATAATAAAAAAAATTATAGTGACGCTTCCGAATTGATTCTCGGGAGCATATCCACATGGCAATTGCAATCGCGAGCATTAGTACACCAGTTAATCCAGCAATGGTTCCAAATACTAATCTTAGCACAGTGTCGTTGGGGTCACGAGCCCAATTTACTTCACTGTATGTCGTATCGTACTTTGTAACGAAGTTAAAAGCATTCGAGATGTGTGCCACTGTATGTCCGATCGCCATAAGTACAAAAACTTGGCCCACGATCATGTGGGTCCATTTGATTTTTTCTAGATAGATTTTTAGTAGGCCTTTTGAAACTTTTGTTAGTATTTGGTGGGCTAGTTTATTGGTTAGGTTTGTGATCAATAAGATGATAATCAAGACGTTGACGTAGATTAATGTGGCCGTGGCACGAGAGACGCATAATCCTGTCTGGAAACAAAAAAAATAAGTTTTGGTTACTAATTTCTGAAAATTACAGAGCGTTGTTAGGATACACTTACACCGAGCATTTTGGATAAATAATAATATTCAGGAACTTTGTAATAGTGCTGGAATTCCGAACAGAAAATGTAGATCGATAAAACTGTCCATGATATCTAGAAATAAATAATGTTTTGGAATTTAATGTTAAAGATCAATGCTAACATTCAAATGAGAATTTAATTTTATTAAGAAGCATAACATAGTGCCTGTTCATGAAAAAACCGTGTGAACAATGAAAACAACGAATGCGGAAGCGGAAGTAAAGTACTAGCGACTAAAATCTCATCAGGTAATCAGAACTTAGATCCAAAAATTGAAAAACCTGGAAAATTTTGGAGACAACGCAATAGTCTGATTAAAACGGATCAGGTTAAAACTTTTCTTGATAGACAGACAATGGAGCGGATGAAAGCGGTTCAGATTTGCTTGAAATTTGGTATAAGATATGCATACTCGTATATGTATAGGACAAAATTTTACATAGAATATAATTATCTTTCCAGCAATCCGGAAAATTGTTGAAATTATGTGCCTATTTGTGAACTAAAGGGCTGGTAACTAAATTGTTTCTTGGTTCTGAACCTTTTAAACGATATGCCACACGATTATATTAAAACGAGAAAAGTCGTTGCTTCTTTCACAAAATTTGTGACGTTCTTGCGGCAGAAAACGAATAATCCTTGGGTATTACAATAGAAACGTTCTAAACCAAACTTAATTTGCCTAGAATTGAAACGAGTATTGGTCCTACTAACAAAAGTGGAAATGAAGAGTTGGTTTCGGATACAATTTTCAAAATATAGTTCGAGCGCCAACATATGGCCTGTGCTCTAAAGTATCGCGGGAGGATGTAATGGACACATCGTTTATAATACAAAAGATTCTATTCTAAATTCTATCAAAACATTCCAAATGGGATTTAAGAGTTCGCCCTATACAAAAGAGTTAAACTCTATAATAGGTCCACCCACGAGTATATAGGAAAATTGTAAATCAATATGATGATTGCATATTGCAGATATCCGACCCTGTTTAGGAATAGATCCCAAAAGATTTTTATTTCTCCGAATTAAAAATAAAAGAAGATTGGCGAACAGACATTCATTCATCCTGACATCCAGACGGGCGGACCAACTTTTATGTTTGCATTTCTGGGATAAGAGGATGTTATATAAGTCGAGAAAAGTTCGGGATCATTTTTCATAATTTTTTATGCATGTGAAGTTACTGCTAAAGTTTTACTAGTAAAAAAAATTAGCAAAAACTTCACATGTTTGTATAGCAGTGTGAAGTTTTTACTAAATCTATGCTAAATGTTTATATGTGTTGGTGCATATCAAAATGATACCTGTATTAAGCGGAATTAACGTATTTCCTAATTTATTAGTTTTATTTTAAATATTTGGCAATTATCTTTAAAATAACCCGAGAGAAATTATAATATATTTACCATTTCATTAATCAATATTCACTAATAAGAATATTGCGGTTAATAAAAGTAAAAAAATAATAACTAGAAAATTAGTATCCGAGGCAGACTAGTAACAAACACTGCACGCTGAACTACATAAGGAAGAATTATTAAAATTAAATGAGATAACCGGAGAAATTATAACCCACTGTTGAGTTCAACATCAACAGGGCATCGATCTGCACAAATATTATAATTGTAATGTAATATGTATATAAGTAAGCATGCTTGTAACATACATAATGTATAAGCTTACTCATCAAATTATCGTGTGAATTGTCTAGTGACATATAATACAACATTTTTTGCACTAACATAAATTGTAATGATAAGCACTTATTTTTGTATATAAAGAACTAAATTCTCAATAATAAAGCAGAACGAAATTATGTCAGTAACGTTTTAGTTTTGTTTTCAAAAATAATTTTAATTCATAAATAGTGAGCCCTCACCAGCGGTAAGCTCGCTATCATTTGAAATTAAACATTGGTCCTTCGAGCCATTAAAACAACCGGCATCGCTAAGTTAAACGCGATAAGTTTACATTAAAAACAGTAAACAAACGAAAACTTAAGAATAACAACAAATCTGAAGTTAAGTTAAGACACCTGTACACATCAAAATAACAACAAAAATGGAAACCATACTCCAGCAACAAGATGAAGCAGGTGACAAAATCGTCCAAATGGAAACAAACTACCGCAAAGACGGGGAGGATAGGAAAACGAAGATATATTTGGAAAAAAGGTTGGCAACTCTAAAGGCGATTTATAACGACTACGTCGATAATGATACGAAAATCTTGAACATGACCCCACCTCTAGAAAAGGGCCATGCATATCTAGAAAGACGGAAGAAAGTCACAGACGCATACCAAAAATTAATAACGGATATGCGTGAACGCCTAAATAACGCATCAACGAGTTCAACAGGGCAAACTGCGCAGCAAGAAACTAGTTCAAAAGAAATCAACAACAAAAAGTTATTCAAACGGCAAGATGTCCTCATGCGCCAAATGTATCAAAAATTGGCGTCAGTCAATCATTCATTGGAGACTAACAACATATCCAAGGAATACATAAATATAAAATTAAAACAACTAGAAAAAGACATCCAAGAAGTAGCAAACCAACACACTGCAATCTTAATAGAAACAGAAGAAGACGAGCAAACGTCTGACTACTTCAAAAAAGATTATTTTGGCCAGCTACAAGAAAAAGTAGAAACCACAATGATCGAGTTACAACGATTTCACGGCGATAATATAACTACGGCAGAATCAGTCCAGATGAAACTGCCAAAAATAGAACTACCAAACTTTTACGGTGAATATGACCGATGGGAAACATTTAACGATATATTCACTGAAATGATTCATCAAAACAACAAAATATCTGACACGGTGAAGATGACATATTTAAAATCACACCTACAAAAAGGAGCAGCTCAACTCATAAGTCATCTAACAACAACAGGTGACAATTACCAAACAGCCTGGAGCATAATACAAAATAGATATAACAACGCGAGATTACTCGCCAACCATCAATTCAGTGCGTTATTATCACTAACAACAATACAAATGGCGTCCGCACAAGCGGTAAGGAACTTGCACGATACAGCAAAAGAAATTCTGCATAACATAAATCGGCTCAACATAAGTTCATCTTTTGAAGCATTCGTAAGCTTCATATTAATGAAAAAACTGGACCCAGAATCCATCAGGCTCTATGAATCATCCATAGATAAACCCAGAGATATTCCACAACTAGAAGAAGTTTTCAAATTCCTTGAAAAAAGATTTCAATCACTGGAAGCCATGGGCAGCAACAAACAAACGACAAGCCGACCACAGTATATACCACCGCTAAAACGGGCCTATACAACCACAGCAAGCAGAACATGTTGGGTAAATAGTTGCAAGGAACGACACAACTTGGATCAATGTCAACAGTTCAAAAGTATGTCAACATTAGATAGATCAAGGCTAATAAATGCAGCAAGCCTTTGTGTACGTTGCCTAAACCATCACCAAAGTAAATATTGTCAGTCAGAACCATGCGTCGTATGTAAAGGGTCACATAACACCCTACTACACTGCAATAACGCATTATCAAATGGCGGAACTGGAGTTAAAAACGCGAAAACCCTTATAGTAAATCAACAGGGACAAGTTTTGTTACCAACCGCAGTAGTTAAAGCCATAACTTGCACGGGAAATCAGATCTTGCTAAGAGCATTAGTAGATCCTGGATCACAGGTGACATTAATCTCATCAAAAGCCGCTAACCTACTCAACCTTAAGAAGAAGAAGGTCAACGTTTCTATCTCCGGTATAGGAGGAGGGAAAGCAGGTGATTGTAAACATACAATCAATATACAAATCTTGCCAAGATTCGAAACCGATTTTCAACTAAATATCGAAGCGTTGATATTTGGTAAACTCAACCAACAGTTACCGGAGGTGGATTTTGATGCAAGATGTTGGACCCATCTCAAACAAATACAACTCGCCGATCCTAATTATAACAAGTCACAACCAATTGATCTCATACTTGGTGCCGACTATTATCCAGCAATCATAAACAACAACATCATAAAAGGAAGTGAATTAGAACCAATGACACAACAAACTGAAATCGGATGGATAATAATAGGCAGCAGAGGCGGCACCAGAACAAACCAGCCAACAACAATGATAGCTACTAAAGGCATTGAAGATCAATTGAAATTACTCATAGAGGTAGATTCGATACCAGAAAACAGAATTAATACGGAAGAGGAAGACATGGTTGAACAACATTTCCAGTTAACCTCAGGAAAGGGATCAGATGGAAGATATGTGGTAAGAATTCCATTCAAGGATAATCATATCAAATTAGGAGAATCCAAGAAAAAAGCCGCTGCCAGGCTAATACAAATTGAAAATCGGTTCAAGAGAGATCCGTCTTTCAAACAGTTATATCATCAATTTATGCAGGAATACATAAATCTAAAGAATATGGAACTTGTGCAGGAAGAGGTTGAAGATCACAATATAGCAAGTAACACCTATTACATACCGCATCATGGTGTAATCAAACAGGATAGCACCACTACAAAACTTAGAGTAGTGTTTGATGCTTCGGCTAAAACTACGACAGGAGTATCTTTAAACGATTGCATGATGAATGGTCCCAAATTACAAGATGACCTAACGGATATATTATTGCGATGGCGAAAATACAAAATCGTAATGACGGCGGACATAGAGAAAATGTATCGCCAAATCTGGATAAACGAACAAGACCAGAATTACCAACGAATATTATGGAGAACTCAACCGTCTAAACCAATAATAACTTATAAACTCAAGACAGTCACATATGGGACAACAGCAGCCAGTTTCTTGGCGATAAGAGCATTGAGACAGTTAGCTCTTGATGGAGCCAATGAGTATCCAATAGCAGCACACATCATATTGAAAGATTTTTATGTAGACGATTTGCTGACCGGATGCCACAATATAAGGGAGGCATGTCAATCAGTTCGCGAATTAAAATTGCTAACAGATCGAGGTGGATTTAACTTACGAAAATGGTTCTCTAACTCAAGTGAATTATTAAAACATATACCAAGAGAGCTGCACGGTAAGGGTAATATGGAAATCAAGTTAAACGATTGCATCAAGACCCTAGGCATTTTGTACGATCCACAAGAAGACAACTTTAAATTTGATGTTGCAAAACTTCAGTTATCCAGCAACTAAGCTACAAAGCGTTCATTATTATCCGAATCATCGAAACTATTTGATCCAGTTGGATGGCTCTCTCCACTAACAATTACAGCAAAAATTATGATGCAACAATTATGGCTAAGCGGAATAAAATGGGATGAACATCTACCAGAACATATCAACACAAAATGGATAAAATATAAGGCAGAATTAAGTGATATCAAAAACATAAAGATTCAAAGGTGGATCAATACAACTGAAAATACCGACATAGAGCTTCACGGTTTCGCTGATGCTTCGGAATACGCATATGCCGCTGCTATATACTGTCGAACAGTAAACGAAGATGGAACAATTACAACACAACTTTTAACATCGAAGACAAGAGTCGCTCCAACTAAAGTGAGGTTGTCAATTCCTCGACTAGAGCTAAGTGCAGCTTTATTATTATCAAAACTGCTCAAACACGTCCAAGAAGCCTTAAATCTAAACAACTGCAGGATGTATGCGTGGTCAGACTCAACTATTGCACTATGTTGGATCACAGGCGAGCCAAACAAATTTAAGGCATTCGTGGCAAACAGAATTTCTGCTATAAAATCCTTCATACCGACCACAACATGGCATCACGTAAAATCTGGCGACAACCCAGCTGATATAGCTTCACGAGGCATACCACCATCCGCATTAACAAACAACAAATTATGGTGGGAAGGACCGGACTTTCTGGGACAAAATATAACTAGTTGGAAGGAAATCTATAGTTCCTCACTTACTCATACACATCATCGTGAAGAATTAGAAGAAAAACATTCAAAACTAATGACAATAAGCAGAGAAGAGCACGTATTTAATGAATTATTTGAGCGATGTTCGAATTACAACAGATTAAAACGCATAGTTGCGTACTGTAAACGATTTATCAACAATGCCAAGCATGGCAACAATAATCATAAGCAGCTAACAGGTATAGAACTCCGGGATGCGGAAACAACAATTCTCAAGGCACTACAAAAGCAAGACTTTTCTAATGAAATTAGCTGTCTTAACCAGACTAAACAAATTAGCAAAAGAAGCAAGCTACTATCATTGAATCCAACTTTAGATGAAAATGGCTTGTTACGACTAAATGGACGACTTCAAAATTCAACATTATCAAGGTCCAGCAAAAACCCCATCATCCTGGATAAACACAACCTTGTAACACAAAGAATTATAGAAAATGCTCATGTCAGTACCTTACATGGGGGTGCTCAACTAACATTATCGCATTTGAGAAATAAATATTGGATTATTGACGGTAAACGTGCCGTACGTCGAGTAATTCAAAAATGCATTATTTGCTTTCGTAACAAAAAGCATCTTGCACAACAACAAATGGGAAACTTACCATCTGCTAGAGTACGGCCGGGAAGACCGTTCGCAAAAACGGGTATCGATTATGCTGGCCCCATTCAAGTGAGAACAACCAAGGGAAGAGGTCACAAAACTCACAAAGGTTACATTGCACTGTTCATCTGCATGGTAACAAAAGCTATACATATTGAAATTGTAAGCGATTTAACAACCGAATCATTTATTGCTGCTTACAAGCGATTTACATCCAGGAGAGGATTATGCACGGATATCTACTCTGACAATGGGACATACTTTGTTGGAGCGAACAAGGTAATGTTAAAAGAACACCATCGCGCAATAACCACATTACCGGACGAGATCGCCACTATGATAGCCAACGACGAAACCAATTGGCATTTCATACCGCCCATGACACCCCATTTCGGTGGCATATGGGAAGCGGGCATTAAATCTATCAAGTTCCATTTAAAACGAATCATAGGAGAAGCAACCCTCACCTTTGAGGAGCTTTACACAGTAGTTACACAAATCGAGGCGTGTCTAAATTCTGGACCGCTAACTCCACTGACCAATAATCCAACAGATTTATCAGCTTTAACACCAGGACATTTTTTGATAGGTGATTCTCTCAAGTCACTGCCGGTCGCTGATACAGATAACATCTCTTTAAAAACAAGATGGCACCTTGTTGAGAAAATGGTACAAGGCTTTTGGAAAAGATGGTCCTGTGAATATCTCCATCAATTACAACAACGAACTAAATGGAAACGTAGCCAATCGAACCTAAAAATCAACGACTTGGTGTTACTAAAGGATGACCAACAACCAACCACACGTTGGAAACTAGGGCGAATTATCGAGACACATGCCGGAAGCGATGATTTAGTTAGAGTAGCTACAGTGAAATGCGAGAACAATATCTTCAAGCGGCCAATTGTGAAATTGTGCAAACTACCAATTGAGGAAAATTTAAAGGATCTAATGCCCATGAAAGCCAACAAGAGTGAAGAGGAGAAGGAGTCGCAAATATCCAAGAAATCCGAAAGGTTTCTGCGGCAGCAACCTCATCGACAAGTGAAAAACCAGAGCAAATTGAAACATCTGATGCTTGCGACGTTGTCCATATGTTGCATTTTGGGACTTGCTCAGGCCAATATAGACATTACTCCATTCAACCATTCTACAGGCATACACTTTGAATCAATAGGCAGACTCGAGGTAGTAGCCATGAAATGGTCACTAATAATCTATTATAATATGAGTAATTACTGGGAGGAAATTGAAGCATTCAAGACCGCGCAAAGTCAACTGAAGAAGTCCTGCATAGACGTTGTCGAAATAAATTGCGAATTAATTCTTCAACAAATTCAATGGCAGTTCAATAATTTGGAAGCAGATAATGAATTATTATTAGCCAGCAACAAGGAAGTGCGCAGACCAAAACGAGGTTTAGGCGACACAATAGGCGTTGTGTTAGGCGACATGTTTGGGATTCTTACAGAGCGTGAAGCAAGAGAATATGAAAGTCAATTTGAAGCCATAAACGATGATCAGCATCAATTAGAGGCACTGATAAGGAATCATACCACAATAATAGACAACACAGTTAAGCTAATAAAGCACAACTCAATTCTTACTATGAAATCATTAAACAAACTGATAAATGATCATGGAATGCTAAAGGCTGAACTAGAACAATTGAACGAGTACTTCATACGAGAAAAGCAAATTCGTTTAATATTAACTTCAAGCATTGAATTGATATTAATATTGAAAAATTTGGAGGACACGCAACAAGCCTTACTTGACGTAATCCATAATGCACACAAGAACATTTTGCATCCTTCATTACTCTCCCCGGCTCAATTGGATCAAGAGCTGGAAATTATTAAAAGACATATACCATCAACGATCACCATACCTGGGCATGGCATTCCGGATCTTCTTCACATATATCATAGCATGAAGATACGCAGTAGAGTAACTCCAAGGAACATTATAGTAGAACTCACCATTCCATTATCATTTACGCGGGAGTACACCCTGTTAGCCGTTTTTCCAGTGCCTAATATCGAACACAGGTATTCGCAGTCTTACATCGACACCAAGGCAGAATTTTTAGCAATAGATGCTCACCGGGAACAGCTCGCATTAATGACTAGAGAGCAAATAAAAAATTGTCAATCATTTCAAGGAAGAAGATTTTTGTGTGAAATATCGCCAATATATAACATCATGAGCAGCCAAGCTCAGTGCGAGGTGGCAATCCTACAACGGAAGAGGAATCTTGAGGAATTATGTTCCATCGGAACCGTAAATGCATCAAATCACTGGATAAAACTTAATGCCAACAATCAGTGGGTATATGCCATTCACAATGAAACAACGATCGATGTAATATGCGGTCATGAAAGCAAATCGTATAACCTTCAAGGATCAGGCATAGTAAAAATCAAAGCTGGTTGTGTGCTACGGGATGCAAATTTTTATATCGTCGCAATCGGATCCTATTCTAACCATTTGGAAAAGGGATTCAATAGATCGGTTAATACGTTAGCTGAATCTATTCACTTAAAGAAGGTCATCACCCGGATCAAAGATGGCCCAGTCCGACATAATCATCCACAGTATGTAACGCTTCAAGATACCAACAAATTGGAACAAGAGATAAAGACGCTCGAAAATATGAAGATCCAACTACATGAGGGAAAGAATCATCATATCCACCATTATACCATGACTCATGTCATTTCTGGGATCCTTTTAGTTTTAGGTGTCATTTGGGGCATCAAATATTTAAGACAAAGACGAGCGAATCCTCGCCGACCACCTACGCCACTTCAACGTGCAGAAGTCTAATCATCCCAAGTAGGCGGCCCGGAATATGTTGAGTTCAACATCAACAGGGCATCGATCTGCACAAATATTATAATTGTAATGTAATATGTATATAAGTAAGCATGCTTGTAACATACATAATGTATAAGCTTACTCATCAAATTATCGTGTGAATTGTAAAGTGACATATAATACAACATTTTTTGCACTAACATAAATTGTAATGATAAGCACTTATTTTTGTATATAAAGAACTAAATTCTCAATAATAAAGCAGAACGAAATTATGTCAGTAACGTTTTAGTTTTGTTTTCAAAAATAATTTTAATTCATAAATAGTGAGCCCTCACCAGCGGTAAGCTCGCTATCATTTGAAATTAAACACCCACACTAGGGTAAAATGGGTGGGATAATAGAAAAATTAAAAAAATAATACCATGCTCCAAAGGCAGGGAACTCCTATTTTTAGAAATGGTAACAAATAAAATGAAAGCTCTTAGGGCCACAATAGATATCTATAGAGATCTACGAGTAAATGCAAACTGAGAAATATGAATTATTAGTTGGGGCTCACGTTAGTAAGACAAATAGTGAGGAAATTCTTATCTATAGGGATGAGATCAATTTATAGAATTTTGTATTATAACCAAACATACATTAAGAAGTGTTAGATCAACTGAGATATGCCTAGAAATCTATAACTTCCTATCCAGGGGAGGGGCAAGTTATTAAAATTTAGTATTATGACCAAATATAATAAAAATTTTCAGACTAACTGAGATATCCCTAGAGATCTAAACACAACTTCAGGTATATGGGGTGTTAGTTGGGGACCATATCAATTAGAAAATATATTAAGATGCTCCCCATCCAGGGGAGGGGCAAGTAAATAAAATTTAGTATTATGACGAAATATAATAAACATCCTCAGGCTGACCGAGATATCTCTAGAGATCTAAACACAACTTCAGGTATATGGGGTGTTAGTTGGGGACCTTATCAATTAGAAAATATATTGAGATGCTCCCCATCCAGGGGAGGGGCAAGTTAATAAAATTTAGTATTACTATGAAATATAATAAACATCCTCAGGCTGACTGAGATATCCCTAGAGATCTAAGCCCAACTTCAGGTATATGGGGTGTTAGTTGGGGACCATATCAATTAGAAAATATATTGAGATACTCCCCATTCAGGGGAGGGAGCAGGTAATAAAATTTAGTATTATGACGAAATATAATAAACATCCTCAGGCTGACTGAAATATCCCTAGAGATCTAAACACAACTTCAGGTATATAGGGTGTTAGTTGGGGACCATATCAATTAGAAAATATATTCAGATGCTCCATGCTCCCCATCCATGGAAGGTGCAAGTTAATAAAATTTAGTATTACGATGAAATATAATAAATATCCTCTTACTGACTGAGATATCCCTAGAGATCTAAACACGACTTCAGGTATATGGGGTGTTAGTTGGTGACCATATAAATTAGAAAATTTATTCAGATGCCCCTTATCCATGGGAGGGGCAAGTTAATAAGTTTTAGTACAATTTGGAAATGACGAAATATAATAAGCATCCTCAGGCTGACTGTGATATCGCTAGAGATCTAAACCCAACTTCAGGTATATGGGGAGTTAGTTGAGGACCATATCAATTAGAAAATTTATTCAGATGCTCCCCATCTAGGGCAGGGATATTTCAGTCAGCCTGAGGTTGTTTATTATATTTCGTCATTATACTAAATTTTATTAACTTGCCCCTCCCTGGATGGGGAGCATCTGAATATATTTTCTAATCGATATGGTCCCCAACTAACACCCCATATACTTGAGGTTGTGTTACTCTAATTTTCGATAATTTTCCGTCTTACCCAGGTAATATCACTAACACAAACACAATTAATGAAATTAGCAAAAGTTTAGCATTTTCTTCACACTCGTTAATTTTTTTAGGATTTCAATAACTTGCCCGTACAAACCGAACTTAATTTGCGATATTCTATAAGACCTTTTCAATGATATTTTACACTTTCATTCTATAATAAATCAAATGTTCAAGTAAACGGCTGATAACAAAATTGTTGCTTCCCCAAGGCCTTGGTAATGATATACCACATGATTATATAGGAATAAGAGGAATGCACCTACTCCCAGCGCAACAACGGTTGTTTTGATTACTATGTTGCATCACTTAAATTTATAACATTCTTCAAGGCCTTTTTAATGATATACGACATATATGTATTAACGGTGAATTTGTGAAATAAAGCGCTAATTACAAAATTCTTCTACAATCACATGCCTATCTTTTGAAATAATATTCCATACATAGTTTTGAGTGCTAAGGTACTTCGGCAAAATGTATGGCATTCATCAAGACTTTTTCAACATTATTGGGAATATTGTGTATAATAAACGACAAACTAGCTACTAGCGCCAAACCGGTGGATTTAAGAACTAAAGTGGTATCGTCAAAATTGTAAGAGGCTTTCAACACGTCGAGAAAGTGATTTTGGACCAAAATAATTTGTTTTCATTAATATCAGGATTTCAATAACTTGGTCTTAAGTTAAGATCCAATATAATAAACTTCTATCCGTCAGTCTGGATGTCGGAATGAATATCTGCACCGATACATCGCAAGAACGGTTTATGCGATTCGAATTTTTTCGCCCTTTTATTTTTAACTCGGAGAATTGGATTGGAGAAACTGTTTGGATCCCAAAATACCACCAAATACCACGATATTGTTTAACATTTTGCCATATACTCATGAGATATACGTTTATAGGTTTTGAACCAGACAACAATTTCGATACAACTTTAGTACATAAATCCACCGTTTTGGCTCTGGCAGATAATTTTTGGTTTATTATAGAATATATCCTTGTCGTATGTCGTTGAGAAGGTCTTGAAGAATGCCGTAAATTTGTCTAAACATCTTAGTGCTCAAAACTACCGTTGTGGCGCTGGAAGCAGTTACATCTTTTATTATTCTAAACAAAGGCAGTTAAGCTACTTTTCGTGAAAACCGAATGAACCGTTTGTGAAATCCTTGGCTAAGGTTCATGCTAGTTACTCGAGATTTGGCCTTCATAAATTAAAAGACATTATCGGTTTTGATTTCAACCGCACTTCCAGCAATTGATACCGTTCTTGGTGCATTCTTATATATCAGCGCCAATTGTTCATCGAACTCTTTTGTTGTTAAAATTAACGGGTTGATCTTGCCTTGATAAGTGCCAATAACGATAGTTATATATGCGTATCCCGAACGTGTGCGGGAGAGAGTTCCGATATACAACAAACAAAACACAAATAGAAAATAAACTTTATTTAAACAGATTCAATTTATTGTAGCTTTTCAAGTTTACACCAAGAGTATCTAAATCCAACTGATTTGTTCATCATTTAATAAATTACAGTTACATATATTTAAAATATGCTTGATGAGCATTTTAATATTGCAAATGTTATTTGTGCTTGAAGAGCATTTATTGTATTCAAATTACATTTTATAATAAAATATATTTGTTAATCATTTTCGTTTGGATCGCGTGTACATTGAGCAAGCCGAGGAATCGGGTTGCATTTCTTAGATGGGTGATTGACTTATATGGAATTTGTTGATGGATGTCTTGGGGTTGATGACATACATAACTCCTCCCCTCTAGGTATCTCAACGTCCTCGTTGGGATTTTCATTGTTGAATTTAATTTTGAAGTTGTTGAATTTAATTTTCATGGCCTTTATTTTTTTATATATGCAGATTGCCATCACTACCGTTACAGCAAGTATTATGATTGTTGTACCCGAAATTATACCAGAGAAGGTTGTTTGCGGTGTGTAGACAACTTGTGTAGCTGTATTATTTTATTATCGTTTGCTATTGTCCACTTAGCTAATTTATTGACTGTGATTTTATTTGTATTATTAATTGTAATATTAATATCATCGAACGGTTGAATTATTAAGATTCTATTATAGTTAAATTTGTTTTCATTATTATATTCTATATTATCTATGCGAATTGCGCAGTTTGTGAAGTACATCAGTTTTTTGCCTTTTATTATTCATTGCTGGTTTCTGCAGGTCGAGTTGAATTGTTTGCCAGTATTTGATGAGACGTATAGGTGTTCCGGCAGGATGTGATCGATTTCGTCATGTTCCTCGATATATGCTCCGTAATCCAATGTGCGTCATTGTTTATTATTATATTTGCGACACAGCTATTTTTTATTGGTTTTATTTGGTCTTTTTCGCAGTAATATGTTCTCTCGATTAATTGACATGGATTGTTTATTATCATGTAAATGTTTTGGTTTAGTATTATGGAGTTTGATGTAATGGGAATGATAAATGAGTCATTAATTGGAATTGGTTTTATTTTGTAAAATTGGAGTACTTCATTATGGAAAGTAGGCATATGGATAGTTAGGATTATGTTAGTTTCATTATAATAAGCTTTCAATTAATTGGTATAATTCTTCGTCAGATGAAATGGAAATGTCTTGTATTTTTAATTTCTTGTGTATTAAATTGATTTCGTCGCGATTTAAGATGTGTCGCGATATTATTCGAATTTTTGCGAAAGCTAATATTTCATGAACTGTGTTAATTTGATTTTCTAATGTGTAAATACTGTCATCGAGTTTATAAATATACTGGTGCATTAAATTATATTGCCAATAGGTTTCCGAGTAATTTTCGTATACATTTAATGTATGTTCGATAAAGGATGTTTGACTATTGATGTCATCCAAGTTTTTTATTGCTCGCATAATCTGGTCGTAATCCTCTTCACCAGATGTCCAGATATAGATTTAATAATTGTTCCCAACCCGTTTACTAATCCCCTTTTAGATCGGTTATTTGGATACAAGAGGTAAAATTCGGTTTCTAAATTATGAATTTTCCTTTGTAATATTTTTAAACTTCGAACTAGTTTTATTGGTGTTTTAATTAATTTTATGAGAGAGTTGTGAATCTCGTCTGAACAGTAAATTGCTGTTGTATGTTTTTTACTTGGGTATCTGTTTAACACGTCTATTAAATCGGATGTCTCAAGGTTTCGTTTTTTCAGTACAAACCTTTTAAATTTTTGGTGTTTGATGAAGAAGGTTTCTTTGAGTTCCTCAAATAATTCGTTCTGTTCGATTACTATTTGGGTTTTAAATTCGTTTAGTACTGATTTAGTTATAGGAATAATACTTTTGTTGGATTTCGATAAGCCGTCGTTATCAATACATATATTATTATAATTTTGGATTACCTCATCTAATTCTAGAGAGTGTATTAGTAAATTTTCAAGTGGTGCACCGGCACTTGATTTTTTATTTATGTTAGTAACATTTGAGTGCGACATACCGTCGCATTTCAATTGTTTGCTAACATTCTCGATTTCAATTCGAGATAATGCATCTGCATTTGTATTCGCAGAGCCTTTTTTATATACTACGTTGTAGCTGTATTCTTCAAGGCGTAACGTCCATCGAAGAATTTTTGAGTTAGGTTCTTTACAATTAAACAACCAAACAAGAGGTTTGTGATCTGTGACAATTGTGAAGGTAAGACCATATAAATAAGGCCTAAAGTTTTTGACTGCCCATATAATTGCTAGCAACTCTTTTTCTATTACTGAGTAATTTTGTTCCGATTTGGACAAGGTACGGGAAGTATAACAAATTGGTTTATCTTCACCTATTTTTCCTTGTGATAAAATTGCACTGATCGCGAAGTTGCTCACATCTGTAGTCAATACAAATGGTTTTGCAAAATCGGGATATTGCAAGATTGGTTCTTTACATAAAATTGATTTACAGTATTCTAAACAATTAAGATATTCCTCATTAAGAGTTATTTTGCTTTGTTTTTGTAGGCATTTAGTTAATGGTTTGGTTATTCTCGCGATATCCTTTATGAATTTGCGGTAATAACCTATTAAACCTAGGAAACTTTTAAGTTGTTTTGGTGTTTTAGGCACCGGAATTGATTTTATCGTTTCTGTTTTTTTTGGATTAGGTTTTACACCATCGCGGGTTACGATGTGTCCCAGAAATTCCAATTCACTTTTCATGAAACAAGTTTTGTTGATTTGTATCTTCAGGTTGGCTTTTGATAGTTTTTTGAATACTTTTCGTAAGTCTTCGATATGTTCTTGAAGACTGGTGCTATAGATAACGATGTCATCCATGTAGCACAGTACTGTATTGCCTTGGAGATCGCCAAGGATGTTATCCATTATACGTTGAAACGTACTTGGGGCATTCTTCAATCCAAAGGGCATACGAACGAATTCGTAATGTCCGTAGTCCGTGGAGAATCTCGTTTTATGGATATCGGTTGTTCTTATTTCGACTTGGTGAAATCCGCTAGCTAGATCAATGCTTGTGAAGTACATTGATTTACCCAATTTGTCCAAGATGTCCGTTATGTTAGGTAACGGATATTTGTCATCAATTGTTTGTGAGTTTAATTGGCGGTAATCAATTACCAATCTCCATTTTTTGTTGCCTGAGCTGTCCGGTTTTTTCGGAACCAGCCAGATTGGAGAGGACCATGGGCTAAATGATGGTCTAATTATACCCTGGGCTAACAATGATTGAATTTGAGATTTAATTTCAGCCTTTTGTGAATGTGGATGCCTATACTGTTTTGTAAAGAATGGTTTGTTATTTGATAAATTAATTTCATGTTTTATATTGTTCGAGAAGGATAGACTGTCTCCTTCCCTGTAGAAAATGTTTTCGAATTGTTTACAGAGTTCTATTAATTGGTGTCGTTCTTCACTATTTAAATGTCTCAGATCTATAAGTTCATTAATTGGAATATATTTCTTTTTTTGATGTTTAGATGTGTAATTACAATTATTTTCGACTATAAAATTATTTTGAAGTGGGTTTACTTTTATTTGTTTATTTATTTGGAATTCGACGTCCCTGTTTGTTAAATTAATAATCTCTACATTTGAGTAAAAGGGGTTACAAGTTGCATATACTCCTTCTTGTATTTGGACTCCATGTTCGATTATTATTGGAGGACTGTAAAATTCTCCGAATTCCATGTTAATTGGAATTTTGGTAGTAATTTTAGTGAAAGATGGTATATTGTAAAAATGTGTTTGTGTGTTTTCTAATTTAATTTCAATGTTTGGAGATTTTAATCTGTTATTGACGATGTCTATATTTAATTTTAAATCAGATAATGTATCATATCCGATTAGACCGTCAAAATATTGATGGAAATTGAAAAGAAATAATTCGATCGATTTTGGAAATTCTAAAAATTTAATTTTTATTTTTGAGTCAATATATTGAGTTTGATTGAGCGATTTAACCATTTTAGTGGATATTTTGATTCTGTCTTGAGGGTTAACGTATTTTGGATTAATGAACTATTTATTAGCGCCAGTATCAATTAAAAATTTAAGTTTTATATTGTTGGTGCTATAGTTAAAATTAAATATGGTAAATCGTTCGTTTGATGGTTATGAATTTCCATCAATTCATGTTCGGATCCGAGGCTACATATTGAAAATTTTCATCAGCTATTTCAGCTGATTGAATATTATTACTATGCAACGTCGAATTTTGTGGGTTTTTTGTTCTATCCCAATTCGATTCTGATTTAATTTGTGGTCTTTGAGTGAATTTATTTTTACAGGCCATATATAAGGATATATATAAAACAAGCCAGCTCCATCCGTATAATAGACTTTCGCCAGTGCAAGAAGTTACTTGGATGTCAATTAACTGCTTAACCAAACTAAAACGTTTAAGTGTATTATATTTCTAACATATTTCTGACTCCAAAGTCTGACTTTAGGAAAAGTTATTGGTATACTAACTACTAACTTCAAAAATAAAAATATATTCAAGTCGCTCCATGTTTGACTTTAGATGAAGTTTAACAATATATAAAATACCAAACAAAGAGACCATTTACTCACAAAAGACCATTTTACTGCTACAAAAAGTAGAAAAATTACATCCCCCCCCCCATTTTTAACCGCGCAAACATACACAAACCCTTACAAAAATGAGAACTTCCTTAGGTCTCTTTTGGCAGCTTGGTTTCGTACTGCTAAAAAGTTAGTCTACTCATGAGGTTGCAACGACCAACTGCAAAGTTCAAATTCAAACAAGAACTTATCGATTTGGCGAATTATATGACTAAATCAGTAATTTCTGGAAATCCTCACTATGTATGTATATTTTAGGAGTGGCATTTAAGCCTAAAATTTGACCCTGATTTTTCGACCCTGAAATCAAAGTTCAGCATATATTTATAGTTTTCTCAATTTGACTTCCATGTTCAATCGAACTACTAACCACCAGCCCAATTTTATGAAACTAACCTCGGAATTCGTTGAATGAGAGGGCGACTATGTCAGTATCTCGTAATTTACTTAGATTTTTGTCATATGACTGTCCCCAAAACCAATGTTTAGATTAGTTGCTATTTTATTTGTATTTGCCTTCAATATTCATCCTTTCATCACTTTTAAGTTCATCGAAAAATATGTCGATTATGTCAGTAATTCTTTAATCCAATACCAAACAATGACATTTATTTAGCGCCTTTGATTTCAAATGATTGAATTGCAAGCTGACATTATAAAAAGTTATTTAATCTTATTGTAACGTTGATTTCCAAGTCAGAATTTCATGAAATGACTTCCGTTTTAGCTATATATTTAACATTAAAGACTAAAACACACACTGTACATTTGCGTTCCTTATAGATATACAATGAAAAGGCACAGAAGTCATTTAAATAACTTCAGAAACAACCACGGTCATACGACTAATATTTTGAACATTTACAAAATGGCTCAATACAAAAAGTTTATGGAAGAATATGAACAGCTTGGGCATATGCAGAAAATCGCTAACGCTTCAACAGCCGAACCCACATACTATATGCTGCATCACGCCGTCCTCAAACCATCAAGCACTACAACAAAGTTAAGAGTGGTGTTTGATGCCTCAGCCAAAACAACCAACGGACGGTCGCTAAATGACATAATGCATGTCGGTCCAAAATTACAACAAGACCTTTGGCATATCATCATGAAATGGCGAAAGCACAAATACGTGTTTACCGCAGATATTGAAAAAATGTTTCGGCAAATATGGATTGCCGCAGAAGACAGGAACTTTCAACGCATAGTTTGGCGTGACTCTCCGACTGAGAAACTTCGGGAGTACCAATTAAAAACAGTCACATACGGGACTTCATCAGCCACTTACCTTGTCGTTAGAACATTACAACAACTGGCAGAGGATGAGAAAAAATCATTTCCATCTGCATATCAGGTGGTAAAAACCGATTTTTATGTCGATGATCTCATGACAGGATGTGACACAATAAAAGAAGCGCTGCTGGTACAAAATCAATTAAATCAGCTACTTCGAAGAGGCGGTTTCAATTTAAGAAAGTGGACAAGCAACCATAAGGAATTACTTACTCACGTCACCGAGGCCGGAAGCATAGATATATACAAAATTAAAATAAATGAAACCGTTAAAGCTCGCTTTATTGGAAACCATGCACGGACATCTTTGAATTTAATGTACACCTCCCTGCACATACTGCATTAGTGACGAAGCGGATCATGCTCTCCACGACAGCCAAACTATTTGATCCATTAGGATGGCTAGCCCCAATAATAATAACTCCGAAAATTACGATGCAAAAACTTTGGCTTTTAGGGTTTAATTGGGATGAGCCGGTCACCAAAGAATTCGCAAGGCAGTGGGTCATCTACAAAGAAGAACTTACCCTGCTTAGTGAATTGAAAATACCAAGATGGATAGGGTTCACAAATGAATCAATCGTCGAGGTCCATGGATTTAGTGACGCCTCAGAACAGGCATATGCAGTTTGCGTTTATCTGAAAGTAGTCACTGGAGCGCGAGTTGACATCAGCCTAATAGCAGCCAAAACAAGAGTGGCACCAACAAAACAAAAAGTAACTTTACCACGTTTAGAGTTAAACGGAACCGTTCTAGCTGCGAAACTACTACAAGAAGTCAAGCAATCACTAAACATACAACAAGCACCAACTTATGCATGGACTGATTCCACGATAGCACTTTCATGGATACAAGGCGATATTCAAAAGTTAAAATCTTACATTGCCAATAGAGTATCAGAAATCCGAAGCTTGACTGAACCGCATCAATGGCATCATATAAAATCAAAAGATAATCCGGCTGATTGTGCTACTCGAGGAATAACAACAAAAGAACTTATCAATCACAACATCTGGTGGACTGGATCACAATGGTTAAAAGACAATAAAAATCATCAGTCAATGGAAGGATACCAAGAATTTGATGAACAAGCAGAAGCTGAACTGAAACATGCAAATATGGCAACTGTCGTCGAGAAAGACAACCAATTCATACGCTTAATAGAAAAAACTTCAAGCTTCATGAAACTAAAAAGAATCGTAAAGAATGTAAACATCTTTATCAAAAGATGCAAAAGAGAGAATGTATATGATCACGATCTACATGAAGCAGAACGCATCATTATAAAACAAACTCAACGTTATCTTTTCAAGGAGGAAATAGAAGAATTGCTGCAGAACAAGTCAGTCAAAAAAAAGTAAGTTACTACAATTAAACCCTTTTTTGGATCAACATGGAATTCTGCGAGTAGGCGGAAGACTCCAAAATTCATTTCTAAATTATGAAAAAAAACATCCTGCGATACTTCCCTATAATCATAAGCTCAGTAGAGCAATAGTTAATTATGCGCATACTTGAAAACAGCGCAAGGAGGTATCCAACTTACGCTCTTATACATACGTAAGAAGTATTGGATCATACGTGCAAAAAATGCCACTAAAACGGTAATTTCGAAATGCGTCACTTGTCACAGATTTGGAACTCATCAAGGGGGTAACCAGCTAATGGGAAATCTAAAATCTCCAAGAGTGCAACCGTCAAGGCCATTCACTCATAGGCATTGATTATGCAGGTCCACTACAGTTAAAAACGAGCAAAGGTAGAGGACATAAAACTTATAAGGGCTATATGTCGATTTTCATCTGTCTTGCAACTAAAGCTATCCACATAGAGGTAGTAACAGATCTTACTACTGAGGCGTTTATTGCAGCTTTCAAAAGATTCAGCTCTAGACGAGGATTATGCAGTGACTTGTACAGCGACAACGCAACAAACTTCATTGGAGCCAACAACCAGCTAAAAAATGAAAAAAAAAGCTCTAGCGGACTTTAACAAAATTGTATCAGAAGAGCTAGCTTCAGAAGGTATAACATGGCATTTCCAACCACCAGCATCATCGCATTTTGGTGGATTATGGGAAGCTGGCGTGAAGTCAGTCAAAACCCACCTGAAGAAAATTCTGGGAAATACGACACTGACCTACCAAGAATTGACAACCGTTCTAAATCAAATAGAGGCAGTGAAAAATTCTATACCTTTATGCCCAATATCTAATGACATAAATGATCTAGAAATACTCACACCAGGTCATTTCCTAATAGGCTCGTCAATAACAACAGTGCCCGAAGGTGATCTAATGAATTCAAATATTAGTCGGCTTTCAAGGTGGCAGCTACTGGAAAAATTAAAACAAGACTTTTGGAAGAGGTAGAGCAACGAATATCTTCGAAGATTGCAACAGCGTCCAAAGTGGTTACATTCGAAGCCACAAATCAACGTAGGGGATCTCGTTCTTCTAATAGAAGAAAACTTACCACCTTCTAAATGGATACGAGCCAGAGTAGTTGAAGTATATCCAGGCGCGGATGGACATGTACGAGTCGTCTCAATACGCGGCGCAGGAAATTCTATATACAAAAGGGCCATCACAAAGCTCTCAGCTCTGCCAAAAGAAGAACCATTAACAACAGATAGGTCCGAAGATACAGTTCCGGCCAGCACCGAGGAAAAGCAACCGAATTTACATAGACGAGTGACAAGAGCAAACACCAACTCAAGGCTATTGCTGCATACACTCTCAGTAATCTGTATACTGGGAGCGGTATTAGACCAAGGAACAACAATGAAATACAACATATCACGGTTCAACTCTCATCCTGGAATTCACTTTGATAAAATAGGTCAAGGCAATCTAATCAACGGTTATAGCATAAACGGAACTAAACATGGGGCTATGCTGATAGCTCCAGCCCACACGGATACCATGAACCACTGCGAAACTATTGTATCCCAAATAAAAGCGTCCCACAGTGAGTTAAGGGAGCAAAATAATATAATAAGCTCTTTAGGCGAAAACAAAATTGTGCGCCATAAACGGTCTCCTTTCGCTTTTATTGGCACGATTGCTAATGAATTATTTGGTGTGCTTGACCAACGTGCCGGTAACGCCTAGAAGGACAGCATCGAACAACTAAATGCAAATCAACAACACCTCCAGAAATTACTACAACAACAGATGTCGATACTGGAGTCAACGATCAATTTGATTAAGCATAATTATGAAGAAACCAGTCAAAAATTCGAAATATTTACAAATATTCTGAACAATATAATGTTTCATGAAGAATTCACTGATTTAGCTCTTCACACTATATGATGGGAATAATCAAACTCCGTACGCTTCAATCCACAATAATTGACACTATCACAGAGGTTCATCAAGGAAGACTAGACCCTCTCATTCTAACACCGCACCAGCTCCAAGGATAGCTCGAGCAAATCATTCAAGGTCTGAAACCAAGTCAAGACATACCCTTTCGAACCAATGACATAGCTACCATGTACAACAAGATAATTCGAACCAAAACAATAAAAATAGGAAATTTATTCATTTTCGAAATCAAAATTCCACTGGTTCAAAGAGCACAATTTAATTTATATCGAGTCATACCAGTTCCTACCATTCATCAGCTGGAATATGTATACATCAAACCAACCTCGAACTACCTGATGATCGCGTTACAACAAAATCAATACATGAAACTTTCTGCTGATGAATTCAACTCATGCACTTCCCTCAACGGGGAATACCTTTGCGACGTACATCAACCACTATACGATTATAACACAAATACAAGCAACTGTGAAGTGCAACTGTTCAAACGAATTGGAGATCTCTATATACAAGCTGTCAAATAAGCAAAATGAATATCAATACACTATTTATCCCTCTGCGTAGATACAACGCCTGGATCTTTGTGATGAAAGCCAAGACGCTCTGCAACCTCATATGCGAAAACGATAGCAGTAGGACACCTCAAGTAACCACTATTTTCATTGAAGGAGCTAGAATTCTGGAACTTAATCCAACCTGCATCTTGAAGGGAGATACATTCACCGTGTCGGGATTTAGGACATCCAGCAGTAAACTCGAAATATCATTTATGCCACAATTCAATCTATAAGTGATTTGATAAAGGGAAACCACAGGATAGAGATGAAATCTACGTCAACATCAACCTTATCGGAAATTGAGGTTATAGAGACCTCAATTCAGCAGCAAAAGCGACTCTTAGAAACCACAACAGCCGATGTAAACGTACATGACTATCACCATTATGCAGCGGTATATTTGTTCCTCCCAGTAATTCTTGTTATTATCACTTGCATAATGCTACGAAAAATAAGACATCATGCAGTTGCAGCTCAGCAGGTAGATCCACTTCCGGATGCATGATGGCCCGGGAATATGTTGAAAACACAACATGCAAATAATCAGTCTGCTGCACATCCGGATACCGTACACCACCGGTTATAATTTAATTTTAATTTGCATACTAGAAATAATTTTAGTGTTTACATAATATTTTTGTATTTCTTTATATCTACGCATCAACTAGGCAGCAGTAAATTTTATATATATAAGAAATTTAAATGTAATGAAAAGTTAGAATAAAGTAAAAATTCAAAAAAAGTGCACTTGTTCTCATTAATAGGCCTCACCAGTGGTAACCTATTAATAAGTATTCTCACAAGACATCAGACATAGCTTATGCGAGTATAACCGCAAGCTGTCTAGTCGCAACAAGCCTTGCTGCTTCTGTTAGAGTTTTGATGTTCCAATATCCGATTCGTTTCCGTGTACGAAAGCCGATTGTCGAAATTTACTTGTTTAGAATATTTAATCTAGTATTCATTTCTGTAATCATTTTGAATTCGGATTAATGGCTGATTGGTCCAATTCTAGCCAACTCCCAGGGCTTCCATGACTTACGTTCCACTTCCTCAACATATAATTCGTGCAAAGTATACTATGGCATGCGGGGGAGGGGAAGGTTTCGTAGCATTCCATTACATAGCATTCCAAGCAATGGTTGCTACATGTTGGTGATGAAATTGTTGTTGTGTTACCTATCTCTGTCACTCGCCCTCCTCCCCCCTTCCCCCATTTCAAGCAAGATAACTTTTGCGAAAAAGAACAAAAACAAACGTCAATTGATAATCAATTGGTAAATGTCCAAAGATGGATATCGCTTGCATTAAAAAATCCACACCTGTATTCTTGTTCCAGACAAGATTAATTACAATTTTACTCTGGAGAAACCTCATTATCAGTATGGTACATTTTTTTGAACCAAAAACAGTAAAATCTATCAAAAAAATAATTTACTCTATAAGTTTTGTAGCAACTCCAACTACCTTCCTCAAGAAACGAACGTTAAAATCACAAATGAAGTATAGTACCTCATAGTTAAATTTAACCTCGTATAACGTTATGGCAATCGCAAAACTAACCCGTTTTGAACCAGAATGCAAATTATTAATTTCTATAAGGCTTCTACTGGATACAGAAACAAATCTTAGAAGATTCTCCCATTTTCCGGATTCCTTTTCGATCAGCAAGTTACCGGTGTTTGGAGCATACTAAAACTTTATACTCCAAAATTTGATTGACATTTGTGCTTGCTCGAAATGGTCTTGCCTCTGCAGAAGTTTAATGTCAAATTTGGGTGTATACGGTTTGCGCACAAGCAATACTATTTTCGAGCGGAATTGTCGATTAGTATTTAACAAAATTAATTAGTATAAAACAAAAATTATAAAAAAGTCAGATCTTTTTTACTTTACTTGTATCGTAACCACCAGCGTAAATTCAATCAAATCAACCAAAAATAAAAATTATAAAAAAATATAAAATTAATAAATTGAAGTTTTGGTGTAAAGTGGAAAACCGATTTTAAACAGTTCTAAGTGGTGATTGACGAACCAGCCAGTTCACAACCGTGCCTTATCCGGTACATTTTTTGATCCTTCGAGCCGGATGGTCGGCACAAAAATTTCGTCCTTCAACCAAACCGTGGGTCCACCATTTTGAAAATTCAGATTCCGTGAATAGTCGTACGCTTATATTTAAAATTGTCGTGTATTATACAAAAATTGTGGGATTGTGAGTTTATCGGTTTCAATGGAGGCTCTTAAAAGACGTCGGTCCGTTTTGAAAGGTCAAATGACCAAAATCGTAACCTTTGCGGATTCGATCGAAGCCTCCACCAAAATGGAGCAAATCAAAGCTCGGGTAGACAAAATTCACGAGTTGTGGTCCGAGTTTGTAAAAGTGGAAGATAAAATGTTTGAATTGGATTCGGATGCACCCTCGTTGTCAGAGGAATTCGACGACAACTATAACCACGCAGTCGCTCAACTCACCGCCGCACTTCGGCATTTTCACACTGCAACGGTTCCACTGAATATCTCGGGAACAGTTGGTGAGAACACGGGTCAATTTCATGCGGGGTCACACGAGACTAAACTACTGCGTATGAATATACCAGTTTTCGATGGCAATTTCCAAGAATGGCAAAGCTTCTTCGATTTGTTCAATAGTGCGGTACATGAAAAGGTATCACTAACCGCAGCTCAAAAACTGCAGTATTTGAAGGGTCTGTTAAAGGGTGAACCACTATAGGATTGATCAAACACCTCAATGTAACGGATGCGAATTACGTCGAGGCTTATCAAATATTAATCAAACGATACGATAAAAAAAAGTTGACCATTAATCGCTATATTGAAACCTTTTTTAAACAACCTTCGATTACACGGGTGAACGCGTCGACGATACGACATCTGGCCGATACAGCGGAAGAAGTGATCCGAGGACTGAAAGCAATTGGTCCCTCAGGAGAAGTTCGAGACCCTTGGTTAATTTATATTATTGTCAGTAAACTGGACGATGATAGTCGACAGTTTTGGCAACACGAGTCAGCGAAAATCGAGTACCCTACCTTCCAAAACCTGATGGATTGTCTACAAATTCGAGCCGACACGTTAGAAGGCATCCGAGAAACAGTGAACAAGCCAATTGTCCGCATGCCGAGTCTACGAAATGCACATACCACGTTCACCACAAATTTAAATTGTCCGTTGTGTGACGTTGAGCATCTGTTGTACCAATGTTCTAAATTCCGAAATATGAACGTGCTGGAGAGGCGAAATTTTATAAACGAGAAAATGCGATGCTATAACTGTCTGAGCGATTCTCATACCGTTCGAACCTGCAAATCCAAACGGTCGTGCCAGATCTGTCGTAAACGTCATAACAGTTTGCTGCACGTGGCCAATCCGATAAATCCACAATCCGTACCACGACCACCAACCACACCGGTCGTTAATACAGTACAAATAACTCCTAACTCGTCAAATCCTGAATCAACATCAACACATGCTTCAATCGACAGAACACCGACCACGCAATTAAAGCCAATCAACACGAACACGTCTCCAATCAACATAATACCAGCTTCACACCTAATCTCAATTACCACCATGAAAACACCATCAATCAACACACATCATACCATACCGTTAAACCATAAATCGTCATCCAATCAACCAACCTTCCACTCGCTACTACCGACAGCGATGGTACACGTCACCGATGCACGTGGACTTATGCAACCATGCCGGATACTCCTCGATTCCGGCTCACAGGCGTCCTTCGTCACAGAAGCTTGTGTTAACCTTTTGGCCTTACCCCGATACAAGGCAAACATCACGATAAAGGGTGTTGGCTCATCGACCGCGGGATCCACCAAAAGCGCTACTAATTTAGAAATCTCACCACGATTTGGTATCGGACCAAAATTAATGATTAATGCGCTAATCCTTCCAACCATAACAGCCACACTACCATCCACAAACGTGAACCCGGAATTATGGGACCGCGTGAAGAACCTGCAGTTAGCAGATCCCAAGTTTCACGAATCTGGCGTCATTGACATCTTAATCGGCGCTGAGCATTTTTTCGAGGTATTGATCGAGGGTAAGATCCCAGGAGATCAGGGACAACCAGTAGCCCAAAACACCATTTTCGGATGGATAGTAGCAGGAACGACCAGTACTAAACCGACCAACTGTTTAGCACAATTGACCGTGTGTGCAGAACCAGAGCTTGATCAGCTTTTACGAAATTTCTGGGAAATCGAAGAAGTTCCGGCTACCAAACATCTGACAGCTGAGGAAGCATCATGTGAAACGCATTTTGCAGAGACATTCCAACGAACAGCAAAGGGGCGGTTTATTGTAAAATTACCATTCAAGAGGGACATCAAACCGATAGGAGATACGAGAGATCGAGCCATTAAACGATTATTTGCGGTTGAAGCCAAACTAACCAGGAACCCAGAACTTAAACGAGAATATACGGATTTTATGCGCGAATATTCAAGGCTAGGTCACATGGAACGTATTGATCCCAACGAATCATCCCACAAACCAACACCCTCATATTACATGCCGCATCATGCAGTTGTGAAGCAATCCTGTACCACTACGAAGGTCAGGGTAGTCTTCGATGCTTCGGCGAAATCTACGACAAATGTGTCGCTAAACGACAACCTAATGGTAGGGCCTACCGTCCAAGACAGCTTGTTCGCGATTCTCGTTCGTTTTCGGAAGCATGTTATCGTATTCACCAGCGACATTGAAAAGATGTACCGCCAGATATTGATCGATAGGGAAGACGCGGACTACCAACGAATCGTGTGGCGAGCATCTCCAGGCACACCAATCGAGGATTACCGGCTGTTGACCGTAACCTATGGTACAGCCTCAGCACCGTACTTGGCCACTAAAACTTTAACCACAATAGCCGATACCAATTCTACCACGTTTCCGAGAGCGTCGAAAGTAATCAGACAAGACATATACATCGACGATTTAATGTCAGGGGCCAATAATGAGACCGAAGCTGCAGCACTCCAAGCTCAGATTATTCAATTATTACAGGACGCAGGATTTCATTTACGAAAATGGACCTCAAATAGCCCATTAGTGCTTCAAAATGTACCTCAGAATAGCCAAGAAGTCTCACCAATCGAAATCTCCGAGGGATCGCGGTCAATTAAATTGCTAGGCCTGGAATGGCGTCCAACGACTGACTCGTTTCACTTTAAAGTTTTGTCCACTGGAGTAATGGCAAAGACGATGCGCGAGTTACTATCTGAGGCGTCTAAAATTTTTGACCCGCTGGGATGGTTGTCACCATCCATAATTATGGTTAAAATTTTATTTCAATCTTTGTGGCTACTAGATTTACATTGGGACGATCCATTGCCAACCAGTATTTCGAAGAAATGGCACGAGCTTCGGCAAGAGTTAAAACATATAGATGCAATTTCAATTCCACGATGGTTAAGTACTGCGAGTGAACCGTTCGAATTACACGGATTTTCTGATTCCTCCGAGTTCGCTTATGCAGCTGTAATATATAGTAGAACCAAAGCCGAAGATGGGACCTTCCGGACCAATATCGTTTGTGCAAAAACTCGAGTAGCACCAATTAAGCACCTTTCGATTCCACGTTTGGAACTGTGCGCTGCCTTACTGCTAACCAGGCTGATGAAAACAGTGATCGAGTCATTGCAAGTCGAAAATATTGAGGTCTTCTACTGGACCGATTCAACAAATGTATTGTGGTGGTTATCCTCTCTTCCAAGATGTTGGAAAAGCTATGTAGCAAATCGAACGGCAGAAATCCTAGAATCCACATCACGAGTCAATTGGCGCTATGTACCGACCACCGAAAACCCGGCTGATTGCGCCTCGCGCGGTATTATACCATCTAAGCTACAAAACTTCGGCCTGTGGTGGAAAGGACCCGAGTGGTTGCAGCGAGATCAAGAATTTTGGCCGAATCAGGAAAAGTTATGTCAACCAAATCACCGCACCAACGAAGAACGGCCAATAACGACGCAGGGCCTAAGTACCATTACAACCAACAACCTCCTGGAAAACTTAGCACCGAGATATTCAACATTCACCAAGCTCGTACGAATCATTGCGCGATTGTATCAGTTTCTCAATAATATTCGAAAGGCTAGAGAAAAGGAACCCAAATCGACGATATTATCGGTCAACGAATATGAGCGATCGACCAATGTTATTCTCAAATGGGTACAGCAGAATGGTTTGGCTACGGAATGGTCCTGCATTAAAAACCAGAAATCGTTACCAAAGAATAGTAAATTACTGGCCTTGAATCCATTTATAGATGAGCATGGAATTTTACGAGTTGGTAGTCGCATTAAACATGCAAACATCGAGTATAGCGCACGGTTTCCGACCATATTACCCGCGAACCACATTATTACCGATCTGATCATCAGTGACACCCATACCAAATATCTGCACGCAGCACAATCATTGATGACGGCCACATTAAGGCAACGATATTGGATCCTCAATTGTAAAAATTTGGTTCGACAACACATTCATCGTTGTGTCCAATGTACGCGATACAAGCCTGAAAGACTGAATCAACTGATGGGAGATTTGCCACCTGCTCGAGTGAATCTAAAATATGTCTTTAACCAAACGGGGGTTGATTACGCTGGGCCTATTACACTTCGGTCGATGGTAGGCCGGCGGTCCAAATTGCATAAAGGATACGTTGCCATTTTCGTATGTATGAGCAGCAAGGCCGTCCATATCGAGCTGGTCAGTGATTTATCCACCAGCGCCTTTTTGGCGGCGCTGAAACGATTCATGTCCAGGAGAGGACTATGCTCAGATATGTATAGTGACAATGGCACCAATTTTGTCGGTGCTAGAAACCAATTGCATGAAATCCATAACCTTAACCGATCAAAACAACATAATAATCTTATTTCAAACTTTTTATTAGATTACCAAACAAGATGGCACTTCTCACCACCATCTGGGCCCAATTTCGGCGGACTATATGAATCAGCGGTGAAGTCAATGAAGTACCATTTACGACGAGTCGTGGGCAATACCGTATTGAACTTTGAGGAAATGACGACACTATTGACGCAAATCGAAGGCATTTTAAATTCTCGTCCGCTCTGTTCGTTACCAGCGAGTGCAGACGATATCGATATGCTCACACCAGCTCATTTTATAATCGGGCACTCCATGGCGTTACCACCCGATCAAGATCATACCACGACGAAACAAAATGTATTGACACGCTGGCAGCACATCCAATATATGATGCAGCATTTCTGGAAGCGTTTTCGACACGAATATTTAACCACTTTGCACAATCGTTCCAAGTGGCAACACAAACATACGAATTTAAAACCAGGTGACATAGTGTTGTTGCGTGATGATAATACACCGCCAGCCCAGTGGCCATTAGGCAAAATCCAACAAATACATCCGGGACAAGATGGACTAGTACGAGTAGCTTCCATCCAGGCAAAGGCTGGAATATTCAAACGGCCCATAACCAAATTGGTGCTGCTACCAGTTTCTTGAACTTTCGGTTCAACGTCGGCGGTATGTTTGGAGCATACTAAAACTTTATACTCCAAAATTTGATTGACATTTGTGCTTGCTCGAAATGGTCTTGCCTCTGCAGAAGTTTAATGTCAAATTTGGGTGTATACGGTTTGCGCACAAGCAATACTATTTTCGAGCGGAATTGTCGATTAGTATTTTTTTTTGTTTTATAAAAAAGTCAGATCTTTTTTACTTTACTTGTATCGTAACCACCAGCGTAAATTCAATCAAATCAACCAAAAATAAAAATTATAAAAAAATATAAAATTAATAAATTGAAGTTTTGGTGTAAAGTGGAAAACCGATTTTAAACAGTTCTAAGTGGTGATTGACGAACCAGCCAGTTCACAACCGTGCCTTATCCGGTACAACCGGTGTACGCTAAAGAAATGTCAATTATTTACAATATACATAATTTATTTTATTAAACCTGAAAATAATTTAATTTTATACTACGAATGAAAATGAAATCGCTTATGGTTGTGCCAATATCGAAGCCATCGATTGACCAAGATTTGTCAATCACACCTATTTGTTTTATAAAAATTGAATTTTAGCTACCAAAATATAGGTAAATCCCTAATTTAAACTGGAGAACTATATAAGATGACAAAGTAATAATCTACATTGTTCACGAGTTGTCTACATATTCTACCAATTTTAGATATTGTCTACTCAAAAATCAATTATCAATAGCGTATTTTCGACACCAACATGTAGACAATTTGGAAATACGCATAGAAGCACCGCGTCGAGAGTCCAACAAAGAGTGACCGCAAAATTCGCCCGTTTTTGCGTAGTCTGTAGCAAGAACGGGGAAGGTCATACAGAGGTCCCCGTAGGCTTAAATTGACCGTCATAAAAAATGTGGGTGAGCATAACTCGATTTTTTCAATATTGAGTCAATGAACCCTTACTCGAGGTATAGAAACCACCCCCAGAAGAAAGAAATGGGAAAACGGTCTAGAAATGTTAGGCAATAGGAGGTGGTTTCCCTCCCCCCACCCAGGGGGTGTGTTTCACCCTGAGGATATTTGGAAGACCATTTCTGATGTCACTCTTGCCATGAAATTCCAAGCATTTTTATCAAGAGCATCTCGATGAAACTCAATACAAAATCACACTAAATCCAAAACAGTTTTGGAAATACTTTAGAAATAAATCGAAATTGAAGTGTGCCCGGCTAACATGACCTGCAACAACACCAGGTCCTCAAACGCCAAAGATGTATGGCTGATATGTTCGCGTCGTTTTTTCAATCAGTTGATAGACCAAGCGTTTACTAGTAGATGGTACTTCCTCGCATCGTTAACTCCTCCTCTCATTTTTTAGGACAACATCGGCTTTAAAATGGTTTGGAGACGGTTGTGGTCTTTTCAATAGACCCTCTCTTATTCTGAAGGAGTTCTCTAACATTTTAACAATTCCATTATGTTACATATGCAATCACTCCTTAAGCACCGGCGTGTTTCCGAAAAATTCAAAATTTCAATAATTGTACCAATTTTTAAATCGGGTAAACGAGATGACATCACGTGCTACTGGTTAAACTTACCAGTTAAATAATTAACGAGATAGAAAAACACCATCAAGTTGAAACGGATTTCAGTAAAGCATTTGAATCTATCTAAGTTGGTTCAAGTCTTATCTATCAAACCGGCGGCAATTTGTAATAATGTTACAATTCTGGCCATGGATTTTTATTGTTTTCATAGATCGAGTAACCGAGATAATCAAAAACCCAAACGTGCTCATATTTGCTGATGGCGTGAAAATTTTTCGTATATTAATGGAATGCTAATACGGAGAAACTTCAAGAAAACTTAGATAGATTAAGTCAAAGGTATGATCGAAGCCCGCTATACTTAAATATTAAGAAATGCAAAATCATGTCTTCATCGTAAAAGGAATCCATTAACTACTTTATACAAAGTGAACAGCGAAGTATTGCAAAGGGTCAAGGAGATTATGAATTTAATTCCAAACATTAAATAAACGATCTGTAAACATTAATTCTATTTACTTTTAATTAACCCTTTGCACTCGATTTATTTTCAAGCTGGTTGGGTGTCGACTTTTATTATTTTTAGTTAAATCAATTAAAATAATTTACAATGCCATGTACAAATACCTTATCGATTATCGAACTGTAAATTTTAAACTAATTGACCCTTAAGGACAAGATCCTATTGCGCCACGCCTGGGTAACAGGTTGTGTACAGCTTTTTACCATGGATATTTAAAATTTAGACACACTAAAGAAATATTATCAAATTTTATTTCATTACACAATTTTTTGGGATGATTTTAATAATCCTGAAATGGAATAAAAGTTGAAATCCTGGCTTAACATTTCGAATTTGCGCTTCTGATTACACAATACTATCAGGTATGTTTATTGTTATTCGAAAAGCATATAATGGCTGAATTTGCGCTAATACATAATTGGCCCAATTCAATTGAACAACAAAGTGTTCTAGAATACGACGCATTTGGCACTTCTAATTATGAATTCCTGCCTGGTTGTTCAATGGAATTGGGCCAATTCCGAAAGTTTCCATTAAATATGTAGTTTTTCGTGATTTGATCAATTTAAAGGGTCGACAACCTGTTCAATTTGGTCATTTTGGTACATTTTGGTACACAACCGCTAATTTATATTAAAATAACTAATCGTGCCAAAACATAATGCACCTAACTTTCTTAATATCTAACTGACTGGTAACCGCGTATGTAAATTACGTACATATTCTTTCGCACACTCCACTAAATATTATAAAATGAACAATCACTTCACATTACATAATAAACATTTGAATTTGCTCTGTACATATAAGACTAAATATTCTTTAAGAAAAATAAACATAAACCGATCACCCATTCTTACCAAAATAAGATATTTGAAGACCAAATTTTTGAGTACACAAAATAAATTCAATAGAACGGTACACATGTTATTTATACTGAATGAAAGGTTCCTTTCACTCTAAATATTTTAGCAATAACAAACACTTCACAAAACATAAACCACTTTAAGACCACTTAACGATTACTAGATCACGCACATGTCAACGACAAAACTATTAAATTCTAAATAAAATTTTAAGTGCCTGCGCATAAATGATTCAGTTTTTAGCGCGCATGTAAAAAATGTTTATGATTCATTCAACGACCGCGCACCGCATCGATCATCGACTGACTTTACAAAGAGACTGCGAAAACATAAGTCATGATCATGAATTTATATTATATGAGATCATGGTATGTAAGTAGTCGACGTTATGCGAATTAGTTTTCGTTATAAAATTATGTGCAGACACAGTGGGAGAAGAGAGCGCGAATAATGAGTTGGACCTAAAGTAACACAAGAAATTTTATAAAAATTAATTCTACGGGGCGACCTGATGTATGGTGTGGTTTACAATTTAAATACCTTAAGATGTTTTGGTATTTTATTTCTTTGTTTTGTTTTATTTATTTGAATTTTGGACAGATATTCGCATTAAATGCAAACTGTGAATCATAATTTCCTTAAAAATCGGATAAACAATTTGCTCGAGCTTTTACAATGCCCATCCGGAAACGTTTACGATATATCGATATTTTAAAAAACAATCCACAATCAGTGAATAATTAAATGGTAACAAAATATACAGAATATAAACATCGAAACGAGGCTACGTGGACAAGCTGTCCGCGCATTGGGTGCCGCGTTTGTTCACTTTGGACCAGCAGGGACAATAAATTTGAGTTTTGACACTGGTTAGTTATTGTTAATAAATTTTAAATACAGTCAAAACAGTGTACTTCCAAAGGGGAATCGACTCCAGAAAAGGCAAAAAGGCTGTTCCTTTGAGTTATCTTAGTCGGTTAGCTTAAGCATCATTATTTGATAAACTGAAGGCAAAAAAGCGACTTTTTATTCCTTTAGAAAAAAGGTGCACACGGAGTACTATTTGGAGGATTGAAGAGATGAGAGTATCCCTGGGCGAAGTGTATAGACTTACAAGGAAACTATGTAGAAAAAAAAACATTTGAAGAAACATGTTTTATGTTTTTGTTAGGTCGGTCAGACACCTAGCCTTATGTCATACGGCAGTTATAAGTTAGAAACGATATGAAGCAGACGTACATGTAACCTACAATAATGACACACTGAAATTACCAATGATTGTCATGAGACATGTAAAGCCATTAATGTTTGTTTTACCATGGTGTGAATCCACAACACAGACGCATGTGGAGCTGTCAAATATGTTATTCATCAAAAACTATTCAAAATACATTTGAAACATGATAAACGATGCATTTCGATCCTCAATATAGTTAAATTCGGAATACAGAGTAATGTCGAAAGGGCCACAAACATTTGTCGAATGGGTCACACCAAATGTAAACGTACCGAAGCGCAACGGGAACATATGAATTTGTGGTGATTATATAGCTTCACGATAAATTCCGGACTATTACTGAAAAAACATCGACTGTCATTCTTTGATCATTTATGGCGCACATTAGCTAGTGAGCAATATGAGAATCAACATAACGGATTCTTAGCTGCAATTTGCAGTTCACCCAGAATCACAACATTTGCTCTCAATTACAACACACATGGGATAGTACAAACATAGATTACCGTTTGGAATGGATATATACTACAAGGATACAAGAAAAAATTGCTACAATGGTAGCCGAACTATAACGGTAACACTTTGTAGTATAATCAACCTTTCAAACCAAGCAAAAAGTTACACATTAGACGTAATTGCACTACAAGAGCTAAATATTGCACTACCGACCTGGCAATAAAGTACAACTTAGTTGTATCAAGTACGTTTTTCCCACATAAGAGAATCCACAAAGTAACGTGGAGATCGAATGATGGAAGAACGGAAAACCAAATCGATCACGTCATGGTGTCTAAGAGACACTCCACCAGCATATGACGTTAGATCTTACAGAGGTGCAGATATGGACAGCGATCATGTGCTTGTCAGATTTAAATATAAGTGCAAACTGTCATCTACGTTTAACAGACAAGCACAAAAGACCGTTCGATGGAATAACAATGCTCTAAAAGACCAAGCGTCACTGCAGAGTTACCAAGCAGCTGTCACTAACTATTTAGAGCAGCCCAGCGACAACGAAGAAGCTCCTCCTAATATCCAGGAGCAGTGGCACGCTATACAGTCAGCCATAACCACCGCGGCGCAAAACACTATCGGCAGAAGACCGCCGAGATCCCGCAATGATTGGTTCGATGATCAATGCCACCAAGTCGTCGAAAATAAACGAAAGCTTCGTAAAAAATGGTTGGCTCTCAACACTAGAAGCACCCAAGCAGAATATCTACGAACAAGGAAAGCCACGATTAAATACCTTCGACAAAAGAAACGCGATCATATGAGGTCATGCATTGAATTCATCAGCTTCCAAGCGGAAGTAGGAAATTCAAGGAACTGAATTGCTAGTGCCAGGAATCTCACTAAAGACTTCCACCCAAGAAGTACAGCCATCAAAGACGGGAATGGAGAATTGAGAACAAACGTGGCTGATGTTCTTTCAGTATGGCAAACCTACTTTCAAAGTCTGCTAAATCGGAATGACGAAGTGACCCGCATTAGAGCAATAGCTCCGCCAGGTGAAGAGGTCTTTGTCGAATATCTCACAGTACAGGAAGTAGACGCAGCTATTAGTCGATTGAAAAGCGAAAAGGCACCCGGTCCCAATGGAATCTTCGCAGACTTGATTAAATTCGGAGGCTCTACTCTCGCAACAAGTCTATACGATCTGATCGTATGTATTTGAGACCAAGAAGAGTTGCCGGAGAATTGGAAGACCGCGCTCATATGTCCGTTGCATAAAAAAGACGACCGTCTTAAATGTGAAAACTTTTGTGGCATAGCTCTATTGAACACTGCTTACAAAGTGTTGGCTAATGTTGTACTTGCCAGACTCATCCCTTTCGCCGAAAACTTCATTGGCGACTATCAATGTGGCTTTTGTACCAACCGATCGAGCACTGACCAGTGTTTTACCATGAGGATGATCTTGGAAAATTGTTGGGAGTACAATATAACCAACCATTCATCAATTATATGTATATAAACTTCCGGCAGGCATATGACAGTAGTATAAACCGCGACAACCTTTGGGTCTCGCTCATATGCCTAGGTATTCCAGAGAAACTTGTTTCTTTGTGTAAATCTGTGTAAATGTAAAGACAACGTCTGGATCTGCATGCAATATTGTAATTGAAGGGACTGTATCAGACTCTTTTCAAATAACATCTGGTGTTCGACAGGAAGATACACTCGCGTCTGTGCTGTTCAATTTGGCGCTTGAGTACGTAGTGAGGAAAAGCAACATTGAAACTTCGCGCTGTATTCAATGAATCAGGCCAAATTCTTGGATATGCAGATGATATCGTGCTTCTTGGCCGAAGACCTAGCGACATCAAGGACAGTTTCATACCGCTTAATCGCAGCGCAAGAAGACTTCGTTTGGAGGTGAACAGTATACCAAAACGAAATTCTTAACAACGCCCACTAACATCTCCATGGCAAATCTCGAAATTGGCGACCATAACTTTGATAGCGTCGAAAACTTTTAATACCTCGGATCACTTATAACACCCTTGAATGATATGCAGGCAGAAATAAAAGCCCGAATCGCTGCCGGACAACGAGTTTTCTACGCCCAATCAAAATTACTTCGATCTAAACACCTATCGCAGTCGTGCAGGCTCGCACTTTATAAAGCACTCATAAGACCTGTGCTGGCTTTCGGAAGCGAGAGCTGGACCATGACCTCTAACGACTGTAGATTATTATCTACCTTCGCAAGGTCTGTCATCCGTTCAATTTTTCATCCTATTAAAGTTGCGAACAATGGATATCAGATTCGCATGAACCACGAAATAAAGCAACTTCTCGGAGGTAGCGATATTATCGGCTTCATCAAATGTAATCGAGTGAGATGGCTCGGCCACATTGCAAGGCCTCCACAACAACAAATGATTTACAAAGTGTTCCATCAACAACCAGGGGGTGTACGTCGTAGAGGAAGACCCCGACTGCGCTGGCGTGACGACGTCGAACAAGACCTACTCGTATTAGGATGTCGAAATTGGAGGACGAGAGCAATGGACCGAGACAGATGGAGAATCATAGTACGGGCGGCAAAATCAATACAAGGGATGTAAAAGCTAGAGAGAAAGAGAGAGAGAGAGAGAGAGATTCCTTGGCATTGCGCTAATTAAAGTAAGAAATATAAATTCATGGAGATGATGACTTGCTATACGATCACTAACAGGAACCCAGGCTTGCTAGCCACATTCATAACACAAGAAACACACAACAAATAGGATTTTGGAATTTCAGCAATCAATGGAAAATCAGTTTTAGTTTTACGCATACTGTTAAAGTTAGCCGGAAGTTTCCACCGAAAGATGGTAATACAGATAGTGCCTTTGCTACCTAAACCGAAAGATGATAATGTAGATATTAATTTTGATCGAACACATTTTAAAAACGTCGGCAATGAAGATTGTACCGATAAAGAAGATTAACTTCAATATTCAAACCGAAAAATGCCAGCAATACAGATTTAAAAGTTACACTTTAATCATCAATTTTCTAAAAGAAAATGTCAATAACAGATATCTATACAAAAGCCATGAGACGCATTCACGATTAGCTGATGTATGGTTGTTGTATATCAAGATTTTGACAGATGAATGACGATCTGACGACTGTACCAATTTGATGAACCACGAACCCCCCCCCCCCCCCCCCTTCCGACGATAAAATTGTCCATCATTCGAAATTTTGCCAGATGGACACCAATCTGAGTGCCGATTCGTTAGTTCATCACTATAGGTAGATTTTGAGTATAGGTTAGGAGTTTGTCTGGTCTGATGAGGTTATTGGGATGAAATGCCATATCTGCTTCATCAACTACTTTCGGCTGTATTTACCTATGGTCATGGGCTATCGAATCGGCATAGTCAGATTGGTGTTTTTATCAATTTTCCTGCCTGCCCACACAATTGTGTGGGTAAGGCATAAAAATCATGTCAAAAATTTATTTTTGTATGTGTTTTGAATCAACTTACACATTTGTTCATTCCTTTCAAGCTTATTTGAGTCCGAAAAAAAACTATAACTATACACACAATTGTGTTGGTCTTGGTTGTACTTCAAACAAGCGAATTTTTTTTTATCAAAAATCAAATTTTATCAAAAAATCGTAAAACCTTTAAAATATTACTGTATCAACTTGGCTCATCATTTGTTTTGACTTTAAATCGGCTCAAATCGGTGGAACCCCGATTCGGAAAGGACCCCTTGTGCAAAATACTGTGCCACAACGTTACGAAGGAATATGAGCAGCTTGGTCATAATTCAAAAGTTAGCCTACCTGATGAACGACGTTGCCCACAGGAATTTTGGGCCGACAATCGTAATTAGCATACACTAGCAGATTGGCGACCAGCCACTAAGCCTATACACCGAAAAGATAGATCCAGAGGACAGTCCGATTTTCGCTATACGCAGCAAATGCTTCCAAGGTCAATACATATGGAACGAAAGTGGTTAAACTAAAGCTTCTCCAAGACAGTTCAGACACTTGAATTTTATACGACAATTTACAACCGATATACAATATGTTGCCGGAATAGAGAACGTGGTAGCTGACACACTTTCACGTATAGAATAAATCACGATACCCGCGACAATTGATTTCGAAAAGATCGCAGAAGCACAACACGACGACGCTGAATTAAAAGAGCTAATGGAAAGGAAAGGACAGTTGAAATTCCAAGCAATTCCATTACCTAGCTCCACTAAGAATATTATCTGTGAGACCTCAACGGGAATAAACCGGCCATACCTACCGGAAGTGTTTCGAAGAACAGTCTTTGAGTCTATTCATAACTTGGCTCATCCAGGTATTTCCACTACAGCTAAAATGGTCGCAAAGAAGTTTATCTGGATTGCAGTAAATAAAGAGGGCACGTAAATTGACACAAAACTATTTAGAGTGCCAGAAATCGAAGGTGACAAGGCACACGAAGAGCGCTTTAGGAAATTGTCCGCTGGTATCCCAGAGATTCAATCAGATTCATATTGATATTGTCGGACCTCTTCCGTCTTCTGACGGACATCGCTGTTGTCTCACCATGATAGACCGATACACCTGTTGGCCAGAAGCTATTTCTATTGCAGACATTCGAGCGGAAACTGTGGCGTTCGCCTTACTAACTGGGTGGATTGCCTCGTTTTGGCGTCCCAAAATCAATTGTCACGGACCAGGGTTCCCAGTTTGAATCTGAACTGTTCGCAGAGCTCTCGAAACTACTAGGATTCGAAAGACAAAGAACAACTAGTTATAACCCCAAAGCAAATGGTTTCATCGAAAGATGGCACAAGACGCTTAAAGCCGCTATTATGAGCCATAATAGATTGGAAGCGAAAATAGTCAAACCACACAAAAAAACATTTACGAAGGTAAATTTCAACCCTAACGATACATATACCCATAGTTCAAGCGAAATCCGGTCTGGTAGAATGACACGACCATCGGCTCGGTTGCTGGATTCGCTCACCTGGACAGGTTCTCTGGTGGGGGAATGCTGTGGTCGTAGGGCGTGCACCACGCAACACATTTAAAATGGGTCGTGGGGCGTACATCGGGTAACACTGAACGACGATGTTCGTAGTTTTTATTTTATACTAGCTGACCCGGCGAACTTCGTACCGCCTCAAAATCAATAAATGTTCTTTATAGTTATTATAGCTTAATTAAATTGAGTTTTTTATTAAGATAAAATGAATTTCTCTCTCTCTCTCTCTCTCTCTGGCACTATATCCCATCAAGGGATTTGGCCGCCTCAAATGAGGTTTCATAGTCATATTTTCATTTCGGATAATGAGTGATTAATTCATTTATGCTAAACCAGCCGTGCAATTTTTTCCTTGTCACTACCGAGAATCGAACCCGAGACCTCCGGGACGGATAAAATGAATACTCCAATTTAATTAAAGTCAATCAAAATGAAATATATTTTAATTACATTGAAATGAATGTAACTCACATGCAGCAAGGCTTTCGTTTTATTGAATTAATTCGAAATGATTTGCGTAGCATTGTTGCACTACTTTCTTTTAAACTATTTCCTGAGTGTGTTGCAATAGGGTCGATTCCCTTCAGTAAAGCATCTTGTGATATACGACATTTTTTGTTTTGTTGTCAGGTGTGAGAACGAATAAAGCGGGTGATTTGCTGACACGTGAACATGCTACGTACAATTGGCCGTGAGAGAAACATTCATTTTCTAGATTCAGGCCACAAACACTCAAGAATTGGCCTTGTTATTTGTTGATCTTCATGGCGAATGCAAGACGAATCGGAAATTAAATTCGTTTAAATTTCGAATGACATATCGGTTGGGATGATCAGAATTCTCGGAATGAGAATTTCCTCACCTTTGAACTTTCCTTGAGTTTTCTCAAAACCAATCGCGTTCCGTTACATAGTTTTGGTTGATTCAGGTTTCGTAGCATGATGATTACCGCACCAACTTTCAGTTGTAAATTGAGCCGTGGCAAGCCAGCCAGATCCAATGAGTTTAAAAATTCAGTTGGACAGTTGGTTGATTCGTCTTTGTTTGTCACACAGTCGATAGATTTGAAGGAATGTAGTGCACCGACGATTAGATTTTGAATTGTAAAATTTAAGTGATCCACATCTTTGTTCTTTGCCGCAAGAATTACTCGTTCACTCACCCAATTGTGACTTTTGTGGTTAGTAATGATGTTCGGGAACACTTTGTTGATGAGCTCGTCCTTCGTTGAGACAAAAATGCAAAAGTTCTGAGGAAACGAAATCAATCCGTTCGATTTGTCGACCGGAACACTCCCATTACCGATAGTCAACAATTGCTTGGAGAAATCTTCGGCAGATGGATCGTTTAACCACAGACAATCAAATTAAATTTTTCCTTCGAGCTAAAAAATGAAAACAAAATATATTTCTGATAATTCCAATGTCATCGTTGTATCTGTGATTTTTCGTAAAACTGCACATACGTATACGCAAAAAGACAAAATATTTTTGGTTGTTTGCGGCTATTTACAGAAAATGAACTCGCAGTTTAAATTTTTACGTTTTCGTAGAATGAAATATCTCTTTTAGGTTGTCTCTGGTTTAACAATGCAACTCGCATGTTTGTTTAATAGCTGAAGTTTCATCACTTAGCGCCACGCAGAGTCGATGATTTGAGGCAAGCGTTTATTTCATCGACAGCTGTCGATCTTGGAATCACTGGTATTTTTTGACGGAAATCACCGGACAGTAGAATCATTGCGCCTCCCAAACATCTTGAGTTATTGAATAGATCTTTCATAGTTCGATTGAGTGCTTCTAATGCGCATTTGTGCGCCATTGAACTTTCATAATAGATGATGATTTTACTTGCTACCAAAACTTTTGACATTGCTGAGTGTTTCGCAAGGTTGCAAGTCGGATTTTCAGGCGATTGGAGATTTAACGACAATTTCAACGCTGAGCAACTGCCACAACAATATCGAATCTCGCACAAACAGTGGCCAAAGTCAAAGATATGAGGAATGCTTTCTCAGTTCCACCGGGCGCATCGAAGAAAAATAAAAATATCCATCATGAATTTTATAGCTAAGTAGATAAAAAAAAAATTGAATAAAAAATAAAACACAAATTTGCATGCAGCCTCCAGTCAGATTCGAATCCAGTACTTCACGGCCCATAAGCGTCGAAGCTTTAACCACTGCACCATTTGTCACATAGAAACTACACCTAGTAAATTCATATAAAAAATGTTTTTTTATTAGATTGTTGGGATTTTTCTTTTGAGTTTTTCCGATTTTTTTTTCCTAAACCACCACTGTATTGAGGTGAACAAAATCAAAAAAAATCATCGAAATAAGTGAATCCATTCTCTAGATATCATCATAAAAGCCATTCAACACAAAATGTATGAGAAAATGAATTTTCTTGATAAATTTTTATTTGGTGAATTTTTCCGATGTTTTAATAGTTATTATGCTATTCGGAACGGAGTCAAATCCAACAAAACAAAAATCATAAAAATCGGTCCAGCCGTTCTTGAGTTATAAATGGTGTAACTAACACGACTTTGTTTTATTTATATAGATTAATGACGAAAGTAGTTCGTTTCGCTTTTCCTTAAAGTACGCAGTTATTGTACAGAATATAAAAAAGTAAAGTTCGTTCAGTTTCATGGAATTAAAATTATAAGTGAATTTAAAAAAATAAATATTATAGTAAAAAAATAAATCAAAAGGTTTTGCGTATTCAATTGTTACGACTGTGTGGTCTTAACAAGACATTTTTGTAAATTTGTTTCTATTCTCCACGTGGTTTCTTGCGTCCGGGTTTTTGTTGTCTAAACGTGGTTTCTTGCGTCCGTGTTTTCGCTGTCTGAACGTGATTTCTTGGTGGATGGATTCCTGTGTGTTTTCTTCTGTTATGTTGGCAACGGAACGAGAATGGGAGAGGAAGAGAGAACAATGCGCATCGAGTGTGTGCAAAGTAAAACGTTTTGAAAAAAATGTTTTTTCTTGTATGTCTCTCTTTTGTACCAACGAAAATTTGGTATAAAGGAGAGACAGAGAAGAGAGATGCATTTTCTTCTAAAACGTTTTACGAGCTGTGCGACGCTCGAATTTTTTTTGGTTGTCGTCATTCAAGTTGTGATTTGGGATGATTCGAGTGGTGATTGTCAAAAAGTCAAGTTTGGATTTTTTGATTTGGGAAAGTCTTGTGTTAAATATTAAAAAAAAAAAAAAAAAATTCTCATTTTGTATAGGATAAAAGACGGGGAGTCTCGTTTATTGTTGTTAAATAAAAACGTTGAAAATAAAATAATATCTACCTAATAGGTAGTTGCAAAAAACCATTTTGTTTGTATTTATAGAAAAGACAATAGTTTTGAAGTGAAACGATAATAGATTGTGAAAAATGATCGCGGAGGCATAAATTTTTCTTTATTCGGAAAAAAATACGGTAAAGCGTAAAATAATTAAGACGCGAGCCAAGGAAAAATTAACATTGAATAAATTTATGGTGTCGCTACGGGTGATTTGACTATTCAGAGCACATTTTTTTCGGCACGCCAAATTTTGACGGGTGCGGTGGTTTGTTATTTGGAAGGCCGTATTAATTAAACGATACGCCCAATTAATCAGCAGGTGGCCAGTTGAGGCCACTTCATTTGTCTGTGGTTTCGGCTAACAACGCTCCACGTACAGGTGGCCAACCGGCCATTTGTAAAACGTGTATCGCAACGGATTAAGGCGAGACAACGCCCAACATATTTTGGCGGCCGGTTGAGGCCAATATATTTATCGGTCGCTCAAGGCCGTAACGGTGTGGCGGTTTGGTGCAACAGCAGTTACCGATAATTAAAGATTTAGCACCTGTGCCGGGCGGCACAGCGGCGGCGATAACAAGGCGAAGGACGCCCAACATTTTGAGGCCCAACCGGGCAAAATCTTCAACGGGATCGGCGAGATATCGCCCAATTTATTTTGGCGGTCAATCGAGGCCGACATATTTACCGACCACACAAGGTCGTAACGGTTACGGGTGGCCAACCGGCACCTCGATTTTTTTTGGTAACGGGGAAAGGCCCCGCAACGAAACGTGTGGCCAGCCGGCCATTTGTTTAATTTTATTTCGGTATCGGGGAGAGGCCCCGCAACGGACGACCGCTCAAGGTCGCACCAACACCAGTGTGGTTTACGGCGGAAGACGCCCAACGGTCCGGGTGGTGGAGACACCTGTGGCATGACGGCACCAAGGCCGCAACAGTGATTTTTTTTTGTAATATTTAAGGTACGATTTTTTATTTTTTCTTTTATTTCTTTTATTTTATATTTTTTACATTTTTATTTTTAAATTTAAATTTGGATTTTTGTTATCGAGCGCCGCACAGCGGGTGCGCGCTCGTTGCGCATTTCTCTCTCTCTCTCTCATTCTCTCCTATTCTGGTGCAGGTGGAGGGGGAAGTTGTTTCTCTTTGTTTTTTTTTTTTGGTTCTTATTTAAATAAAATGAATTACTAAGTTTTTCGGTCGGTATGATGGGAGCGGAGGCTCCCTCTGTGTCGGTTTAGTGTTTGCGGTCCCTTGGTGCCCGCATCCAATTCCGTAACCAGGGCTTGGCCCCGTTTGAATTCGGATGGATGCGCGCACCAAGGCACCGTTCTCGGTTTATAATTTCTGAGTTGTTCGTTCCTCAAGTTCCGGCCGACGAATTTCGGCGGAACATTCGGTTTATTATCATTTGCGTTTTTATTTTTATTTAATTATCTGTATGATCACGGTGTAAGCCAGAAACACATGCAAGCCTCAAACCCCACGACCCTTCGCACTTCTCCCTGAGAACGTAGCCGGCAAAAATCACCGTGGAGGCCTCTGCATGCGTTTAGTGAAAATCTGCAGGTTGGCAGTAGCCAGCCTGTAACACAATAACTGTCGGAATAAACATATATATGGAACTAGCTGACCCGGCGAACTTTGTCTCGCCCCAAATTACTTCGTCCGAGCAAACACTTTTTACCTTCACGAAAATTGATTTTGATGATAGAAAACTCAAACAACTCAACTCAATTCTCAATAGACGTTTGAGTTAGACGGTTGAGTGGCCATTCTATTCACTTTTTCTTCGAATTCAACACTAAAGGTAGGTTTATGGTTGCGTTCGTTCGTTCGTAAAAGTGAATAAAAGGTCGATTCAAACTTAGGCATCTCTTGAAAATTTAGTTGTTGTTTGCAAATTAACTTTTTGATTTGTTAATCGTCATAGCGAACGCCAAAAGAACGGGGAACTAAATGCACATGTTTTTATATATAGAAGATAAGTTTGCCAAAATTCTACACAACTTATATATTTATAGGTCCACAACCAACGCCATGTATTGAAAATAATCCAAAGTGGCTATTTAAATGAATGATCATTGTCAAAATACAATTTTCATCGGTGGTGTTAAGTGTATTTCCATACCAAATTCCTCTATAAAACGCAATTCTCGATTTTCCGATATTTTTTTTTGATTTTTCGGTTTTCCATTTGGTTTCAATTTTTTTCGTGTTTACGGATTTTCCTTTGAGTTTTTCCAAATTTTCTTTTTTTCTAAGCCCCACTGAATTGAGATGGACAATGCACAAAAAGAATCATTCAAATTGATCGTGTCGTTTTCGAGTTTTTGCGAGACTAGAAATAAATAGATAAAATAAATAGATTGGATAAAAAACAATGTAGCAGTTTCGATGTAGCCTTCGGTGAGAATCGAATTCAGTACCTCCCAATCCAAGCGCCGAAGCTTTAACCACTACACCACCTGTCTCAGCAAAAATATACACACAAAATTCATATGAAAATGACTATTTATTCGATTTTTCAGGTTTTCCGACTTTTCCGGTGGATTTTTTTAAAAATTTCTTTCGTAAGAACCATCTCCTGGTAATTGCGAACACAACAAAAAAGATTGAGCCAAATCGGTTCAGCCGTTCTCAATTGATGCGCGCACATACATTTTTTGCACCATTTTTATCGATATAGAAGGGCACATCCACGCAATAATTACTGGTAACGTTTCATAATTAGCAGCAAACATAAAGCCCCCATAGACCAACCAGGTCTATGTGGATGTGTTCAAACCTGCCACTTAATAGCTCGAATTTTTGCAATTCGTCGTGGCGTTGTTGCTGTACAAGTTATTCCTTCGAGTCGAATAAGAAGGCGCTGAGTTCTGTGAGAAGTGTTTCACCGAAAACAAGACAAAGAGTCACTCACCACATTGTGTTCCCCTTTGATGTGATGAATGTCGATAGTGAACTGGGCAATGTAATCAAGATTTCGTAATTGCTGAAGAGCTCCGTTCTGCATTTGATGCAATAGCTCTTTTAAGAGGTTTATGGTCGGTAAATATAGACAAATTTCAGCCTTCGACGAAAAGGCTTTGATTGCTAAATACAAAGCAAGAAGTTTTTTCTCGAAAATATAGTATTTTATTTCCGTAAGAGAGCTTCTTTGAAAAAAACGAATTTGTTGCGTTGTTGTAAAACAATTCCGTCTACTACATCGGTAAATATGTTGAACTGCGTGTCGTTCAATGGGTGTGCCAAAACGATGACTGCAACCACAGAACGCTTGACCCAAAGATGCAATCTTCGGGCCAAGAGAAGTTTCTTCTGTTTCCGCCTTTCTGCTATATTTGGCGGACTGATGTTGGCACTGGAAAATTTGAAATCACATCGACTCTGTCTTTCGACGGGAGAATCCTTCTTTCGAAATTGTGTGGCTCAAGAATTTGAGTGTCTTCATGTCAAACGACGGTGGTAGTAGCAGAGCCCGGATCGAGATGACGATCTCGACCATGACTTGTGAGGGTAACTGAAGTTGCGGCCTATTGTTTGGCGATGTTCCACATGAACCAATGTTAATATTGGCCGGTGTTCGCTGAAGCAAGGGCTGATTCACCGTTAGTAGTTGCCTTGCAAAATTTGGGTTCACTTTATTTGCTCTTCATTATAAGGATCCATTAATCCATTTCTATTCCATTTTAACGTTACGTTTTACCTGTCATTAATTAAATTAGTCACACTGTTAGTCAATGGAGACTCCCCTCGTGCGGTCAGGGAGGCTTAAATGGTTTTTGGTGGCTTAATCTTTATTATTATAATTAGGTAATTTGATATCAAAGGTGCCCGATCTTCATAAGATTCCTTGACTAGTTCAAGTGGCTGCTAAAGTTTTGAAATCTTATATAGATCAAAATTTTATAATTAATATAAAAATTTAATTAAAAAGCAACTCATTAAAAAATTAAAATACATTTATTAAAATCTAAATAATAAATAATAATCTTAAATTCTATAAAGATTTAATATTCTTACAAAAATATAGTTGATTAATTTTATTGCACATAAATATCGTGTATAATAATAGTAATTGCTAATTGTGTAACACTAGGGACATACAATTTTTATTTTCTAGAAAATTTATATTTTCAATCACAATAGAAAAATTAACACTTTGCCTAGCATAAAAATGTGTGCCATCAAATCGTGCCGTTTATAACTACATAGGTACATCAAATAATCGGTTGGTAAACATCTACACGATCAAATATAATAATAATTCTTTTATACACTCGAAATCGTATAGTATGATCTTTGACCTAGCTAACGTCGTTTCAAATCAGCTTACAATTCACATACAAATTTTACGTTAAATGTTTACCAACCCGCAGACTCACGTGCGCTCGACAATTAAACTGTAAAATTAAAATGGATGCCGCATCGCATCATACAAATAATCTTGAACTTCCGGCGAATTAGGATCCATCGTATTCAATTTACTCGATCGTGACATTTGATACAAAGTCGGACTCGTACTACAGTTGGATAGATTCCGTTCCAATATCGGCATTTTACCGCGCCCCTTTAAACTCTCCTCGTGATACTCTATTTTATTGTTACGATTTTGTCGCCAGCGGCACGCCACAAATATTAACACAAATAGCAAAACTGAAATCACAACTATACACGAGCTTGCGAGTATAGCGGATTTTATTCCGATCGGTATCGATTGTGCGGGCGGCGCGTCAATTGTGATCGAATTTTTTCGATAATCATGTCCCGACACTTCTAAATCGAGTATACCGTTGGCGCGCGACAACGAATTATCTACATCCTCGATTTCAGTGAATATACTGTCGTCGAAATTGAGTGATCGTGTGGTAGTCGGTTTAGTCGGAGGATCATCATCATGTCCTTGGCTCATCTTCTTATCCATTTTTATTGATCGGCCCTCTTTGAACACGTCGTCGGTTGGTTTAATATCAAAAATCGACGTGAAATAACTGGAACCTTGCGAATCGGTTTTAATTTCATCCGGTTTAACACTCTTCAACGTGTCTAAATTAAATGACGGGAATGTCTCGAACGCCGTGACAACATCCATCTTAGCTGGTGGCACAATCAATTTATGATTTGAGAGCGGTAGCGTTTTATTATAGAAAATTTCGGATAAATGTAATTGGCTGGATCCGCGATTTCGGTGCTCGATCAATTCGTCCAGAGTCATGTTTCGCTGAGAAAGTACTTTTACGAGACGGGCACCACTTCGACGATCCTCCATCAGTTCAAGCAAATCGGTACGATCGTCCACACTTTTTAACGATGTGATATCGGCAAAGAGTGATGGATTAATTTCGGTCACATCGATATCTTCGTGCTCGTAATCGATAAACGATCGTTGTGTATGATCATGATGCGGATTTTCGTGACTTTCGAATTTCGACCGGAATTTATGCAATAAATTTTCGAGTGGTTCAACAAAATTTTTTAGTTGTTTTACGGGTCGAATTGATGGTGCGGTTGTTATTGGAACTTCGGTTGTTGTGGTCGTTGTCGTTGTCGTCGTCGCATTCGGCGATATTGTCGTAACCAACATACCTTTAGAATTTAATCGAAGCCTTGGTCGCAGCGGTTTAAATTTTGTACCAACGGTACTTGTCGCAACCGGGATCGCTGTTGTCACAATCTGTTCATATTCTAATGTAGTTATTTCTAAAAGATCGTCCGCTGCGGTTGTCGTTGGTCGTAATTTATTATTTTTTTCTTTTAAATTCGTCGGAATTCGATCAATATTTTTCCGATTTGGGAACAGACTCGACAATCGTTTCGTATTCGAATTAGTGAGATCGGGTCGAATCGATGGTATTACTTCTTTGATGGGACGATCATTTTTTGAGAAATGGTCGCGGAAATTTGGTATTGTCGGTGGAATGCGGTTCGAACTTTCTATATTAAGATCGTCGCTTTGTTCTTGTTGGGATGCTGTTTGCGTTGATGGGACCGGGTCCGCGAGCACATTCGATTCAGTTGTTGGTTTTGCCAAGCTGGGCAGGCGTCGTATCGTATCTGGTCTTGTTGCGTATTTAGTTATTTTCGGTTCAACATTTTCGAGTTTTGCTGGTTGGGTAATGGCCGCAATTGCCACTTGTTTTCCTTTTAGTAAATCGGCCAGCGATAAATTTCGTTGCTGAAGAATTTCACTAAGGCTTAGGCCACCTGCATTTTTTAAAATATTTTTTAAATCTACAGCTGGCGATGAATCGGTGTTCTCCTTTTCTTTTTTCCTCACCTCCGAGTACGGTCGCCGATACGATTTATCGACTTGTGGTTCATTTTGTACATTTTGTTCCAGTTCGTAAATAGTAGGTTGTTCTTGTTGTAATGGTTGTGGTGGCAATCGATGGTATGTTTTATCGATTTGTGGCTCATTTTCTTCCGGTTCATAAATTATAGGTTGGTCTAGGTGTAATGGCTCTGGCGCTAGGCGGTACAATTGTTCAACCTGTAATGCATTCTGAATATTTTGTTCAGTTTCCAAAATTCCAGATTGCTCTTCAATCACATGCCCCTCCACTGGTTGCACTAAAACTAAAGCCTCACTAGCTGGTATCGGCACTTCGATCGATTGGTTTTCTTCACGTTGCGCTTGTAACTGTAATTGCTGTAACCTTTGTTGGTTAGGTCTTCGTTTACGTTTTCGTCCAGATTTTTTCCGCTTCCGCGTTGGCTCCGGTATAAATTGATTTGTTACAGTCTGAAACTGATTGTAATCTGGTGAAAGTGTTGTATACTGTTCCTGCAAATAAAAACAGAGTTTCGCATCAATAAACAAATCATGACATGCAATTGTGTAAGACAGGTGCATACGCACTTGTGCAATACGAATTATTAGTTCGTAGTATAATGGTTGTCAGCTAGAACATGAGAATATTTGTAGCAATTGTGAGCAGAAATTTAGTAACAAATCTTGAAATTTAAAAAACAATCAAAAAATTATCTTTCGGCCTTGCTGTTTGCTCAACACAAAATTGCCGAGTTTAATAAGTTGATGTGAACCTTTGTAATATACCTGTACAATACACATATCCATACACCTAAGTAATAATTAAGTAGTTTGTTTAGTTTAACAATGAAAATAATACCGAAAAGACGGAAAGTGAAAATACCCATAAAAACTGTTTTAAAAATGTTGGTGTACAAATTTCGGTCGTAAACATATACGGTAATTTCGAGAAATTACCTTCCAACATTTTGTTGTTGTTTTCGATATCTCACAGTTTTATGAAATGTGTTATCATTTTTATTACCACAAAGAAAGCTTAATTTCGTTCAACGGAGTGAAACGTTTTAATTGAAGCAATTAGCTCGTTTTATACCTTTTGATGTTTTTTAAAGATTATATATAGACGGGAGTATGATTTACCTTGACTTAGAGATGCATAAAATATACAATCATGGAAGTTTCATGCCCTTCAAGTGCAGTCCTTGCTTAATGAGTGCTTCGCTCGAGAACTGCGGTGAAGCGTCTTCTGCGATTCACTTGGTACAACCGAATATTTCCATTTAATCATTTAATATGATCGTTTGTTGAAATAGGTGAATGAAATAGCTGTGTAATTTGTGCTTTACATTTTACACTACTTTACATTATGTTATGTTATGTTTACATTACATTCCGCGGATGTTTTTTTCAATATAGTTAGAGTTGACTGACAGTGTCAACAGTAAAATAGTCGTGACGTTCGGCATCGACCATTGCGATGGCAATTTCTTCAGATTCAATAGAAGGGTGTATTAGGAGCCTTGTCTGCTTGTTCGACCCAAGCGTGTCGTTGAATCGAATAACTAGTGATGCATAGGCAGCCCCTACTTTTTTAATAAATTTGGATCGAGTTGACGTTATGACAATATTTTTGGACAAGATTCGGGGATAACTAGCAACCCAACTTCCATAGAATCTAATTATCACAAATTTTTAACATTTTACTTACAAAATTTAAATTTAAAAAAAAAATCTTTTACAATTAAATTTAAGCCGTAACATTTTTTAATCAAATTAAATCGGTCGCTTTTATTAAACGTATTACGAATTCAGTGTTGATTTTATTTACAATCTCTTGAAATCCAAAATATCGGATTTAGATGAGAACAAGATCGAATTGGAAACCAGCAAGGTGACATATTCATTCGGTTCTCTAAATACGGCTAAAATTTACATAATATCAATAAATTTTTCGCCTTTCACCGGAAATGTGGTTTACGAAACCGGAAGCTCAGTTCAAGATGGGTGGCATTTCCGTCGACACCAACATCCGGGAAATAAAAAGCTGCCTCAAAACGGCTGTAATCGAACGTTTGGAAGACGCCAATTTATCAAAACTAGCGACAACGACCGATAAAATTATGGACGTTAATATACCTGCTGGCATTCATGCGTTCCATTCAAATCCGAACAGAGGTATTGACTCTCAATCTTGATATACGCGATTTTCAACAAATCTGGTGAACAAAATGTAGTTTGCTATGAAGCAAGGAGGATTAAAACTGTCATAACAATGGATTTGACAATTCTCGTCCCCCTTGTACACGTAGAAACCAACGCGATCTACATTCTATAAAAATCACCAATAGTTAACAACAAGAATTGACGCTATGTCAGATCACGTTAGAAACTATTCAGATCACGATTCTCCGCTGACACGTCAACATCCAGCGGTTGTAATATAGTAGTCCAGCACAAGCAATATAATTTGGACGCCAATAACGACCTTTTTATGCAAACAAAAAATCAGAAAGTGCCTCACTGTGTTCCGCAGGTGATGATAACCAAATTTCGAATTGCCGTCACATTTTTTTTTGACGTTCACAGAAAACTGCTACTTTTGATATTCATCTGATTCAAAATATTGATTTACGTAGACAATAAGTTTGGAAATTTGCAATAGCAAATATCGAGCTCTGTATTCTCGATGCGGATTTTCTATCATAAACTCAGGTTTATTGACCGACGTTAAGTATAAAAAAATTATCGATAGAATTCTAAATTTGCTGTCCGACTTCAAATCAATATCGCATAAGACAACGACGTTAGACACAATCAAACATAAATGTCTCATATTGCATTGAAATGATAGGTCCACCATACAGTGCGAAAGTTGGTCGTTTAACATCGTATAAATGCAAATAGCGAAAAACGAGGGACAAAGTGTTTGTAGGCCGTCGAAAAGTGATTTGGTCAGACCAGGCGATTTTGTAGCGACTACAGTCGATGATCTATAGTTAATCTCTAGTTTGTTTGGAATAGTAGGGAGAATTGTGCATATCTGCGCGGTTTTCAGAAATCTTGCGGGTCCGTTTGAACATAGTTATAAAATTAATTACACATTGTTTTCCTTAATGAACTGAAGATGCGTTTGTGCGCACTATATTGATGACGACAGCTAGCTGGCTTAGTAAAAGTTTGTTCAACTTGTCGTACATAGCTAGCATTAGCGATACATTTTATATACGGATATTATTTTCGGTTCAAAGAAGGAGTTAATTGAATGCTTCTCCTTAGTTAAATAAGTTACTACATTTTTACTCTTATAGGTGACTGAAAAACTCTTTCATTTGGTCTTAATAAAATTCTTTGATAAACAGTCCCGACACGTCAATAGAGTCGGGTTAATGGTGATTTGAAAAACTTCGCCTGGAATTTTAATTTTGTACGAAACTAGCTGAGCCCGGTCGGCCTTGCTGGCCCTAAGTAAACCTTTTCTTTTGTATTGTCTCTTGATTTAAATAGATGTCACAGCATTTAGTTATTGAAAATTCATTTTTCGTATATCTGTACAATAAGTACATTGTTAGAGTGTACACATTATAACAGGAAATTGATTTGGCAATATTGTTAATGAGCTATTGGAATGCAAACTGTTCTTAAATGATGACAAAGGAAAGATAAATGTAGATGATTCGTATTATATGCAGCACAGTGATACCTGATGGAAGAATATTATTAAAAAATGTAATAAATATGTAATGTGAAATGAAATTCGTATAAATTTATTGTAACGTTCTTTATTTGAAAATTTAATGGCAAATGATAGACGCACTGGGAATTGCAAACGCTTAAATTCAAATGGCATAACTGTTGAAATCAGTGGAATACGTGGTATGAGCGCACAGTTTCATCTTTCGCGGTTCCGGTCAATATTGTGGCTTCAATTAAATTCGGCATCAATTTTTTTAATGCCAATCTTGTTCCATTGCACAGTTTTGGTGCATTTAAATTCCGCAGTAAAATAATTGATGAGCCAACCTTTAAATTCAAACAATGCGGTGGCATACCAGGTGGTTCCAATGAATTCAAAAATTCATTTGGATAATTCAATGCATCATCTGCATTCATTGCGCTATCAACATAAATATATGATGTCACTGCAGCTGGTAATTTTTCTTGAATCTGATAATTGATTGCATTGACGCGTACATTTTTTGGTGCCAGTATTGCGCGTTCTCTCAACCAATTGTGATTCCTATAATTTTGAACAATATTTATGAACACACATTCAATCAACTCTTCTGTTGATTGGAGAATGGTACAAAAATTGTTCGGCAATTTAATCAATCCATTTGTATTATCGACTCGAACTTTCCCATTTCCAATATCTAACAATTGCTTTGAGAACCGATCTGCAGATTGGTCGTTGTGCAATTGAACGCGCATATTTATGTTCAATGTCAATTTTTGCACATGTCGCCACAGAAGAGAAGACTTTAAGCATGCATTGATCTCATTCGCCGGCGTTGATCGTGGAACCACAGAGAACACATTTGAGAATAATTATATTTTACAATAATATCGATTAAATTTTAAAGTGATCAATCAATAAATATAAGCACACCTGCACATTCAACGGCAATTTTAATACAGAGTGCGCTGTTCGTCCACCATCCAATAGAATAGCAGCGGTTCCCCACGAAGCAAGTGCCTATATGCAATTTTTCGTTGCGATCGAATGGCTGCCAAAATCAGTGATATCACAAATGTTTTTCCCGTACCACCAGGCACATCCAAAAAAAGTAATCCACCGACTTCATTTTGTACAGCTTGCTTGATGGTATCATAGACATGTTTTTGATGGTCATTTAATTTGGGAACATTCAAATTCAGAAATGTTTGCAATTCATAGAGATCATACTGTTGTTCACGTTGCAATTCTCGATCAAATAAATCATGCATTGGACGATTGGGTGGTGACAAACATAATTGCCCTACTGCTTTATTTGCAATGGTTAGGCACATATCTTCAATCGCTATCAATGCCTCATTATACATTTAGAATGAAATCAAGAAATCAGCGTTTCTTGTATGATGACGCATTCCAATCAAATAGTCTTCTGCCAAAAAATCTTTGTATTTATTCCACAATTCAAATGGATTTGATGGAAAACATGTTAATTTGATTATGGCATACGTATTTTATGTGGAGAAGAACCAATCGATGCATCATGAAGCGTTAAATCCCAATGCGCATCATTTTCAAGTAAACCTAATTGCTGACATACTTCACGATACGTCACACATAAATGACCATTTACTCGTCGCAAGTGTTGAAATGAACGTGGTCCAACAACATTTACTAACAACAACCACAAATAATAAAATTCTGCATTGTTTGGATGAACTGTGTATAGTCTTCCCATGGTATCTGCAAAAAAACACCCGGATGGCTATCAATAGGTGTTCCTTGTGTACGTCGTTGCCATTTCTTTGCAGTCCAAGTGAAATAATGCGTTACATCTGAATACAGCAACGTTCTGGTAAATTCATCAATTTCACACGATTGAAAAAATGCAGTTAATGTTGTTGCTGGTGGCTGTGATGCTCTCTGCTGTACATTTGCATCGGTAAAATACACATGCTGGCCATTTTCAAGATGAACAATGAAGTGAAATAAATTCTCCAAAGAGCTTCTTCATTAGTGCTAATGCAGAGCCCCATTTGATATTGGGCGATTTCATCATTGCTATTATCACCAGCTACTCCAAAAACAGCCATATCACTGACTTTATTCATATATTTACAAATGTATTTAATCGACTTTACAGAATTACGGTACTCAACATTTATGTGAGCCTGAAATATTTTTGGTAATAGTGGAGAATAAGGCACGATTATCAACTTCAATGTCTTGATTGCGTATTAAAATTGTTGTTGTATAAAAAAAACAACGGGTATCCGTCGCCACCTGTAATTGTATCCGAAGTTAATGCTCTTGTATACCGTTTTGTACATTTTCCATCGATCATGCATGGTGAATTCATATTTATTTGACCGCAAGTGCCATGGATCATATTTTTCGTGACAACTTCAAATAATTCTGGATCGCTGATTTCATCTGGAATTTCCAGCCATATCAAGATGTGCGCGTGCGGCAGCCCTCTTTTTTGCCATTCAATCGAATAGATCCACCAATGCATCCTCTCCAAAAATTCGCAATTTGATAATCAAATCCATCAGTGCTTTTACTTACTGTCGAAATACACGTGCTGTTATATCGTGTCGATCTGTTGGATTTTGACCATCAAATAAATTGTTTTTTATGTCAGCCCACTGTGGATTGTATGTGAATGTTATGAATAGGTCGGGACGACCATATGTGCGAACGTATGACATTGCATCTTGCGTATATTCGTGCATGTGGCGCGGACTGACAACATTTGTCGATGATAATATTGTTAAACTTATTGTTAAGCTCTGAAACACGCCGTAATTCTTCATTTCTTCGATGTAGCAGAATATCGCGAGATTGGAACTGGTCTCCAACAATTACAATGGCCACTTCATCAATTGTTGGTGAATTAAATCATCTCGCATGCTCAGCCCTGATAACGATTCTATGATCATCAGATGGCATACGATCGAGAGCGGTTTTAAACAATCAAATTAATTCATTGTGCTGATGCATTCTTACATCACTATTCTTACATCACTAGTTTACTCTTCAAACTACATAGAGATTTACCAAAAAATATTATATGATTTTAAAATCATACATGGAGAATCGCCACTTTAGGATGAAATATTTCGAGCTAAAAAAGATTTAGGCAGGAGTTCCGCAGAGTAGTGTTTTGGGACCTATTGTTAAACCTGCTCTACACCAGAAATTTACCTCAATTAAACATTGTAACCATTGCAACATATGCTGATGACACTGCAGTTCTCTCAGTAGGAGACACTATCGAGGAATCGACAACGAAACTTCAAGAAGCATGTGACAAAATCATAAATGGACAAAAATGTGGCGTATCGGGCTCAATGAATCGAAATCCACGCATGTGAATTTTACTAATCTAACAGTCAGCTACAAATCTGTAATCATTAACGGTCAGCAGATTCCGTATGCAAATAAAGCTAAATATCTATTGGGATGACCTTAGATACCAGGCTCAGATGGAAACAGCACCACGATTAAAAAGAAAAAAGATGAACTTAAATATCGAAAAATGTATTGAATGCTCGGGAAAAATTCGGAATTGTCAACCAAAAATAAGTTGCTATTATATCAACAGGTGCTAAAGCCTATATGGACTTACGGAATACAGCTTTGGGGTTACAAAGAAAACCGCAACACCAAAACAATACAAACTTTCAAAACAAACTGCTATGTGGTAAAGTTAACACTATGTGACTGTGGTATATTAAAAATGATGTCCTTCATAGGGACCTAAATATCCAGACGGTTTAAGTGGAAATTTAAGAAACTTGCAGAGAACGGAACCAATTGATTTAATGGATTAAGGACACCAGTGCAAAGAATACTTTTTTTACAAAAAAAAATGAAAGGATTAATTGTCCAGTGGATTTAATGTCCCTTGAAGGTCAATTAATACCCCCTTTTTATTCACGCACACACCACCCATCCACACCTTTACAGTATATACCACCTGCACAGTGCAAGCTCCATGTCAACCTGTACATTAACATGAACGGTGGGTGGGTGATGAATTCTGCACTCCACAGGGGGTCTTAGTTGTGTTTATTTACATCACCGATCGTAATCGAAGACGAAAATACGCTTTTGCATCCAGCCTCTGGTGGGAATCGAATCCAGTACTTCCCGATCCAAGTGCCGAAGCTTTAATAACTGCACCATTTCAGTAAATAACCTATAAATGGAGCTGGTTAATGGGCCTCTTCTCATTCACAAGTGACTAAATTCAGAAAGAAAAATTACTATATGAATTGTATTCAGTTGTAATAATTTAAATAAATAAATAAAAAATAAAAAAATAATATTGTCTGGCTCCAGTAGAATATCCGGGACGCTCTTTCTCACGCTGCGACAAGAGGAATCGCTTGTCGTCTTCACTGGTCATCATGAATAAGGCATTGGTATGTGCAACATAGAAAATATCATCCAATTTTTCACTGGAATTCGTGCTTTTGATCAAAAAATAGACACTTCCTGGATTGTTAGAGCTGCATTTTCACGAATAGCTAATTTTACAGTACGGTAATTGTAAAAAAAAACAGACAACACTTGCACTTAGCACCAATAGTTTCACAGATAAAGATCGATAAGATAAATTTCTGTAGTATACCGTAAATTATCTACCATTTTGTCAACTTTAGTAGCACTCGATTGGCCAGAAGAAAATAAATATCACCAATACACAATGGTAAAACTACATAAATATCCTATACAGATTAGAGGAAACTTTATTTAAAGCAGTTAAAACTAAATTCTTTGGAAGCAACCTCGATGTGTGGCTGTTATATCTGTGTGCCACCCGGGTCGTTATAATACAGTAATCATTTCGAAGATGTATGTATATCACAGACGACATAAATTGTAAAGTTAATTTTTTACAGCCCGATTTAGCCTCGTTTGTTACATAAACCGACATTTTAAACGGTATATTTACTCAAAAACTTTTTTATACAGCCGCTATTTCTTTTATTATAGTGATTAAAAAAAAAAATTATTCCAGTGCAAAAATGGAACTAAATCGTAAACATTTTCGTACAAGTAATTTTTACAAGTTTCGATGTGGATTTCAACAATAAATTTCAAGAAGGTCGTCGAAAATCGGTTATTGTTCCGAAAAATATTGAAGCTGTGCATAAACTGATACTGTGTCTGTATATAAGATTGTCATGTGACTTATAGTGAGATTGAGGCATCCTTGGACATTAGTAGCGAAAAATATTTGTTCAATTATGTGAGATCCAACATAATTTGACAAACGCTCAAAAAAGACTTTTATCAATTGGTCGACACAAATGCTCAAAAATATGAGCTTTAATCTATGGGTATGAACATAGCGAAGTAAATGATCGCCTGTTTTTTTCAGAAAAACTGTATATGTCGCAACCATACCATTGGTGCAGCGTAGAACGGCCACTTCTGAATTGAAAGAACTATATTTGTTTGCAAGAAGTCTTCGGCGAAATAAGGAAAACCAACCGCCAATGGCAGACCATTCTTCCACCACGACAACTCGAGCTCTCACACATCGGTACAAACAACTGAATATTTGAGCGGAACAATTGGCTCCCAAATTTTCGAAAATTATGTCAAACGCATGCAAAAGTGTTGCGATAAATAAATAAATATTTGCTTTTGTTCCCTAATCCCGAAATATGAAAGACAACCCTCGTATTACAAAAGTCAATATTACGTATCACCACCTACCACCGCCACCAGTTATTGGGTAAAATTTTTATATGGGATTTTTGCAGAGCAGGTCAACCTTAACAAGGTGTTAAATAATTATTTTTTGTGTGAATTGATTCGGACCATATGGGCTTTAGATATGTAAAATTATTGTTGATTTTATAACTCTCAAAAATTTTTTACATCAAACCCCCAGCAGATATTAAGTCAAATGTTACTCCTTATAAACAATCTTTGAGCCAAGGACTAAGATGTGACCCAATATCTATCAAGCTATCCCAATTTCATATTCGCCGTTGGCGGTTTTGGGTAATAAATTATTTAAAGTGGTTAAATTCACGTTTTTATTTTAATCATGTTTGAAATCTATTTTTCCAGTTTTTACCCCAAAAAAATCTTGATTCACCTGGATGTGACTGATTACATTGTACCATTGTAGTTGTATTTTTGTAGTTTTCTTTTATGATTTCAATGAGTGTTTAATGCTAATAATCGTTTTGGGGTGAAATTTTTACTTAGGAAAATCATGGGGGTGGTCTTGAACTAACCAATGAAATGTAATTAATTTGTAATAAATTCTGGTCCAAGAACGATCCCGATATCATAACTACAGCTATTTTTCCCATTTATGAAGATCACCTTGAAACGTTGAAACGCTCAATATCCGGAATAGCTCCTATATTATTACGTTATTAACTTGATTCTATAAATTGCCGATATTCCAAGGAGTTTAAGCAGTTTCATTTGATTAACGTAATTTCCCAAATTTAAGACACTGAAATTATTTACAGTTACAACATACCTGTGGAAATCAAGTGAATATTTTCAAATTTGTTGAAAAGATTTCTTCATTCAGACTTGTTACTGCAAACTCTTTGTATAAGACCCACTATTTACAACGCCGACAATCATTTCAGAAAACCTACTCACATGGCAGTCTTTTGTAATTTAACCTTAAGCGGTGATGTCTGTGCAACATTTGTTGTAAACAGCAAATGAGGAACGTCTTATAATAAAATCAAATTTTAAGAATTTTTTAAAAAATATGAGAGCCTTTCATTCCCATCTAATAACTTTAGTGTAAACTAAACCCGTTTAAAAAAATATTATATCTGTATCGTACAAGATCTAAGAATGTGAAACATAAAAAATCGAAAAAACCTCACTCTCAATTTCACTGTCACATATTAAAATCAATAAACCATTTAAAATCAACATCATCGTCATAAACATAAAAATGTGATATGTAAATACATTTTCTGCGAGAAAAATGAAATCTTAACCAAATTATTATTAATTTATGTATTTACTTTACAAAGCAATCAACACGACGAAATAATGATAATTACAATTTCACTGAATTTCTGATTAAGATGCGCGCGCATACATAAATTATTTATTATTCAAAAATTACCTGCAGCCCAAAATCTGCGTTATCACCGCTCATTAATAAACCCTCGTCATAACCAGCAGTAGCTGCAGCAGGCACATCGTCCGGGTTACCGCCAACCAAATTGGCCAAACACAAACTTAACCAACACACAAAACATATCACAACACATAATTTATGCACAAAATTCAGTTTCATATTTTGATTTTCTTCTCGTTTAATTCATAAAAATGCGCGCGCGATGATGGAAAGTCGTCGATAAATCTGCATGTAAAATATTTTCTCATGTAAAACCAACACATAAAACTTTCAAAAATTTATTTCCATCATCATCATCCACTGTGCATCATCTAACTAATCACGATAAAAATATATAAACTATAAAGATATTTTACAAAATTAATTATTACTACTGCACTTATTACAATTATTAATTTTCACGGTGTTATTTTCATTTTTTCGCTTTAATTATTCAATTAAGGCATTTCATTTTTAAGTTATGTTTCGTAAAGAAAACCACCACACACCACTTTTAAAACACTGAACAAATTGTTGTAACTCGAGAATTTACTTTTGTTTATAATTTTCTTACTTAACGTTAAATTTTTTTGTTTAAATCTGTTAACGCGTGTTATCACTTCAATGGTTTGGAGTCGAATGAGAAATGTATTTCTTATAAAAATGTTAAGAAGTTGGTGGATGTTAAGATATAAATAAGAGAAACAAAGTAATGTTATTAAAAAATGTTTATGAGAGATAAAGTGCGTCGTGTGGTCGAAAAGTATTTAGTTCAATTTAGCGATTAGTTAAATATTGGCAATTAGTGTAGCATGCTTCTTAGTAAAGATTCTACTGTTAATGCAATATCTGTCAAATTTGTTGTGAATTGTTGAATAGTGTATGGGAATGGGCAATAACCATGGAAGGTTCTAGCGTTGAACAACGAGTGCGAATCATCTAATTTTATTTTCAAAACCAGTGATGTGTTCGAGAATCGTAAGGCGAATTACGTGATTTTTATCCTTGCGACAACTGACTAGTCGAGTCAACTATTCGAATGTACGGGAAAACCCAAGGCTCTCAGTTTCTCGTCGTTCACAACTATGGCTTTCTGCGACTTCACCTTGGCGCATTTTGCGTCAGGACTTGGGTCCGCACCCGTATAACATCCAACTGACCCAGAAATTTAATGTAAATCATGGCATAAGCAACACCATGTAGAGCGACGAGACTCATGTCTGGATAAAGGAATATATTATGAACATCACATAACAATTGATGCCCTGAAAGTCAACATAACGATGGATGGCATCAAATTCAGAGAGAGTTATGCGACAAAGTTATCGAAAATTAAACTCCCGAATACGTACCCCAAGCAGAGCCAACATTCGAACGGCGTTATATTGCATACTTAATGCCATAAAATAACCGTTCAAACAGAAAAAATTGCGTGGATATCTCAAACACGTTTATACATTTAAAAATCGAGTGCCCTGATTTAAAGACCCTTTACATGACAAAGTTGAGAAATTACAATCGAATATTCAGGAAGTTAAACAAAATCTGGTATTAAATTAAATGAATAAGTAATTCATGATTTTTTGTTGAAAACTGTCCTTTGAAATAATACTTACAACACACAAGATGAATGGAAAGAACGAGTCCGTTCTGTTTGACATTCTATTAACTAGTGACCAAATATCACGCTTTATTTAACATAGTGTTAGTGCGGTTAATTGTTACAATAAATTGAGGGCTGACAATGCTAATTACTAAATTTATAATACCCTCACTCAATAAAATATTGAATATGAAATTACATTTGTATTTCTTTTATTTTCATTGGTAAGAACATCTACATCTAACATCTAGGCCAGAAAAAACAGATTTATAGATAAAAATTATGCAAAATCTTTCCTCAGTACCCTTTTCCCAAGGAATTATCAGAATAGGTCCACCTGATGTGTATATGTTTCGTTCTGTGATTGTAGCCATCTGATTTCGATAAATTTATTGCACTTTGATTGTCCATTTGAATATGAACTATGAATTAGCTTTTATATAACGCAGTTTGAAATCTAATGTTCCTTATTGATATCTTAATATACTTTTTACAGCGGTCCAGTGTGGTCGTCCATATAATTCGAGTTGAAACGACTCACATCATTTACCGCATATGCAAGGTCTGACCCACTTCTAATATATATACGACTTTTGATCAATAGCAATTCCACTATTTTCGTACGTAATATGCAAATTAATGCATGTAGATGCAATGCCCATGTCTTTCATCTTAAACGCATTGCATAACACTTCTTTCAATTTGTTCAAGGTAACTTGATTTTTCCAAAAAATCAGGAAGTCATCAACATAGATCGTAATTATCAAAGACAGATTATCATTAAAGAACACACACGGATCTTTTACTATCATCATACTCGTCCACTTTGTTTAATACCATATATCGCCTTATTTTACTTACAGGCTTTATTTGTTCCATCGTGAAAGCCTTCCGGTTGAACCATGTAAAAGTCATCATTTAAATCTCCATGCAAAAATGCTGTGACTGCATCCATCTGATGCACTTTTTGACAGAAACTGGTGTACCACTGGTAAATAAACTTCTTCATAATCGATTCCAAATACCTGCGAGGAACCTTTCGCAACTAATCTTGCTTTAAATCGAGTGACGTTTTCAGATTCGTCACGCTTGAGTTTAAAAATCCATTTTGATTTTATCGTTTTGCATTTTTTGGGCAAATCGACCAAACCAAGTTCCATTTTCGACTAACGAGTTAACTTCTTCTTGCATGGCTGATTTCCAATGTTCACAATTTTCATTATTCAACGCCTCATTTACTTGAGCAAGTAAACAATAGGCACCATACGTCACATATTCATCAAATTTTCTTGGCTTTGGTGTACGACTGGTTTTCGAACTATTTGTTGTGGTGTAAATATGTAGTACTACCTTTTTGTTTATATAGGTGTTATCATTTGTGTCATCATATAACGTTTCAATTGAACTATCGGATGAAACCAATGTTTTTTCTAATTCATTTTCGATGGACTCACTAGAAGATTTTGCAGGAGTACTGGTAGTACGAATTCATTATTGTTTGTGGGAACACTTTTTTGACGTCGTCCATCATTTCATTTCTTAGATTACATCAACTTGATCAGAACCACATTCGTTCATGAACACAACATCTTGTCTGATATCAAGCTTTTTGCTGATCGAATCAACACAACGATAACGTTTTGTACGTTCAGAAAATCTCACGAAGACCAATTTTTTTGACTTTTCATCCCATTTCTTGTGATTTTGCTTTGGAATGTGCACCATGACCGGACTTCCAAATACTTGAAGATGACTAACATGAACTTTATTTCCTGACCAAAATTCTTCTGGCGTTGTTCTTTTTAATGTGGCATTTACTGATTGATTTAATACATATATATGTTGCCATGTTACCACCCTCAGCCGAAAAAGAGACATCCAGCTTCAAATCGAACAGCATACATTTAGCCTTTTCCACCAATTTTTGATTTGTTCTTTCGGCGATACCGTTTTGCTCGGGAGTATACACAACTGATGTTTGATGTTTGATTCCATTCGTTTTAAAATACTTCTCGAACTTTTGATTGATGTACTTTGTGCCATTATCTGATCCTAATGCTTTGATTTTTCTTTTAAGAAACACCCGAAAATCTTTCTTGAATGGTCATCTATAAACATAAGTATAAATCTTGCACCATCTTGATTTATTCTCCATTGGTCCCATTAAATCGGAATGAACCAAATCCAAAATATTATTGGTGCCCGATGTACTATTAGTAAATGGTATTCGAGTCTGCTTACCTTCTTCGCATTCTCACAATTCTTAATTTTAATTTGCATTTTTATCATTAAAGTTAATGCCATTTACCAAACCATTTTTCATCTTACACATGTCCCCTAAGTTTATATGACCCAATTTTCTATGCCACCTGAAGTTGTACCTGAAGTCGAAATACACCATTATCTGATTTAATGTTACACACTATTTGTGCTACTGACAACAAGTTCGCAGATAAATCAGGAATGCACAAAACATTATTAAAATTTATCTCAAACTCGTTTACACGCACATGTATTTTACCAACATCTTTCACTGGAACTAATTTACTTGAATTTGCCGAAGTCATTTCTGTAATTTCGGATAATTTTAGTTCGGTGAACAAATTTTCAAATGGTGATATATGCTGTGATGCTCCTCTATCTAAGTACCATTCACTTTCATGACACTGAGCGTGTTTTTTTATTGGAGCACTATCCGGAGTCGAAGGGAAATTTTCTACTGAAACTGCTGCAGCCATTATTCACTAGTGTCGCTTCTAATCAAAAAATTAAATTGTGTTTAACTTCATGCAGGCGAATGACACTTCTACTTTTGTGTTTATTGTTGTTTGTCACTTGATTATTTTTTCTTGGTTTTGTTTATAAAAGTGTAATAATAAAAGTGTTTTAAAAAAATTATTAGTTTAATTATAAAAATATTAATTAATGGACGAAATATTGTTAAAGGTAATTTATTCAAAATATTTATAATTTTTTTTGTGTAGTTTATGTTTTTGTTGTATGAAAATACAGAAACTTGTTTATGTTTTTGTTGTATGAAAATAAAAAATTATAATTTCATATTTTATTTCAGGTATTACAAGAAGCTGTAGAAGAAAATGAAGACGATCAAGAAATTGATCTTTTATTTTCATCAGATTCATCAGATTCTGAAGAGGGTCATCAGCATGCGAAACTTATAAGAAAACGCATTTTATAATTTTTTTATATCAATATTTTAATTTATATTTAAAAATAATTCAATGTACATTAAGAAAAATTCAACAATGTAGAATTACATAAAAAATTAAATAAATAAAATTTAAAAATAATTATTTTTTTAATGATTTTATAGCATCCATCAGTTCATTGTGGCGCGTTTGTTTGCGATCGTCAAGCAACATTAACAGCTCTCTTTTTTCAGCAAATAGTTTTTCTTTTTTGTTTAATTTCCGCTTTCGAGTATTTGGCTTGGAACTTGTTGGTTCACTAACAGGGAGGTTTGTGGTAAACTGCTGCAAGAGGATGAAGGAGAGTTTGAGAAGAGAACGCTTGATGATGATTCATCGAATAGTGATTCTGTAAAGGAAGGGGGTCTTACTGAACGAAAGGAAGAGGAATCTGAGGATGTGTAAAGATTTATATGTTCCAAATTTGTTATTGAAGTTTCTGACGTTACTGATGACAAAGTTGATAAAGCAGTCAAAGGACCACATACAGGCCGTTCGCCGAATATTTCGTTTAATTCATCTTCAAATGGAATGAATTTTGGCGATTCTCCTGTTTGCTGTATGTGATCCTTTGCTGATTTATATGCTCGCTCCAAACGCTTCATTTTATTGATGATCCCTGCTGTTGTTAATGGGGATACCTAAAAATAAGTATTAATAAATATTTTTACTACCTCCGCCGTTCCACACGGGGCTTCAAATGAAGCGGCTTCAGCTTAGTCTGTTTCTCCCTTTTACATATAAAACCGGTTTTAATTGAGACTCATTTTTCATCAAATTTTGTCCGAACTAACATAAACAAAATGAACAAAATTTAAAGCCATTTTTGACATGTAGATTTTAGTTTACATTTATTTTCGAGAGAGCAATAATTAAAATAATATAAAAAAATGGTGTATAAATCCGGCATTCCACAAGCCTTTCGCCATTCTACATTCTTTCCTCGATTCCTTCCCCTTCACCTACAAAATGTTGTTAGAAGGTAAAGGGGAAGGAAACGAGGAAAGAATCACGATGTAAGAATCAAAGTGGTGAATGGCGGATTTAGACACTATTTTTTATATTATTTTATTATTGCTCTCTCGAAATTAAATTTAAACTAAAATCTACATGTCAAAAATGGCTTTAAATTTTGTTCATTTTGTTTATGTTAGTTCGGACAAAATTTGATGACAAATGAGTCTCAATTAAAACCGGGTTTATATGTAAAAAGGAGAAACAGACTAAGCTGAAGCCGCTTTATTTGAAGCCCCGTGTGGAACGGCCGATTAGGCTCGTTCGGAAAGTGGTCATTGTAAATTTAAACGTAAGAGTACAACAAATATTTATTTTTCATTGTAATTTAAGCTCATCATACACAAACGTGTATACAGTTGTGTGTAATATAACAGTAATTTTATGAAATGTTTAAATTTTCAAGTTTTTCTTACAAAATTATCAATATCAAAAATTGAATCATGCGGTTTTACTTGTCAGTCTCTTCTAAAAGACAAAACATTTATTACAACATATGGTTCTAATGGTGCTAATATTTTGTAATGTGAATATTAATCACGGACCCACATACACATTTGTGACTGACTAAACCCACACAATTGTGCTAATTGAACTGTATTCCGTTTTATCATGCTTACCAATACATTCATTGATGTTAAATCCTCCAGGATGTTAGCATAGGCGAATTGTTTTTTTCTGGCGTGTATGAACTCCATTTTACGGTTGATGTAACAAAATAACAACGCTTTCGTTTCTTCGTTTGTCCAAAACCGTCGCTCTTTTGCATCACTCATTTTTTTCATCTCTAAAATAAAATAGGAAACAAAAATTTATTAGAATTATACGCAAAATTTTATAATTCTATAAGTATCTAATTTTTTCCTTAAAATAACAATCTAATTTCCTTTGTTCTTTTATTTAATTTTTTTTTTACTCACGATGTATCAAGCTAGATTTTGTAGAGAAATTTATAATTTTATTATTAATTTATTACTCTAGCCAAATATTTCGACCTGTTGTCATCTTCAGTGGAAAAAAATGTACACAAAAATGACTTATCAAGCCATAATAATAAATATTTTAAATAATTAAAGAAACTTATGCATAATTGAAACTACCTTTTTCAACCAAAAAATAAAAATGGCTCAATTTAAGTCCTACGCGTAGTACTTGATTTGTGTTGAACTCAACTGATGGGCGGAAATGTAACGAACGATAATTTTTTCACGTCATTTGAATTTGGACAAATGTTGCTGAAACGACATATGACATGATTGGAACAATAAGAAAAAAAGACGAGAAAGGTCAGGAGCCGAACTTTATAAGCATTTTTGTTACCTTACACCCACCCACATTCACAGTCACCTAACCCCATATACACCCAGCCCAACCGACTCTACATTTCATACCAATTATATATGTGTACCAGGAACTAAAAATTAAAATTAGCAATTATAATTAAAAATTAAACTTTTTCTATACTTTCATTTAAACTTATCTATACATATTCATTCTTTTTTTTTGTTCAATAAATCTTGAAAAATATTTTTTATTTGCATTATATTTTTTTAAGCAAATACATATGGGGGCCATTTTGGCTTCGAGGAACTTTAGTGTTATATTGAGGAACGGATGAAAGTTAGTTAAGCACATATTTTATATTTTTTCGTGCATAAAATTCTTAGCCTAATGATTACTACAACGTAGTGTATCATACACATTTTTTTCCACTGATGATTGCCACTGGTCGAAATATTTCAAATTAATAAAGTTATAAATTTGTCAATAAAAAGGTAGCTTGATAGCTCGACATCATAAGATTAATAAAACAAAACCAATTACGGAAATTATATTATATATATTTTTGTTTTTAAATACAAAACACTCACTTTTTAATAAAAAAACAATTTCGTGTTTTTCTCAAAATCACAATACAAAACAAAAAAAAATTGGCATACGTCAAAATTTGTAGACCGAATGAAGTTTGATTTGGTTTAAGGGTTGTACAAAACAAGAGAAATTTAAAGTTTCACCCTGAAATGGATAGTGCTCCCGATAGCGGCTCCCGATAAATAGGTAGAGCAAGATATTTTTTAATCGATTTTTAATTGAAAAGTTGAATGAAAAATCTTAGTTTACAGTTAAACAAATTAATTATATGCAACAATAGCGCGCTAAATATAAGTTTTCACATAGAAAATTGGTTGCTCCGGATACAGCTATCGGGAGCTAATAAAAAAACACGCTTACTGTTAATTATATGCTGCGCATATAATTTGAACCGGATCTTGAACCGTTGATAAAAATACATCATTTGCTTGTGGGTTGTGGTTTAAATTATTTTATTATATTGTGGCTGTGACTTACTCTCACATTTAGGCGAAAAGCAATCTTTAGCCATATGCCCACGTTTACCACAATAAAAACACTTCACTTTGATTTGGGACGATGACTTTGTTTTATTGCTGCTACCACTGTTTCCATAGAACGCTGATCCTTAACCATTCGATTTCGAACCATAACCGCAATCTAATAATTTCGATTTGATGGAATCTGCCGTTATTGTGCTGCTGCTAATTTCAAATCCCATTATCATAGGCGCAAAATCATTCTATAAACCAGCCAACAAAATGCTACCAAGCCGCTCATCTGGAACAGAAAAACCGATACCGTTTAATTTATTCGCAGTTTCAATTGCGTGTAAAATATAATCGTACATGGAATCACAGCTTTCCAAACGTATTGTCACTAACTTGCGTAATAACCTGATATGACGCGATCCTCCTATAAGTTCTTCATTTTCATCAATGTTTCAGCTGCTGAGTTCGAACTTGCAACGTCTATTCTTTGTTTCGTCTGTTTCAGCTTTTGTTCCCGTTTCGATGTTCCCGTTTTCATTTACTATCAATTCGAGCAAGTTTTTGATTGAAAATTGCCATGTATGATAATTCTCATTACACGTAATTTTGCTATGCCGTTCCACGCACTATCGTTTGCCATTTTTGTTACGTTTAATAAACAAACTCAACACACGATTATGAAAAATCGACTAATAAATTATAACTGTTCTCTAATGACGCACGTTGATATACACCCTTTTTATTGCATCACACGCATACACACAGTAAATTTTTTTATTTAATCGAATTTATCGCGACAAACGCGAGCTTGATTAATTACAACTTGTTAATAATTATTTCAATCACTTTGGCGGCTTCTGGGCCTATAACCTATTGAAGACTGTTCTTCGACATAATATTCATAACACACAAGATGAATGAAAAGAACAAGTCCGTTCTATTTGACATTCTATTAACTACTGACCAAAAGTCACGCTTTATTTAACTTAGTGGTTAATTGTTACAATAAATTGAGGGCTGGCAATACTAATTACTAAATTTATAGCAAATTTAAACACAATCAATCCGAAATAAGCCTCTGATTGATGATTGTGTTTAAATTTGTTATTTAGTAATTAGAATTGTCAGCCCTCAATTTATAAAATTGAGAACAGTCAGAATGATGAGTAAGACTCAATTGATATAAGAGAGCAACTGATTAAAGTACATCCACCAATATTCGATGGCGATTGGAGGTACAAATAAGTTTAAGGTTTTTTTTTATAACTTCGAAGCTTTATTCAGAGAAATTGGTACAATATATTTTATTCAGTCAATCGTTAGCTACGACTTTTACCCATCTTTCAGGCAGCATACGGATTTCGCGTCGAAAAATCGACCCAATTTATTGATTCTTCGTAAGCCTAAGCAGTGAAGAGCTGCCCGGCAAGGTCACGAGCCATCGAATAGGGCAGGTGAGGCAGGACATCCCATTGACGCGCCTCCAGTTTCCTTGACGACTCTTTCAACATATGGCCGAATTTTGTCGTGCTGAAAGATAACTTTGTCAAGTCTTTCGGGATATTGTGTTCGTATGAGCTTCAGTGCTCAACTTAATTGCATCAATTGTTGTTGGCAAAGTCCCTCCAGTGATGGTTTCGCTAGGCTGGAGTGCTTATAGTAGATCATTCCGAACTGATCCCATCAGATGCACAGCAGTAGCTTCTTACCATGAATATTCGGTTTGACGGTTGAAGTTGACAAAAATCTTTTCAATTTTGTCTTTAGAGTAGCTGTTCGCACGTGAAAGACGGTGTTCGACGTTTCTTAGCTTGAGTTCATACGGAACCAAATTTACTTGGTTTTGCATCATATACCCATGGTCTTAAGAGACGGTTTTGAATCCAACAAGCGCTTCACAGTCACATGTGAGTCAGTACTCACATGTTTTTATTGATGGAGCATGTTCCCCATATGCTTCACACAGCAATCGAAGTTCATCAGTTGCAATTTTCTTCAAATTAAAACAAAACAGCTTTAACATGAATGTTTCTAAATGATTTCGGACATGTGCCCACCGCGGCTGGCGCGTACGTGACGTAATTGATACATTGGCTGATTGATAATTTTTATCATGATACTTGTCGAAGATATCGGACAGCGTTATAAATAAATCAAAAATGTCACGATCACGATGTCACCGATTTTTGAATTCCTTTGATATTTGTTGTAATTTCTCGCATATTGAACCTTTCTTGTTGGGCTTATGGCCACTGCCAATGACATGAACAATATGTAATGTAATATTTGCATATAATTCTCGGCCATATAGTACATTTGAATGGCATTTTCAAATATCCTGCTTTTAATGCGAGATATTGAAGTGGGTGTTGTCTACAGACCAGCACATGTTAAATTTTAAATTTTATCAGAAGAATGAAATGACTGATAATAATATATAAGAAACGATCACATGTTAGTGCTATATAGAATGTGCTGTTCCTTAATATCACAAAATCACATCATACAGTACACCCCCTTTTAGTACGAAATAGTTGAATTCTAAATTTGTCATTTATATTGAATATTAATTTATTTCATGTTTCAAACTATTAAGTCGGTTTGGTTTCTGGTATTTACCTTCTTTTGCAGCTAATAGATTGGCATGTCCGAATGACTGATTAAATTTGTAGTGGATCTTTATTTCTTGGGAACGGTGAAACGTCAAGCATGTAATCTTCTATACATTTCATTAACTTTCATATCGTTGAATTCTGATGCAACTTTGGCAAATGTATCAAATTTGGCGTATTGCTTCTTCCATTACAAGTTTCTTGCAATTGGATACTGGATGGCGTATGCCACCTCTTGAGTCTTGCTTGATTATTTAAGCATGATTTACGATTAAAGTTGCAATCGTTTAGTACAGTCCATTCCAGGCCGTTACCTCAGGCCTAGCTATGTTGATTTTCGATTTTTTTCGAACTTGTACTAAAACAGCTAACTTCATTCTTGCCCTATATAGAAAAAAATTTTGGAACGCGATTGTATAAATTCATGCTCTTTGTCCATTTTATGGTAGTCAAAATCGATCTACTAAGCAAGAACTTCAAGCCATATAGTGACAACATTTCGCATCAATTGTACTTTATTGGACATTAATTAACCAAAGGATTTTCCTGAAAAATATTGCTGCTGTAGCAGTTAGTGTTGATGAAGATGATAAAATGTCAATCCGTCGCGGGTCACAACTGAAGCTGAACGTAGTACATCTTGAGAAAAATCTGTTTTTTTACCGAAAAATTATGTTCAGCGACGAAGCTCATTTTTGGTTAAATGGATACGTTAAAAAGCAAAATTATCGCATTTCATCTGATGAGCAGCCACAGGCGGGTCCCATTTGAAACGCGATATTTTAAAACGCGAATTATCAAAACGCGATATTTCAAAATGCGATATTTCAAAACGCGATATGGTACAAAACGAGATATGGTACGAAATGCGATATTTCAGAACGCGATATTTCAAAACTCGATATGGTACAAAACGCGATATGGTAAAAAACGGGAGTTTAGGATCGGGTTATATCAGGCGGGTGAAGGGGAAATTTAATTTCAGTTTATAGGAATTTAAAAATCGATAGGGGCGAGAGAATATAGGACCGGTATCAATCGGGTCGCTGCACTCCCGTAGCTTCGCAATGGACATTCTGTACCATAACGCGTTTTGAAATATCGCGTTTTGAAATATCGCGTTTCGAGCGGATCCAGCCACAGGCAATGCACGAACTGAGAAATGAAATCGGTGAGCAATTTATCTCGTTTTTCGGTCCGGTGAGTTGGCCGCCCCGTTTAACTGAAATTTCCACCACGCTCCACAGCCATTAGAGACGGAAAAGAATATTTGAGAACGGAGGCTGATATTCTCTCAGGTAGCAATCTTACTTTAAAATTCTATTCAATCGGACCACATTTATCGTATTAAAGAAATCGGTCTGTCAACAAAAGAGATCTGTTCATTATACGAGAATAGGAGGAACGCTTGCACAATCTAAACGGCAAGGTTTCTACGAAATCTCCACAGAAATGTTAAAACAATATGATCCGCTTTCCTCATGTACTTATACGATCTATTCGTAGCAGGGATCAGGCGGAACTATCAGACGATCGAAAAAACGCACTTATTTGTCCACTTGACAAATCAAATATTCAGGAAGTTGAACAAAATCTGGAATTAAAGGAACAAACAATTCATGAATTTAATCACAATCATTAGTCTAATGGCTCATCGTCTAGAGCAACGCAAGAGAAGGACCAAATTGAGTCGAGAACAATCTGAATGATAACTAAGCCTGAAGTGATACAAGAGAGCAACTGATTAAAGTAAATCCACCAAGATTAGATGGCTAAAAATCATTTAGGATATTAAAACTTAAATTTGTAATTTGGATGGAACGAGGGAACAGAGAATGAGATGAATTGAGAGATTGACACATCAAGCTCATGTAAACATGGTTTCAGAGTACACAGAGAAAATAAAAATTATTGCATTTGTAGATGAGATTGAGGGACCGGATGTGAAGAGAACAGTGGTGGTTCGTTAGAAAATAGTAAGCTTTGCGTTGTTAAATAAAATGGCGTTCAACATCACCAGGCCAGTAGCAAGGATGGGGCAAGAAATCGAATCACTGGCAGTAGCTGAGTATTACGATAGATCACTAGGAAAAGCGAGAAAAAATACCAGTAGAACCAGTGTGGCGAGACCGTTGGTAATCAAGCGAGGAAGGTTGCTCTCTTGGATGCGACTTATGTATATCGACAAAGGAAGAAATGGTGTTTGCTATCGGTGAAAGCCAAACGCGAGCAGAAGAGTCAAACTCAAAAAGGTCAGTTCTGATTAGCGGAAACGACTTCCACAACCAAATGTAGTTTAATAATAACTGGGATTATTGATGGAAGAAAATGCGTCATTAAGCTGGATGCGGATGGAGAAGGGAATATGACCGATTCACGGGTTAAAAATGCAAACAGCAACTGGGAGAGTGCATTGATCAAAGAAGTATAAAATATGTTGAATGTTAAATTGGGAACAGACGGTTTTGCCTTGAGGTTTTAGTTGCAGATATTATGGATGAAGTCATTCTGGGCATGGAATTCATGAGGATGACTGGCATTATATTAGATGTTGGACGGGGAACATTGCGCTTAAGTAGTTTTGAGTTGCCGAAGCAATGGATAGCGAAAAAGCTTCCGTCCAGCAAAATTTTATAGAGAATTGTGTAAAACTGCCCTCAAATATGGAGACAGTTGTGAGGGACAATTTGAAAGAAGTTCTAGATCGCTGAGGGTATGAGTGCTTGAAGCTAATGATGGGGGAGAATTCTATCTAAAACGAAATGATTGATAAATGATAAAAACTATACAATTATCGAAAAATACCATGGCGACCAAGCAATACGAAACGAACACGGTGAGACAGCGAATTGATACTGAAACAGCAACACCAATTCGGCAGGCACCAAGTAGGTTGTCACTGGCCAAACAGACAGAACTGGATCGAATGGCGACAATGCAAATAAATACCAAATCAGGATTGGCAAAATGATTGCCGTTGCGGTGGTACAATATTGAGTAGGAATTTTGAATCAGTTGGAGGAAATATGCCAGATATAGGGAATTATTAAGAATCGGACCGCGCCATTGTATCGAAATGACACAGTGGAATGGCATAATATGGAAATATTTAATTACACTTTGGAGAAATATCTTGCACCACTTAGGTCAGCAGGATTGAGATTGAAAAATCTTCCTTTTAGCCAGAACATTAATCAGAAACAATCTAAGATTGCCAAGAGATTTAAAATTCGGAGCGGTATACTGGCATCGTTCCTTTAAATGGGCAAGAGAATGTCGACAAAATGAAACAGAAACTCAATGAAATCCACCAATTTGTTAAAAGACAATAAATATTTCCAGTGATATGAAAAATAATACAGGATTTGAGGGGACTGTTGGAATGGCTTTACAACCCGCAACGGAAGAAAGCATTGAAGTTGCAACCGGATTGGGAACAACCTTACAAGGTAATTACCAAGATAAGAGGAAGATGCCCTATTCCTGTTCGGGACGTCCAGGCTTAAGTGGAGAGTAGTACTAAAAAACAAAAACGGGTATAAAAAGCCAATAGTAAATGCAAGTGAAGTAAAAGTGTTGTGAACAACTAGTGCGGATCAATGAAAATTATTGTAGAACTTTGTGGAAATAAATTGCAGAGAATTTTTTTTTTTGGGTTACATAAATTGTTGTTGTAAATAGCATGGCCCTCGCATTTGTTGTATTAAAGCTGCTTATGTAACAAGATAGTACTATACGTGTCCAAGCTGCTAGGCAGCACCATCTCGAGTATAGGCTTGGACTTTTACCCATTTATCGAACATGAAACGAGAGAACTCGGAAATATCCCATCAATTCGAAGTTCGTGCTCCTCGAAGAGGAGCCTAGAGTAACTGTATGGTACATCATTTGGGCAGGAGGTATCTTTGGAGACTGCTATCGAACTACAGAATTACAGAACATATGGTTCCAACAAGACGGTGCTGATCACACACAGTTCATCCTATGATGCAAATTTTGCGAGTAATATTTCCCGACTGAATAATGTCAAAAAATGGAGAGATCGACAGGCTCCCACAATCCCCTGATTTCTTTCTAGGCGGGCATTTGAAGGGAAAGGTTTACACCAATAAACCTACCACAACCTCTATGCTTAAGAACAACATTAGAAACGAAATTGCTGAAATAACACCAGAAGTCTGCGAAAATATTATGAAAAATGTGATGTGCTTTGTGCTACGGAAGACATTATGCTCCTATACGTAATGTCAAAGACCATATAAATAATCAATAAAATATTAATTATAAAATTATATTTTAGATTTCTAATTTACTTCTTACTAATTGTACGTCTGATAACTCCTTTATTTGGAAGCCCCAATGCTCAGATGAATCTTACAGACTGCGTTGGAAAGTATGTTTTGTACGATCTGTATTTCCGTGCCAGTAAAAACTTTTTTATCATCAGAACATTGGATTTCTCCAGCGCAATTATCTCGCCCAAATCAATTAATACTAAAACTGTGTGTGTATATTTTCCATTATCCTTATCGTATTAGCTCCTAGTGATTATTCGGGTATTTTACCGAAACCATCTCCAAATTCGTCCAGCTGGAAATTTTTTCCACAATCAAAGCATTTCTCTTTCCTTTTAGTTCATCACCACCTATTTTTCCGAAGTTGCAACAACATTGGCTACGATATTTTGTAAAAGTGAATCATTTATTATTCAGATCCGGTAAAATTTTCAATTGATATGTTTTAGTTTTCCAATTATTCTGTTTTTGAGATGAAGATCAAGATTCTAAAAATGCTGCAAAAAAGAAAATCAATTTGATCTGTGAAAGCATCTTATTAAATATAGAAATTAACCTCGTTTTCATTGATCCATAAGTAAAATCCACCTTTCGCGCAAATTCAAGTAACTATAACTAGTTAATATAGTTTTAACACTACGCAAGTATCGATAAGAAGATTGTAAATTGTAATTATCTCGTTTATTTCTAATCACCGTAGAATCTGCGATATGGAGACGTCGCTTGAACTCAATTTTATCAATTTCCTTTTCATTTTGTCTTAATTTTTGTTGTTCATATAATGTGAGTTAATATAAAATGATTTCAAACATCGAAAAAACATGTCACAAGGGCCTCGTTTAACATAAAGCGCGTTGAAAGTTTTATGTAAACCGAAATTAATTATCGTGCCATTGGATTGGTTTGCTTTACCCAATCCATCAAACCCTAATAGGCGACATCACATAATTTGTTAAACGTAACATGATTAATGTGTGGCTATGTTGCAATAGATAAATGCACACGGCACACCTATACACTCACATATAGTATTAAGAAAAGCACAATACAAAAGATGTACGATGCTGCGATTTATTATCTTGAGAATGGTTTTGTTTTCTTTGGAAAAAAACTTTGTTTTCTTTTATTATCTTTGTGACCTCATTGGTTTGAAACGAAGGAGAAATTTGTTTTTTAGCTATATGCAATTTTAATGCAACACGAGAAAAATTTAAATCCAATACATGTAATTGAAACAACCTGTTTGTAATTATTGTTAATCGGTAAAAACACTTTAAATGTGAATAAATTTCGAGATATGAAATTAAAAGATTTGTATTTTTTAAATATCAAAGCATCTATAATGAATAAATTGTTATGAGCAGAGCTTAAGGGTTAACCTTATCGGATAATTGACGTTGAGTAGCTACTTCCCTAATTCAGCTTGAAAAGGTATAAGCGTAGCCACAAATAAGAAATTGGATTAATTTGGAAATTTGGTTAACTTCGTAACCGGATGATTCTGCTACATATTGAAAGCAGTGTTGTATGTCTACACATAATTCGGAATTGTCGACATGCTGTTGTCGAAAATAGTGTAGACAATTGATTTTGGCGTACACAGTGTCGACAATTCGTTAAGTAAACCCGAAACTATTTTTTCCCCCTAAAATTGGGTTTGAAATATAGTAGGATAGTATATTCGTAGTAAAAATGATAAGGGAAAACATAATAGTTTTACTTTATTGCTAGAGGTGCTTGGTTTAGGCGGGAGGTGGTGTCCTTTTAAAAGGACTGTAGCATTATAAACAGCCACAAATAATATTTTTCAAAGTTTATTAAAATAAGAAATAAATCAATTGCAAATTGACAAACTAGTATGATATTCCAGAAAGCACTTTTTTGGGTGTAGGGCTACTTGACATTTTAAGCACATAAAATTTCATTTATTATGACAATGATGTCTTGATAATTTATCAAATGGCCGGTATTATCAAATCTTGAGTATGCGTGTAGATTCGATGCTGGTTTGGGCACAGAACATATCAGAAACGACAGTTAGAAACCATTTTTTTTTACAATACTCCTAAATAAGTTCCCACGTTCGCCAATAGATGGTTCTAAATTTGGAAAAAAAATCAATCGTATAAAAATAACCCAACAAACATTCATGGGTACGTACCCAAAAGAGTGCGATTATCGCACGGCATTCCTTATCCTTTGCTGGTTGTCATTTCAAAACATAATTGAGTTTTGAGAGAGAGGGAGTAGGTATAATGCTAACAGTGTTGTTTGGGAGTGTATTTGTGTAGTATGCAAACAAATTTCAAGACGTAGCCACGACTACGTACAACGATTACGACGAAATTTTCTAAACGGCGATTGTTCGTGCAGCGGATTGTACATTTGGAGAGGTAAATAAAATATTTCTATCATTTTGTGTATTTTATAGTGGATTTTGTGGTTGTGTGTTTGTAAAATATGTCTAAATGAAATTATTTTCAGAAAATTAAAGAGGAAGTTGACTTATTAGTTTCGTTTGGAAAAGAAATTAAAGAATGTAATAAAGACAGGCTATCAACGAGTGACAATGACATGGATGTTCAAATTGATTATATTAAACAGAACAGCACAACTACAGTTCGTGTAGACGATTTTTCCGAGGAAATTATTGAAGAAGATTTAAGTGAAATGTCTTCATTAGAATTAAGTGAAGATTTTAATCTCCCGATGATGAAACGGGATTTAATTTACAAAATGATCTGGCGGAATGGATCGTAAAGCATAGAACTACGAATGAATCTGCAAATGATTTATTGAAAATTTTAAGAAAATTCCATCCGAATTTGCCGAAAGACGTTCGTACCCTAAAAAAAACACCGCAAACGAGGAACTTTATTGCTATGGTAGGAGGATCGTACATTCATATCGGTCTTACACATTATATTAAAAAAATTTTGAAGCAAAACGACATTGGAAACTTTAAAGAGCTTAAAATTGATATTGGTGTAGACGGCCTTCCATTGTCTAAAAGTTCATCTGTGGCCTATGGAAATGTAGTAAACAAGAAGGAAGTTTTTGTTATCGAATTGTACCATGGGTATCATAAACCTTTTTGCGCTGATATTTTCCTAGAACAATTTGTTGAAGAAATCCTTTTTCTGAAATCCAAAGGTGTTATCTATAATAATAAAACAGTATCGGTGGTAATACGTGCAATTATTTGCGATGCACCGGCGAAGTCTATGGTTCTTGGTGTAAAAGGACATAATGGATACTACGGATGTACTAAATGTGAGGTCAAAGGGGAATATTTAGATAGAAGAGTTACCTTTGTGGATACTAATGCACCATTGAGAACTGATGAAACATTTTCAAAAAGAAGGCAGGCCGAGTACCACAAACAATTAGAGAAAATTGCATTAGAACGCATTAACATTGGATGCGTCTCAGAGATGCCTGTAGTTTATATGCATTGTGTTCTGCTCGGAGCAATGCGGCAATGTATTAAGTCTTGGTTGAGAAATAAAAGGACCGAATATTCTCTAAATAAAGTTCAATTATCACTTATCGAAAAAAGAATTGAAATGATTAAGTGTAATATAATCAAAGAGTTTTCGCGAAAACCAAGATCATTCGCAGAAATAGATAGATGGAAAGCAACGGAGCTGCGATTATTTCTGCTTTATACCGGACCAATATTATTAAAAGACGTCTTACCACTAAACTATTACAATCATTTCATGTATTGGTTTGTTCGATTAGAATACTTTGCGATCAAACAAACAATATGTAATCGATTTCCCTAAACTATACGAACCGTGTTCTGTTGGTTATAACGTACATAATTTAATTCACCTAGCGCGGGATGTTTTAAAGTTTGGAAATCTCGATAAATATAGCGCTTTTAAATTCGAAAACTATATGCAATGCTTAAAAAAATGTATTAAAAAACATAACCAACCACTTCAACAACTTAGTAATAGACTGTATGAAATGGATCTTCATTTAACAACAATCAGTGATGAAGAAAAACCATACGCTATCGTTGATTATGAATCATATGGATTTTCGTATCGGGACTTACAATTCAACAACTGTAAGTTTTCAGTGTTATCGCCAAATAATTATTGCTTTATAGAAACAAAACTGATTTTAATAGAAGAAATAACAGAAAAAAATTTAGACATTAATATAAGAGGAAAATTTGTAGCAAATGCAGAACCATATTTTCACATACCTTTTTCATCCAACAATTTAAACATTTTTTGCTCGCATAATGAAATGTTTGAACAAAACTCAAAAACCTTTTCTCTTGAAGCAATTAAATTTAAAGTAATGGCTTTAAGAACTGATTATTTAACATTGTATATGCCTCTGTTATAGATTCATTAATATTTAGAAACATGGAGAGCCAGAGCCAAAGCCTATTTACATTCAAGACGAAAGGTAAGTTTAAAAAAAAAATTATGAATATAACTTTCAAAATTCTTTCTTTCTTTTTTTTAAGTTTCAAAAGATTATGTGTCCAAATCAAAAGGAAAAGAAAATGAAGACGTAGATAATGATGAGAGTTTTTGTTGGTCAGGCTCCGAGATCGGTTACCAGAACTTTTTAAAAATAAATAAAAAAAATTCCTACTACGTCAACAGAAGCACCCAAACCACTGGACGTTGACGAACCAGAAATTCCTTGTAACTATTTTTTTAATTATCATTTGGTTTTAAATAAACAAATCAAATCTTTTACTTTTAGCATTATAACGATAGACTGGCAAGAATCGAAAGACAAAATATCGAAATATTAAAAAGTCAACGAACAATAATGCGACAGCTTGTTGTTCTCCGCTCCAACAGTGCTCACTTTCAACAAAATGATGAGGTTGATGAAGAATTCAGTCATTTGATTCAGACTGATTCAGTCTCAGAATTTCAAAATTTGGAAAAGAAGTGCAAAGAAAATTGGGAATGGGAGAAACATATCGTACGTATTTAAAGATCAAAATCTATAATAAAACAACATAATATTATACTTTTGTAATTGTCAGAAAAAGATGTTTAATAAGGTTAAACAAAATGACTTATCGAAGTACATCGCCACATCGCTACAACAAATAATTTGTGACGAATCAGCAACACAATTTTCGTGGTTTGGATTGCAAAATATTAACCAAATTAAAAAATATGCTGTTGATGAAACTATTGAAAGGTAATCTTAGAAATATATTCTTTATACTTTTTTGTTTTGTGTAAAATGTTATGTTTACAAATCCAATAAAATTTCTTTATTAATGAATTTAATTAAATTAATATTATAGACCAAATCCAATCTGAGAAAAAACTTAGCTTAATGTTATTTTCGTTTTCTTTATTGTACTTCACAGAATCACAGAATCTGCATCAACAAAATTTAAAAACGCCTCGGACAGTGACATAACTAATTTAATTAAGAAATGGTTCCAGCGTGCCAAAGACCGTTTAAGAAGGCAGGAAACGAGAAAAGCTAAATGCAATTAAGGCCTAAAACTAAGAAATGAAGTCATATTAATAATATTTTTTGTTCATAATCATTTTTGATTTATTATATCACTTCTGTGTATATTTTTAAGGATGTTTTAATGTTTTGGTTAAGACAAGAAGTCATTTAATTTAAGTTATTGTGATGTAATTATAATATGTTTTTTTATTAAGACACGAAGTCCTTTTGAAAAGACAAATTAAAATATTATTATATTGATAACAAAGCTTTGGCTGTTAATGGAAATTATTTTGTGATATATGTATTATGAAAAATAAATGATATATCAATGATACTTTATTTACCCAAAATACTATGCTGTAAATGCATGGAACTGTATCCCAGAAAAGGTAAGAGTATGGAATGTGTACGGTAAATTACGTTAAATTAGCACGGGAAGCGTAATCGTAAACGTGTGTGTAATTCGTACGAAAGCGTAGCGAGTTTTAATTCTAAAGTGTGCGGAATGAGCATGGAAAGCGTTGTAATTTTTAATGCGAAAATGTACGGAATGAGTGCGGAAAGCGTAGCGAGTTTTAGTTCTAAAATGTACGGAATGACCACGGAAATCGTTGCGATTTTTGATTCGAAAATGAATGGAATGAGTACGGAAAGGTTTGAAATTTGTAATGCTATAACTGGTACGGAAAGAGTATGGAAAATTTGGACGCACTAATACAGTCATATATAAAACTAAAACAGAGTCGTGCGACAAAAGTGACAATCTTCTTCAGCCAAGGTCACCGCTTTCCGTGAGCTAAAAGACTACTTTTCCGAGTACCCCGTGTGAATTCGTGTTCATAAGGGTACCGCTTTCCTTGCGCTTTGTTTGTTGGGAAATTCTCTCTCTTCGACTTCTGTCAAATTGTTCGCGATCATTTGTCAAACAATATAAGCATAAAATATTGTCCTCATCCAGCTATATCAGTATGAATTTAATTCATTCGACATCGGCATAATTGCCCCTTGCAGTGAACAGTGTCGCGTTCGATGACTCTGACATGAGAGCCCCAAAAGTTGAGTCTCGTAGAATTCCAGGGACAAAACACATTATACTCATTTCAACCGTACGCTGAACGAAACAATGGCGATTAAAAACGGCAAAACGCTATTGGATTTGTCAATGATTAAAGCGAATCAATGAGACGATTTCACGTACTCGAGCATTACTACTTGTAATCTTTGGTAATTCCTACTTATTGCGCATCGATCAAAATTGGCGGCAGTTATTGTGTTCAGAACAACACTTATGTCGAATATAGTTTCCCTGAAATTTTTAAAAATAAAACAACTTGATTAATGGAAATTTTTGGCTTTTTATTAAATTTAGGATTCTTAATTTTATCGGGCGACTAAAAAGAATTTTTTTTATAGATTGCACAAATTGTTTAGTTTAGCTAAAGAGCTTGGGTTTCTTTCTACAGTACCAGTGAGAGCTTCCGAACGAACCGAGAGCGAATCAATTACTTATTTCAAATAGATGTTGATATGGTGACAAAGGTTGCGCTCCCATTATAACATATGTCCCAATTTCAGTCAATTTTTAGCATCTCAGCTTCCTCTGATTTCATGTTTAATTTATCATCCAACACACTTATGGTAATGCCAATAATACGATGATCGGCCGAACTATTTGTAATATAATTTCGTGTGTGGTGTTAAATTGAAGGCTATTTGGAAAACAAGTTTAGTATGCTTGGCTATATATTGAGTGGCTTGGCCTTATTCCCATCAATAAGACAATTCAAGGCTTGGCCTTATTAAACTCGTAATTAGAATATAAAAATTATGAGAACACACATTCATTAGTACATATATATAAAATCAGGACTTTCGTAATATTTTATCGGGCAAACATTTGATTCAGGGTTCCCTCGAATAACAAAAATCGCGGTCACAGATTAACAGCGTTAGTAATCCCAAATTCATGAATTGTGTTCCAGGTTTTAATAGAATTTCGATCATTTCACATGCGACAAAATAAAATAAATATTTTTTACTTATAGCCGAAAATTCTCTGAACCCAGTGTTCATTTATAACATTAGAAATATTTAAAGCGGGTTGGTAACAGTATTTATCGATAGCGAACATCATCTGGCGGTACAAGAACAAATAAATTCGACTTACAACTGTCCAGTTTAAAATCAGGATGTAAATCATAAACATAGATTTTCGTTCAACTAATAATTCAGCTCCAATATATGAACTTGCAATACGACTCAACATTGCGATTTTCAATTCATAAATTTATAATGATTTTAGATTATCTGGTGTTGTTTCTAGTATCTGACACAATTTATCATTAGATTTTAGGAAGCAATCTATTAAATGGGACAAATAACATCAGTTCTAGATAAAGTAGATAAAATTACAGTATACATCCAAGAGCATATCAATACAATGCGAGCATTTTATATAAATCGTGGCCACCATTACATAACATTTCACAGTTTATCGCAAGAAATTAAAAATATTTCGGCTGACAGCCCGCTGATTCCCATTTTGCTTTCATTACCGATTTGCCGCATAGTTCCGTCCAAACGGAACATATAACTAGAAATAAAACAATATTACAATATTTAATTCATTTGTAATAAATTATTAAAACTCACTTCTGTGCTGGAACATAATATTCCGTTTAAAACAATAGTTGATTAGAAGTGATTGAAATGTATCACCACATCAGCCCATGAGTTTTCTCACCACCAAACGCGTTCCGTTACATAGTTTTGGTTGATTCAGGTTTCGTAGCATGATGATTACCGAGCCAACTTTTAGTTGTAAATTGTGCGGTGGCAAGCCAGGTAGATCCAATGAGTTTAAAAATTCAGTTGGATAGTTGGTTGCTTCGTCTTCGTTTGTCACACAGTCAATAGATTTGAAGGAATGAAGTGGACCGACGATTAGATTTTGAATTGTAAAATTTAAGTGATCCACATCTTTGTTCTTTCGTTCACTCACCCAATTGTGACTTTTGTGGTTAGTAATGATGTTCGGGAACACTTTGTTGATGAGCTCGTTCTTCGTTGAGACAATAATGCAAAAGTTCTGAGGAAACGAAATCAATCCGTTCGATTTGTCGACCGGAACACGGCCATTACCGATAGTCAGCAATTGCTTAGAGAATTCTTCGGCAGATGGATCGTTTAACAATTCAACTCGCATGTTTGTCGTCAGCTGAAGTTTCTTCACATAACACCACAGAGTCGATGATTTGAGGCAAGCGTTTATTTCATCAGCAGCGGTCGATCTTGGAATGACTGGTATTGTTTGACGGAAATCGCCAGAAAGTAGAATCATTGCGCGCCTCCTAAACATCTTGAGTCATTTTGTAGATCTTTCATAGTTCTATCGAGTGATTCTAATGCGCGTTTGTGCGCCATTGTATATTCATCCCAGATGATAATTTTACTTGCTATACCAAAACTTTCGCCATTGCTGAATGTTTTGCAATGCTGAATGCCGGGTTTTCAGCCGATTAAAGGTTTAACGGCAATTTCAACACTGAATGAGCTGTTTGACATCCTTCTAGCAATGTGGCCGCTATCCCAGAAGAAGCAACTGCTACAGCAATATCGGATCTCGCACGAACAGTGGCCAAAATTAATGACATGAGGAATATCTTCCCAGTTCCACCGGGCGCATCGAGGAAAAATAATCCACCATTTCCATCATGAATTGCCTTCATTATCGTATCGTACACTCCTTTCTGTTGGGGGTTCAACAGTGGTACATTGGTTCGACTTGATTGGTTCAATGCATCTCGATCATATTCATGTTCACGTTCCAATTTTCGATTGAAAGCGTCGTTCATTCCACGGCATAGCGTTGGCATTCCTAATTTGACTAACAAACTGCCGCACATGCGAAAACACATGTCTTCGATCAAAAGCAAAGTCTGGTTATGTATCTCCTCATTCACCTCGAGATCGGGGTTTCCGAAACTGACACGAATTCGATGTAGAATGTCTTCTGACATGTCATTCTTGTACTTGCTCCATAGTTCACGTGGATTTGATGGGAAGCATGTCGAAATAATGATAGCAAATAATGTGCGTATCTGGTTTGGAGTTGCAGAAATAATTGATTCGGCGATTGTCATGTCCCAATGAGTATCGTTTTCAAGCAAGTTGAGCTATTGACATGCAACACGAAATGTTGGGCACACTACACCATTGACAGTTCAAAGTGATTCAAATGATGTCGGCCCACAAACATTCACCAGCAACAACCGCAAGTAGAAGCATTCGTCATTCTTTGGATGAACTGTGTAAATACGACCAAGAGCATCAGTAGAACGCACATTTGGATGATCAGGAACCTCATCGCCTTGCTTCCGACGTTGACATTTTTTTGATGAGGCGTTCCAAATGTAATAACGTGGCATCTCAGAGTAGAGCAATGTTCGAGCAAACGGATCACTTCGACAAATCGAAAAGAAACTGGTCAATGTTGTTGCTGGAGGTGTCTCAGCACGTTGAGCAACATTCGATGTGTTGAAATAAACTCGTTGACCATTCTCCAGATGCACCGCCAAATGTACAACAGTGGGATGACGTTCCCCCCATACTGGCGTCTCAAATAGGAACTTATATATTGAGATATTCAAATAAGTAAGCCCTGTCTCGGTATAAGTCGCATAGATTTGTATTAAAATTGTGAAATTTAAACTAATTTCGAACTTTTATTCAATTGAACAAAAATGTGAATAAAATTCACTCAAAATTTTATAAAATTATGTATATCCGCTTCCATACAAATTGGCGCAAGTTTAAATTTATTTAATTCAATTAGCAATTTTTTATATTCGATTTATAATAATTTTTTAATTCACCTCATTTCCACCTAACAAGTAAAATGCTACATTTTTCATTCCAAATTTGTGCTTTTCTTCGCTAAATTGTTGTTATCTATATCATGTTTTTCATGATGCCAACTTTCGTTTCAAGTATTACAAGTTACCATATTCACGAGTATCTTACTTCAATCGTAGTAAAATGTAACTTTTTTTCGATATTTAAAGCAATAAGAAGAAAATAGAAATGGTGTGCAGGTAAAAGTGGTTGTCAGAAAAATACCTGAAGATAATCATATTCATAAAAAATTGCTGATCTATTTTACGAAAATACATGACTCGATCATAATTCATTACTAATTGTTTCTGTTTAAAAAGCACATTTCCAAATCAATCAATTAGTTACACCTGAGAAACCTTTAATACTTGATTGTATTAGTTAATTAATGTAAGATGAATTATAACTGTGGTCCATGAAATGCATGTATAATTTGGCTGCATTTGATCGTAATGATACTGGCTTACGGTTAACTAAGACTAACTTAAATGTTCAGCTTTTTAAGAGATTTAGTTTAAAGGTAAACCTTCTTAAGAGAAGCGAAATAAGCTGCGTGTAATAAAAATAAGTTTTATTTTCATTATGATAATTATGAGTGGATTATCGTGTATTTCCATTTCAACTTTACTTTACTTGAATGCAATTTTGCATACAATAAAATCGTAGAATGGAAATTTGCTGTACTACAGTGATTAGCGTTGCTTTTACTTTTGGTTAAAAAATTTCATTATGGACTAAACAAACTTCATCATAATTTTTAGAATTAGCTATGTTCCACCAAGCATTTCAAAATTTCATTTCACTCTCCTAGGTCAAGCGCCTTTATTTAGTAGGACAACTAGTTAGACAATTTATGAAAGATATTTGGGAAAAAAATTTGCTAGAATGTTTTCTTAAAAAAAAAAATAGCTAACCCGTCCCGAAAAGCGCGCGGCAAACTCTGGCTGTGTCTTGACACCTGAAAATTTAACGTGGTAACAGTAAACGATGCTTATCCCCTTTCTATCATCGAAGGACTGCTAGGGCGTCTTAACAACACGAGGTATTGGACCATTAGATGAGGGGTCGAGAGATATGACAACCTTTGCTGTTTCCAGAAGACAGCTATATCATTTTACCATTATGCCCTTTGGGCTTTGTAACGCCGTGCAAACGATGTGCCGTTTAATGCGCCGTATCATCCTTAGACGACCTGCTGATTACAACAGAAACTATTGATGAGCACGTGGCCTTATTAAATACTGAAGCAGGATTATAAAAACGAGCTAGTTTAACAATAAATATCGAAAAGATCAATTTTATGCTTCGAGATCAAGTATATTTGGATGATGTTGTTGGTGACAGAATCGTAACTCGGCTCTAACAACTAACCAGCACCTAAAAACATTAAACAGGTTCGGCAGTTTTTAGTCATGGCTGGATGGTGCCACCAGTTCATCAGAAACTTCTCTCATGTAGCAGCGGGACTTACTAGTTTATTAAAGAAAATAAAATACTTATTTGGGATCAAGTAGCGGCTCAGACTTTTGAAAATATATAAAGAAGGCTTTTTCAACTTCACCTGTATTGTGTAATGCCGATTACAATCGACAGTTTTATATCCGCTTAGGAGCGCCCCATTGTGTACGTCACAGCTGGGCTAAATCCTGCACAAATTTCGTGAATACGTAGATGGATTTCCATTCACTGTCATGAAGAACCATGCTAGCCTTAAGTGGTTGATAGATAGGGAGTTTAGCTCGATGGAGCTTAAAATTACAACCGTACAATTTTACCATCGAATATCGCAAAGGGAGTAAAAAAGTCGTACCGGATGCCCGATCTCGACAGTTTGCGGATGAACTACAAAGGGACGATAATATATAATAAAACGAAAGTCTCTACAATAACCTGACTGAGTCTGCATTCAAAACTAACGAGTATTTGTCTTTGATTGATGTTATTCTGCCGCAACCCAGGTGGACAGGGGACAAAATTTAATTCATGGCTGTTAATAACCCGTATGGAACTGAAACAGATATTCCAGACTGCCTAGCCTAATGGTGCAAGTGCATTGTCCCCTTACTTCTGCAAACATATGGGATTCAATAAAACGTGATGTATCAGAATGATCTGTAAAACGACTAAAGTTCACAATTATTCAACTCAACCGATTATCCAAACCAATTATCGCCTCAGGAGAATGCTTCAGAAAGGGTTACCCGTTCAATTAGCACAACCATTCGTTCATACATAAACGGTGAACATCGTAATTGGGACTGTTACACATACATGCAATCAGCTCTGCCCTAAATAATGCAAAGCACCAAAGTACGAAATTTTCGCCCCATTTGGTTCTGTCCAAAGACCTACACTACTTCGGAAGCTTAATGAATTATCTGAGAAGGAACAGCGCAGAAAGCTATTCTCAAAAATCTCAAGGATGCGTACATTAGAAATTATCGTTATCATGAATTCAGAGTTGGTCAAACTGTCTATATTCGAAATTACGCAAAGGGTCGGTAGTGTAGTGTTTCAATTATCGGATAAAAATGGAAAAAATTGGGTGTATAACCACATAAAAAATATCAATACTTAATTTTAGAATAATTTGTCCGGCATTGTTAATGAAACCTGCTCTCTGAGTGTAGGACGTCCCCACTTTTTGTAGCGCCAACCAACTTGATCGCTACTAATTGATGGTTGACAATTTAGGAGCACACGCAAGACCTCTAGCTGACAGACCTCCAAAATAGATGTCAGATCGTTACAGGCAGTCTGTATTATCACCACTCGATGCCATCAACTCTTGACCGCCGTACTCACCTATTTCTCCATTCCGTCTTTATTCCATTGCCTTGTCATACCTGAAATATGAACCGAAAACGCAGTAAACGCCGAAATCACATCTATAAGTCAAATTCGCACTAGTTTCTGACACAGGTGCTGTTACGTGCCCCTTAGGTCCGACCAAGACCTATATTTCGGGTAGACTTCAGTAGCCTTTATGGGGTATTTGTCGAATATAAATTATATTGGGACACCTCAAAAACCATTCTGTTGTAGAAGAATCTGAATTCGAAAAATATTCAATTGATAATTATTATTAAAAATTAAATTTTGGTTTATCGATATTTCGAGCCCATTACGAGGGCTGCGTTTTATATTTCGGGATTAGATAACAAAAACAAATATTAATCATTGAAAATCGCTTTATTATTTTTCAAAATATTCCCCATGAAGATCTATACACTTTTGCATGCGTTTGAACCAATTGTCGAAGCACTTTTTCCACTCTGATTGAGGTATCTCCAAAACATGCATTCTGAACGCAGCAACCGCTTCTTCAGGTGTCGAAAAACGTTGACCTCTCAGTTTGTTTTTTACGTACGGGAATAAAAAAGAAGTCATTTGGTGACAAGTCAGGACTATACGGCGGATGACTCATCAAATCGATGTTTTGAGTGCTCAAAAATGCAGTTGTTTGAGCCGATGTGTGAGAGCTCGCATTGTCGTGGTGAAGAGTGATCCGTCTTCGGCAGTTGGTTTTCCTGATTTCTTGGAAGACAACTGGCAAACAAATGGTTGTGTACCACTCAGAATTGACTGTTCTGTGTTGTTCTAGTGGTACGGTTGCGACATGTCCATTTTTTCCGAAAAAACAGGCGATCATTTGCTTGCAAGTGCTTCGTGCGCGAACAACTTTTGTTGGATTCGGCTCATCTTGAAACACCCATACAGTCGACTGCTGTTTACTTTCGGGCTCATACGCGTAAATCCACGATTCAACACCTGTCGCTATGTCATAGACGTGTTTTGAAGCACCGCGATCGTATTTTTTGAGCTTTTCTTTCGACCAATCGACACGAGCCTTTTTTTGGGCGATTGACAAATTGTGTGGGATCCAACGCTAACAAATTTTTTTGACATTCAAATGTTTATGCAATATTGAATGTATGCTGGCCCCACTAATGCCTAAGGTTGTCTCAATCTCGCGATAGGTCACATGACGATCTTGCAATATCAGTTCGCGCACAGCATCAATGGTTTCCGGAACAACAACTGTTTCTGGACGACCTTCACGAAATTAGTCTTGGAGTGAACTACGACCTCGATTGAATTCACCATACCATCGATAAACACTGGTCCTTGATGGAGCTTCATCGCCAAAAATTGAATTAAGTTCATCCATGCACTCTTGCTGCCTTAATCCACGTCGAAAGTTGTAAAAAATAATCGCACGAAAATGTTCACGATTTAATTCCATTTTTTGGCCGAGATGTTGAGTTAATGAGTACTGTAAACAACACAAATAGCGCTCGAATGTCAAAACGTTCTGAGTACGTATAATCTCAAAAATGTCAAACTTTACGATAGAGCTGTCAGTTGCCAGATTGCAACACTAGGGTTGTCCAATCCCGAAATATAAAAGGCAACCCTCGTATACTCATCATCAAGATTTAACGATTTACTAAATGAATTAAAATTTATATGTTGAGATTTTATGTAAAAACATTTGTAAAATTTAAAAAAAATATTGAATTGGATAATATGTAAGCATATTGGGCCAAGCTACACACGGTTTCAGCTTCTGGCTTTAAACTAAGACGTAATAGATTTTTATTGTTAATTTAAACTCTTATTTTATATTAAAACACCAAACTTTTTTGTATTTTTTTATTCAGTTCTCTCGAAAATAAAATTTAAACTAAAATGTACATCTCAAAAATGGCCTTAAAATTTTTTATTTTCATTCTTATTTTTTCATTTCGGATTCAAGGACAAAAATTTTATATCGCAGCCATACAAAAAAATTTGGTGTTTTAATATAAAATAAGGGTTTAAATTAACAATAAAAATCTATTACGACTTATGCCTCAACCAGTTACGACTTAAGAGCTTAAGTTACACGCCTATTGCACCACTTCGGTTAGTGCTTCAATCACCAAAATTGTATAGGCTTCTCGTCACAAATAAATAAGTGACCTCTAAAATTTTGGTGGTCGTACCGCTCTCCTAAGTGGTGCAATCGGCGTGTAACTTAAGCTCTTAAGTCGTGACTGGTTAGTGGCATTAGTGTGAAGCCAGAAGCTGAACTGTGTGTAGCTTACCCCATTCATAAATTTTTTCTTTCTCTTTACAATATTTATGACACAGAAAGATGCACTTATGTTTGTTGGGCATATTTTTATTATTCTTGTGTTGGTACACGCATGACAGCAACAACAACTTCACCCCCGTCAATACGCATCGAGTTCAATGGATTACGTATAATTGCTTCAGTTAAAAAAGAAGCACGCAAAATGAAATAAAAAAGTCAGTGTTTATAAGAATAATAAATATCCTGTTTAATTGATTGAATCGACGAATATTTCCCAGTAAAGGAAATATATTACATTGGCGACGAGTGGGCAGATTTAAAGCAAAATAAAATTAATTAATTTTAAGATGAATAACAAGGTTATAATTGGAAACATGCCAAGCTTTGACCACGAGGTGGAATCGTGGAAAGAGTATAAAGCTGCTAGAATAGAAAGTTACTTTGAAATAGCTGAGATGAAAGAAGACAACAAAAAAGTAGCGTCAATAGCAAATTTATGCGTGTCGAAAACTTATAAATTGTTGTATGGTTTATGTCAGCCAGAAGAACCACACAAAAAAATACGAAGATTTGACAAAGATTTTGGATCTGTATTTTATTCCGCCGGTTACCATTTATGCGGGAAGGAAAATTTTCTATAAGGCGTCTCAACATAACGGTGAAGGTGTGCAAGAATATTTATTTAAATTGAGAAATATGGCTGCGTCATGTGCATATGCTGATAGATTGGAGAATAACATTGCGTACAAATTCGTAACGGGAATAAGCGAAGAAAAGATTTTCGACCGTCTATGCAGTGAGGACAATTTAACAATAGAGAAAGCGTTGATCATTTCAAAAAAGATGGAATTGCATCGTAATGAAAGTTGTCGAGATAATAATAATGCGGATATTTAAGCGTGGAACGAAAAATGCCAGTGAAAACGCGGTATATGGCAGCAACAGCAGCAGCAGAGAGGAAAGCGATTTGAAGTGTTGCATCATATAGAGGTTAATATTAGAAATAATAATAGTTGCATGCATTGTGGATTTTTTAACCACATTTCAGATTTAAGAATTATACATACAGAAAGTGTAATGTTAAAGGGCACCTTGCAAGTGTTTGTAAATCTAACAATAATTGTAGTTCGAGTGGTCGTGTATGTTGTGTGTCCGAAAATCCCGACGTGACTGAAAGTAATTCAGATAATTATAATATATTATCGGTATTTAGTGTTAATGAGAATGAAGGCGACAAGCCGATCGTGATTAGTTGCTAATTTATGGCGTAATTGTTGATTTTCAAGTGGACATGGGCGCGGCGATTTCGGCATTGCCTTTCGAAGTCATATCAAAGTTTTTCAATAGTATCAATACTGTTAAAGACGATAGCGTAGTCAGAGGATATGATGGAAACATTTTAACAGTTAAAGGAGCTGTTTACCCTTTTATTGAATTTAATAACATAGGAAAGCGTTTTAAGCTATTAGTTATAGAACGGGGAGGTAGTCCAATTGTGGGTAGACATTTTTTCAGACAGTTTACGGTTAAAAATATTAATGTTAATAATATTTCTTTAAGTTCTGACAGTAGTAGTGATATGCTGAATGAATATAATATTCTGTTTGACGAAAAGTTGGGCAAGTTAAAAGACGTAAAAGTGCATTTGGAGTTAGAAAGGAATGCTAAGCCCGTTTTCGTGAAGGTAGAAAGGTTTCTTATGCATTCCTGAAAGATATCGAAGACCAAATTAACGATTTAGGAAAGACAAGGTATTCTCGAGAAAGTGGATTTCACACGGTGGTGTATGCCATTAGTTCCTATTTTAAAAGCTAATGGGCGCAGTTACGTATTTGTACCGATTACAAGATTACCGTTAACAAATTTTTATCTGATACAAATTTTCCACTCCCTCGAGTAAACGATTTTTTTGCACGAATTAATAATGGAAAGGTTTTCACAAAAATTGATTTGAGTTGAGCGTATAATCAAATCGAACGGAATGATGAGTCGAAGGATATATGCACATGGAGTACTCATTTGGGAAATTTTAGAATGCTCAGGCTTCAAGGGTTTTGTCCGGTATCGAGGGTGTAGCAAATTTTTTTGATGATATAATTATTTCTGCACCAAATATTGAAATTCATAATCAGCGACTTAAGGAAGTTTTCAATAGATTAAAACAAGCAAGATTAAATTGAATAAAGATAAATGTATGTTTGCGAAGGCTTCATTAAAATTTCTAGGACACATTATATCAGGAGAAGGATTTTACAAAAAAATAGGGACGAAGCGGTTTTGCATTTTCCAATACCCAAAACGATCTCAGACGTCAGGTCATTTGCGGGATTAGTAAATTATTTTGGAAGATTCATACCAAGTTTAGTAACCAAAATGAGCCCAATCTATGAGTTATTGAAGTATAGTAAAGGTATTTTTAATTGGAATCAGAATTGCCAGGAAGCATTTGATCTGATCAGGAAAGAAATGATTTCGGATAAAATGTTGGTGCATTTTAGTCCTGCCTGTAATCTTAACTTGCGATGCCTCGAACGTAGGAATTGGTGCAGTATTAGCGCATATCTTTCCAGATGGGTCCGAACGGCTAATTGAGTACGCTTCCCGAACTTTATCGGATGCAGAGAAGCGATACGATACGTTGCAAAAGGAAGCGTTAGCAATTGTTTATGGAACCAGAAATTTTTTCAAAATTTAATTGGAAATCATTTCGTTTTGGTTACCGATCATAATCGATCGCATTTAGGGATAGTTAAACAAAATCATTACTTCGGTCATATGTATACATATATGGTGGCCAAATATCGATGCGGATACAGAAAATATGATTAAAGGTTGTTTACCTTGTTTATCGGTGCTGCCAAGTCCTAAGAAAGAAAACGTGATACCGTGGTCAGTCCCTCTCCGTCCTTGGGGGAGGATTCATATTGATTTTGCTGGACCAATGAATGGTTTATATATTTTTACCACGATAGACGGGTATTCAAAATGGATTGAGGTGCAGTATAATAAATCGCCTACTTCTGAGTATACTATTAAAGTTTTAAAGCATCACTTTGCCAGGTTCGGTAATCCTGATCAGTTGGTGTCTGACAATGGATCGCAGTTTTCGGCTGCTTTATTTAAAAGATTTATAATCGAACGAGGTATCAAACATATTTTCACGGCACCAGGTCATCCGGAGACAAATGGAGCTGCAGAGAATGCAGTGCGCACGGTCAAAAATGCAATAAAATCCGCAAGTTTGGCTAAAGATGGAGATATTGTTTCGATTTTATGTAGATTTTTAACAGATTATAGGATGGCATTGTACTACTGGAAAATCGCCAGCTTCGGTTCTGCTGAGCTATGTTCCTAAAGGTATTTTAGGTTTGTTAAAGCCAAGTAGTAACAACAACAAAGTTTGTGATACAAATACGATCAACGATAAAAGAAATAAATTCAAAAGAAACGATAGTGTCATTATAAGACAGTATAGCAATCCAAACAGCGATGAGTGGGTTATGGCAAGAGTAACCAAAGTTTTAGGGCCAATGTATGAATGTGCGTATGATAACAACTTGGCCAGGCGTCACATTGATCAAATAAGACCTTATACAAAAAGCGATTTGTAGCTGGCGAGGTGGCGGATGTGATGTTTGTTGGGCATATTTTTATTATTCTTGTGTTGGTACACGCATGACAGCAACAACAACTTCACCTCCGTCAATACGCATCGAGTTCAATGGATTACGTATAATTGCTTCAGTTAAAAAAGAAGCACGCAAAATGAAATAAAAAAGTCAGTGTTTATAAGAATAATAAATATCCTGTTTAATTGATTGAATCGACGAATATTTCCTAGTAAAGGAAATATATTACACCTATACCTACATTTTCTATCCGTATGTTTTCATATTTAGGTACTTCTTTCAAATTTATAAGCACTTACAAAGTATTAATGGAATGCTCTAAACACATTGAGATAATGGAAGACAAATCCTTTGAAATGTCAAAAGGAGTGCGACAAGGAGATCTAATAGAGCAAATTCTATAAAAGCTTGGAATAGCATGGAGGAAGGCATTTGCAGCTTGGATCGTAGCATCATTTCTCTTAAAGAAGAGTTGCTCTACAAATTGGCCTTCATATCAAGAAAATAAGACCAAATACAAGGCTGTTGCGAGAAAGAGGCATGTGGATAACTTTTAACAGCCGACACACAATACGAAACGGTAAGAGACATCTCGAATCGCAGCTGTTTCCTCAGCATTCTACGCTAACATTAAATCGGTAATAAGACGAATTGTACCGGGTGCCTCTGAATTGGAACAATTAAATCTTTAAAGCTTAAATCGCTTGAACACATTTTACGTTCCCAGGCTTCATAGTGGATGGATGGACGTTGTTAACCAAAGTTACCTTGAAAGTCATTGTTTGAACCAAGTAGAAAAATTCTGCCAAAAATGTTCAATTTCTCTAATTGGCAGGTGCACCATCTGTATGATTTTAACTAATAGCTTCGAACTATAGTGACATTATGGTTGAGCTACAGCTGATACGGTTAATTATAGCAGAGAGCCTGGATGACCATTTATACATGGAAACTATGAGAGTAACTTATTAGGGATACTTACGTCAAATTCATTTTTACCTTGGGGAGACTATTTATAATTTATGAAACAGCTATAATACCTCTAGATTGAAATATACATCTGAGGGGGGGGGGGGGGTCTAATCGGGTGCAATGTCGTATTGGAATGATAAGATACTTATACATGTTGTTCTTGTCTATTTCGTTGATCCCATTTCGCGGTACGCGATACTCGCCTGAAACAATAAACGAGATTCTGATAGTTTACTGTGCACCAAATCAACCATTCATATTAGACAGCAACTTGTAACAACGGGTTTTCACATCATTTAGTTATATCGAAGTTGTTCAATACAGTTCAGTACATTAATACATTTTGGCGTCTGCCACGGTAATGTGTCGCTGTTAAAACAGTTCTGTGCAAGTGATTCAAACGGCTTTTAATATCATAAAGGTTTGATATTTTGTTTATAATGGAAAGATATACAACTAACAGAAACAGTCGATAGTAGCATTCATTACAAGGCATAACAGCTGTAATTCACACTCCTCGTCTACTACATATTCATTAACTTTCATTTAATTATTGCCTCCGCCCAAATAATACCTAATTAGATCCAATTAAAAATCGGAAATAATTTTTTCGCTCATAACTTGACACCTCCCAATAATTAGCGCATTTTGAAATAATAATTTCAGTTCACCCAGCTGATCTCTTACAGACGACGGAATACGAAGCATAAGATGCTTGCTTCGACTACCTACGTTAGGTGGTACATTCGATTATTATTGAAGTGTTTTTTTTTCAATCATTTATTTCAGATCATTGTTATGTGCGAATAAAGAAAAACTTTTGTATACTCGTATACATGAAAAGAGATGAAAAATTTCACCTATAAATTATGTTCTTTACACGTAAAATAAATAATTTCTCATACTTGGTGTATTTAATATAAAATTTTCCTATTGTGTGCGGTAGCGTGAGCGCCGCTGTGGTACTTTCAGTTTTATTATCGTTTGACCTCTAAAGATCTGAAAAGAAAATTAAAAATTAACGTAATTATTATTTTACAAATTGAATTACATGCGTTTAATTGTCCAGAAGTATAAAAGGTTTAAATGGAAAATGTTATACGCTATTTGATTTTCAACGTTGAGTCACACGTCGAATTAGTAATTTCGTTCTCAATTTTCAGATTAAAGTAGTTTCTAAATCGCAGTTTATGTTTGTCTTGATATTTATAATATTGGTAATTGAATTAGAAACATATCGTACCATATAAGCGCCTCCAACTTAACCACATTTTTGTGGTTTTTTGCTTACAATATAATATTATTTATAATCCGACTAAACGATGCCATGGAATAATAACTTAGGACCGATAGAGCAGCCTCTATCGGACGAACCGAGTATATCAAGTTCAGTGGACCACAGGAGGGCATTATTCCCTATTTTAAAGATTGTAAAACGCTATGGTAGTCGATCACAAATTCACAACAACCATTACTAGGAAATGGAGAATGTGTGGCTCTAAACAAAATAAATGCTTTATGCTACCCCACTAATTTTTCTCAGAGCAGATTGCCACTTGGCAACCTAAACACAGGTACTCGATTATGCCGTACATAAATTTAAAGTTCTGTTTTAATTCGTGGACATCCAAATAGATAGTGTTAGTAACTCGGTGTGTATCGAAGGGGATGTGCATCCCAAACCAGGTGCACATCCCGATTACAACTGCCTGCCAGAGCGCTCAGAACATGTTCTGAAGAAGAAGGTGGAGATATTGATGCTTCAAGCGTATGGCAATGGGGTATCCAGCACACTGAGAATTAATAAAAAACAAACAATAGTTTTATTGGCGAATTCCATCGAATGTAGATAGCGTTGCTTTCTACGTCTACAAAGGGGACGATAATTGTCAAATCCATTGTTTTGACAGTTTTGATTCCCTTTGCTTCATAGCAAACTCCGTTTTTTGTTTTGTTCACCAGATGTCAGCTACTTTGTTGGAAATCATGAATATACAATTTGAAAAGGCTTCACTAAAATTAGTAAAAATCATAGTGGGCAAAAATATCTGTTATTCCGCCATGCAACCCTTTGATTCTTTCGTCATGATTCTTTCCTCGTTTCCTTCCCGTTCACCAACAAACAATGGCTAATTACATGAGAAATTATACCAAATCCTGGGAGAATAAGAATATAAACTTCTGGGTGGCCAAAAAATCAAAATAGGTGTTGGTATAGGATTGGGTCTCCTCCTCCTGCAGGATCAAAAAATGATGTATTTAAATTTCGATCAGTTAAAAGTATTGTAATAGCTCCAGCTAGGACAGGAAGTGAAAGTAATAGTAAAATTGCAGTAATAACTACTGATCAAACAAATAAAGGTATTCGGTCTAATGTAATTCCACTTGATCGTATATTAATTGTAGTTGTAATAAAATTTACAGTTCCTAAAATAGAAGAGATTCCGGCTAAATGTAAAGAGAAAATAGCTAAATCTACAGAAGCTGTTTTTAGTTTGTTGGTGAAGGGAAAGGAAAAATGTTCATTAGACCAACAATTTCATGTTTAAAGTGCTAAAATTTAATAAGTTAATAATGTATTGGAAATTTCTTGCGCATACTGAACTCACAGAGGCGCTACTACAGTAATGGAATGACCGTTTTATGAGGTACCCTGATTCCAAAGAAAAACCAACACGAAGCTGATCTTGTCAAGAACAGATACAGAAGCTACAACAATAACTAACCAGAAGTATAGAAAAATTGGAAAGATCCATAAAAAATTATCAACAAGATGCGTCATAAAAACTCCCGCATAAATCAAAAATTTAAATGTGCGCGATATTTTACGCAACTATTCGGGACTAATAGAATTGAACTCTCACTGCTTAGCTAGTGGTTAAGTTATAACTTCAAGTGTGTCCCACTCTCACATGTCCTCGACAACATTAATTTTGGAGTACAAAGATCAATGATTTGATCTCTATCCAAGGTTGACACGTATGTTATAATAACGAAAATTAAGGCCTTTGAGAGAACCATTTTACGACTGTTGAGGCTATCATACTGATGGTCCAGCTAAGACGTTTTTGTTACCCACATAGATATTATCGGCTTCTTTCTTCGAGGAAAATTGTACATATTAGCCGCATTAGGGGAGCCCCACTTTATCCTTCATTTCAAAATTAACTGTTGCGAAAATCAATCATTTTAGAGGAAAACCACTTTTGAGCAAATCCATAATTGTCAAAATCCATCTTTCCTAAAATCCGTACCCAATTTGGTCAGGGACACGGACATGGTCACAGTTACAGACACAGACGTCAGACACCAAACAATAGATATCAGACCTAGACACAGACACAAATACAGAAATGAGACATCAGACGTCAGACTTCAAACATCAGATATTAGACGTCAGACAACAGACATCAAACATTAGACACAGACATCAGATACAGACGCACGCATTAGACATCAGAGACCAGGCATTAGACATCAGACATTAGACACGACGCAGACATCAGACATAGACACGGATACAGGCGCAGGTACAGCCACAGCAAATCAGACACAGACACATGCATCAGGCATCAGATATCAGACCCAGACACAGACATTAGACGTCAGGCATCAAATATTTTACATCAGACATCAGACACAGCCACAGACACAGATACACACATATACATTATTAGTATAGTACATAACATAATTGGAGCAATCAATTTCATAATTATTTTTCAATATTCACAAATTTAAATTTAAATCGATATAATTGACCATTTTTGCTTGTTTCGAATTCATTCTTAGACTGTGTGCCTGAGAGCGATTTTTTCGACTAAATTTCCGACTAAACTAAATTAATGAGTAGTTATGCTATTAGTCACCAGCTTTTATCATTTAGACTCGTGCTGAGGTTGCTTGACTATTTAGTTGTCATTTTTATTTTTTGTTATTATTATTTTTTTATCGTGTGCATACGTGTAAAAATGTCTAAAAGGAAATATTTTCATTCCTAAATTTCGATTGTAATTTATAATCACATTCATGAATAATGCGATTTCCATATCCATATTTGTTTTATTTTTCATATTTCCTTGATTTTAAATAATAACAAATCAGTGTTGTTGAAAACAATATGGCATATGAAAAGTCATAATTTAGTTTAGTTTACAATTTAGTTTACAATCGGAGGCACAGCATATTCAAAAGATACTAGTGCCACCTTTGAAAGAATGATATGAATCAGTCATTAATTTAGTTTAGTCGGCAATTTAGTCGAAAAAATCGCTCTTAGGCACACAGTCTTAATTTAGCTTTCAAAAACCATCAAAAATTCAACGATTTTGGCATAAATTGATTTTAGGGGAATGGATTTTGATACAATGAATTTCGTTTGTAGCCCCCGCATTAGTCATGATGGAGAATTGAAGAGTTCTCGAGCCATTGATAGAGCCATAAGTCAGTTCATAGGACTGTTACATTAATTAAACTAATTTTAAAGATTAACAAAAACTTTTGGATTTGCCGAAGGAAAGCAAATCGTGTGAAACTGCTATATATGAACTTGTTACAAGAATTGAAAGACCGTCTAATAGTAAGTAGCTGCTCGTGAGCGCTTTCACGGATATTACAGTTGCCCTTGAAAGGTGATTTTTCTCTACCATCACAGAGGCCTATCATCATCTGTGATCGAATCTCTCAATTCCCATATTTGCTATTTCGCACAGCTGCCCATATTTCGCCACCTCTTCTGCAGCTCTTCGTGTTTGATGAATTACTTGTTAAACTAATAGTGATATCTGACTTAATGTCACACGCTTTACAAGTTGTGGCCATGTGCGGTGACTTGAAAAACAATTGTATATTAATCCATCAAAAACTAGTTTAGTTTTTACTAGACGTAGAAAAATTGGTGCACTAACCGCATCTTCACTTTTTGGGGAAACAATCGCTAGTTCTGACATCGGTATTCAACTGGGTGTTACTACATATTATTTTGGTGTAGAAGTGTAGAAGACCATTTGAGAAATCCTGGGGTTTCAGTCCCAAAAAGCTGATATTTATCTACAAATCGTTGGTTTTACGTCCTATCCTATCTTACGCTTCTGTTGTTAGGTGACCAGTGGTTAAATCGATTTATACTATAGCGAAAGTGAACAGTCTGCAGCGAATCTCTTCATGGGCTATTACTGATTTGCAGGTCTCTCTCTCCTCCCTGCTTTTGTAAATGTCGCAGCCTTCCGACAGAGAAGCATTGGGGCGTGGAACACATTCGGTTTAATTGTAGGATATGTGAAATATACAATTTCTTTAGTTTATTTTATACCAGATATCAATATAGTTAATGACAATTTGTCACAAGAATTTAATTTCAATAATTCTTGGGGGTGCAAGTTTCTGGCTGATGGCTCTCATTCTGAATTCGGTGCGGGATTTGGTGTCTAGGATTAAACTGCAATGTGTTTCAAGCCGAATTGAAGCATCTCACACACTGTGCGATTGATGCTTTTAACCTCGCTGTTGCAGTCGGAAATATTATTCAGTATACAGACAGTAAAACTGCACTCACTGTAAATCCTATGGATTTTATTTGGAATTAATTGCGCTCGAACCGGTAGCACCTTAATTAGATATTTAAAATTGGTTAAAATGCAACTAAGGGCAAACGGATCAAACACAAAGCGGAAGATGAGGTACTATATTTATGAACCTAACCTAAAGAGAACATACGTACTTTGATCGCTAATTTATCAAACAAAAGTCACGAATGATTACCTCTGATGGTTAGGCTTCTTGATGTTTAGCGGATTATATTTATTGCCACAAATTCTTGGAAGTTCTATTCGTTTCGACGAAATTATAAAGTTATGAACTACGTTGCATTTGAATTGTTGCCCTAAACCCCATTTAAATGAGGTTCGATTAACAAGTTTTCCAAAATATCAAAGTATAATACTCCCTACCAAACAATTGCACAATTACAGTATATCATTGCACACCATCACAGATAAATCTACAATAATTTATTATTTACACCCAACCAACTGGAAAAGGAACTACATGAACTTCACCAGGCACATGAATCAACACAATGTCGCAACAGCATTCTGCAACCATAATTGAATTATACATGAAGAGGCATGTCATTCTTTTCTGCAAATAAGATTTACCTATAATTTCTTAAAAATATAGCTGGTTAATTGGATTAGTGACATTATATATGCTGATCATAAAACCATGTTTTAAAGTATTCAAATAAAGTTAAAAAAATTCAAATTTACAATTTAGCTAGTTAGGTAATTTATTGCAAATTGATTATTGATTACGGTATTCATCCATAAGCCAATAAAGTGTCGATCAACCAGGTAAAAACTAATCAAAAATGAGACGCTATAATAAGCGATATTTGCATAATATGCAGTGAAACAGAAAGTTTGTAACAGTTATTTATCGATTATCCAAGCCAAAATCATAAAATTAATAATTAAGTGTATAAAATTTATATTATTGTTGTCTGTTAAAAAAGATCGAAGAGTACATTGCACTTGCACCAAACAACAACATCATTGCAACATTATCTTCTGTTTTCACTTTTTAGTGTCTCGTTATTGGTTTGGTCGAAAACTATAAAATAATCTTAAAATTTGTGCTATACAAGAGATTTCCGTTCCTTTAGGTAAATCTTTCTAAATGTTACTAAAAAATGCAAATTAGTAACTCTTAATACGTAAGAAATGTTCTCATAAGGAGCGATTACTTCACACATTCAATTTTTATAAAACAGTCGACCAAATATTTTTCTATATTATAGAATTGGTCAAGTGATGTTCACTTTCCTTTGTTTAAATATTGCGCAGTTTTGAAAACAAATTACTTGTAAAATTTATGTGTAGTTAAGAATTATATATTTAATTTATTACCACAACGCATACACAATCAGTTTAAAGTTTATAAAATAATTACCTATTTTCTCAAATTTGAAAATATATCATGATTTGGGCAAAGGTGTTTCACAATCTTAATGCTCAAAACGAGTTGCGTCGTTTACTTAGTTTAACCCATTGCCGCACACTTTTTACATAGAAAAATCAGTTTACCATAGATTTCTCATTTTTATAAATCAAGAAACAAAAATGAGTTGAGTAAAAAAGTTCTGATAATTCCAATGTCATGATTGTATTTGTGACTTGCAATGTAATGTCACAAATACAATGATGACATTGGAATTGTTAGAACTTTTTTACTCAATTCATTTTTATCGTTCGATTTATCAAAATGAGAAATCTATGGTAAACTTATTTTTCTATGCTTTTTAATTGACAATTGTGCTCAGAAACACACTTTTTGTTTTTCAATTGTTTATGACTGCCATATGAAATTGAGCGTCATTTATATGTTTGGAAGTGAAAATTATCACATTTTCTCACAGTTTTCCCATGAAAACTCTCGACGGCTATAGCCGTCATTTGCTCATCACATCATTTTTTCTATATATTTCCGCCTACAGAAACAAATGACGGCTATAGCCGTCCGATTTTTTGGTGATATATAGACAAATGACGGCTATAGCCGTCATTTGCGCGAAAATAATAGGACGGCTATAGCCGTTATTTGTTTCTGTATACGGAAATATATTGAATTTCTAATCATGAAAAATCGCACAAAAAAACAATTGATATGTTATCTGGAATATTTCATTTCTTTTTTCTTAGATGTATTACTGAATAATTAACAAATAAATGCATTAGTACACTTCGTAAGAATGATGTTCCTTTTTTATTAATTAAAATATGCAGGACGGCATAAATATAAAATATGCAGGATTTGCATATATATCAACAAAAATTTGACGGCTATAGCCCTCATTTGCGGGAATAGGTTAACAAAATATGGGCAACTTCTGCGTGACCCTAAATCTATTTATTCTTTGGGTTTGCTTCTTACAAATCTGGCAGTTCCAACTACTAATATTATCCTTCCTGCGGAACTACAAACTGGCTCTAACCCGTTAGAATATTTTGATTTATCGACTGCATTTAGCACTGTGTAAAAATCATAAAGCAGGCCGATACGGACCAAATAGCACATTGGTTAAAGCTTTGGCGTTTGGATCGGGATGTACCGGGTTCGAATCCCGATAGGGGCAGCATGCAAAGGGAATTTTCATCTACAGATTATGATCTGTGATGAAACTGTGATTACTGCTGCTCTATTCCTGAATACGATACGAAAACGAAAGTGCAAGATTCCTATCCCTTTCAAGCTCAAAAAAAAAACTTTGGTTCAATTTAAGTTCACCATACACAAATGTGTATGTAAATAATCACAGGTTGTAATGTCTTCCGTATTTTAACGGATCTTAGTTAAATCGGAATTCTTTCTGAAAAAAGCATAATAATTTGTTAACAAATTAATTATATAACATAATTTATTTGGTCTTGATAACATATTAATTATTTTATCATTATTAGAGTTACTGTTATTTTTCGGACGAAAACAAAATAAAGTGGTTGACACAAATGTGACACTAGTCTTCAGTTACCACCTAATTCGATGTTTGCCATCTTCGTTTGTCGTAATTGAAATCTGCATACACAATTGTGTATGCGGGTCAGGAAAGGGCTATACAATTTTAAATAAGAATTGTACGAACTTGATTCAATTCAAATATTAATCTTGTACTTTCGTTTTCGTATTCAGGAATAGGGTCGCATATTTCGCACTATAACCTAAAATATATACTATTGAACTCTGTGATTTTATATTAAGTTCAATAATGTTTCAGAATGAAACTTAAGAGAGGTTTGTGAGAAAACCACACGAAAACTGAGCAATGATTGAAATTTCAACTTACTGAAACAAACAGGATCATTTATGGATACTAGTGATTTCCTATTGTCATTTGTCAGATCCAAGATACGTGAGACAGACAACAAGTGAGATTATTGAAATTATAATTTATTGCTTTGTATGCAACCATTTTGAGTCATATAATACGTTTCTAGCTTGGATACCCCCTTCTTCGTGGATTTCGGTATTCAATACATTGTGGATTAAAACTAAAATTTCATGCACTTATTGTTTTTGTATGTTCTCTATCCTTTTGTCAACCAAAAAAAATAAAAAATTGGCTCAATTTAAGTACACCGCACACAAATGTGTGAGTAAAAAATCATAGTATATAATGGCGTTTTTGATAAAAAATTTCACTTTATTTAAAGTACAACCAACACAATTGTGTTGGTTGTACTTCAAATAAAGCGAAATTTTAGAGTAGAGTTATAGTGTTTTTTTCGGACGAAAAATAGTTAAAAAGGAATTCACAAATGTCTAAGTTGGGTCACAAAACATACAAAATAAATTTTTGACATGGTACTTTAGCCGTACCCTCACAATTGTGTTACCGGGCAGCAAAAGGGCTATATCTATATGTTTACATTAATACAATATTCGCATACCCCAATCGCACGAACCACACCAGCGGAGCTGCTGAATTATTTGCCAAATTTAATCTACTCAATTGACTCGATACGTCAGGGTACGCACCCTGATACGTCAGGGCAGTGTCTGTTGACAAGTACTCTGTTGAAGTGATTGTCCCTTTAAGCCTTTCTGTTCTTACCTTAGTATCAGCTCTCAATTACACCGGACATTTTTGAGCATATTCCGCAAAGCCTTGCCTCTTATAAAAAAATTCCTCATTTCATGTTACTGGCGAATTGCTTTATCAACAAAGATGTAGACAACTCTGCTCACATTATCATTTTAACAATTTTATTGGGGATCAACAATTTCATACTATCCCCTAAAACTCTTCGTGAGTCACAGTTTTCAAACTAAACCAGGATCAAACTAAATTATAAACGGAAAATTATTCGCAATTAGAGATTTTTCGGCTGGTTCAAATACACAAACCTCGTGGCTGTTTCCTCACCTGGGGAAGAGGAATTTTGGTTACAAAACTTGTTTGTTATTTTGTCACTTGTCACTTGAAACGTCAGAAAAATTTTGGTTTTCTCTTATGCCCGGTTGTACAGAAAAATGACTAACGGCCGGTTAGTTGTGCGCCATTTAATTGTTTTATATGCAATGTTTTCGCCACTGATCTATATACATGGATACGACTTGACAAAAACTATATGGTAGTGAAAAAATAGTTCTACGTTTGTGACAGAGACAGAAAAATTTTCTTTTTTTTCTATTTTTCTTTTTTTTCTATTTTCGAAATTCAAATAATGTAAACAGAAAACTGGTTTCTATGAGTTTTTGACGTTTGACGTTTTGACGACACGAACTCTTTTTTTTATTCGAAATATTTGCAGGTGCGCATTTGAAATATCAAGGGAAATCGCAAGAAGAAATTTGCATACAAAAACGGTACCACATGAATTAAATGAATAAAATATGATTTATAATTTAAATCATTTGAATATTATTATTTGTTCATTGACTATAATAATAAAAAACCAATTTCAGAAATTTTCGAAATTAAATCTATCCTCAATACGGTCCTATCTTTCGGAAATATTTTTTTAAAGCAAGAGGTGTATATAAACGACCGATATGACTATAAAAAAAAGTGCTCCCATTTTTTGCAGTTGTTTTATATGGTTTCTGACATTCATGTCGTATCCATGTATATAGATCAGTGGTTTTCGCAGTCAGAAAAAAAAATAATCGCAAACTTGATTAAATATATTTTATTCCATGGAAATAATTAACGATTAGTAAAAAAGTTATTCAATCAAAATTGGTCATTTAATATTTATACACAAGCTAAATATTTCCCCGGAATAAAATATATTTAATGAAGTTTGCGATTTTTTTTTTTCTGACTGCGAAAACATATTTCATATAAAACAATTAAACTTGCCTTTGAACGATTGCTGTCCATCGTTCGGAATCCCGCTTACTACTACTGAACCAAGATATTTATTTTATTTTATGTATTTTGTTGGCATTCAAATTCCCTTTTCATAATAAAGTTTTTCAGTAAGAAATATTTTCGATCGAGAAATTCATAAATCACTATTACGACGATATCGAAACTATCGGTAATGGTTTCGAAAAAAAGTGTTATCGAAACTTTTATAATAGACCCCTGGTCGGCATTCCACCGAAGGAGAGAGGATTTCTCTTTTGCGCAGTGTTTGTAGTTTAATAAAACAAATAAAATATTAAATTTTAACTGGGGGGCTATTATGAAAAATTCGATATCGAAAAATCCGCTATTATGAAACTAAAAAGACAAAACGAAATCGAATTTTCCGAAAATCGAATGTCAAAATCCGACTGCTATTTAGTGCTATTCTTCAACTATTTCAATCAATATTTTATTTTTACAAAATATAAAAACTAAAAAAAATTAAATTAAGCAACATTTAAAATGTAAGTATAATATTTTTAAATAAAATATATTCATATTTAAAAGATAATTATGATTAAATTATTTATTTTGAATTTATTAGATCTACAACAACAATTGAAGCATTATTGCTTATATTTGACAAATTCGACCAAACAATTTCATAATAGGAAAACTCGTGGCGGATCGGATTTTTTGATATCAGAAAAAATCCGATATCGGATTATTTCAAAATAGCCCCCTGGTTTTTATTTCTCGTAATGAAATATTTATTTTTGATGTTAGATAAAGGTATCTACGTTTTTAAGGATCAGACTACTTATTATTACCATCCACTCGCTAGACAGCAGCTATTCGATTCACATCATTGCTCACAATGCAATCCGTATAGCGATTCAATGAAATTTAATAGAAATAATCTACATACACTAAATTTGAGTCTACTCTATTGTTTCAGCCTTGAACTGAATGATAGTTTATATAGTTTTTTCGCTAACAATTTTTCAGCGGAATGCTAGGTAGTGATTTATTTCGGAGGAAAATTAATTTACAAAAAGACGTGGTGCAAATTTAGCTTTGAACGAAATATATAAACTCTTCATATTATACTCTTAGACTACACAAATAAAATATATCAACTGTCGACCGGATGGTTTTTATTTTAGCAGAAATGTGTCATATGCAGAGAATCTCTTAACTGATTTTCACATCTTGGTTTAAACGATAGTTTTGTAAACAAGATGGAGGGTAACCATAGGTAAATTGCGCATTAATTGGTTTGCTCTCTGTTAGACAAACCAAATTAAGTTTAAGAAGATTCGATGGACAACAAATTTGGATATTTAGTATTCGTATCAGATCGCTTTGGTCTCTACTAAAAACTGGCATTTTATAATAAAATTCAACTCTATCTGAACGGGACTAAAGGGGCGACCATGTTAGGTCCCTGCACACTTTATTACTATTATCATGATAAGTCTTTAACCAAAACATATTTACTTGGGAATGAATATTACGATTATTTCTTTAATGTTAATAAAACTGGTACACACGTTTTTTATTGAACAATTGATTCAATGAATTTGGAAATGCCGGGTCTCTTAATATTCCGTATGATACACAGAACGATTCTTATATTCTTTTCCGATTTAAAATTAAATATGAACCCAGGAATTTAAAATTACCAGGATTACACTGTGCTAGTTGAAAAAACTGACAAGCTGGGCACCAAGGGGATAAACCTAATTCGAGTACGCTGAATTCAAAGGTGCTAGTCCCATTTCAAAGTTAGTCCCCATTTTTATTATATCGCTTTCGACATGTTTTCGCTCTGAGGCAAAAATTGGCAAAAATAAACACTCATTTTCACGTTGCTAGCTCTTGAACCAGTAAGATTTTCGTTTAGCGTTTTTCAGCGATGTGGTTCCTATTATTCCGGCCAAATAATTGAGCCCAGTGGGTTTTTTTTTATACAAAATATCGTAAAAACTAGCATTTTTTCGTTGCTCACTAATAGTATTTGAACCATTAAGATTTTCGTTATGCTTTCTTGAGCAAAGTTATTGCGCAAGTCAAGACAAACAACTTTGCCGAACATATCAAGACCGAAAATCACATCTACCATATATGTGTGTTTTACTTAGGCCAAGGTTATGTTAGGTTACGTTGGAGTGGCTACTTCCGCACATTTAGACCAGTAGTGACCCGTTGTGATACCACAGAATCCTATTTCCCCTTTACTGCTGTTCAAAACCATTTGGAGCTACGTACGTAGCGCAGAATATCTCGCACTCTGCGAGATGTGAAAGGCTGGCCATACTGTACACGCAATATGCTGACCGTTTTTCATAATATAAACGTTCGAATGTCATTGAAAATACATTTATTGAATTGTCATGTGGACAAATTCGCCGAACAATCACCAGCCGAATCCGATGAGCAGTGGTCTCGAACATTGGTACAGCGGCAAAAAGCAACATGCACTCTTCGGTGACATTTGTTGGAATTTGCAAGAGCAAGAAGATCCCGAAGATGACACGAACGAATCAGAAAATTAAATTTAAAAAAGTTAAGAAAAATATTAATTTTTTAGGAAAATCACCATAAAATCAATTGAATCGATTTAATTTTCTTTTAAATAGTTTCTATTGTATCTATATTTGTCAATGCAATGTTTATCGATTTCAATCGATTTAAATTCAATAAATGGACAAAAAAGATAAAAAGTGTTTTACGACGAAGATAAAAAAAAAACATCAAAATGTGAATGTAGATGTGGTTTTTCGGTCTTGATATGTTCGGCAAAGTTGTTTGTCTTGGCTTGCGCAACAACTTTGCCGAAGAAAACAAAACGAAAATCTTAATGAAAAAATCTTCACCGTGAAAATGAGTATATATTTTGACAAATTATATATTTTGACGACTAACGTTGAAACGGGACTAGCACCATTGAATTCAGCATACTCGAATTAGGTTTACCCCCTGGGTGCCCAGCTTGTCACAAAAAAAGTTTGCGATTCAAGCACAGTGTTGTTGACACAAATAAATGTATATTTTATATAAAACTTAAAAACTGCTTTACGACCGTTCAAACTCAAAACAAAATTTCAGTAATATGTCAAAAATGTAAAAAATAATGGTAGTGCCAACATGAAAATTAATGGAAATTGTCATAACACATAAAACTACAGCGCACAACTCTCACCAAAATAAAAGTGAGAAACATAATACCAAATTAGTACTCAGTCAATGAGGTAAGAACGTAATAGGGGTATAATATACAAGGGCTGATTTAAACTATTTGTTCATACTCTCCTCCTTTCGGAACTAAAGTTCAAAACTTGAAGACACTTTATTTAAATTTTGTTCTTATTCAGTTCCCCCTGGTCATGCGAAATTGAAACTTTAAAATTAAAATCAATAAAATTACAGACAAAAAGTTATTTTGAATTCAAAACTTCCGTATACCGGACAAAATGCTGATATATTTCCGCACCCGGTAAATCAATTTAATGAACATCACTCATTTTATTTAGATGTATAACATTTACTACTAAATTTAAATACTAAATATAGTATAATAATCTATATTATTATGTACAATTTTATATTATTTATTTTTTATTTTAACAACTGTTAGTCGAATATTATGCAACACGAAAAATTTATGAACAAACAAAACGATCGATTTAATGAAAAACCCGAACCTTGAACCGCATTGTTCACTCAACGAATTTAAATGCATTTCGTGTTTTAGATGAAACATTAAATTACAAATTAAATTCTATAAAAACTTAATTAATTATTTAAAAATATATTATGTATTGTAAAAAAATAATTATCTTTATTTTAATAATAATTTGTATAGGGCAAAGAAAAATTTGTATTATTTCGATTCAACACTACATCACCCATAGAAAACTATAGTTCTTTAATTAAAGTGTAATAAACATTTTCGCGTAATTTTTTTTTATTGTATTGTATTTCATTATAATAAAAAATCTGGTAATTTAATTAAAATTAAACAAAATCATAAATTCATCGTAATTGTATTTTGTTATTATTGTTAATGAATCTTAATTCTATTGTATTTCTATTTAAAATAATAAAAAAATGTTAAATTAAACATAAAATTAAGATAAATCATGATTTTTAATTAATGTTTAGGTATCACTTTTCCACAGTTTTATTGTTTTGTCGTTTTCAAGTGCGGCTGATGCAATTATGTTCTCTGTCGGATGGCATGCCGTACATAAAACTGTGTCGGTATGTCCATGAAGCTTTTGTACAACTTCTTTTGTTTGTAAATTCCAAATGTAAACGAGGTTATCTTCGCTGCCAGAGACGATCCACTGGAAACATAAAATAGGTAAAATTGGTTAAATATTTTGAATTTATCATACAGGTTATATTATATACCTGTACTGAGGGGACAACATTAAAACAACATTAAACAACATTAAAACAAACAACATTAAAAGGATTATTATTAATTGGGGAGTTTCAATTCAATGGAAATTCATTTATTGAGGTTTCCATAAACAGATCTATATAATGTCGAACAGACAGGCTCCCAAATTTAAAAGGCGAAAACACCGAACTTATAATTGACGAATGGTAGTGTGTTGTAGCTTTTCTCTAGAATTTTAATTTTCGAACTAAACCAAAATAAATTTATAGCGTTTGGCTAATTATTGTATTTCTCGGCAGATGTCTCAAACTCAACTTTGCCATTCGCCAATTGTTTATCGTGTAGGGCCTATATACTAGGTGCACGAAAATCTTGATATAAAATTTATATGGAGCACATTTAAAGGATACAATGCTTCCGTATGCTGATGCAAATATGCCCCTTCGCTGGGTGTTTTAGCAGGACAGTGATCCGAAACACACGGCGAAAGTGGTAAAAGACTGGTTTGCTGCAAATAAAATGAATGTAATGAAATGGCCAGCTCAGTCTTCCGATCTAATCCCAATAGAAAATCTGTGGGATGAGTTAAACCGTGGTTTAAGTAAATTTCCGAGGCCAAAAAATATAAATGACTGAAAAAACGTTCAAAACGGTTGATGGAGCATCCCAGTTGAAAAATGTCAATCACTGATAGATTATATTGGGCGGCGATATATGGTGCTTAAAAATAATGAGTACATCACCAAATATTAAATCTTTATGTAAAATCAATTAATTCCAACTAATAACTAATTTTTAACAAGATTGCTTAAATTTCCCTAATAATTTACATAGATGGCGTAAATGAAATAAAATTGAATACGATAGTTCGATCTGTGAACACAATGAAGTGATAATGTAATAAATGTTTTGTTTTCTAGAAGAGACTGACAATTAAAACATGTTCCATTTTTTGATATTGATGATTTTTTTTGTAGAAAAAATGTATTATTTAAAAATTGCATAGTTACCTATTATATTGCACACAACTGTATGTGTAGTTAAAAAAAATCGTCTCAGAAAGGAATGTATTGTGAGAATTGAAAGTTAAAAAACGAAAAAGTTGTATGACTGCTATGCTAGCAGGCATTTGCGCGAATGTGTTAACTCGGCACTCAAATACATACTTGGTGAGATGTCAAAAAAATTAGACTACGAAAGGACATAAGCACCAAAAAACTGAACCGATTTGCACCAATCCATAATTGTTGATGCTTACATTCGCAGAAAACAAACAAACATAACCACAGAAAAATTACACACACTAATATAAAATTGTATACTATACTCCTTATACGTATACAAAAACGTCATGTTTCGTGTGTCGAATTTTGAACAAAATCGACCTCCCCAGTAATCGTGCAACATTACGTCAAATGATGGTAACAAAAAGCGGTAAAAGTTTACTACTACCAAGGCCAATGATATATACGGCCCAGCTACTACTATTCTCAATTCATGTTGCCTCTATCGGAAAACATGATCTATTGTTTTTTTAATTGTTCATTTTAAAATATAAACTGAACTCATAGGTACTAGTCATTCACAGATGGAAAAAAAGCGTGAATGATGTGTAATTACAATTTGGTAATTTAATATTTATCAATCTCCATGAAATGCCAAATCAGCGATTGATAAATCTGAACTAAGTTTGAAATTTTGAGCTAAATAAAAACTTTAGAGACAATTATCAATAACTGGTGTGAAGTAACCAACAATTTAGGTAGTCAAAAATTTAGTCAAAAAACACCCTGTCAGGCACACAGTTCATTAATGTTATATTCAGACGTTCAGTATTTTGGCTGCGTACCAATCCAAGGGTAAAAGTCAATTTTAAGTAAAATTTTCGGTATTTTCAATTATTTTTGAAAAACTCTGTGGCAAACTGATCGAAAAATCTGTTCTAAATCCGATTTTTACCGTAGTAAACGATTTACCCTTGAGTACGCAGCCTTAGGCTGCGGGCCAATAGTCAGGTAAATTGTTTGCTATGGTAAAAATCGGATTTATAACGGATTTTTCGATCAGTTTGCCATAGAGATTTTGAAAAATAAATGAATTTACCGAAAAATTTACTTAAAATTGACTTTTACCCGACTATTGGACCGCAGCCTTAGTAGTTCATTAAGCAACAAATGCTAGTTCGACTAATCCTCGAATATATAATTGCGAACAGTTATTATATTTCTTACTAAAGGAAAAAGCGTAACATTAAAAGTGATATGGCAGTATATAGTGGAAGTTAGTTATTTGAAGATTGTGCTCGCTGTGGGAAACCATCTAACATAACACAAAATGATAATAGAAGTTAATAAGGTTTCCCTTGGGTTAAGCCACCTGAAACAGCAGCCAATAATACTTTGCTTAACCTTGGTGTTGATTGTTGCAGTGAGGTTTTCTTCGGAAGCGATACCATGGCTGCGGACTAATAGTCGGGTAAAAGTCAATTTTAAGTAAATTTTTCGGTAAATTCATTTATTTTTAAAAAATCTCAAAATCTCGCATTACACAAACTCGCAATTAGATATTCAAAAATCTCACATTTAAAAATCTCGCATGCACAAAATCTCGCGTCACAAAATTGAGCATTTTCAAAATCCCGTATTTTTAAAAAATCCCGTATTTCAAAATCTCGTATTATAAAAACCCGTACTTTATAATCCATCCACCTTAATTCATCCTTCTTCATCCACCGTAACAGTTGCACCAGCCTAAATTTCGAATTAGTAAGGTCCAATCACACCGCCAGCCCAAAAACCGCACCAAACAGTGACACGCTGAGGATGAAGAGGCTTTTCAACAATCATTCTTGGATTTTCTGAGCCCCAAATGCGACAATTCTGCGTATTAACGTAGCCTCCAAGGTGAAAATGGGCCTCATCACTGAAGATGATTTTTCGATGAAAATCCGGATCGTTTTGATGTATTTGAAGGACCCAATCAGCGAAGATACGACGTTTATGGTAATCGACCGGCTTGAGTTCTTGTATTAACTAAATTTTAAAAGCCTTAAGACCTAAGTTTTTATGCAAAATACGGTGTAATGTCGTTTGTTCAATATCTAATTCCAAAGATCGACGAAGAATCAACAAACCTGGGTTTTCGTCAACACTACGGGCTATAACAGCAATATTCTCAGTTGTTCTAGAGAGACGCACACGGTTTCGATTCTGCACATCACTAACTTGTCCCAACAGCTCAAATGTTTCCACCAGTTTCACTAGTGCCGGCCGAGATGATGCTTCACGACGACCCAAAAGTGCTTTGGTTTTGCGAACTGTGACTGCAAAATTTTCACCATTTTTGTAGTGAATTTTAACAATTTCAATGCATTGTTGAAGCGTGTATGGTACCATTTTTAGTAATGGCGTAGTTTTTACTTGTCAAATGTCAAAAGATGAGAGCTTCAAAACTGACAGCTGCCCAAATAGCAGGCTATTCAAAATGAAACCTCTCGTCATCCGACAACTATTTATAACTTTAGGCACAGGAACTACACAAGATACTTTCAAACTTGTAGTAGCTACGCATATTCCAAAGACCAATTTATTATGCGGCTCACAAATCCTCTGAAAACCCTCATGAATCCTTAAACAATTTACAGCTTATCACCCTCACATCCTACCAATTTTAATGTTTTAACTATTTTATCTAGGCAGTCCTTCTGCACAATGCCCACATCCTCAATTACTTCTCCATCATATGTTATATCCACATTGTCTTGTTCCTCCGGTATCTCCCTTATAATATCCTCTACACTATCTACAAAATACTTGTTTAACCTGTTCGCAATGTCCATCTTTTCATACACTGAGAGAGTGATGACTCCATCAAAATCCACCCCATTTATATCACTCCTTCCCTTAGATCCAATTACGCTTTTTAATGTTTTCCACATCTTTCCCGAGTCGTCTTTGCACTGGTCAATGTTTCTCTCACAATTCACACTCCTAATCACACCAAAAAATTTGTTTCTCTTCCTTTGATAATCCACCCACCCTTCCTTAACTGTCTCAGTCCCCAACTCTCCCTCTCTCCTTCGACACCCTAAATTTCATATTCTCCTCATCTCTTGCCTTCCTAACCTACTTCACTCTGTTGGTAAACCATGGACAACTTCTAGCTAAGTCCACTTTCCTTAACTCGCCTGTTCCACTTTTCATTGCTTCTTCCACTAATAAATTTAATTTCTCACACAAATTTAATTTCCCGAAATCAAAATCTCGAATCACAAAATCCCGACGCTCAAAACCCCGATTTTCAAAATCACGACTTTCAAAATCCCGATTTAAAAAAAAATTGAATTCGGGCACCCGCGGACGATAAATTTATATTTTTTTTTTAACACTCGGGCTTCTTAATAAAAATCGGTTCTTAATAAAAGTGAAGGTAAAAAAATTAATTAAATTAAATAATAAATTTACTATTTAATATTTTTTATTAAAATCCCAACTTTTGTCGGAATTTTTAAAGTTTCAGCAAAGTCGGGATTTTTAAATCGGGATTTTTAAAGTCGGGATTTTGAGAGTCGGAATTTTAAAATTCGGGATTTTGAAAATTGGGATTTTTTTTTGTCGGGATTTTGTGATTCCGTTACTCTGGTATTTTCCGTCCGTTACACTGGTATTTTCCTTCACGAACTGTTTAAGCCCAAAAGATTCTGTAATTTCTTTAAGACACTTAACATAATATTCTTCTGCTCCCCTCCAGTCTAGATTGAAATCACCCATATTTATTATCTTCACTGCTCCCAACAACATCAATCCCTCTAGCCACTCTCTAAAGCCAGTAATCAATGCTCTTTGCTCGTCCTACTTTTACCGCTAGCATCTGGTACTCCATCGGCTTACTAACTTGACGTATCAGCCTATTTCCTAGTTTCTCGGTCACATACACTAGAACACCACCTATGTGCCTGGAGCTAGAGTCACATCTTTAATGACTAAACTCTTCAATTCGCAAAATACCATCTCCATCATCTGGTAAAACATGCGTTTCTATTGCACACAATATCTCCACAATCTCATCCAATCTACATAATATGCCTCTTGTATTTACAAGCATTACACGCCCAGTTGCCTCCATACTCCCACTACTCTCCTTATTCTCTCTACATACGCTGGACACTTATCATCCCATGCTGTGCTTGTAGTCTACATTTAACTTCATTTTCTCCGCCGCCTCCGCGCAGTTTACGCATTTTGGCTCCCTATTACAATTACTAGCGAAGTGATCCTCTGCTCCACACTCCCAGCACAATGCCTTTCCTTTACTACCTCTTTGGTTATATGCTCTGCTCCACACTCCCAGCACAATGCCTTTCCTTTACTACCTCTCTGGTTATATGCTCTGCTCCACACTCCCGGCACAATGCTTTCCTTTATTACCTCTCTGGTTATATGCTTTAGGCCCGTTGCACATTTCAGCTAAGCTAAGCGAAAAACATAGTTTCTATTTGCATAGTTTAGCTCACACAGTTCATTCCGCTGCACATTTGAACTAATTACATCGCTTTACATCGCTCACACATACATTTCAATACAAATAAAATGCTGTGTTTGCCAACATATTATTAGAATCACATAGGCGGGAACAACAATACTCAAATGTCATCCAAATTTCAATATGTTATAAATATGTACACAATATAACAATGTATGCGTGAGTGATATAGTTGACTTTTGCAATCCAAAGACAACCCGAGGTAAGTTAGTTTGCATCGATAAAAATAGAAAAACATAGCTCGCATAGTTTAGCTGAAGTGTGTATCGTTCCATTAAAACTCTTTATTTACAACCAAGAGCGATGAACATCGCTCACATCGCTTACCTTAGTTTAGCTGAAATGTGCAACGGGCCTTAGACTCGAACAATTACAGCATCTGCTGAGGATCTACTTGGATCGTAGGTACTTGGATTTCAGATTACGAAAAACATACTAGAGTGATAAGAAAACAATAACCCTGGCACATTTACTTTTCAATGATTATCAACGCGTATCAAGTGATCCAGGATGTTTTTTTCAAAATTATGGTTCGCTCTAAAAACAAAATTTATATCAAAGTAAATTATTGGAAATTTTCGAAACGTCACGGTGTCTATCTATTTAGAAAATCGGAAAACATCAGAAAATATAGGGCACTTGGAATGGTTTTTGGGCTTAAGAATCGGCAAAGTTATGAGTTAAGACGTTTATTATAGTATATTGAGCAGGTTTGTTCAAAGAGCTTCAAAGAATGGGGCTTTGCCAAGTTTATTTAATCGAAGTTAATCACGGTATACTACTGTCGAGTTAATCATTTTCAGTCGACATAGTTTGTCTAATATAACTACGGTGGTGGCTGTCTAAAGGAGTGTTACCATAAACCCTCAATCAGCCTAATAAGAAGCCAAACCACATCCGGTACTTCGAAAGATATATTTATGATTACCAAATCAGATTAGAACAGTTAAATTTCAATTCCTTGGAGTGAGGTGTATGTAAGATCAATAACTCGAACATAAAATCACTTTAAATTTGAATCAGCTAGAGAATATCTAAACATTCTCCTTCCTGTTTTAAGACAGAATAAAAACGCACACGTGCTTATATGTAAAATTTGATAAAGAAAAATTTACTTACTTTTCCTCCTGTAACAGAAAAATTTCCAAATATACAATATTTTTCGTTTTTATGCCCCGTATAGGTCTTCAAACATTTTCCTTTCGAATAATCCCACAGCTTCAGCGTGTTGTCAAGTGTAGCAGCCAAAATATATTTTCCATTTGGCGAAAATTTAACAAACGAAACCGGCGGATTATCATCATCAATCAACGTTTTTAGACATTGTCCACTTGCGGTATCCCATATTCGACATAAACCATCATAGCTTGAGGAAACGATTAAACTTCCGTCACGATTAAAATGAACCGCTGACACCGGATCTGAATGGGCTGGAAGTGTTTTTAAACATTTACCCGTTCGTACATCCCATATTCGTACTGATTCATCAAAACTGCCCGAAACGATTAGATTGCTTTGTGGATTGAAATTACAACAGAATACATAGTTGCTGTGCCCCTTTAGGGTTTTAAGACATTTGCCCGAACTTAATTCCCAAATTTTTAGTGTTTTATCATCACTGGCAGATACTAGTAAACGACTATCGCTTGACCATGCTACATCGCTTATACCCAATTTATGTCCCGCTATGGTTTTTTCAAATTTTCCATCGTACGCGCCCCAAATTTTTATTAATTTATCGGCTGATGAACTTGCAAGCCATTCCCCGTTAGGACTGAATTTGACCGCAGACACGGCTTTTGTGTGTCCGGCTAAGGTAAATTTGAGTGTATAATTTGGTTTCTAAAACAAATATATATATATAATTGAATTAAGCTCACTGGATTATAAAACTACTGGAGGAAAAACTTACAACTGAAGAAGCGGAAGCTTTGAGTGATGAATTTGTCGACAGTGTATTGGGGCCCGACGGGGTATTTTGCATTTGCGGCGGCCCACCATGAACTGGTGGCCCCATAGGTACCATTTTGCCTAAATAAATTTTTACAACTAAAATACCCGCTTAAAAGAACTTAACCTCACTTTCTGCGCGATACGTTTTAGTCACTATCACTTTATCGTGACCCGATTACTATTTCACCTATTTCTACAACGTTTTGTTAAACTTTATATTTCACTTTAAACTTCCGTAAAATGTATAAAACTAATGTAATTTAATTTATTTTGTTAAAAAATTCACTTTTAACTAAACACACGGCATTATTTTGTTTTACTACAAAATATGACGTAGAATGCTGTAATTTTTATTTTATGTAGTGGCACCACTTTTAATTGAACAATTAATTGATTCGAACTATGTTGTTGATTCAAATTATATCGTTCAATATTGAACCACGATTTTAAATAAATTTAAACACTGTTTGTTACGATAAAGAACCGATTTTTATTTAAATGGCCAACCAAATTGTAATTACATCTTTTATATTATACCTACAACGTCGAAATCAGCACTTGGGTCATATTACTTTGGCTCAAATGTGTAATTCGTTCCGTCTCGTGCGTATTGTTTTGGTAGGACGGGTCTAAACAGTTTCTTGTCATCCAACCAGTAGTACAAGGCAAAACACCCAGTCAACACGCCTAAAAATGTGAACCAGTAGTAAGGCATTGAAAATCTAAGAGGTTCGGCTGAACCATAACGATCTTCACCATACATGTCGGCATCTACGTGAAGCTGGAAGAGTAATTCCAATTAACGTTTTAATTTTACAAATACGGTGTTATACACTTACAGGTTCGTTTAAATTTCGCTTAAGTTCGGGAAAATCATACGGATAGAAAGGATCTTTTGCCTCGGCTGGGATAACGGGTAATTCTGGATAGTCACCATGTCCTGTCCCATCGTCGGCGTATGGTTTATATTCTTCAGGTAGTAAATTATATTTTTTGGCTGCTGCTACCCGTTCGGCTTCTGTTTGAGGATATTTACTAGGCTTCCAATCTTTGTTCCAGTCTAAAATCGAAAATTGAATTTAAATCAAAACAAATACGAATGGGTTACGTAAATCATGCACCGCCGATTGAAGGTGGCATGTCACAATCGGATCATTTATGAATGAATCGAGTAATGAAATAGTAACTTACGGGAAGCGGCACGGGCGGAACTCGCTACAAATACCGGATTCTTAGCTAAAGCAGTAATTAAATTTATTTTTCTTATGACAGCAGCCATTTTCCACAAATTTTCTATTTTTCTGCACTGCAAATGACAGATAGAATTTATGCTTTGCAGATTGGTACCATTGTTTATAATGGTTGATTCATCCGTGAAATTTTTTAAGCCTTTTCAATAAAAATTTATAGAATGGTTATTGAATATCCCTTTCCCTATCAACAAAAAAAATAGTTTGCCTCAATTAAGTCCCACCCACACAATTGTGTATGTAGAGATAAAAGATTGGAAGGTTGGTCGTCTTTTGGATTTTAATGGATCTTAGTTAAACCGGAATTATTTTTGAAAAAAACCTTATAATTTGATAACATAACAATTATATAACATATTAATTATTTGTTTTTGATAACATATCAATTATTTTACAATTATTATAAATAGTGTTATTTTTCGAACAAACGCGATTCAAACGGTATGCAGAAATGTGTATGTTGGGCCAAAAAACATACTAAAATAATTTTTTGACATGATTGTTTTCCGCTACCCACACAATTGTGATGGCAGGCAGGAATAGTAATATTTGAATTAAGTTGAACAGCATTAAATTTCAACGCACAATCAGTATGTACAGTTGAAAAGTCGTTGTACCTGTTGTACACATATAACATATGTATATTCAAATTTTTGTTAAATTTGAAGATTTTTGTTTGAACGTATATTTTATGTGTGCGTAATTAATTGTAGAATAGAACGTATTTCTAACATCAAACTTCACAAGACAGGAATAAAGACGTTGACTCCACGTTCTGAAAGGACTGATTTTAAGCAATCAGCAGTTTATGATGCAGTAAAACATTTTAAAGACACTGTTGAGATTTTGGACTATTCTCGGAGCAGGCAACCTTTGACTGCGCCTATGCTGGAGAAGGTTATTAAGATCCGCTCCAGATTCTGGCGAAATCGAGAACCATTGGGGCCAAAGAAGGCGTTGGAGTAATCTCGCTGAGATCCATCTAAGCTACTAGCAAAATATGATTTTGATAAACAAAAGATTTATGCTGGTACATAGACGTAAAAAAAGCCTCCAATTACGTGCGCAAAGAATTGTTCACTTTTCGTTATAGTACGTGCCGGCACATGCGTCACCAGAAAGGCACGCTAGTTTTCCCTGGAAAGATACGAACCAACTAAGGGCTTACCAGAAGCGCGTGCTTCGGGATGTAGTGGAACTTTGAAATCACAGCACTTTCAATCAGCCCATTTCAAAAGGTATTGTGGGAGTGGGCATCTAAGCTGTAGAGCTTGCTCCACCTCTTCGAATATTTTACGGTGGGTAATGGTGCGAAGGAAATAAAATATTTGATATTTTATTTGCCTCGCACCATCACTCATCGTAGAATATTCAAAAAGGTGGAGCAAGCTCTACAGCTTGGAGGCCTGCAACAAGTTTGGCAAGGGACCGAAAATTGTAGTTACGCACTTAATGCAAATTGCAAAAACTGTCAAATGGTGCCAACTCAATGGAACTGTATAATGACGTTTGAGTGAAATTCAACAGGGTTATTGATAACTTATTGGTCGCCTTGAACGCGGCCTACCAGAATCACTGATAAAACTTGAATGCTTACTGTATAACACCGGAATGTAATTGTTCGAGATGAGGACTTAACTTTTGTGACCAGTGGCCCTATTCTGGTAATTCCCCGGGAATAGGGAATAATTTCTTTTTGTAGCAGCTATTCCCCAGACATTTTTCAAAATTTCCCATTTTCCAAAAGTTAATTCTGGCGATTGGGCAATACATTTACGGGAAAATAATTTATTTATTCGCGGTCGACACGCGATCGCAATATAAAACAAGAAAACAAAAGCCTAACGATAGTTTACTACGTTTAATTGGTTTTTGTTGATATTTTAATCGAATTTTACTAAAAAATAATTTTGCTTATCAAAGTAAAAACTCCATATTTATATTTCCAATTAATATTACCAGTTGTCAGTATAAATTTACAGTCAAAATATTGCTACAAGTATAAAATACAATAAATTTCCGTTCAATTATATTCCCAGTTAATTCTTTGATAAAATAGGAATGGAAAAATAAACGTCAAAACTGCTATAATAGGGAATAATTTTTTCCGAAAAAAATTTTTCCCCAAAAGCCAGAATACACTTTTGGGGAAAGGAGAATAAAACTGCTACAAAATTTAAAATTTCCATTCCCCGGGAATTACCAGAATAGGGCACAGATGTAATGCTAAATTTGATTTTATAAACTGAGCAAACAGAAATGATTATCTAAGGATCCTTATTGCTATAAGGATTATTATTACATATGTAGTTTAGTTTAACTGCATTTCGTGGTGTATTACAACTGTCTCCCTGATTTCACTCTCGCCTTCTCAAAAGACTCGTCCTAGGATTTAGATTTCAGTTCTGGGCGTCAATTCGCGTTCCGTGAAATAATGAAAATGAAAAGTTTTTTTCATTAGCAATCGAGTAGGTTTGCATTCCCCATAATAAATTTTGATTTCACACAGTAAAATTTAAAACTATATGCGAATAATTTAAACTACTAGATTGCCAATGAAAAAAACTTTTCATATTCATTATTTCACGCAACGCGAATTGACTCCCAGGTGAAAATCTTTGATTCTACTGCTCGCTGCGTTGGCGCCGGTAAATCAAAAAGAGAAACGTCCAGCAAAATGTTTCCGCCATCATTAGTAAAGTGAGTTGCTTTTGACCATTGCGTTCGAACCATTTTCACTTATTGTTGCTTAAAATTTGGGAACCACGTCCTCACTAATATTGAAGCTTCTTTACGCAACAATAGTTCATTCATAGTTCATACGAAGAATCTCAATTTGGGAAAATGCTCATAATAAAAGGTGAATGACACATGAAATTTAGTAAAAAATATTATTAATAATAAAGTGATTAAACTGTGAAATGTTAAATTAATTTATTTTAAAATCGACAATTCATCACTACCACTTGCAGTATACTTGCCATTGCAATTTACAATTCTTTTCAGTTCGCACCCATGGTTTTGATAGTAAATCAATTGAAAGGCTTTTTTGTTGTTCAATACAAATTTTTTAAATTAATTGTTTACCGCGATTTTGTTCACGTTCTAAATTTTAAATAAGCAATTATCTTTTTGTACATAATCATATATTAAAATTTAAAGTAGGTACTGTATAATTTATAAAAGTTAAATTGCCAAATTGAACTCAATGAGCAAAATTCCATTCAACGCAATTCGCAAAGCGCAATCAATTTACAATAATAATATTGTACTAGATTTTTTATTCCATAAAAACTCCGATTGTTTACATTTTGCTTTCAGTATTTTACTGTATTTAAATCGAATTGGATATGTAAATTAAAATTACTCGTTGTTTTGTGAATTGTTTGTGTTTGTGTGCAGTGTATGTACCACCAGAAATTGCATTGATTTTGTTGGCGCGCCGGTCGATTTTTTTTTACATAAAAAAGGGAATAAAAAAGAAAATCGGAAATCAATTTTCTTCTAATATTTGTTTGTGACCTGTGTAGTTTTGTGTATAGTGTTTTTAAGTTATAAATTAAGGAAAAAGGAAAACATATAAAATGGTTACAAATACATATCTTGCGTTATGCATTTTACTAGTTTTACCATTCATGTACGAGATGAGCCACAAATTCCGGTATTACTTTAAATTTTTCATGTACAACTTTGTTGTGATGTTTAATTCAGTGCTATTCATCCCGTATATGCTGTGCAACCCATTTGATGTGCGAAATTTAATGTAAGTGCGCTAAGAATTTTCTTTTAATTTTCGTATTTGTGAGTCATTGGTTTATGAAGACGTAGTTTTTCCTGTTTAATTTTTAATGTTCGAGATGAAATAAAATGTATGCGTGTGTGTGTACATTTTACGTCTTGAAAATCTCATTTGCAAAATTTAATAATTTCACAAATAAAATAGAAAAATAAAATCTTTTTAGTTTTCATCTTGTTCTTTATTTCCCCATGCTTTTCCTCCCTATTTTATGTCTACATAAAATTTGATTTTATAATTTATGGCAGTCAGCATTTAGGGGAAACTACAAATATGTATTACATACACAAGATGCGAAAGAAATTATTGATTTTCTTTATGTTGACAGCTTTTCAAATACATTTTCCTTAAATTTATTTAAATGCCATACATAATTTGGAAAATTTGGTTTCGATTATAAAAATCGGTGGAATAAAATATCATCGTTTTTATGTAGTAATCTGCGATTAAGCCAGATTTGTAGCTTTAAATGGCGAATATCTGATGGGATAACCACTTATCTTCTTTTAATAAAGCGTTTGTAATTTTTTTATCAAACTCCTTGTTTACGGTATAAACAGTTTAAATTTCTGGTTAGAATACGAATGATTAGGTAATCTTCTGTATTGCACTAACTATCTTAAAATTTCGAACCAAATATTTTATAGATAAGGCTGCGGAACAACTGTTTATGACTTGTGCGGAGTTTGAATTATTTAAAAGCCTACTTACAAAATTCGTACAAAATACAAGATGTTCCGGAAAATAAACAATCTTGTTTGTACTTATAAGATTTAGTCTAAAATACGTGCTCTCATTAGTGTACTTTTTTATAAACTAGTAGAAGGCATAGTAATCATGAGAATTTCATATTACGATATTGTTTGCAGAGAGGCAATCCGCTAGTCGGCCGAAGTTCGAAATTCGCTGATTTTCGAGGTAGTGTCTATCAGTCTAAGGTAGACATATCGAACTGTGTTCTTTACAGCCCAGACGAATTTACTGATATTACTCAAGATATTTCATAAATTCCCAGGTCCACGTCAAATTTAACGGAAATCGGCTAAACGGTAGTAGTGGCTGCCATAAAAGCTTTTTCATTTTGTATACAAATGTTTTAAAAACAAGGTATAGCATTCACAAAAATTGATTAAGAACAAATGGATTCTAATTTAAATTTGCAACAAAATGTTCCCAATAATTGGAAAGAACGTTTTTGATAAATAACTGAGCTTTTATATTTTTCGCGAATAGCAGGTTAAGATCACTTTTCCAACATTTAATCGGAAAAGACAATTTGTTTTATAAAAAACTTTTCTTTAGAAAAATTCGACTGTTTTCTTTTTCTTTTAAGTAAATTGGTTTTCGAATCTAATACTTATGTATTTGTTTTAAATAACAACACTGTGCTAGTTGAAAAATGTGACAAGCTATGCACCCAGGGGTAAACCTAATTCAAGTATGGTGAATTCAATAGTGCTACTCCCATTTCAAAGTTAGTCCCCATTTTTGAGATATTGTTTTCCAAATGTTTCGGCTCTGAGTCCTAAATTTGTCAAAGTATACACTCATTTTCACGTTGATAGCTCTTGAACCATTAAGATTTTCGTTATGTTTTCTTCAGCACAGTTATGGCGCAAGTCAATACAAACAACTTTGCCGAACATATCAAGACCGACAAACCACATCTACCATATATGTGTGTTTTACTTAGGCCAAGATTAGGTTAGGTTGGAGTGGTTGCTTCTGCACACTTAGGCCAGTAACAGCTCGTTGTGATACCGCAGGATCCTATTTCCCCTTTACCCCTGCTCAAAACCATTCGAAGCTACGTACGTAGCGCAAAATATCTCGCACTCTACAGTCAGCTTAAAAGGCTGGCCATACTGTAAACACACCGAAACACCTATGCCTTCTGTATGATAGTGCCGAACACGAGCATAGGAAGTTATCTAAAGTCTCTTCCTCCTCGTTCATGCAACTTCTACAAAGTCATTCGTGTGTAGACAGCCTTCTCGCATATTTCGTCGCCTTTCATAATATAATCGTTTGAATGTCATTGAAAATACATTTTTTTATTGTCATGTGGAAAAATTTGCCGAACAATCACCAGCCGAATCCGATGAGCACGGCGAGCGTTTTCACCAAGTGCGACGACAAGGCTCGAACATTGGTACAGCGGCAAAAAAGTTACATGGACTCTTGGGTGACATTTGTTGGAATTTGCAAGAGGAAGAAGATCCCGAAGACGACACGAACGAATCAGAAAATTAAAAAAGTTAAGAAAAATTAATTTTTTAGGAAAAAATTAAGAAAAATCACCATACAATCAATTGAATCGATTTAATTTTCTTTTAAATAGTTTCTATTGTATCCACATTGGTCGATGAGATGTTTATTTGGTCGATTTCAATCGATTTAAATTCAATAAATGGGCAAAAAATGTTAAAAAAAAGTGTTTTTGGTCGAAATGAAAAGAAAAAAACTATAACGCAAAAATGTGAATGAAGTTGTGGTTTTTGGTCTTGATATGTTCGGCAAAGTTGTTTGTCTTGGCTTGCGGAACAACTTTGCTGAAGAAAGTAAAACGAAATTCTTAATGGTTCGAAAGCTATCAACGTGAAAATGAGGGTATATTTTGACAAATTTAGGACTCAGAGTCAAAACATTTGGAAAACGATATATCAAAAATGGGGACTAACTTTGAAATGAGACTAGTACTATTGAATTCAGCATACATGAATTAGGTTTACCTCCTGGATGCCCATAGCTTGTCACAAAAAAAAGTTTACGATTCAAGCACAATGTAATTATAAAAAGTATAATTTAAGTTAGAGAAAAGCCGAACTCTGCCGAATTAGTGCTCACGGGAAACAATTAGTGCTACTTAATGTAGAAGCCGAAAATGAAAGAAATTAAATTTCCTTAATTTACATTCATAAATTAAGGAAAAATAAATAAAACCGCTAAAAGATACTAAATTTTAGACAGTTTCGATATTGATTTGAAGCAAAAATGATCGTATTTGGCGAAGAAAAACGAGCTGTTCCATCAAGTCAATTGGCGTGCACACGTGTGTAGTCACCATGGCAAAAATCCATAAATTGGGATTCAAACTTTTACCCCACCCAGCATAATCTCCAGATTTAGCCCCTTGCGGCTATTTTCAATTTCCAAACCTGAATAAATGGCTGGGTGGTAAGAGATTTGGGTCTAATTACCCTCACTGAAACAAACGCCTATTTTGAGGGCCTTTATTTGGAAGGAATAAAAAATTGGAAAAACGCTGGGCTAAATGCATCGAAAAAAATATCTTTTATTCAAAAAGTCACTTATCAAACTGCCCTCGTAGTACCGTTCAATAATATTTGTGTTGGACTACCAAGACGGTTGATTGCACGAATTTCTGCCATAAAGTTTACTAAGTGTTTTTTAACCACTAAATTTTTCCGGTGGCAATGAACATGCCTGATAGGAATATGCAATCAGTAGGGCCAAGTTCATTGGTTTCTAAAACAATTTGTGCCTGAAAATCTTTCTTATAAATTAGGCCACTTCATTTTTCGTCATTCATTTTTCTTCAATTTCGTTCATTCAACCGTCCTTATAGTTTATTTGTTTTTTTGTCAATTTACGGATGAAAATTTATGAAAATTGCATTTCTATGATAATGAGAAATTTTGCCAGTTATATAAATATAATTAAGAGTTGTAAAGACTTTACGTGAACATAAAATAATAAATTTTCACGTTGGACTTCGATATAAGTGTGTGATTTTATATTTATAGAATCTCAGGGAGGTTTTTCGGTAGTCAAGATTTGCGATATTAACCTTAAAACCGCGTTTGGTGCATTCAGTGCCCCAATCGATTTTTGAATGAAAATAAATTGTTTTTACAGTGGATTTGTATTGAAACAACATTACATACTATGAAAGTCGTACATCGTTACTTTAGCGTTTCGGAAATAATACATATTCTCTTGATTGTTGTAGTACTTATTTGGTAAACACTTGTAAAGGAAATTTCTAGCATAACCGTGTTATGGGGCATACAGCGCCCCTAATTTTTTCCCATATATTTTACACTATTTTCTCTGAAAACGGTACTAAACCAAAAAATAAATTGATTTTTTCCATCGTTTATAACGGAATTCGATATTCATATATCAACACTTGTACGTTATTCGGTATTTAGTTTTGTAGTTTATTTTATGCGATAGTTTACATCGTTTATTTCGTAAGTAAATCATACGAGTAGTGCCATAAAATGGAAAACCGAAACAGTATCAATGAGATTATAAAATTATTGAACCTGCAAATGAGAAGAAAACTCTGCAGAGGAAGAATAACAACTAACCAATTTATTGGCCGTTGATAAAAACGTTAGTAACGGCCGAGAGAATATCGGCGACACTGCAGTAAGCGATAGTGATTCTGATAGTAACGACAAAGATTTGGCCAAGCAAATGGTGATTCGGATATGGATGATTCAGCAACGGTAGGACATACCCTTAGATACCCACGAATACTGGATTTAGCCGAAGGTTTGCAAGAGGCAGCGGGCAATGAGGAGGAAGTAGTGGTAGCGGATAATAAATTGACATCGGCTCAGATGTTTGGACCAATAAAAAGGTATGTGGCACAAAACAAAAATAATCCTCATGTGAATTACATTACTGAAAGAATCTGAAGAGCAGCGTACTGCTGCAGCAGAACAGAAACGCAAGCAACACAGCCTTCCAATTGTAAAGCAAATGTTCGATTCAAAAGCTAATACATTTAAATGTTTACTAACACCAAATATTATTTCGAACGTGGTGATTGAAACAAATCGCAAGGCAAGGCGGTTCTACCAATCATCACTCCGAACGCAAGAAAATGGCATGACACAAGTGAGGTGAGGTATATGCTTACATTGCTGTTCTTCTTTATACCGGTTCTGAAAAAGCATCGACAGGACCAGCAAAAGACTGTTTTCATAAAACAAATATGCCGTTCTATCGTGCTGTAATGTCGTTAGAACGATTTGAACAGCTGACTCGTTTTCTTAGATTTGATGACTCATGCACAAGACCCATGTGTCTGAAAGATGAATAATTACCTGAATTCCGGTACGTATGGAAATTTTTCTTAGACAACTTGCAGGGATTGCATAAACCATCTCTAGAACTAACTATTGATGAACAACTAGTTGCTACTAGAGGCCGCTGCTCCTTTCGCCAATATATCCCGAGTAAACCAGGCAAATATGGATTAAAAATTGTTTGGCTGGTTGACGCGCGCACCAACTATCCATTAATTGGTGAAATTTATGTTGGAACGCAACCGTCTCAGAATCGAACTAGACACGTAGCAACTGACCTGGTCTTGAGTTTGTCGGATAATTATTTAAATGGCGGATATAATATAACAATGGACAATTTTTTCACCAGCATTCAGCTAGCCGAGGAATTTGTTAAAAAAATACTACTATAGTGGGAACAGTAAGATCAAACAAACCGGAACTGCCACATGATTTCGCAAACGCAGATGTAGCAAAAAAGCGAGGCTCATTTTGCTCAATATTTTGCTTTTCAGGCCCAACATGCCTTGTTAACAAGTAACGCAAAAAGAATGTATTACTGCTATCAACTGCGCATGTCACACGAGAGATTGATGAAACCAAACGTAAACCTAAAATAATTCTGGACTATAACAAAAATAAGGCGGCGTCGATACATTCGATAAGATGGTGAAATCGTTCACGTCTAAGAGAAAAAATAATCGCTGACCGATGGTATTGTTTTTAACGTAATCGACACAGCAGCTTTAGTAGCATATCGTTTATCTAATTTGACAAATCCGTCGTGGTCTCAGGCTAGATCGAGTAGACGAAAGATTTTCGTTAAGGCCTTAGCGATGGAACTTGCTAATTGCCATATCAAAAATCGTATAGAAGAATGTAACCTAAAAAATTCTGCAACGACAGCAATAAAATTGTGTGGTTATATTGTCGGAACTATAAATATTTCTCCACCAATTCAAGAAAATAATAAAACATCAAAACGGTCTGGAGATTGTAAAGTAAGTCGCAAAGGCACGAAGGGAGATACAAAAACAAATGCAGTGTGCGATGTTTGCATCAAGCCGACCTGTTCAAAACATTATATTCGGGTTTGCCAAAAATGCTACGAGATAAATGCAGAGGCAGTAGCCATCGACGAGGAAGTAGAAGAACTGTTCAGTGTGGTGCCATCAACGTCATCTGATTTACCTCCGACCAAACGCCAAAGAACACATTCTCCAGTTTAATAATTTTTTTAATTTTTATTTTAAATAATTTATTTTGTATTCTTTAATTAATATAATTACAATGAATTTACACATTTGAATGAGTTCCTAATAGAAATAGTATGAAATACATGTAGGGTACTGAATGGCGCCAAACACGGTCATATGTTTTTTTGTAGGTACATCTAAGGTTAATAGAAACGTCTTTTCCCAGGTATATTATATCATTTTTTTTGCTATCTATGAGAAGCCCCTGTTGAATCCTTGAAAGAAGTTCTTAATGCTTTTAATTACCTGCTTTGTTTTTTTTAATAATTTTCATTTGTCATTAATTTATACGATTGGTCATCGTATAAATCATGTAAAGCTGTTCATCGTCCGCTGAAATGTACCGTTTGTGAGACTTATATGACATGCTCAGAACTGGATACTTGATGAAAAAGCCGTTTCTCTTGTGTTAATGGGTTCATTGGAGTTTGGTCAAATATTATATAGTATCAATATACGACACTGCCTTGTAAAATCGTGTTCCAAAATATTTTTCTATAAGCTAAGAGTGAAGTTAGGTGTTTTAGTATAAGTTCGAAAAAAATTCGAAAATCAACACAGCTAGGGCAAAAAACTGTGTGTAGGTAAAAAAAAAAGTAAATAAGTACTGTCATTGTCATGTCAAAAACGTTCTCAATTAAATTTTAGTGGTCTCATAGTCTGTGAAAATGCTAGAAAGATGCTAGAATACATAAATAATAAATGGTGATACAGACGAATGCAATGTGAGTATATCGTCAATTTTACTGATACATTTATTAAGTATTAATTATTGTTCTTAATATTCTATTTCAGTCGGGGGGAAAATTGGAAAAGTTACCGAATTCAATCATCTACGTCCTACGACATCAAAATTCTCTATGAAAAATCGATGTTTAATGTTTCCGAAGGAGAGGATCCTGAAACGCCGCTTAATATAGATGATAAGCTTAAGCTACTCACAGGTGATAGCTTGTTGAAGTCCGTCCAGGATCAATTAGAGAAAAATCTTGAAAAGTTAGCCAAAGAAAAGGATGCTTATTCTCCCGTTAAATTGTTCAGCTGTAGCGCTGACACTTGCATCTAATGATAATCTGTCCTGTTCAGTGAATATGAAAAGTACCCAATCAACTGGCCGCTCGAATTATATAAAAATCCTAGAACAATACGTAAATATTTTTGAACAAATTCCGTTACGTTTATTAAGAAAGTTGAAACGTTTTCAAGTTGAGACATTCCAAAAATTAAAAAATACTCGTTTAGACCTGAAATCCAAACTGCAGATTAGCGAAAAAATCTTAAGAAATATTAAAACGAAAGGAACCTTGAGTAAAGATGTACAAAAGTCAACCACCGAACTTTTAAATTTGGATTACTCAGCTGAAATGGCATCAATATAAGATGAACAGGAATGTGCTAATAAAAGTTGATGCCGATGACTGCCAGTTGAATATTTGTAACTAAATTAAATGTGCGGATGAGATACATCTGTAAACCATCCCTTTAGCTGGTAACAACTCTACGATTGCAAAAAAATCAATAAAAAACCAATAGCCAGTACGTTGTCGTTAAACGCAGTGGATTTGAAAGATTTTGATCCAAATTACATAAGTGATGAGATTAACCTCGACGATTCTTACATGATAAGGAACACCATTATGTAATTTCATGAATAAATGATAATTAAAACACTTTTTTAACCAACATTATTTTATTTATTACTCGAATTAACCACTCTTATTGCATCAGAATGTTAAGCCAAATTAAGATAAATCTTTGCAGCTTTCCACTATGTAATTACATGTTTCGATCAACAAAACATGTTAGTAATGTGGTATTCATCATATGCATAATGTTTCTAACGACACTTTGATAACTAAAAATCGTAACTTTTTGACAATTTGATTTTACTTCGAATATTTTTTCGAAGTTCGAAAAAACGACAAAAGCGACAACGTGACAAAAAATCTAATTACGGCGATAAGCTAAGAGAAAAAAAGAACACGAACGTCGTATATATAAGTTATTTAATATATGGTTTGGTGTAAACCGAAATTTTAAATTCAGCGTGAATAAGTCAGCTGATTTTTCTATGTTATTTAGAATTATCTGGGTATTTTGAATTTATCGTTAACCGTTTGTCCATCTAATTTATACAGTAGTCCATTTCGACTCTGGTTTTGGGTTTTCCCAAACGCATAAATCTTTTGGGGTATTCTGCTACATAGGATTGTCATCTTTATACAGTGATAAATATTCGTATAAGAACAACAATTGATTATTAAATAAAATTGTTTATTTCGTAAACAGTAAAGAATTACGCTAAATTTAATTAGTATTTCAACAAAGCAAAAAATTAAGAAACTTCTAATATTAATTCAGTTTAAAAAATACTCCAAATTGCTTAAATTTTCGTATAAGACACTTCAAATTTTTCAAAAAAAGCTACATAATAATAAAGAAAATTTTAAATTAATATTTCGTATGACGCCTTTGTTGTTTAATGACTTCAAATATGCGCTCTGACATTGAAATTGATGTTTTTTTAAAGTTTCTGCCTCAATTTCGCCCGATCAGCCCTTAATGCACTGCTTTAAGTAGATGACCGTTTTAAATTTCCGACCATTCGCTTAAACCTTCGCCGCAAGTATGTCTCATAAATTCTCTAACGATTACAACCGGGACTAAATGCAGGCCAATCAAGAACATTTATTTGTTTTAGACAAAACCACTTCATTGATTGCTTTGAGGCATGGATGAAAGCATTGTTTTTTTAAAGTTATTTTTTTTTTATTATGTTGGATGCTTGCGATCAAAATTTTCCCAAAGTTAAAATTATTTCATCTCGGGCGGGGGAATTTGTATATATTTTCAATGATTTAATTTTCCTTTGATTCGCGAATCATTTTTTGATCGGTTTAATTGTAAATAAGATTTATATTGTACCCGTCTTTACCATACGAAATATTTCTTTACCTATTTGACTGTTGTAATGTTCTTTTCAAACATTTGATTTGTTTTATATCTTTATCTAACCATATCTTGATTTGAATATCAAATAACTCCCGACTCCGACTATTTTGCAATATAATTTTTGGGACTATGTGTGATTCTAAATGGCTTTGATGTATTTGCAAGAATTTACGTTTCGAAAAATTGTATTTTTTGAGTTATTAAGGATACAAAAAAATTAAAATTTCGTTTTGACGTTTTATGTTTCTTGTTCACTTGACGTCAATAGTTTTATCTTGGGTAAAAAAATGTTTAACGAATACAATTTAAAAATGCTAAGATAATTTTTTGTATAAAATTCTCACCTGTAAAATTAGCCGTACCACAACCCATAACAACTTGAACTATTGTTTGTGAATTGATGCTTTTTCGAATATCCATAAAATTATTGTTGAAATTTAAATAGGAACGGTAGTTATGGGCCTAATTATTTTACTGCTTAGAGAATTAGGACACTGCACGTAAAAGACATGAGCATAATTTTTTGACAATCCGCCATACCACACTTTGATTCTTTCGTCGTGATTCGTCGCTTCCTTCTCCTTCACCAACAACCTGTTGCTAGTTTGTAGGTGAAGGCGAAGGAAACGAGGAAAGAATCACGACGAAAGAAACAAAGTGTCCAATGGCGGATTTGTGGGTGGCGGTATTTTTTTTAAATTAGAACAATCAGCAGTGTTGTGATTTTTTCTGTTAGTTAACAAATCTGTCAAACAATTGTCATTTTGTTCAGAAATTTTAGTGTCAAAAAAAGTGAAAAACAACAAACAATGTATGTAGCTTGAAATTAGCGAAGATTTTTAGTTTTAGTTTTTTACTTAATGAATTCCGGTCTAATGACTAATGCGAATGACAAATGACTTTGTATTTTTGTCATTCATTTAGTTTGAATTTTTAAAATATTTATAGTTTCATTAGCCTAAGAATAGAAGCAAACCGATAACACTGTGCTAGTTGAAAAATGTGACAAGCTGGGCACCCAGGGGGTAAACCTAATTCGAGTACGCTGAGTTCAATGGTGCTAGTCCCAGTTTAAAGTTAGTCCCCATTTTTGAGATATCGCATTCGACATGTTTTGGGTCTCAGTCAAAATATACCCTCATTTTCACGTTGATAGCTCTTGAACCATTAAGATTTTCGTTATGCTTTCTTCAGCAAAGTTGTTGCGCAGGTCAAGACCAACAACTTTGCCGAACATATCAAGACCAAAAAACCACATCTAATTTTTTTTTCTTTTCATTTCGACGAAAAACACTGTTTTTATCATTTTTAATCATTTTGTTGAATTTAAATCGAGTAGAATCGATCGAATAAACATCGCATCGACAAATATAGATACAATAGAAACTATTTAAAAGAAAGTTAAATCGATTCAGTTGATTTTTCCTAAAAAAAAATATCCTAAAAAATTAACATTTTTCTTCTCTTTGACAAAACAATGGCGTGCCGTTGCGATAGTGGATAAAAATCTGGATTTTTCCATCCCATCGTTTTAACCAATTACATCACGTAAATTATCACTTGACGGCAGCCCAAACGAGTGACGAATGCACCTACGGTGCTGGAAGTCGAACTCGTACATATACAGCTAGTTTCGAACTTTTTCTCTTTGAGGCCGCCAGGATCATGTTATATACCATTGGAAAGGTCTTGAAAAGTAGACCCAAATAATGTATAAAAGCATGAATTTCTACCAACATTGAGTGGAGATATGACCTTCCGAAAATTGCCCCAAAAAATTAGGGTTTCAGGTATAACTGCCCCAACAAGTGCCCAAATTATTCTTTCAAATTATTCAATCAAATTATGATTGTAGACGTCAATACCAATTCAACGACACCTCAAACGTCCAAAACCGATGATTTTGACCAAAGTTATGACATTTGGAAATTTTTCTATGACGTCACCATATAATCTTGCTTGTTTGTATGTTTGTTTGTTTATTTGTCCGTACTTCTTTCATTTGATCTCATATTTTCAGGGTTTGTAGTAATTGAAAAACTAAGCAACTTTTGTTCTACAATTTTTTGATTTGGCCGCCATGTTGGGCGCGGCCAGCTTCTGAAAGGCCTTTTTTGGCCATTTTAGCCACGCCCACAGCGCTGAACTTATTTGACATACCCCGGACATATGCATATCGTTAGAAAGGTATTGACAGGTATCAAATATTAATGAACCACAAATTCAAAAAATTAGGGTGGAGGGTCATTTTGGCTAAAAAACTTTAAAATGCCAAATCGGCCGGCCACATTCGGCCAAATTGCTAAAAAATAGCCCAAGACTTTTGGTTCATATTTTTAGGATTATTAGGCACAAACCTCACCTGCAATATGACATCAACCGTTTGTCCCAGAAAACTCGTATATTTTAGATATTGACCTCCATAACTTAAAAGCCACCCTAATTTTTTGCAAAATTTCATTTTTTGGCTCAAATGAATGATAGTGAATCAACGTATTACAATGAAACAAATATAAATATAGTAGTATTCAAATCTCGCTGGAATTCTGACAGTTCTCACGCAGGCAAAATATGGCGGATACACAGTGATGTATTAAGTATAATAATACCAGTTTATTGTTTACATTTTTATGTTGTATTTTTATTACTTAACTGTATAATTTAACTTTGTAAGAATCACTGACACTTCTGAAATTAATATTTAATTCGATAAGCAACGAATTAATTCATAATTTCATTAAAGTGAAAACCGATTTTGCTTTTTTATGTTGTTGTGGTTTTGTTCGATATGAATGACATTTGGTTATTTATTTTCCCTAGTTCGTACCAAAATTAAATGTTGACATTGTTTCCAAAGGCGTGCAATTTTTTTATAGATGTATTAATTTTCACTTGAAATATCATTGTAATAACATAAATACATGATCATTTTGAATGTTTTGTGTATTAAAAGTGAATTATAATTCTTTTTAATGGTTATTTATTATTTTATTTAGGTTTACTATCTAAGATAATTGCGACCCATCAAAAATTTTTATAATTTTTTTTTCTACATCACTGAAAGCTGCGCAGAACAATTAAAATTTTTTTTTTTAAGATTTGAATGGGTCTGTTTAGACGATGAGTATTTCTTTTTTGTTTGTGTTAGTAAATTACAATTCGTTCAACACCTAAAATTCGAGTTGAAAAAGTACACAAAATTTTTTTTTAGATTATAGGCAAGGGGGAAAGGCACGAAGAAATTTGTGTTGAATTCAACACTCGTGTAAACAGGCTGAATAGGACTATACATCATATTATTATCATTGCTAAGAGAATTTTTACCAGTGACCCTTTTTTCATAACAAATGAAATATTCATAGCAATGAAAAAACTGACAAATTGATGTGATCGAAAAAATCGCCAAAAACATTGAACATTTGACAGTCTCCTTGCATAAAATCGATATTTTTTTAATTTTTTTAATCTTTAAAAAATAGATCTTTCTCCACTCCCATCGCATGAAGATGGAATATCAGCGAGGGGGTAGCTACCATTAATTTTTGTTTCCAACTAACACACTAAAATATGTATACATATTTTATTGTATTGTTTAAGGAATCAAAAATGAATTGCTATCGAGGGTGTGTGAACTGTTTTGACTGAGAACAATAAAACGAATCGCAATCCAATTCATTTTCAATTTGCCGTGCCAAAATCATTGATATCAAATAAAAAACCTCTTAACGAGGTAAATGTTCAAGTGACGAAAGCCGAATTCAATTCACAAAATTTCTGATATCAAATTTGTGCCGAAAAAAACAATTGCATTCGATTTGTCAACGTTTTTTCGGAATGTTAGTGCATTCGTCACGTTTGTTTACATTTTTCTTTCTAGCTGTCAAAAACAACAATTTGTCAACAATTTTTCGGAATGTTCAACAACAACAACGCGCTGAATGCACTAACGTTCCGAAAAATCGTTGACAAATCGAATGCAATTGTTTTTTTCGGTACAAATTTGATATCAGAAATTTTGTGAATTGAATTCGGCTTTTATCACTCGAACATTTACCTCGTAGAACAGACACACTTTGCATACAAAAAAGTTAAAAAAAAATTGAAAAATAATCTGGGATAGAAAAATCCGAGATTTTTATCCGTCGTATGTTTCTGTGATTGAATGGTGCAGTCACATTTGATAGTTGATATATTGATGCAGATGTTTCTTAATTTACGTGTATAATTTACGTGATGTAATTGGTTAAAACGATGGGATGGAAAAATCCAAGATTTTTATCCACTATCGCAACGGCACGCCATTGTTTTGACAAAGAGAAGAAAAATGTTAATTTTTTAGGAATTTTTTTTAGGAAAAATCACCATAAAATCAATTGAATCGATTTAACTTTCTTTTAAATAGTTTCTATTGTATCTATATTTGTCGATGCGATGTTGCGATTGATAAAAAATGATAAAAACAGTGTTTTTCGTCGAAATGAAAAGAAAAAAAAAATTAGATGTGGTTTTTTGCTCTTGATATGTTCGGCAAAGTTGTTGGTCTTGACCTGCGCAACAACTTTGCTGTAGAAAACATAACGAAAATCTTAATGGTTCAAGAGCTATCAACGTAAAAATGAGAGTATATTTTGACTGAGAGCCAAAACATGTCGAATGTGATATCTCAAAAATGGGGACTAACTTTAAAATGGGACTAGCACCATTGAACTCAGCGTACTCGAATTAGGTTTATCCCCCGGGGTGCCCAGCTTGTCACGAAAAAAAAGTTTGCAATTCAAGCTCAGTGTAATTATTTGAAAACTAAGGCAGAAATTACCAATACTTAAATAATGAAATTATAATACTCAATGTCATTTATCATTAAACCGGAATTTGCGCCCTGATCGAAATTTTCTTCTAGATCACAAATTTTTATTTGGAATCTACTAAGCGCCTTTTCGTTGTTTCATAAATCATGAACTGAACCAGATCAGATCAAGAAACATAGCTATTATAGCAAGTTGGGCGACGCATTGGCCGTTGTCGTTATTGAGATGATGCAAACTATGTGGTCCAATATGTGAGGTAGTTTCTGCGCTCCTACCGATTTTTGATGTCTTACCAGCTCAACAAAGAATAAGTTTTTCACATCATCTCATGTGCGTTCAGTTGGCCTAATGCGCATTGACAATCATGATATTGAATTCTTTAGTGCGTATTCTAACCGTTCTTATCCGCATGTTGGCAGAGTGGAAGTCAATGATAGGCTGCTGCATTCGCCGGGAAGGAGAATACCGAAACACTCCTATCTAAGCTGATAGTGTAAGCACGTCTATTATTATATTTATTTTCGGAGGTCGTTGTTGCGATGAATCCGATAAATTAAAACGAGGCCTTTGTATAAGGTTCATAGCTTGATGGGTTTTTGAGAACATGTAGTTGGCCCGCCGCTCACCCCACGTACTGTTGGTCGATCTTAAGACACCCATTCCTGCATTGAACACGTTTATATAGCGAGCCGCTTGCTACATGACAGACACCCGCTTTAGCCACCCCTAACCTGGAGAATAGACTAATATAGTGTCCTTGACTATAGACAGAATTTTCTCTGCGTCCATCAACTACATCGCTCGCCTGGTTCAGTTAGAGTTATTTGGGAGTTAGTACTCAGAATCATGGCGAAATGCAGAAGAAGAAAATTTCAAGAACAAAATAAACCAAGAAAGTCAGATTCGAAATTTCTTCATAAACTTTACAAAAAATGGGGTTAAACTAATAAAATAAAAATAAATTACATAAGTAACTCACGACGAAATCGTTTCACAATCCCGCGTTGGACTTCGAATAAAATAAGAATTCAGAGAAAAATCTCAAATAAAGCCAACCTCATAAAAGGTGCCGCAAAAAAATAAACACCCCTATTCTCTTAGTCGAGTCACTTGACGTTTCTTACGACAATCATTTTTTCATATTCTCTTAGTAGATTGAAGCGACAATCATCTTCAATGAAGTGACAAAGAGTTTAAAGAGTTACATGTCACCTGAGGTGACATTTGTAGTCGTGCGAATTTTTTAGGCGATGCAAGCATGGAGAGGAACAAAATGTAGGTTTAAGATTATTTATTTTGATACGATTTGATCTATTTTTGTCACGTTACGTGACACGCCAATTGTCGCGTCGTATAAAACGACTAAGAGAATAGGGGTGAAAGTAAAAAAAGTTAGAATTTGGTACGCTGACTTAACGCAAAAATGTAACTTGATTTGTCTTGCAAAGGTGGAATTAAGGTTAAACGCCTCATTCATTTATCTATTCCAAAACAATTATAACTTATTGACAGTAAAAGCCAAATATACATAGTTAAGATTAGATAAATGACGCACGACAGATATGAAGACTTGCATTACAATTGCACTTTGATATAAACAAAATCGAGATCAATAATCGATTTGAAGGTAGAACCAATAAAATATTTTTTTTTATTAATTTACAGCAAATGAATCTGAGAACATTAAATTCTAATTACAAACCGTTCCAAAAATTTCCATATCATAAAGCTAATTAGCTTTCGATTTCTATCTCATTTTCGTTTATTAACAATTATGGACCCAGTGCACATTAGTAATAAATAATAATGAACATTATACTGTACAAAAACTATTAATTTCTTTATTTATAACCTCGCACACAGCACACTATAAATATTCTATCTTATCACCATCGATCAAACCGACAAAAATTATTTTTTTGGCTCATTTTATTTCTTTCGGCAAATTTTTAGTTTTGCCGGCGTGATTATCGCTGTTACTGATGTGTGAAATTGTATGATACACGAGCTTTAGTAACTACTCGCGCGTGAGTCTGCCTTACGAATATTAGTAATCGATAACTGAAAATTTGAAAATTAATACCGATGACCCATTTCTCGTACGTGGTCTCAGATTTCAATGCAAGGTAAATTTTCGACGACTCTTTATTAAATTACACAACGTACATAATTGATGTGTGTAGTGTGTAAATATTGGCCAAAAAAATGAACTATCGATTTTATGGTTTCCCGATAAAACATTTAACCATAAAAATATTCCCATTAAATTATTCTAATTTGGTTGTAATTATATATTATGCTTATTAAAATATTAGACGTACTCGTGTATCGATAAAACAATAAAATATTAAAATTATCAATAATAACGCAATTCCGATGTTGCGAATCAAATTGTGAATTTATTTTTTTATGGAGTTGAATTTCGCGATGTTTTATAGTTTTATCCACATTTATAATACGAGGGCAGTTTGATCAGTCCGTGACTGTACTATAAATCCGTGTTTGGTGATGTTCAGCCGTTAACCGAAAGAGTTTTTGCGCCGTTTCATAACCGTGGACGAAACATGGACCCATCAGAATACACCGAGTGAGTTTTATACAAAGGTTTCGGACAGATTCGATATTGATTTGAAGCAAAAACGACTGCAATTGGCGAAGAAAAAGTGCTGTGCACACGTGTGTAGTCACCATGGCAAAAATCCATAAATTGGGCAACGAACTGCTACTCTGTCCAGCATATTTTCCAGATTTAGCCCCTTGCAACTATTTCCTGTTTCCAAGCCTGAAGAAATGGTTGGGCGATAAGAGATTTGGGTCTAACGAAGAGGTTATCACTCAAACAAACGACTATTTTGAGAGCCTTGAGAAATTGTTTGGAAGGAATAAAAAACTGAAAAAAACGCTGAACTAAACGTGTCGAGCTTACAGGAGACTTTGTCGAGAAATAAAACGCTTTTTTGATGACAAGATTTCTTTTATTCAAAAAGTCACTGACTTATCAAACTGCCCTCGTGGTTCGAATTTATTATTTAGTGAAATTTCGAACTAATTTCATCGCGATGATTCGTTTGTTAGAAACTGACTGATATTTGATAGTTTTTTAATATAAATCAATTTGATTAATTAACAACTATAATAGCCTTGGGAGTGTATATAGTATATTGGGTGATTTTTTAAGCGTTTGGTTTATAATTTAAAAACAACACAGTAAAATTGCAAAAATGTATAAAATCTTTATTTGAATCGATAAATCAAGTTGACCACGAGATGTCCAATTGTTCACCACTTTTTCGAGCATTTCAGGTGGTATCTCGCTAACGTTTAATGTTGTCTTCCAATTCTGTATTGTTGTTGGTTTATTGGTACAGACAAGAGATTTCACGTAGCCGCATAAAAATGGCCAAGAGGCGTCAAAATCGCTCGATCTGGCGGCCAATTCATTGGACTGAAACGTCAGATAAAGTACTCAAAAAACTCATTTCTCAATAAGTTCATAGTTTCGTAAGCTGTGTGACATGTGGCGCCGTCTTTCTAAAACCACATATTCACCAGACTCAGTTCATGCAATTTAGGCAACAAAAAAAAAGTCCGAAATCATCGAACGATAATGAACACCATCGTTAGCTTTGAATTCGGACCAATAATTCCACCGGCTCATAAACCGCACCAAACAGTGGTTTTTCTTGGTATATTGGCAGTTCTTGCATTGTACCTATATTTAACCAAAAATGAGCAAAAAATTTCCTCAAGATGCGACTGTGGCGGAAAAGGTAAAATTAAACCATCTCTCGACATGTGACGTGTGTCGTGTGACGAATGTCAAAATATTCGTCTCTGGTTTGCTACAAGTTCCCGTCACACGTCGTACGTCGCACACTTAAATCAACCTGCAACACTAGCTGCTACAGCAGCAATATTTTCCTCTGTACGTGCTCTACGCATACAATTTGGTTGGTTGATGTTCAACAACGTGAAATTGATATGAAATTTTATCACCATCAAACCATTGTGACAAAATTGCTTGCTCAGTAGGTCGATTATGACGACCATAAAATGGACGAATTGCACGAAACACATTTTTCACTGAACACGAATTTTGATAATAAAATTCAAAAATTTGTAAACGTTGTTCGGATTTAAGTCTTTCACAATGAAATGGCAATGCTAACTGAGAACAATTGGCTTTGACAGATGATACTAATCGCGCATCCGATATGTAATAATTTTTATTAATCAAAACTAACTATTTTTAAAATCCTGAGTATGCGCATACGACAGTGAGAAAAATATCCTTTAAATACTGCTATCGGCATTTGTCCCAATCAGCTACAATCAATAATAATTTTTGAGTAAACGATCTTTTCTAGCTCATCGAAAATCCCGAAAGGTTTTGCCGTACGCCTTTTTTGAACAGCTATCTATTCTGATGCACATAGCAACGCCCGATTCCACGTAACAAACGATATCAATATTTTCCTGAATAAGGTGGGAAATTGAATGAGCGGTTAAAAAAAGCCGCTCTCGAAATATAATATAATTATAGTAATATGGATAATTCTCAATTAGCGCTGCAATAAGCATAGGGAAAATTCATACCACTCTCAATCTCTGCAAAACCACTTTTGAGCACTTCTAGTGTTACTAAGATATTGTTTTCTAAAATTGAAAATAAAAAACTATTTTATTGCTTTCTTACTACATATACGCTTTGAAATAATCCTTACATTACCTTATAGTAATTAAGCCAGGCCATGACAAAAAAACCAGCTTAAGCATAAGGAATTATAGTGGGGATCACAAAATTATACGAGGCCTATTCGGAATATTTTGAGGTTGGCTGCTATTACCGATTTATGTATCGAATCATCAATCTCTTCAAAATACTGGTCTACAATACCCTATTATACCAACATGTATGGCCTCCGAGCTCGTTTTTTAAGGAGCCTTATCTGGAGATTAAGCGAGATGATTTTTGCGGTTACATAATCAAGTTATTTACGGATTAAGTATTGATAGGTTTGTTGAATCCTACTTAGCCAGGTGCAGGTCCCAGGGGTGCTGAGGCATACTGGCATGCTTGAGAATAATGATCTTGTTTCCTTCCATCTTTACAATTTGTTTTTGCGCTGTTCCGATGAGAGATTTGTTTGGAATGTAAATGCAATTCTATATATTACGGTTTCTTATGCGGTGTATACAATATTTTGCATGAGAAAGCTATATTCAAAGTGGGTGTCGCACTTGCTCACATTGGACCGAAAACAGCAATGCGTTGATGATTCCGAGCACTGTTTGGAGCTGTTTAACCGTAATACTCAGGTTTGCGTAGGTATGTGACAATGGATGAAGTATGAATTCACCACTACACTTCGGAAACAAAACGTCAGTCAGCTGAGCATACAGCAGCCGGTGAAACCCGTCTAAAGCGACCAAAAACATAAAAGTCGGCCGGTAAGGTTTTGGCCTCCGTATTTTGGGAAGCGCAAGGTATTTTATTCGCCGACGTAAATGTCTTTCATCAAGACAGTGCACTGTACCACAAGTTGTTGGCTACGATGGTAAAATAGCATGAATTGAAGTTTGAATTGCTTGCCCATCCACCATATTCTCTGGATCTGGCTTCCAGCCAGCAAGCTGTTTGCAAACCTTAAAAGAATGCTCCAGGGAAAGAAGCCAGCGTAAAAATTTTAGCCGAAACAAACATCTTGAGGTCAAAGATAAATTGTTCTTCAAAAAAGACATCGAAATGTTAGAGATGCGTTGGAATGAATGAATGTTTCCAGATTATCCAATTATGTTGATGAATATAAGGTCAAATTTTTCAAAACAAACGTTTTTTAGTAGTTTGCCTGTTAACTTATTGAGTTTCGTGATAGTTTTGATATTTGATCTACTAAAAGGGGTCCAGTATGTATTTACGAAAATCGTTTTTACGAAAATCATTTTTTCGAAAGATCATTTTTCCGACAAATTATTTTTTCGACACTGATTTTTCCGACTTTTCGGAAATTTTCCGACAAAATGTTCTTTTCAAATTCGCCGCGAATTTGAAAAGAACATTTTGTCGGAAAATTTCCGAAAACGTAGTAACATCATTAAATAATAATTTTGGGAAAACCCTAAATTAAACAATTAAAAGTTTCAAAATTTGTTTTAAGTGAAGGCAAATCTCTGCTTGATAATATTGAAATTACCGTATATTTGATTTGAATTTGTTTATGCTTCGTCAACCTTGCAGACACAGATCAAATAGATAGTATCGCGCATATCGCTTCTTCTGATAGATGTACCACAAATGTTAGCTTAATTCGTTGTGTAAGAGAGGAATCTACGAATACATAGAATCGAATTAAGCATTTAATTAAGCATTTAATACATTTTAAATTTATTAATGTATTAATGTATTTATAAATGTATTAAATGCTTAATTAAATGTAAGTTTAAATGTAATACATTTCTTGTATTTTGTGAAAGTAATTAAAACATGAACCAACAAAATAAATTGTTATTTTATATTAAATTTATTGTATTTCGGAAAAGTAATATGTCCAAAAGGTAAGTTTTCGGAAAAATGATTTGTCGTAAAAATAATTTGTTCACAAAAAATTTTTTTTCGTAAAAATGAACTGTTGTAAAATTGGTTTTCGGAAAAATGATGGAACCCCACTAAAAGGAAATAAGGCTATACGTTTCAGTTCAATAGTAATGTTATCGAAAAATATGTTGCGTACGTCATATTCGATGTAACACGGTATAATCTCCCGGAAATATAAGCAGCACTTCTTCAAACAAGCTTCCTCTATTTCTATATCAGATAATGCTATATTTCAATAACTTTATTGATTATACCGAAAGCAACCGATTTTCATCATAATCGACAGAATCGATTCCTAAATGCCGTTCCATACTCACTATCGAGTTTTATCAAAATATTTTAAGATATGAACGAATTCTGTTACAGTTGGCCGTATTCCTCTAAAATTTATCAAAAAACCATTTAGAATCCTATTTTCACCACAAATATCGAATTTTACCAAGAACAGGCTATTTTCTCTTAAACACGAGCTTCATCTGCAAAAATCAGTTTTAAACCTCATTATTAACCCAAATACCAAATTTCATCAAAATTGGTTAAGAAATGGTTCAGGTCCTCTCATTTGGCCTTATGCCAGAACTTCACCACGAAATCATTTCAAAGGCCGAAAAATTAAATTGCCTGAAAAATGGATTAGTTTTGCCTAAACTATTTTAGATCTTGGATATCAAATATCAGAATCGCTTAAAAAATAAGCTTGTTCTGGCCTCTGCAAAATCCCTTTTAAAAAGGGCTATTGGATATCATACCTTTTTGATCTTTGTATCGTTTTGACATTTTTTTCTTTTGAATTTGTTTTTGGTAAAATGCCATACCAATCGGAACCTATTCTTGCAGTTTTGCTGGACTTTAGACGTTTGGGTTTACTTGACCTGGAATCCATACGTTTGTTCGAAAAACCTGTTAGAAATCAAAGTAAATATTTAAGATTAAATAATAAACTCTGGAGTTTACCATAAGGTGATCCGATCGTAACGGTTTAAAATTTGTAAGCCGACTTTGTGAGGAATTTCTTCGATCTCCAAACAAAAAAATCTAGTGAACTCAGTTTTAAAGAATACAAAACATTTTAAAACAATAATCGATTTTTAATATCTTACGACGTTTTTTTTGGCTAAAAGCGTTAAATCTTATATGAACACTCCTTAGGGAAAATAGGTAGGTGTAAGTAAGTGAAGTAAACATTTATATATCGAAGTCTGGCAAAGACGCTGATAGCTCCCAGAATTCCAGCTCAAAATATTTCAAATAAAATCGCAAGGAATCTTGTCATAGAATAGAAGATCGTAAAATAGAAGATAAGGAAGATATTTTTTGACTTAAATACCTTTCAATCAAGAACTGAAAAGGCATTTGATTTCAAAACTGTTTTGCTATAAGAAGTGATATAATATTTTGTTCAGTTTCGGACTACAGAGTTCAAATATATAAAAATTAAGTGTAAGGAATACGGCAGAAGCGGAAAATTCATCTCAGGAAAGCCAAATCGTTCAGCCATATCTGTTTCTTCTAGTTTTACAATTACATTTTTGCTGTTTCCATGTGGTCACCTCGGTGATCAACTCGGAATGTTTTTGACTTACCTTCCCGGAGCTATGAACGAATGGCACTCCGTCCACAACCGCTTCATCGACAACTACAAAGCCGGCATAGACATCGCGGCAAATTACATCAAAGATCTCGTCGAATAGTGTGACACCTTAATCGCTTACAGTTGGAAAGACGACACCTGAAGGGTAAAATCAACCTGATGGCGTGCAACAAACTGTCTGCGATAAACATGCAACATAGTTAGAAATTTAAGTCTTCGCCATTGGATGGCTGGAATGTAAATATTTGTCACGAAATGTCACGTCAAGTGGGAGTAAACTAAAAAGGAATCAACCAAGAGGTATCGTCGACCTGTTTTCTACAATTTGCTTGTCTGTCAAGTGACGGAGTCCAACTTAATACGCTTCAGTAACTTGGTCAATTATATAAGTGTCCGTTGGTCAAAATATTTATAAAAACCGCTATTTGCTGGGTTAGAAAATAATAAACATTGATAACAAAACAAAACTGGCATTAAATTACATGACAGTGCCTATGTTTTGGTAAAAAAAATAACTAGCCAAATCACTAGTGACGGTTATGTGTTTAAGGCATTCGATCGAAACAAGCTCCCTACAGTGTTTTATCTATAGGTTCCTTTACAATAAACACGTGTGTCTATAATACCAAATCTATCGTACAAATGTAACATAACCTTCAACATTTTAATAATTTATATCACTTATGTGAATATCTGATTAAAAATACAAGTCTTAACGTTCGAAACACATGTTAGGTTCTTATTACGTAAAATATTAAATTTGTGATAAACAATTTATAAATATTTTGAATTGTTTAGTAATAGTTTTTATTTATTTTAGATCATATATGCACTAATCGATAATCGTCTATGAAACGTTGCGTGCAGCTCATATAAACCTGAAATAAGCGTATATAATTTTAATTAAATTTTGTTAGTTCGACGTCTTTAAAGTACGCATTTGAGTTTTATATCAACATTTTGCCGTCATTTTAAATCGATTTTTAAATGTCAATTGTATAAAGCGTTTTGCATTAAAAACTTTCACACGCATCTTATGTAACTTGAAAAACATAAAAGGACGTAAATATTTAATCCAAATTTGATTATTGTTTTTTTAACCAAATTCAATTATGTATACTTATGTTTACATTCGTTAGAATTCTATTGATTGTGTTCACTTTACTCGTAACTGAAAAAAGTTCCCACGTGATGTGTGGAAAAATTGTTCATTCTATTTTTATTGTTTTCCTTTTCACCCTTTCCTTGACAATATGCATATGGCTATTTTTTAACATAACACACGTAATTAACCTTGCTATTATTTCCATTTTTTACTCTACATAATGAACAGTAAAGCATCAAACTTGACGTTTCAAAACGAGGGAACTACAAGTTTACAAATTACAAAAGTAGAGCAAAAATAAAATCGAACATCAAATAAAATCCCGAAACAATAAAATATTTAAGCTCATATTATGTTTATAAGATAGGGTGTCGAAATCTTTGAAAACTTCCGTTCAAAGACTCCACGCTGCAGTATTTCGAAATAATTCCGTTCAATTTTATTTTGGAGCTACCTGTATATGTCGATCGATTTTCAAATAATAAAATATTATTAGAATTTTTTTATGTGGGCTAGATAGGTCATTATTTTTTAGGTATGGCAGATAAAAAGATATAAAGTGCCATATGTAAATACTTCAATTTTGCAAAAAGCGCAATTTTTTATGTTTTATTACATAAAGTATAAAGATAGATGTTCGATAAAAGAAACAACTTAACAATGTATCAAATAATAATTGAACATATGCCAATTTTCAAGGTATCGATTTTCCGTCTTGCCAAATGGAGCAAAGTAAAAAAATGCTGGGCTTGATTTGTGGTACGTAATGTTGAAAGTTTCACTATAGTTATCTGAATACATAAGATTTCAAAATATATAATTGAATCAATATGTTATACTACATTAAAATTAAATTAACTATTAAATTGCATTATTCGTTTACTACAGTAAATTAATATTAAGTGACTGTTCATAAAATATAGCAGTTATAAGACTGTAAAGTAAAAAAAGTTTGGGGCTAGACAAACTCTAGAATCGAGAAATATTTTTTGTTACATACATTTATCTTTTATTAACTTAAATTTAATTAATACATTAGATACATAATATAAAGTGAACATCATTGATGGGCAAACTGTTTTAATACATGGGCGATGAATTTTTGCTTTTAAACAATATATTATTATTAGTTGATTAATTAACAAGAGCGTTTTTGCCTTGTGCCGAAGCTCCCAAACAAACTAATTTGTGGCCATTTCCTTTTGATTGCACTAATCATGTAATTTTTCATTTACATCACAACACGATTCAGGAGGAAATAAAAGCGAATAATTTATATTGGGTTGTTGTAATCGTGCGCTCCACTCCGTCATAAATAAAAAAAATCCTTAATAAAATGAAATTTAAAATGAAATATAAAGCTTGAGAATCTCCGAATAGAGAGCGTTAAATTTATGCCAATTCACTCTACACAGTCTCTCTCTCAACACTTCCTAGGTGCTATTGGTTTTACAATAAAAAGCTCCAGAACATTCTTCCAATTTCTCATATTATCTCCAGTTCTCATTTGGCTCCAGTTTCATAACTTTTCATCAGATGTCAGATACTTAAGAATTTATAACTTCTCTTCGCTTTGCTTCCTGGTAAAAGAAGAAAATGAACACAGTTTAAAGGAATTTGCAACTCTATATAATCTGGGAATATTGGAACCTGTAAAGTATATAGTATAAAAAAATTTGTAATTTCAAAATTAGTTTAACCGTCGAAATCAGTTTTGTTCTGTAAGTTACTTATAAGTTATTACCTTGTACAAAAAATGACTAACTCCCTAAAAGCAGCTTGCGCCGACTCTTAGTGACATCTTGATAAAATTTGATTTTTTCTATGGCGTACATTGCATAATTCTTCTTTGGCATAAGGCCTCCAATTTGGCAACATTATTGATGTTTAGCTTTTGGTAATGCTTTGGTCATTATGAAATTCCGGATTTTTGATAAGCCAAATCGCGATTTGATTATCCATAAGGTAAATTGGCTTGCCCAAATTGAATGGTAATATTTCAGACAATAATCGAGAGAAAGTAGAGAGTAGAAGGCAACCAGAGAAAAAATAACCAAAAACCAAGCGGAGCCAAAGCCATTAGTTATAGGTACAGGGCGGAAAAACTACTCGCAAATTGTACAAAAATCATCTAATGCTATTACTGATGACCCCCTCGAAAGGATATGTAGAAGCCATAAATGCTAGGCTAGCAAAGCAAGAACGTAGTCTAGAAGCTTTATACAAGCATCTAAAAAAGCAAGAAACCACTAACGGCAGCAGCCCTCCTATACTAAAATGAGCAGAACTTTAACACTATTTTCTGTGGCAGCAAAATATTGATCCCGATGACGTCATTTTTACGTCATTTTTGATCCAACATGGCTTCTTGTTTTCATTTTTTGTCTTTTTATTTTTTGATCTCGCATCAATTAAAAAATCCAAAAAAATTGTTGGATTTTTTTGACGTTTACTCACACAATTTCACAATATGTGACAACAAGTTTTTTGGATTTTTTAATTGATGCCGGATCAAAAAATAAAAAGACCAAAAATGTAAACAAGAAGCCATGTTGGATCGAAAATGACGTAAAAATGACGTCACCGGGATCAATATTTTGCTGCCACAGAAAATGGTGTAAGAATTGTCACCTGGAACACGAACTAGTGCAGCATGTTCCAGAGCTAGAAATTTTTCTAAATTTAGAGAAAACAGATATGTGCCTTATATCGGAAAGCCATTTGACAGAAACATCATTTATTAAAATACGTGATTATGAATGTTATCATGCTGTTCACCCAGGAGGAAACGCGAGGGAAGGATCATCAGTAATAGTGAAAAAGAATGTCAAACACTATGAATAACCTGGTATCGAAGAAGCAAGAATGCAAGTTAAAGCCGTAAAAGTCGAAACTAATAATAATGAATACAGAATTTCCTCTATCTGCTGCCCTCCACGCTATAATCTAAACAAAGAAGTTTATAATAGACCCTTTAGATCACTAGGATCTAATTTTTTTATTGGTGGTGACTTTAATGCAAAAAACACCTATTGGGGATCAAAACTTACAACCCGTAAAGGAAAAGGCTTTTCGATGCAGGTCGGGTAAACAACTGCGAGTTTCATTCTGGAAGTAAACCAACACATTGGCCTGTTGATATAAATAAAATACCAGATCTCATTGATTTCTATGCAACGAAAGGGATTACCGAGGACTCCATGTGCCTCGAAAATAGCGAGGGGAAATATTCTGACCATTCACCTGTTATCATGACACTCAGCACAATTATAATTAGCAAGGATAGCTTGCCTAAGCTAACAAATAATAAAACTGACTGGGACCTATTCGAAAAACTAATTGAAAAGCAAATATGGCTTCAAGTGCAAATTAAACAACGGTACAATTGGAAGACGAACTGGAGGTACTTAACAGTACTATTCAAGAAGCAACGTGGGAAAGATCTACTAATCATAACGAATCCCGTAGGAATCGAAATTACCCTCTTGAAGTCAGGAAATTAGTTAGAGAGAAACGGAAGGCACGAAAGACCTGGCAAAGGACTCGCGCTCCGGAAAACAAAAAAATTCTCAATTATTTGTGCAACAAACTGAAACAACTTATAAAAGAAATTAAGAACGAAACTATTAACAAGTACTTAGTGGTCTCACCGAACATAAAGACACTGATTACTCTCTTTGGAAAGCAACAAAGGAATTAAAAAGGACCAAAATGCATGTGTCGCCTATTAAAAATGAGGATGGAACCTGGGCCAAAAGTGACAAGCAAAAAGCTACTTTATTTGCGGCTCTCTCTCTCTCTCTCTCTCTAGCATTTACATCCCATGAAGGGATTTTGCCGCCCGCACTATGGTCCTCCATCCTTCTCGGTCCATCGCTCCCGTCCTCGAATTTCGACATCCTAATACGAGTAGGTCTTGTTCGACGTCGTCACGCCAGCGCAGTCGGGGTCTTCCTCTACGACGTACTCCGGCTGGTTGTTGATGGAACACTTTGTAAATCATTCGTTGTTGTGGAGACCTTGCAACGTGGCCGAGCCATCTCACTCGATTAGATTTGATGAAGCCGATAATATCGCTACCTCCGAGAAGTTGCTTTATTTCGTGGTTCATGCGAATCCGGTATTCATTGTTCGCAACTTTAATAGGACCAAAAATTGAACGGATGACCTTTCTTTCGAAGGTAGATAATAATCTACAGTCATTAGAGGTCATGGTCCAGCTCTCGCTTCCGAAAGTCAGCACAGGTCTTATAAGTGCTTTATAAAGTGCGAGCTTGCACGACTGCGATAGGTGTTTAGATCGCAATAATTTTGTTTGGGCGTAGAAAACTCGTTGTCCGGCAGCGATTCGGGCTTTTATTTCTGCCTGCATATTATTCAAGGATGTTATAAGTGACCCGAGGTATTTAAAATTTTCGACGCTATCAAAGTTATGGTCGCCAATTTCGAGATTTGCCATTGAGATGTTCCTGGGTGTTGTTAAGAATTTCGTTTTGGTACTGTTCACCTCCAAACCAAGTCTTCTTGCGCTGCGATTGAGCGGTATGAAACTGTCCTTGATGTCGCTAGGTCTTCGGCCAAGAAGCACGATATCATCTGCATATCCAAGAATTTGGCCTGATTTATTGAATATTCAGCGCGAAGTTTCAATGTTGCTTTTCCTCACTACGTACTCAAGCGCCAAATTGAACAGCACAGGCGCGAGTGCATCTCCCTGTCGAACACCAGATGTTATTTGAAAAGAGTCTGATACAGATCCTTCAATTACAATTCTACATGCAGATTCAGACGTTGTTAATTTACACAGAGAAACAAGTTTCTCTGGAATACCTAGGCATATGAGCGCGGCCCAAAGGTTATCGCGGTTTATACTGTCATATGCCTGCCGGAAGTCTATATATAGTTGATGAATGGTTATGTTATACTCCCAACATTTTTCCAAGATCATCCTCATGGTAAAACACTGGTCAGTGGTCGATCGGTTGGTACGAAAGCCACACTGATAGTCGCCAATGATGTTTTCGGCGAAAGGGATGAGTCTGGCAAGTACAACATTAGCCAACACTTTGTAGGCAGTGTTCAATAGGGCTATGCCACGAAAGTTTTCACATTTAAGACGGTCACCTTTTTTATGCAACGGACATATGAGCGCCGTCTTCCAATTATCCGGTAACTCTTCTTGATCCCAAATACATACGATGAGATCGTATAAATTTGTTGCAAGAGTAGCGCCTCCGAGTTTAATTAATTCTGCGGGGATTCCATCGAGACCGGGTGCCTTGCCGTTCTTCAATCGACTAATAGCTGCGTCTACTTCCTCTACTGTGGGATATTCGACAAAGACCTCTTCACCTGGCGGAGCTATTGCTCTAATGGGGGTCACTTCGTCATTCCGGTTTAGCAGACTTTGAAAGTAGGTTTGCCATACTGAGAGAACATCAGCCACGTTTGTTCTCAGTTCTCCATTCCCGTCTTTTATGGCTGTACTTCTTGGGTGGAAGTCTTTAGTGAGATTCCTGGCATTAGCAAAACAGTCCCTTGAATTTCCTACTTCCGCTTGGAAGCTGATGTTTTCAATGCATGACCTCATATAATCGCGTTTCTTTTGTCGAAGGAATTTAATCGTGGCTTTCCTTGCGCGTAGGTATTCTGCCTGAGTGCTTCTCGTGTTGCGAGCCAACCATTTTTCACGAAGCTTTCGTTTATTTTCGACGACCAGGCGGCATTGATCATCGAACCAATCATTGCGGGATCTCGGCGGTCTTCTGCCGATAGTGTTTTGCGCCGCGGTGGTTATGGCTGACTGTATAGCGTGCCACTGCTCCTGGATATTAGGAGGAGCTCCTTCGTTGTCGCTGGGCCGCTCTAAATAGTTAGTGACAGCTGATTGGTAACTCTGCAGTAACGCTTGGTCTTTTAGAGCATCGACATTCCATCGAACGGTTTTTTGTGCTTGTCTATTGAAGGTTGATGACAGTTTGCACTTATATTTAAATATGACAAGCACGTGATCGCTGTCCATATCTGCCCCTCTGTAAGATCTAACGCAGATATGCTGGTGGAGTGTCTCTTGGACACCATGACGTGATCTATTTGGTTTTCCGTTCTTCCATCATTCGATCTCCACGTTACTTTGTGAATTCTCTTATGTGGAAAAAACGTACTTGATACAACTAAGTTGTACATTATTGCCAGGTCGGTGACGCGTTGGCCGTTGTTGTTACTAGTTAGGTGCAGGCTATTGGGACCGATGTGCGATGTATTTTCTGCACTCCTACCGATTTTTGCATTAAAGTCGCCCACAATGATTTTAATGTCGTGGTGCGGTATGTTATTGATGACTTCCTCCAGCTCCACAAAGAAGAGATCTTTGATGTCATCAGATTTATCTTCGGTGGGTGCATGCACATTAACGATCGTGATGTTAAATTTATGAGTGCGAAGTCTGACCGTGCATATCCGCATGTTGATAGGGCGGAAATCGATGATATGGTGCTTCACGCGCCGATGGATGAGGAAGCCAACTCCAAATTCTCCTCCGTTCTGATGGCCGCTGTAATGAAGAGTGTAACCATTGGTGGTGTCATGGATCCCAGACTCCCAGACCATCTAAGCTCTTGTAGTGCAAGTACGTCTAATGTGTAACTTTTTGCTTGGTTCGAAAGGTTCTGAAGATCTCCAGGTCTTAAGAGGCTGAGCACATTCCATGTTCCCATTTTTAAAGCGTTGTCCGTGTACAATTTCCGAGGTCGAGTTTGTAATGAATCCGATATGGTAATCCGAGGCCTTTGTTCAGGGTTCATAACTTAAATGGTTTTTATGAGGGAAGGTTGTTGGCCTGCCACTCAACCCGCTTGTTACGTGTGTGGGTCACGTACTGGTGAAAATCTTAAGGCATCCAGTCCTACCTTTAACACATTTATATAGCGAGCCGCTTGATACAAGACAGACGCCCGCTTCAGCCGCACCTAACCTGGAGAACAGACGCTGATTTGGTATTGGTTTTAAGGCGCCAATAACCCGCCCTGACATGTAGTGTCCATGACTATAAACAGGATTTAGTCTGCTCGTCTCCACTACACCGCCTGATTCATTTAGCGTTACCCAGGGAGCACCGCGAGGAGGTATGAATCTCGGACTTCGCCACTTTATTTGCGGCTGACTTGGAAGAAACCTTTCAACAGTTACCCAGGCAAACTGCAGATGAAAACACAACAACAATTAGAAAAATTGATGATCATAATATACGATGTGTAACATTACAGGAATTGAAAGAAGAGATTAAGTACAATTTACATGCAAAAACTACTCCAGATTATGATCTAATTACTAGCCAAGTCGTAAAAGCGAATCCCGAGAAGGGATTATGAAAACTGGTTCAAATAATCAATGCTGCCTTCAGGCTAAAATATGTCCCACGGCAATGGAAGGTTGCGGAAGTAATTATGATTCCTAAACCAGGCAAACCAGAAAATGACAAAAAGTCGTACAGGCCGATTTCACTACTTCCTGTCATTTCAAAATTATTTGAAAAATTACTGCTCATGAGGCTCAATAATAGAAGAACGAAATTTAATTCCACCCACCAATTTGGATTTAGGGAAAATCACTCTACGATAGAACATCACAGAATAACGGATAGAAGACGCACTTGAGAAAAAGAAAATATGTACTAGTATCTTCTTAGATGTAGCACAGGCTTTCGACAAAGTTTTGCACCAAGGACTTGAATTTCAATTGCATCGCGATCTACCTAAACAGTTCTATCAAATTCTTAAATCGTATACATCGCAGATCCGCATTTCCGTGTAAAATATAACGGAGAGTACTCTGAACTAAAGAGAATAGCAGCAGGCATACCACAAGATAGCGTGCTGGGTCTTATACTGTATATCCTGTACACCAGAGATATGCCAAATACAGAAGGTGCAACATTTGCAGACGATACAGCTATTCTGGCAACTGGAAAGTGTATATCAGAAGCAACGACAAAACTTCAACAAGCAACCAACTCAATGAGTAGCTGGACAAAGAAATGGCGATTAGCCTAAACGAAGCAAAATCGATTGATGTAAACTTCACAAACCATAAAGTTAACTGGATTCCAGTGGAACTCAATTTCAGGCAGGTTCCAAATGCAAATATAGCCAAATACGAAGAAATAAAAAATCATGCAAAGAAACACATTCAGCGGATATCTCGGCACCAAAAATCAGGCATACGATGTTCGTTGGACACCGTCAATGCAGTAAGAAGACTTCAAAGGCAGAAACCTCTAGAACTGGGCAGTTGTATTTAATTAGAACAGAGAAATATAATAAATTATGTAAATTCAAACGGGAGTGACCATTGGATTACTGCCCGTCAAATGTGAATATTTATTTAAGAAAGATAAATTACTAAATGATTTGTAAATCAGTTGTAGTATAAATTATAAATAAAAAATAATAATAATGATCGATGTAGCCACACTAGTTTCCGGCAAACGCTGCCATGTATTCGGACTCTGTTGTCGATAACGCCACCAAGTTTTTGCTTTCTGAGCCCAAACTTCAATTTGCTTTGCCAAACATGTATATCTACTTGGACGCGGACCTTTTGGTTTCGATGTCTCCTGCAAAGTCTGTGTGACTATAGCCACACAAACCCAAATTTATGACTTTCAAATTTCATAATGCGTTTTGCCGCATTTACATGCGCTGCCGCTAGTTTCGCCAACCCAGTAGAAAATTCATTGATCAAAATGGGTTAGCTTTGCAATTTTTACCGAACATATTAAGAAATGAAAAGATATGTTAAAATTTTCCAAATAAAACAATTACAAAATGTTTACTTCTACGCCTCTCGACTGTTTATCTACGCCATATTAAAAATACTTGATAAAATAAGAAAGACCGAAGACATGTCATAAATGTTTCCCATAAGAAAGAGAATATTTTTTTCATGCTAGAAGACATGTATATGACATGTCTCACAATTGTCGTCGAACGTGGACTGCAATTGAGCAATTCATTTGGAAAACTAATATGAATTGTCATTAAGTAATCATTTAGTCAACATACCATCAAAAATCGACCAAAAAGTATTTTTTGTCTTTTTCATACGCATTTAGAGAAAAAAGGTAAGAAAGAGCAACGTATGTACATATGTCTTTCGTAGAAAATTATATGTACTATACATATATTGATAAATTTCCAACTGGGAAGTGTCGTCTTGCATTGCCAACAGAAAAATGATGTCTGATCGCGTTACCACGACCAAATACATTAAGTTACCAATCATCTCACGATACGGAAAATTGAATTCCCCATCCGCTTCAAAATCAAGATTCTGAACGCTGTCCGATAGAGTGGCGATTGTATTGCATTGCATTCCGCCATGTCAAAATGGTTGAGTACCTTTTTCACATATGCCTGCTGATTCAAATGAATCGATCCATTTGGTCATTATTCGATTTCAAGCCACAAGAAACATTTGAGGTCGAATGCTTTGACCCCAAATTCCCTGCGCAAGTGATCGATGTCAAAAAAAATTGTTTGACCTTTGTATCGATCAATGCTTCCATCTGGATTTTGTTTTAGTTTGTAGATCCAACGTGTATCAATCACCTTTTGATCTTTTGGAGTATTGGCCACGCTCGATGTACAATTTTTAATGAGTGAATCGTACTCCTCGTTCATTGCCTGCTCTCACTGCTTGTGCTTATCCGATGTCCTTGGTTCTTTGGTGATTGCCAGCATGGCAACGTGTTCTTACGACGCATAATATTTTAATCACCTGTAATATTGATTTGATCGCGCATCATTCATCTCTAATTCATTATCTGTCATGTTCGCGTTTTCGTCGGCCTTCTTCTTAGTGCTACTAATGTCCAGTGCAGCTATTGATTCTTCCAGAAGAAAAATCACACCACGAGTTAACTAAATTTTGTTCGACTCCGGATTTGAATCTCGATACGATTTCAAATGATTACGCACATAACTTGATTACCTTTGGCTCCAGTTTTTGTCGTTTTTCCTTTGGAATGTGTATAAACACCTCTGACCCGAAAATCGGTAAATGATTGATTTTGCTTTTTCCTACTTTGAAGTCAATTACAGTTACCTATAACACATGGAAAATGAAGGTCGAATTACCCTGCAGGTTAACAGATTATTAATAAATTGTAATCTTTTCTACCTAATGTTAAAGAACTCATTTCAATTGCTTCTGTAAGAATTCAATGAATTTCCTCAATATTTTACAGGAGTAACCGTCTAACCGGTAAAGAGCCACCACATTTGGCTTTTTTAATTTTAATTATTGCGACGACAACGACTTTCTTTTGCAATGAAAGCGAATTAAATTTGACGGATTTTGTTCTACATTTTGGTGCAAAAAATTCGCACATTGATCAGTTTTCAACAAAAGCTCCAAAATATCGAAAAGTCCAATGTGTGTTTAATTTTCTTGAATGCATATTCAAAGTCTATTTCAACACCTATCCAGTGGTACCTTTTTGTGCTTATACCGTGCCAAGAAAAATCAGCAAAAAAAAAACATTTTTATTAATAAGAAGTATTCCCTCCCTAAGCCTAATGATAGCTTCCATTCTATGTTTCTTTGATTTGACCAAAGTTTTTATCAAATTTTGAGGTATCGCCTCCCATTCCTCTGCGATCGCCTGTTGCAGCTCCAGGTCGTTGCAGCAATATATCTGGCTTAAACTCTTTAATTAAGCTCGTCCCATAAATGTTCTATGGGATTGGGGTCCGGACATTGAGCTGGTCACTCAATAACAGGTACATCCACCTCCTGAAGGTACTGGTACACTATACCAGCCGTATGCGGTCTCGCATTATCCTATATGAACAGGAAGTTTCCACCAATAAACCCGGCAAAACGTACGACGTAGTCCTCGAGTACTTTCTCAATGTTCCCTTGAGAAGTCATTCCTCTTGATCGACGGCCAGTATTCGCTCCGGAGATGAAATCAAGATCTGTCTTCGCCTCCATTGGCATTTCTACCCAGAACATACACGATCAACTGCCATACAAGACACGTTCTTCAATGCGACATTGTGCAAATCGCTTTCCTGATTTTCTGTACACCCTTCCTCGCCCATCGTTGTCATGTAAACACATCCTGCACTCGTCAGAGAACAGGAGTGAACTACATTGTTCTTCTGTTCAATCCAAATGCTCTCGAGCAAACCGAAGGCGGGCTCGTCGGTAAGCTGGGATCAATTGTGTGCAGCCAGATCAGCTTCTCTCAAAGTCGTCTTCTAACTGTCCACCGACTGACTTTGATTTCACGAACTTCTTGGAGCCGATGTCCCAGTGTCACCGCATTCAAATGACGATTTCTCAATGAAGTCGTCACAATAAAGCCACTCTGTGTTGTAATACGAGGTCGGCCAGATCCTTGTCGCCCTCTGCAGCAGTCGGTTTCTCGATATCTCTGCCACACTCGACGACCGTAGAATCAGCTCAAATTTAATTGACCAGCTACCTCATTTTGGTTCTGCCTCGCATCAATTATTGCAACCAGGCGGCTACCTCTAGTGTGGAACTCATTTTCTTGTTCCGGATGAAGACGTAACCGATAGAAGACCGTTCAAGCTAAGCGTTGATATGCGAATGATGACAATTTCCTTAAAATATAACCTTTTATACCTGCCGCAAGTTCCGTAACCGGTGCTACCTGGAACGAGCGTTTTAGGATTGTTGTGTTCTATTGTTAGTATTGTTCTGGTTTTTTACAGAAAATACACACAAGTGCGCATTGGATAGGTGATGAAATGATCTTTCACAGGACATACTTTGATTCAAAAAAATATTTCAATTTGCGAAAATTAAAAAAAAAAAAATTCAACTGTGCGAATTTTTTGCACCCAAGTGTAGATAGAGAAATCACCAGCATTCTTTTTCCATGATATTAAAAGTACTAAAAGTTCTCTGTGAATTTCATAGGTGCCACTGAAAGATAAAAATGTTAATGTTCAGTTGGAGTACCAAAAGGAACTTACACTAATTTTAGATTTGCCATTGAGATGGAATACCAATGCCTTGTTTTTCAAATGATTGTAAAAAGTTTAGCGCGGATGAAATTTCAAACATAACATATAATTTGATATTGGTATTATTACCAATCCAACTTGGAAGCCTTGTGGAAGCCTTTTTGTTGAAAGTTTAATTCAAGTGATAAAATTTTAGTCAAATCTGTTTAGTGAATTCTTCAAGCTCATTGACTGCTGTTGAAAAGAAACCCCCTTGCTATTCTGAAATTGGTCAAACTACACTGCTCGTCATAAAATTCCGGACACTACATTTTTTCAGTAAATATTTGTGTTTATGGTAACTATTCGCATTGTTCGAGTTATGGTTGTACGAAATAATACAATCTGCACCAAAAGGCGCTAACGGAACAAATTTTTCTTTAATAAAAGCAACCACATATAGGATCAAAACAATAATGAAATAACAAAATTACCGAAAAGCGGCCAGTACTCTAATTAGAGCCAGTACGAGCATTTCCTCCCGAGCTCTGATCACATCTAGCATTGTTTTTGGTATATATTGTACATACAACAGGTTTGCAATGTACTCCTGAGGTATCATTTTCCATTCTTCCTGCAGATGATCTAATGTTTCTGGAATGACTTCCCTTTGCCTTAAACGACACCCTAGCATATCCCACACGTCCTCAATGGGATTAAGGTCAGGACTGCAAGCGGGCCAAACAATTGGATCAATTCCCACCTCATCCAAATAATTATTGACACCCTTTACAACGTGGGCATTTTCATGCATTAATAATTCAAATGTTCAAAGTTTTTTGACGAGAAGTATCTATAGTATGTCAATACTACGTTACCAATCACCATATACGTTTCAACCATATTATACGGCATCAAGAACTTCATGGTGATGATTTCTACAATCGTCCGTAGCATTTTGTGATTGAAGACGTCCTCGGTTAACGGCTAGTATGGAACTATAAAGACATTTTATTTACGATATTTTGAACGAATGAAAATATTAACATGAACTACCAAAACTATTTGAAGTCGCGTTAGGTTGGCTAATTGTTCAAATATGTGGTATAGCAGCAAGACGATTACCCAGCACGTTATATAATATTAACATGGGAGACACCTTCATTTCAAAGGTCGGGGAATCGGGAGAGATGGATAGAGAAGAATCGTCAATAGAACTTTCCAATAGTAAGTGAAAGCAAAGATCTAATTTTAGCACGATGGCCCTATCTAGGACTTGATAAGATCGATAACATATTTTTATTCACAGTCTTGTCAAATTCGGCCGCACCCAGTTCAGTGAAATGGAAATTTTTCAGAGCAGACAAGAAGGGAGTTAGAATAAAATTTTCAATTTGTAATTTTTCATATACCCAAAAAGCAAGACTATGCCACTGGCACGTTAATAATGGCTGTGTTATAAGCATCAGGCTAATCTCCGTATGACATACGGACTCTAAATAATTCCAAAAAATGTTTTACGTCTCCAGATCTAGGCTTTCTAAGGTCACGAATTATGATGTTCCCAAATAAATTTGACACTTCATGTTTAAATAATTTATGATTATGATTTATTATCACTGATATTGAATTTAAAGATAAAATTTCGTCAACCAGTTTCATTTTACGGCACAATTCTTGGTTGTATCAAATATGATACAACCGTATAAATTGAAGATAAGGTGGAACTCTTCTTTAATAATAAATTTTATTTAACACTTTTGGTAGTTAAAAATGACTGATCAACGCTCGTTTTTAAATGCTATGGAATTCGAGGAGTTCATTAATATATAATTCTATTGACAGTGATGAGAAAAAAGACAGTGGAACGATGATTTTTATAATTAAAATCCAACAAACTGCCACTTCCGATTCGAAACACCATCTGAAATGGATGACGATGTACCATTAGACATTCAAAATATACCTGTGATACTACTAAATAGTGATAATAATATGATTGAATTACAAGATCCTGATATTGGCATTGCAATTGAGGTGACAAGTGAAACAAAGGAGGTCAAGGAATTAAAAAAGTTGTATAGTAATACTATTTGGAAAGTAAAACATTTGAATGTTGCATCAGATAAATATAAACTTAACGGTGATGAATCACCACAAGAACTTCTCGAACTACAAACGCCTCTTGAAATTTTCAATTCTAATTAAAATTTTGATAGCGTTAGAGAATCAAATAACTACGCAATGGAAACTAACATCAAAAATACGTTTTCAATAAACGGGAAGGATTTGGAAAAATTTTTCGGGGTGTGTATTTTTACGTTCATGTACCAACTAATAAGCTTGCGCTGATACTGGTCCCATGAAGTGGAACAATATAATACGAAAAAACATTTCGAAAATTTCGTCAGTTTCTTCATTTCCATTGCACTGAGAACAATATGCCGCGCACAAATCTAAATCACAATCGCCCGTTCAAAATACGACCCGTAATATATGCTCTCATTAAAAACTTTCAGAAGATTCCAATCGACGAAATATATCTATTGATGAACAGATGTGCTCTACTACAGGTAGAAGTTACTTGAAACGGTACACGCCAATGAAGCCGCATAAATAGGGCTACACATTTTTTCTTCTCAGTGAAAATTCAGGATTTACGTACAATTTTGAACAATTTTCGGGGCAAGAAAATGATAAACGTATTTTATAAGAAAAAGATTTGGGGAGCTCATCAAATTTGGTCATTCGACTACTACGAAATGTACCAATAAATGTGAACCACCACGATTACTTCGATTATTATTACACGAGCTTACCATCGGTTATCGAACTAAATAAAGTTGGTGTTCAATCAATTGGCACAGTACGTTGTGACAGACTACCTTCAAGCAAGTTACCAACCGAACGTGCTCTAAGGAATATATAGGTCACCACAAAAACGCTCCAAGAAATGGTGCATACGAATATTTACAATCTTAAGAAATATTCACGGTGGTTAATTCATGGTTACTTTCTAAAGAATCGCTGCTGATTTAGGATAGGAACATCTTGCTCTAATGAATTTTATAATTCAACTTGCTGAAAGCTTGTACAGAGTCAAAGATAATTACAACAATTTAAAACGAGCCCGACCGACCATCAACCAAAAGTATTAGTCTTGAGATAGGCGTTAAACGAAAAAAGCCTAACGCAAATTACATAGCTGCAATAGACGTCCGCCAGTGTATCGCATTTTCTCAACTGGACATCGGAAAAACAGCGGTGTAAGTTACCTGAAAGTTCCAAACTCGTTTTATAATGTGTGAAAAATGCACCATACATCTTTGTTGCAACAAAGACAGAAATTGTGTTATGTCCTTTATTATTTTAATTTTTATTATTAAATAGTTTTGTTAAATTAGGCTGTGAAAAACTATGTAACATTTTTAGTTATTTAAATTTAAATTTGAAAAAAAAAAATTTGTTTGTTTTTTAGTCGTAAATGCATGCCGTATCATATATGATACAACCATGAAAATCAATTTTCCGAGGAAACTACAAATATTTAGAATTTCTTATTTTGATATTATAAATAAGGATTGCAGAAACTATAATGTGGAATTTTTTCAACAAAATAGAAAAAATCATGCATTGAAGGGTTAAACGTAGTACACTATTTTTAGACTTTTGTTTTCTTGTTTTATTGCGATCGCGTGTCGACCGCGAATAATTAAATTATTTTCCCGTAAATTTTTTCCCCAATCACCAAAACTAACTTTTTAGAAACGGGGGATTGGGAAAAATGTCTGGGGAATAGCTGCTACAAAAAGAAATTATTCCCTATTCCCAGGGAATTACCAGAATAGGGCCACTGGGGTTGAAAACTATCCCATCCATTTCTATATAAAATGTTGTAGAAAATAACGCAAAACAAACTAAATTTATACTGATACCTTTCGTCGTCTATCGAATTTTTATGTTACTAGGTGCGCAACTAAATTTCCGGATTTTTTTTTGAAATATAGAAAATTTCAATAGAAATATAATAAATGGTTTATTCAAAGTATTGTCCTTCGTTATCTGCACATTTTTATCGCTATCTACACATTTTTCTGGCAATACATGAATACCACGACGATAAAACGACGCGTCTTTTAATCGAAACCATTCATCCAACCAATTTTGCACTTCTTCGAAACTGGCCAAGTATAGCCCTGCCAAGACATGCATCATCGACCGGAACAAGTGATAATCCGAGGGGATCTGGCAGATAAGGCAGGTTCGGTATCATCCCATTTCAGCATTTTGATAGTGTCTTGGACGATGGGAGTGCGATGGCATGGAGCGAGTTCACTCGTTTGTGATTTTCACGATTGCACGGTTCAGATTGATGAGTTGTTGTCGGTAACATTGTCCATTGACAGTTTCACCCCGTATCAGCAACTCATAACACGATTCCTTTCTGATATCACCAAACGCAGAGCATTGTCTTCTTTACGAAGCGATTTGGTCGTGCCGTCGATGTTGATGCTTTGTCAGATGAAAGCCACGACCTTTTGCGTTTGTTATTCTTCTTTCTGTTCTAAAAAGATTCACATCTCATCTACCGTAACAATTCGATATAGGAAGCTCTTTCTTTCATGCCGTGGAAGCAAATCAAAGATAGCAAAAGAAAGCAACCAAAATTTCTCTTTCGATTTTCTATCTGTCTCTCAGTCAACTCATGCATCACCCATTTTCCCTCCTTTTTTCCCATAGCATGTAAACATTTAGAAATACCTTGGCGATTCGTGTTTAATGCTTCCGCAAGTTGCCCTTGAGTTTGTATATCATCTTCATCCAATAACGCTTGCATCTCCGTGTCTTCAAATATTTTTGGTCTTCCGTCGCGCTGCTTGTCCTCAATGTCGAAATCGCCACTTCTGAAGCGTTTAAACCAACCTCCACAGGTAGTTTTCGATGGTGAATGTTCGCCGTAGGCCTCCTGAAGCAATTGACGTGCTTCAGTAACATTTTTCTTTGAGTTGGAGCAGAAAAGCAAAGCTTCCCGCAAATATTGTTTGTTTGGCACAAAACTCGACATTTTCGTTCTTAGAAAAAATATTTTTGCGTTGCGATATGTGCTGGTATATAACAACTTGTTATTGTTAACAACTGTCTACGCCCGGAACCAAATGTAGAGATCACGGGTTTCAATTTCAGTTATCATAGTGCGATAACAGGCGCCATTCATAGTTACGTTCCGGCCGGCCTGATTTTTGAAAAAATATGGACTGATGATTCCAGCAGCCCATAAACCACACCAAACTGTTTTTTTGTCTGGATATAATGGTAGCTCTTGAACCTCTTCGGGTTGCTCTTTCGCCTAAATATGGCAATTTTGCTTATTAACGTAGCGACGATTTGGTAGATCGGCCGGCTTCAATTCTTGCGCGATTTGAATTTTGTATGCTTTTAAACCAACCTCCCTACGTAAAATACGCCAAGTTGTTGCACATACGACAAACCAAGCTGTTGAGAACTGCACCGAATCAATTCATTACGGTCATCGCCTACACTCTCAGCTACCGCCGCTATATTCTCTTCACTACGTGCTGGATGTGGTCTATTTGGTCGCGTATTATCCAATAATGAAAATTTGGATTAAATTTTTCGATGGTATTGCGAATTGTGCGTTCGGTAGGCTGATTATGTGGACCGCATAAGTTGCTCTAAGCCCACGAAACAAATTCCTCGTAGAAGAGTAACGAAGATGAACTCACTTCGTAGTTTATATCTGCTCGATAAATTATCTTTAATTTTCCCACCGTCGAATTATATATCTTTATATTTTTTGCTAAAATAGTCTGTCATCTATTTGCTTACTATGCACGAGTACATCAATTCAAATGGTTATTTGACCCAATCTAATTTTATTAATAAAAATAAGGCATGTGCGTGTATGTGTACACGAATTTCAATTAAACCTTAGACTTTTGGATTCGAAGTAAAATTTTAGAAAATATATACGTCACTGATAATTAAGTGACCTTGGCATTGTATCGAAATATTAATGTTTATTTTCTTATCGCTATGATCAAACTAAATATACACATACATGATTAATACATGTATGTGATTAATGTTATCAAGCCGTAGATATAAAGTAGATATAAATAAGTGTACAAATCTATGGTGATTTATTATAAGTAAGTATTTGCAACAATAAATATTCGTAGATAGATAAAAATATTTGCGTGGCTTTTGTTTGTATAAATTTTTGTTTTGAAGTAGCTGGGTACGCTAATCTGAACTTCGGTTGCGGTGCTTTTCAGCGATAAGAGCAGTTGAAATTTCGTATTCTCTTTAAAGTCTCGTTCACATGGACAATGGAGTAAGTGGAATCTTCAGTTTAAGTTTGGGAAAGAGAATGTTGTCGGAAAACTGTGAGCGATGGTTAAAATTAAAACACATACTTAGCCCTCAACTTGAAAAGTAAACTGAATTCGCAGATTCAGATTTTAATTAAATGCTCAAAGGCCATATTATATTATAATTACCATAGTTACTTACATAATTATTGTTTAACTGATCTGTTTTCGCGGCTATTGCCAAAGTTCAAATTACGCGCGATTAAAAATTGATTTGATTTAGATCAGGAAAAATATTATAAAAATTGTTCTATTGTTCTTCTGTGCATACAATCAATCTAATTTGATTTTGTAATTCGCCATTGAATAATAATTTTAATAACACGATTATTCCGAACTTCATTACTCCCAAGGCAAAATTTTAGAATAGTCGAAAAATGCCCTAATATGACTTGGCGTTAACCTGAAAATTGGGCCGGTTTTTCTTATTTTATTTTTTGTTATCTTTAGTGTGAGTGATGTGCCCGATTAGAAACATTAAAATTTAAATTGTTTACGGTTATTTTAATATATTCATATATTAGAAATTAGACTCTCCAAGCCGTCGCACGTCTAGAATACATTTCCATTACGTAATTTAAAAATTAGCTTCAAAATTCTTAAGTTAACCATTTGGTTTCAAATTGTAGTTTTGGATAAAGTTGAAAACGAAATAATATAGCCAGGTATGTGCCAATTAAACTGATAAGCGACCAGTTTTGTAGATTCTTAGATTTTATCTTCTTAATCCTTAGAAATTCTTCTTCTCCCAACGTGCGAAGGTTAAAGTAAAGATTTTAAATTCCACCAAAAACTTGAAAAATTACTGAGAAAATTTTAGCAGACCGACAAAAGCGTGTCAGTAGCCATAGTTAGTTGGCTGAAAACTTTTAACAGAAAAATTTAATTAACACAACATTTTACGACATTGACATCGCCGGGACACGAGCACATGTAGCAAAATATAAAGAGTGTTTCATTTCCAGGTATAGAACTTTGAATTGAAACAAAACACAGAAAACTACATGGCGTAATTTGGAGTATCAATTTTCGATCACTCTTCGCAGCATTTCTGGTCGTATTTCGGCAATACCGTGTCGAATGTTGGCTTCCAAGTGTTCAATAGTCTCTGGCTTATCAGCGTAGACAAGTGACTTCATATTCCCTCAAATAAAATAGTCCATCGGTGTTAAATCACACGAACGAGGTGGCCAGTTGACAGGTCCATTTCTCGATATAACACCCTTATTCCCCTAGTCGCATCACTTCAAGTGATGGGACTATTCATCTTCTTGGTTCCTAGATCATTAAATCGAAACTTACAAAATAATTGTTCAATAAAGTCGTTGTGGCTGTTTTCCAAATGTTAGTATGCTGCTTTATAAATATTTCCTTGCAACTGCTATCACTTCAAACGACAATTTCTATCACTTAAAATTTTGACGTGACAAATAATTTAAAAAAAAATCAACTAAGGTAACCAACTAAGATTTAAAAAATTTTCATTGAGAATTTTGTACAAAATTATTTAGTAAATTTTGATTTTAAAATCTAGTAATCAGGAAGATCCATAGTTACGTCGCATGAAGTGATACGTCTAAGGGAATTGAGTATTAATAGTTCATCAATAAATTAATTGTATCGTGCGCTGTATGGCATGCGGCCCCGTCTTCTGACCACATGTCTCGGATGTCAATGCTTCGGACCATTCACCGAATTGGCGGTGCGAACGATGGTCGTATGATTTTAATTCCTGTACAAGTTGAATCTTGTAAGCATGTAAACCAAGATCCTTACGCAAATCCTCCATAAAGATGTTGCATCAAGTCCCAATTATTGTTGTACGCGATGATGAATTGATTTATTTGGATTCTCTTCCAAACTACGCACTACAGCTGCCACCGCATGCTTGGTGTGCGCCGTATGGGGTCTAACGGGACGCGTATTAGCGTTTAAAATAAACGTGGTGCGTTTAAACCATCCATAGTTAATCGAATTAACTGCTGGACGATGGACGATTATGTCGACAACTAACCAAAAATCAACTGTCAGCTCTCAAAGATTTTTTTTTTTTTTTTAAATAATAAATTTATTTATTTATTTATTCAATATTACAACTAATTCAGAGATCATCTAGTTTTTTATCTATCTTAAATTAGTTTCTCGGTTTAAGATGAGTAACCTCATCCTATTGGGATATCCCAAGGTTGGGCTCCCTCTATCCCAACCTATTGGTTACTAGTGTTATAATTTCGTATTCTAATTACAATTGCCCAGCTCCAGCGGTTTTTGCTTTTGGAGTCTCCTCGCTTCATTGCTGTACAGCATACGACGAATATCTGCAGTTTCATGTCGTAATATTAGCTGCTAGTATTTCCTTGCTTGTTTCTTTATTTCATCGGTGATGTATTCCATCGTTAAGTCCCTAACAAGGTTGTCATTTCTAATGTGTCCTTCTAGGTAGTGTCGGAGATTCACAATCCCTTGCAGAACTTTATTTTGGAAGCATTGTATCATTTGTACATTGGTTTTCCTGACAAAATCCCAAAGTTGGATAACATAGCTTCATACTGGTTTAAGTATTTGCCTAAATAGAAACAATTTGTTGTATTTGCTATTTTGAAGTTAGCATTTGGAAGTTTACTTGTGGCTTCCGTAATATGTTTTCCCACTAGTAGGAGCTGTATCGTCTGCAAATGTTGCTAATGTAGCACCTTGAATTTTCGGCATGCCTCTCGTATAAAGAAGAAACAGAATAGGTCCAACAACGCTACCTTGTGGTATACCTATGTTATGATATTCTTTTTAGTTCAGAGTACTCATTTTCAAATTTGACTCTATACTGAGTCATACTGAGACTATATAGAAAATTTGGGGAAAATTCATGGACTAGAATTTCCACTAGAATTTTTTGATTTTCTGCGGCCATATATAGGTGATTTTCAGTTTTTGAACAATATCTCAAAAACTTCCACTAGTAACCAATACTTTCGGTTGTTTTTCTAGTAGCTTTGGTCATACTGAGACTATATGGAAAATTTGGGGAAAATTCATGGACTAGAATTTCCACTAGAATTTTTTGATTTTCTGCGGCCATATATAGGTGATTTTCAGTTTTCGACCAATATCTCAAACACTTCCACTAGGAACCAATACTTTCGGTTGTTGTTCTAATAGCTTAGGTCATACTGAGACTAAATGGAAAATTTGGGGAAAATTCATGGACTAGAATTTTCACTAAAATTTTTTGATTTTCTGCGGCCATAAAAGTGATTTTCAGTTTTTGACCAATATCTTAAAAACTACTACTAGTTACCAATACTTCTGGTAGTTTTTCTAATAGCTTAGGTCATACTGAGACTATATGGAAAATTTGGGGAAAATTCATGCACTAGAATTTCCACTAGAATTTTTTGATTTTCTACGGCCATATAGGTGATTTTCAGTTTTTGACCAATATCTCAAAAACTTCCACTAGTAACCAATACTTTCGAATGTTTTTCTAGTAGCCTAGGTCATACTGAGACTATATAGAAAATTTGGGGAAAATTCATGCATTAGAATTTTCACTAGAATTTTTTGATTTTCTGCGGTAATTTTCAGTTTTTGCCCAATAATACTAATAGCTTAGATCATACTGAGACTATATGGAAAATTTGTAGAAAATTCATGCACTAGAATTTTTTGATTTTCTGCGGCCATATAAGTGATTTTCAGTTTTTGATCAATATTTCAAAAAATTCTACTTATAACCAATACTTTCGGTTGTTTTTCTAGTAGCCTAGGTCATACTGAGACTATATAGAAAATTTGGGGAAAATTCATGCACTAGAATTTTCACTAGAATTTTTTGATTTTCTGCGGTGATTTTCAGTTTTTGACCAATATCTCAAAAACTTCTACTAGTTACCAATACTTCCGGTTGTTTTTCTAGTAGCTTAGGTCATACTGAGACTATATGGAAAATTTGGGGAAAATTCATGGACTAGAATTTTCACTAGAATTTTTTGATTTTCTGCGGCCAAATAAGTAATTTTCAGTTTTTGACCAATATCTCAAAAACTTCCACTAGTAACCAACACTTTCGGTTGTTTTTCTAATGGCTTAGATCATACTGAGACTATATTGGAACTTTGGAGAAAATTCATGCACTAAAATTTTCACTAGAATTTTTTGATTTTCTGCGGCCATAGATGTAAGTGATTTTCAGTTTTTCACCAATATCTCAAAAACCTCCTCTAGTATCCAATACTTTCGGTTGAATGTCTAATAGCTTACTTCATACTGAGACCATATGGGAAATTTGGGGAAAATTCATGGACTGGAATTTTCACTAGACAATTCTAGTCCATGAATTTTCTCCATATTTCCCATATAGTCTCAGTATGACCTAAGCTATTAGATATTCAACCGAAAGTATTGGTTACTAGAGGAGGTTTTTGAGATATTGGTCAAAAACTGAAAATCACTTACTTATGTATATGGCCGCAGAAAATCAAAAAATTATAGTGAAAATTCTAGTCAACGAATTTTCCCCAAATTTTCCATATAGTCTCAGTATGACCTAAGCTACTAGAAAAACAACCGAAAGTGTTGGTTACTAGTGGAAGCTTTTGAGATATTGGTCAAAAACTGAAAATCACTTATATGGCCGCAGAAAATCAAAAAATTCTATTGGAAATTCTAGTCAATGAATTTTCCCCAAATTTTCCATATAGTCTCAGTATGACCTAACCTATTAGAAAAACAACCGAAAGTATTGGTTACTAGTGGAAGAAATGGCGGATAGTCGGAATGATGTTAAATTTCAAGATTTCATATACCGAGTTCCTTTACTTCGGAGATCAATTAATTTGCCATTTAAAGTGGTACATAATGAATGAAAAATTTCCGCTGGTAATTACATAACAAAATTAATTCTCCTTAGTGATAGTGCTGCCACTTGCAGCGAGTAGCGCAATCTCTTATTTTCCGCTGTCAAAATTCCGCTATCTTATACAGCATCGGAATAAGTGACGTAAATTTAACACGTCACAATTTTGAGAGAAATGTTGTTAGCGTCTTAAACCATTTTTTGTATGTGCGAGTCCCTTAAAACCCAAGAAGGATGGTATCTACCTTCCTGGAGGAAATTCAAATAGGACGTCGCTTATTGCAAGATAGACAAAGACACTGCAGCGTCAACTAGCCCTAAACTGGAGAATAGACATTGGTGTGGTATAGAATTGAATAGGCCAACTACGGTTAACCGGCGCGATAAGCATAATACACGTATGCGGTTTACGTGACTAATAAGGTTCTGAAACAGCCAAGAGTAGGTGTCCCAGAGCGGAATCCCTAATAAAACTTTCGGTTTCCAATTTTACGCGCCAAGTGTACTTTATATCACATACCCATTTTGTTAAATATTATTATAATGCACTGCACAACAATAACATATTTAACAATTACCAGCAAACAGTTGATCACAGATAATTAAAAATACTTAGTATAGTTTACTTTGTTTGAATGTGCTTAAGCTGAAAAAAATGTAAACAACACTGAAAATACATAATTTAAAATGAAAAGTATTTACGATTATTTTCCGTTTGCTTTCGTTGCAATATTAAATTACTACAAATGTATGCATTTCTATCTGTTAGAACCGCGACAGTTTTTCTGTTGTTTTGCTATCAAATGAATGAATGCAATTTGTAATTTCTTTAAGTTCGCGTACCCACTTGTATATTAACGTTATGATAACTGATGTCATATGCCGACAATAAACCGCATATAAATATGTGATATGATATCATATGTGTAGTAATATTTTGGAAGTGTATCGTTCAAAGTTCATTCTATAAAATGTTTACTATTTCGTATACACTGCAGCGTGTACAAAAATGTTCATCTAAATCTAAAATATTCTAATAGTTGACGACAAAAAAAAATTCAGTTTATTTTAACAATTGTGTACAAAGTATATTGTAACAATTTATTTGGTGTTGTTATCTGTAAAAAACACTAAATACCTGCTTTTTGAAGTTTAAGATTAAGGTTATATTATTACATCTTATATATTCAAATAAAATATTTCTAGATAAGATTACAATTTTGTATATTAATTAATTGGTATAATTAATTTCAATAACAAAAATTCAAGATACGAGGGCAAATCAAAAAGTCTTGCAATATCATATGAAAAAAAAGAGTGAGTGAGACAGCAATATTTTTATTTTTCGACAGAATCTCCTTTAAGGTTTATACATTTGTCACATCGATCAATTAACTTGCCTAAACCCTCTAAAAAAAAAGATTTCTTTTGCTCCATAAAATATTCATTTACAACAGACTGCACTTCATAATCACTGGAAAATTTTCGGCCCCTTAGTGTTTTTTTCAAATTGGGAAACAGGAAGTAGTCACTGGGTGCCAAGTCTGGACTGTACGGTGGATGCGGAATTCCCACGAAGCCGCAGTCCTTTAATGCAGCTTGAGCAATATTAGCCTTGTGCACCGGTGCATTGTCGTGAAGAAGCAAGATTTTTTTCCTAACTTTCCTTGGCCGTTTTTCCCGGATCGCTTTTTTCAATTTTCGCAAAACCTCAGCGAAATATATGCCTGTGGTTGTGGTTTTCGGTGGCATATAAACGATTATCAAATTTCCTTCAGCATCCCAAAAAATTGTTGCCAAAACCTTAAGAGCAGACGGTTGAGTTTTAAATTTCTTTGGTGGTGGTTCACTACGTTTAATCCATTGCAACGATTCTTGTTTGGATTCCGGATCCCAGTGATGAAGCCATGTTTCATCGCCTGTTATTATGTTATCCAAGAAATTTTCTGGATCTTCTTTGTACATATCTAAAATCGCCTTTGAAATTTGAACACGCATTTTTTTTTGTTCTGCATTCAACAAACGGGGAACCCATCGCGCACTTACTTTCGACATATGAAGGTTGTCATGTAATATAGTATATGTGGTACCGTATGAAAGAGAAAGTCTCCACGCTAACCGTGGAACAGAAATACGCCGGTCCTCCAATACAATAGATTCGGCCAAAATTACGTTTTCATGGCTAATAGCATCTGCTGGGCGACCCGAGCGATTGTCGTCTTCTAATGACTCCCGACCACTTTTGAATAATTTTACCCACCTTGTTACTGTGGCATATGATGGTGCAGATTCGCCGTAAACTTTTGATATATAGTTGAATATATAAATTGCATTTTGTCCATCTTTACAGAAAAATTTAATAACGGCGCGATATTCAATTTCATTCATTTTAAGAAAAATTCAAAACACTTGTTACTAAATTGACAAAAACAAACGAACTGTAAAATTTACATCGAAATGTTCTTCTAGAAGTTTCATCGCGACAAAAAATGGTTTTGAAAAATATATTGTTGTCTCACTCACTCTTTTTTTTCATATGATATTGCAAGACTTTTTGATATACCCTCGTATGTACATTCACAAAGTGTTTTAAAAAGTAATTGTTTTGATTCTTCGTAATTCTTAAATTTTCTTCAATTTAATTTCGATTAACTCTGATAAATGTATCTGCTCTTTTATTTATTGTTTCCGGGATACGACAGACGAACATATTAGAAGCTATTAATTTTCTAATATGATATTTATTTTTAATCTTATACGGGGTAATGTAATTTATTATATGTGTTTTATAGCCTAGCATTTTGCTTACAGCTTTAGATTGTATGTATGAAAAATTCATACATGAGACATTAGATGAAAGAAAATGCCTTATCTTTTTTCTGGTCACCTCTGAAGCTTAGACTCCGGCTACTTTTTCCATGCTCGAGTTAAAAAAGTTCTTACTTTGAGCCAAAGGTAGCACAGGAGTACCAATTAAAATCCAAAAAAACGATTAAAATTATGGTCTATTATTTTGCTCATAATAAATTACGTAATAATTTTTTGGTTTTTTTGACAAGCAAAATTATTTTGTTTTTTTGGTGTAATTTTCAAGTGAAAATAATATAGAAATTGATGTTGAAGATTTTGTTGCTAATGGAATGCAAACAAACCCTATTGAAAAGATGTGAACATTTGGAATTGGGTGGTGACAAAAAGAGAAAAGGATAAATGATCCAGTTCTATATTAACGTTTTAAAAATGTATGGCTGGTGAATTAAAATATTTAACATTCTTCATCTTCAAAAAAAAAAATTGCGTTTTATTGTAAATCTGGATCACTAAAAAAATGTCTGGATCACTAAAAAAAATGCTGAAGCATTGGAATTTGAATTTTTGTGCCGGGTTAAGAATTGAATTTTCATGGGTTGTAGACGAAAAAAGATCATAAAATGACTGCCATTCGGTATAGCTGCCAAAAAACATATATTATACCGAATATAACTTATTCAGAGAAAAAGCTCCGAACAAAATTACACACAGTTTTCAACTGGGGTTACAATCTTGATTTGGGGTTACAAAGTAAATTTGAAAAACCAAAAATGATTGAAAGCATTATACTCTCCCGAATTTATTCTCATCGTTTTCATTGCGTTGTTTTGTTTATATTTTTATTTAACCCATTCCCGCACACTTTTATATCGATGACCGTGCTCAGAAACACACTTTTTTCCAATTGATTATGACTGCCATATGAAATTGAGCATTATTTATATGTTTGGAAGTGAAAATTATCGTATTTTTTCACAGTTTTTCCATGAAAACTCTCGACGGCTATAGCCGTCATTTGCTCATCACATCATTTTTTCTATATATTTCCGCCTACAGAAACAAATGACGGCTATAGCCGTCCGATTTTTTGGTGATATATAGACAAATGACGGCTATAGCCGTCATTTGTTTCTTTAGGCGAAAATATATCGAATTACTAATCATGAAAAATCAAACAAAAAAACAATTGATATGTTATGTTATCTGGAATGTTACATCTTTTTTTTCTTTGATATGTTACTGAATAATTAACAAAATAATGCATTAGTACACTTCGTAAGAATGATGTGCCTTTTTTATTAATTAAAATATGCAGGACGGCTATAGCCGTCATTTGCATATACCGGGTGTTTCTTTTAAACTGAGACGATCAAATATCTCGAAAAATAGCCACTCTACGGAAAAAATGTCCATAATCAAAATTTAATCATATCGCGGGGGAAATACATTAGTGCAAAAAAAGTCCCCCACCCCCGCTTTGTAGGTGGGGCGGGGGTAACTTGTAAACTAAGATAGGAAGCCATATTTTTTATTGCAGATACGGATTCTACGACTAAAAGTACGTATGATTTGAATAAAATATTTTGTCCGGTTCATGACAGATGGCGTTGTAATCGACGAAATACAATTTTTTCAATTTCTTCTTCTTAGAACACACGCATTCGATTCTGCAATACGTTTGAAATAAAAAACATCACGTTTTCATTGGAAATACTCGAAATTCGTCATCAAAACAATTTATTCAGTTTTGTAAATCACATTTAACGTTTGTGTTATTTCTTATCTTCATGTTTTTCGTAATTGCAAAATAAACGATAAAATACTTTAGAATGGAGCGTTTAACTGTGCCAGAGAAAATTGAAATGGTTCTGGTTTATGGAGAAGCTGGCAGAAATCTTGCTGTTGCTATTTACGCTCAACGTTTTCCGGATAGGATTCGTTCACTTGCTTCATTTGGCCGTACTATCAAACAATTTACTACTGATGGAAATGTTCAACCGAAAAAGAGGACCCGTAGAGCAACAGTCACTGGAGAAAATAATTAAATTACTGTATTGGCAGCAGTGGCTCATAATCCTCATGTTAGTACACGAGAAATAGTTCGCGATTCCGGATTGTCCCGCACCAGTGTTTGGAGAATTTTAAAACGGCACAAGTATCATCCATATCATGTGTCTTTACACCAAGATCTTCATGGCGCTGATTTCCAAAATCGGGTAACTTTTTCTCAATGGGCACGTGAACAAATACAACAAAACCCCAATTTTTTTCGTTGCGTAATGTTCTCTGATGAATCGTCTTTTACAAACCATGGAACGGTTAATCGACACAACATGCATTATTAGAGTGTTACAAATCCGCACTGGCTTCGTCAAGTTGAACATCAGCGTCCTTGGACTGTCAACGTGTGGTGTGGAATAATTGGCAACAAACTCATAGGCCCCCACATTATTGAAGGCAACTTGAATGGTCAAATGTACCGAAACTTTTTGGAAAATGAACTGCCAATATTACTTGAAAATTTGAGCTTAGAAGTGAGACGAAACATGTGGTTTCAACATGATGGTTGTCCTGCACACTATTCGGTGATGGCACATGAAATACTTGATCGTGATTTCAATGGTCGCTGGATCGGTAGAGCTGGTCCGATAAATTGGCCCGCCAGATCACCAGATCTTACTTCGCCAGATTTCTTTTTGTGGGGCTATCTCAAAGACAAAGTTTACAAACAAGAACCAACAGCACGTGAGAACATGATTGAGTGAATCAGAAATGCGTGTGCTGAAATTCAACCAAACACACTTCTCAGTTGTGTACAATCATTTGAAATGCGTATTAATAAATGCATTGAAGTCGCAGGCCATCATTTTGAACACTTATTTTAAGCTAAAATTATTATATTCACCTGCCATTTACATTAATAAATTGTTTTGATGACGAATTTTGAGTATTTCCAATGAAAACGTGATGTTTTTTATTTCAAACGTATTGCAGAATCGAATGCGTGTGTTCTAAGAAGAAGAAATTGAAAAAATTGAATTTCGTCGATTACAACGCCATCTATCATGAACCGAACAAAATATTGCATTCAAATCATACGTACTTTTAGTCGTAGAATCCGTATCTGCAATAAAAAATATGGCTTCCTATCTTAAAAGTTACCCCCACTATTTTTTTTGCACTAATGTATTTCCCCCGCGGTATGATTAAATTTTGATTATGGACATTTTTTCCGTAGAGTGGCTATTTTTCGAGATATTTGATCGTCTCAGTTTAAAAGAAACACCCGGTATATAAAATTTGATATGTATTACTGATAATACTATTATTTGATACAACTTGATAGTTGATATAGCTATTATTGTTAATAATAATATAAAGATTATTAATACAATACGTATAATAAAATATAAAAATTTAGATAATGCTCACCAATTATGTAATATGTAAGGATGGAAAATATAAATGTGAATTATTGTTTTTGTCTGCTTTCTTTGATTTTTAGAGTCCAAAATATACACGGAGAAAAAACACACACTATATAAGAGAATATTAGTACAAGTCCTAAAAAAATAATAACGAAATAGAGTAAAAAATCCTAAAAAGTAATATATCGCAAATTTTTCCTCGTTGGATTTTGGGTTCCCCGAAAATTCTGCGACAAACAATTATGCTACAAACAATTATGCAACAAACAATTCATCGAAAAACAAATTTAAAAACTACAACATTACAATAACCAAATGTGCGTAAAAACAATTGTGCAAACAACAATTCATCGAAACAAAATTTTTCACTGTAATGCACTGGATTATTGTAATGAGGTGCATAATTTATTTTTCAGCTTATTTTTTGCCATCTTTTTTTTATTTTTATTAATAATAATTGCTTCGTCAACCTTGCAGACACAGATCAAAGAGTTTTTATCGCTCTTATCGCTTTTTCTGATAGTGCCACAAACGTTAAAAAAATCAGCTTTTGTAAATATAAGCTATTTTTTAATGTAATTTTAATTCGTTGTATACCTTAGAGAGGATGGGGGCTGCCAAAAGCCCCGCTTTTCCAGAATTTATACAATTAATCAAGTGTCATTAATGAAGATATCCTACTATGCTTTCCGTACCACACAATAGAACAATTAAGAGAAAATTGATCAATATGTATTTTTAATTGCGAGTGTTTTCGATGAATTGTTCAGTGTAGAATTGTTTCCGTGTAAAATTGTTTATATTACCATTACGAGTCTTTTCGATGAATTGTGCAGTGTAGAATTGTTTCCGTGTAAAATTATTTGTATTACCATTACGAGTCTTTTCGATGGATTGTTCAGTGTAGAATTGTTTCCGTGTAAAATTGTTTGTATTACAATTATTCTTCTCTGAATTCATTTCGAACAATTGTTTGTTGCACTTTTGTGATTGTGTTAAATTGTGTTGCGCATAATTTTCGGGTTACCGGATTTTGTAACGTACAAACGAAACGAGTAGAAATAAAAAACATGTTTAGTTTTGTAATTTTTTTTGTATCCTCCGAAGTACTCGAGTAGTCTAATTTTTCCCAAAATAAATTTCAAAACAGAAAATATTTTGTTGTTTTTTTTAAAGAGAAATATCGAAATAAAAATAAGAAAAAAATAATGAGAACCTAATATTTTATAAATTCTCGCGGAAGTTTTTATAAATTCTCGCGGGAGTACATGGACATCTAAGTTATTTAATTTAAAACAATTAATTTCTAATTTTAAATTGAATAAATTTGAAAAAGCTATCGCAAACTCGACCCGATTGTTTTTCACAAAAACGCAGCTATCGTATCATGCCTTTGGCACTATCGAGTTAAAGTATAACAAACAGGTATATAAACTTTCTAGGGTTAATCCATAAAACTGCAAAATAAAACAAAATGTGGAAAAGATTAAAATGTGCCAGAAAGCAGGCAAACTTGATAACAAAAAAATTATTGATAGCAGCAATTGAGGGGCAATGCCGGAGTTAGGAGGAAAAATCTAAAACTTGGCCCACAGAATAAAACGAAAAATATTTTTTGCGTGTAATTTGGGTTTAACAGTGGTCCCATTAAATAGCACCTCACAAGAACCAGCATGACTGAATTAGATCGTTCTTATTGCATTATAATCCTTTGAATGTCATTTTAAGTTTCATGCAAAGGTCGTTTAAACAACTCAACGACACTTAATTTATTTAGATTGATTGTCATTGATATCCAAATTTATTTAAATTATCTATATAAAGAATTTCTTATCTATAATTTCTAATATCAATAATAAAAGTTCGTTCATCAAGTACGACAACAAACATAATACTTCGTCGTAGACTTATTGGGTTTTTTTGTTCTTTTGATATCTTAGTTTTTAAATAAAAATTAATTCAAATTGATTATGGCTGAGGCTTATAAAAGAATGCCCGTTAAGGTTAAACATTTAATATGAACATTTGTAAAGCTATATAAAGATAGCAAGGCATGTGTTCGATTGCAAAATAAATCCACGCGAAGTGAATGACTTTTAACGAAATTGCACTGAAAATAAATTTGCCTTTGTTTGTAATTTTCAATGAAATCTATATCCTTAATGATAATATAGATTTCCGATAAAATCATTCAATTATTATTTTTAAATAGATTAATGAACGCTGAAATCCCTGCCAGTAATCTTAAATATTTTTTAATCCTCTTGCTGGTATATGACGGATTAACTATGTATATTGAACTTTAATCAAGTCTAATATTTGTTTTCAAATTTTGAGTATGCGCGTAGAAAGAAATTATTTTGATTCTTATCATCTTTGTGACGCTTTTTTATCGTACTCGCGTACTTATATTATTACGGTAATAATCTTTGTTGGTTTATTTTATTATCACGCTAATTACGTACTTCCAGTATATGAAAACGGAGCGTTATCATATAATCCACCGTAAGTTTGATTAACATAATAACCTATCTTGTTAAATTAGTGTATTGTTTAAATATAAATGAATTGGAAATTCTGCAGGTATATCGTGTTACTTAAATTCAATCAATTATTTAAGAAAAATTATTGATTTACAATTCAAACCCCTATTAAGTATACGTTTTTCGAACTTTTCTGTTATTTACTTAATTATGATTTGTTATACAAATTAGTCATATTTTTGTAAGGGCTTTAATTTATTCCTGTAATCGAGTATTTAATTGGATTCTATTCATTTCTTCCAATATTCTTAATAGTCCAGCAAATGAAGGAGGAAAAAAAGGCCAACCTGTAAGTTATTAGTTGCAATTTTCATTTTCTGGTGATAAGTGGCATTTGATACCTCAATAAAAATGAGACCGAGTTTTCAAGAAAACATTCTGTTGTAGGAGGAGAAAATGGCCCCAAAAGACCCGGAAAATCGGTTTTCGGCAAATATCTCCCAAAATATGGCAGTTAGAGGTTTTTTATTCAGATAAGAATTGAAGATCAGTTAATTTTCTACAAAAATGGTCATAATGATTTTTTTCGCAACATTAATATTATTTATCGGGTTGAAAAATCCAAAATTTTGAGACTCATGAAATATGAAAGTTTTTTACAAAATTTGAGATGGGGGTGTTGCAAATATATTATTTTCAATGTTTTGGACTTTGGAAATCAATTGTAGATGGCGAGAACTGCAATCCATCCACTGGCAAAATCCTCGGGGCTATAAATGGGAAACGCCGTAAACCATCGAATTTTTAAGAATTTTGATGTTCCCGAGCATCTTGTTTTTCTCAGAGACGACGGCTCAAGTTATACCTATTAGGAAAGCAGACCATAAGATTAATTACAGCAGGATGTACCCCACCAATTGGCGAAAAACCAGCGAAAATCAGTTTTGCCCATATGACAAACTATTGTCCAATGAGGTTTTCCTAACGAAAAATATAATTTTTAAAGAGTGAAGAATATTTACCCATAATACTCAACAACAATTTCTTGCAGATTCTCGGCAAATTTTTGCAAATTTTTTTGCAACCATCCGGATTGAGGTTTTTGGAATAAAGAGTTATAAAGTTTCTTGAAATTTCATTTATTATAGAAAAATATATAAAAATATGTACATTGAAATTATGACATAAAACTGTTAATCAGCAGTCCCCGTCACAAGACTCCAATAATAATTCTTGGCCATCAACGTCGTCCTCGCCAACAACTTCTGGTTCTAGAGTTTCCTCTAATTCTACCTCTTCGGATAACGTATCTTGGCTATCTTTATAATTCGAACACTGGCAGGACTCACATGAACCACAAATAGATGAGCATGCGGTAGCCCTGCTTTCTTGCATGAACATATTCCCTTACATTCTTTCTTACATTGACAAAATATCATCTTTAAGAGTTCCGGAACCGCTGGCTCTTTAGTGGTTTGGACCGGCATGAGTATACACCCTACACGATTTTTCCATTCCCATTTTTTTGGTGACAGTTCGTTTCCGAGCCACTGCTGGACTTGCAAATATACCCGATAAAGGTGTTGCCTTGCAGCTTCAGGTGTGGGTGGCAAGGTTGCTAGTTTGAGCGCGATTTGATTTCTGTATCTGTCTCTGGTGAATCGCTTGAAGATCTCGTATCTAATTTTTGTCAGGGTTTGTGTATCATCATCACTGTACATCGACGCAATGACAGTTTGTTCGTCCTGAAATACGGTCTCGTGGGTAAGATTATGGTTTTTAAAACTTTCAATGACCGCTTCCAGTCCCATGTCTCTGTTCTTCGTAACCTTTCCCTCTAATTTGGCGACTATATACAACAAATAGAGCACACACGCGACGAACGACGAAAGAAATGAAAGTAATGAAATTATAGCATTACGTTTAGGACTCGGGTTTTTCCCCATACGTATCATTGAGATGACTTTATATACATTGATGGAAAGGTGAGAACTCCACCTTTACACTAGTCAAGGTGCTAAAACGTCATAAATAAAGAGCCGGGAGAAAAAAAGCCACGAAAAGAAAAAGTGCGCTTTTTGCTTGAGCACGCGTTTTCTAAATTTATTGGAAAATGGCCGATTTTGTGAAAAAAATAACTGCACGGCTGAAACTAGACGTTCTCAGCTTTCAAATGATATGTCATAAAGACCAATCCGATTATGTATGAATTTTGAATTGGATGTTGTTTACAAAATTTCCCCGAGCTCCAAAAACAGCAATAAATTGGGATTCAAAAGTTTTAATCAAAATGGAAAAAAATTAGATTATACGAATTTCACAGATGACAAAGGACCTTCTGAGGGCCCATAATCAAGAAAATTAGGAGCAAATTAGTACAATACAAAAAAATAGGAACAAATTGCTGACGAGATCAAAATTGCGCGGGAGCAGAAAGTTTGACCCGTTTTTTCCAATATGACCAAAGAGTCAAAACGTAACTCACGCCACAGAGTATAATAGCGGTAGATTTCCTCTTTCACTTGAACTTTGAATCATGAGAAAATATGCATTTTTAACAAAGTTATTGAATAATTTGTCCGCCCGCTCATGTGTAAATGCAAGGACTGTGCTCTCCGGCATGCAACACAGAAACTCAATATTCTAAGTTCGCTTGGGCCCGTTTATCTCGGAAACGGTTAATTTTTTGGAAAAGTCATAGGGACCATTTTTGTAGAGAATTAACTGATCTTCAATGTTTATCTGAACAAAAAAATCTCTAACTGCCATATTTTGGGAGATATTCGCGGAAAATCGATTTTCCAGGTCTTTTGGGGCCATTTTCTCCCCCTACACCACAATGTTTTCTTAAAAACTCGGTCTCATTTTTAATGAGGTACCAAATGCCACTTATCACCAGAAAATGAAAATCGCAACTAATAAGTTACAGGTCTACCTCTTCATTTACTGGACTATAAAACAATTTTGGCGAATAGCAAAATATAGTATTTACTTATAGTAATAATTTAATCTAGGAGGCTGTGGTATGCATATCTATTTTCAATGCTGTTACCTTTTCGCGCGAAATAAATATCTTTAGAAAATATCCAGGGATGTGGAAAGCTTAAAGCTAGCAATATGTGTCAGTTAAAAGAAAAGAATACATCTAAAACTGTCCCGCAGAAACCAAACTAACTCCAACCTCATCCAGGATTTGTGGTTCGAAGAGATCCGATTTGCATATAAGATCAAATAGCTCACAATCCCGAGATCTATAATATCACCCTCTAGTAATAGCGTTATCTATCTATTGCACCAATTAGAAGATCTATTCGATCCATATCGTCGACTAAAAGGCTATCGCAACCTATTTTGTTAAATTTGTTCATAGTTCCTGTTGTGGTACAGCCACAAAAGTTGAATGCTTCCAAACGTGAAAGTTCAAAGACTGTACGAGCTTCCCAAGTATGTATGTGAATGTTATTTCTTTTGCACAATTAAATTTTCTCCAGGTGAAATATATATTTTTTAAATACTGTTATATTTAAAATTGATTAACTTTTGATGATTATACTAATTGATCGATTTCTAGGTACATTTCCCAGGCCAACTTTGTAATTATAAGGAATAATTGTATTCGTACACATTGAAGATGAGTATTCAAAATATAATTTAATGGATTTAGCACCAATTGCCAACGATTGAGGTGTGCTTCTTTCGCGTGAGAATATTGTCAATTTCGGGAATTCTGGTAAATGGATGCCCAATCAGAAAGTGTGCCGACGTAAGTGGATCGACTTCAGCATCGTAGATAACGCACAGCGGTCGAGAATTAGGATCGCTTCGATTTCTGTTAGCAGGGTATTCTTCTCTTCTAGCGTCAAAATATTTCTTCCAACTACCCTTTTGATGTGAAATTTCGTAAAATACATTGCAGCTCCCCATAACGCTCCAAAATGGGGAGAATCTGGTGGGATAAAGTTCCATGTTATGCGACATCAAGTAATTCAGAAATATTATTGGAAGTCTTGATTAATTCAGCAAACATTTATTGTAATTTTCTGTCCAAATCGACAAAATTGCTCCCATTGTCGCTGTGAATTTCACTACAAATCCCACGCCGTGCAGTGAACCTTTTGAGTGCACCCAAGAGGGCATGAATGGAAATTGGCCCTGCATAGTCCACGCACCAGTTTTCAGGGATCAAATAACTCGTGAACTAGGTAGACTGCCCATGTAATGCTGTTGGCACTCCGTCTTATACCTTGAAGATGTAACGCAATTACGTACGACTTCTTTTACCTTAATAACCCCATTTGGCACCCAATTTTCTTGGTGGACTATAGACTAGAGAAGTGAAAGACCCGCATGCTTGTTGTCTACAGCATTGGCCAAAAGTATTGAGCAGTACCCTATAAATGTTTGTTTGTTTATTATTTTTTCGACATCTAAAAAGGACTAAAAATAGTGACTCACACCGTAGGTGTGGCAATAAAACATCTGGTGTAAAATCTGTGAAAAATAACAAATTTTAGTTTTTCCATTTTGTATTTATTCGTCAGTTCGCTACTTTCGCTCATTGTGTACACATCCAGTGTACACAAGAGTCCGCTTTTGGTGTTTTGATTTGTTAAATTTAGTGATATTATTGCAATATGCCGAAATAAAAAGAGTTAAGTTTAGAACAACAAGTGCAGATACAACTTCTGCATAAACAAGGGAAATCACAAGAAGAGATTTCTACGCTGTTGAGTTGTCAGTAGAAATTAAGAAACCAATATCTGCTAGCACCACTCGCAGGAGGCTTCAGAAAGCTGGTTTGAAAGGCTGTAATGCCAGGAAGAAACCCTGGTTCCGAAAAAAACAAGAAGGCTCAGTATAAATGGGCCTTAAAATACCAAAGTTTCACCGAAGAAGATTAGTAAAAATATCGTGTGGTCAGACGAATCAAACTTTGAAGTAAGTTGACAATTCTATGCCCTAATAATATTATAATATAATATGATTTTAAAATAAAATTTATCGATACAAATATTCCGAAGTCTCTATATTTTCTTTATTTCAGATTTTTGGTACACCTGGTGTGCCTTTTGTGCCTCGCCGGGTAGGCGAAGCATTTAGTCCAGAGTGTGTGGTACCAACCGTAAAACACGGCGGTGGCAGCATAATGGTTTGGGGATGCATGACTAATTCTGGAGTTGGCGGAATGTTCGTGTGTGAGGGCCACATGAGCTTTTCAAAATATATAAACGTTCTAGAATCTGCGTTCCTGCCGTCATTTTTAACACTTTTTGGTGATACAAACATGGATAGCGTTAAATTCCAGCAGGATAACGCGCCATGTCATAAATCTGCTCGAACAATGGCATGGTTTTGAGAAAATGGCATTGAGGTTCTGGAGTGGCCTGCCCAGTCGCCGAACCTGAACCCCATAGAACATTTATGGAGTTTATTAAAACGCAGAGTCAGGCGCTACACAATAAATAACAAAGAAGACCTAAAACGCTGTCTGCACCAAGAATGGAACGCCATACGTCCTGCAGAATGTAAAAAACTTGTAAGCTCTCTACCCAAATGAATTTCTGCCGTAATTAAGGCAAAGCATGGATCCACAAAATATTAATTTTATATAAATAAATAGTAATGCGAACCTATAAAAATTGTTTCAATTTATTTCAAATTGATACTCCCAAAACAATTGTAAGATATCATGGGTGCTCAATACTTTTTGCCAAGACTGTATATGATAGTGCGTCACGAATAATAAGTCGCGTAATGGTTGACTTTGGATGTAAAATTATCGGATGTTTCGTAGAGTAGGGAGCCATACTATTCTGCAACCTGCCTCCAACTCGAAGTAGTCCAAGCTCATCTAGGAACGGATTTAATGACCCGAAGCTACTGGTTTAATGTCCCATTCCAATTGAAGTGCCAATATATCATCTTTGTAATGTTTGCTTTGTACGTCTTGACAAATAAGATGCACGACATGAATCAACTCTACCAGTAGTAGATGAATCCCGTCTTTGTGTTTCCTCGCGCTGTTGACAAACCGTATGATATAACCCATAATCCTTTGAAGCTTGCGGAGCGATTAATATTTAACGCTTATATCTTCAAACCAGTCATTTAATTTGGCACAAATGAGTGTTAGAGAGGTAGCCTTAGTTGATCTTTTTTCTATGGTTTGGCCGTAATGTTTTAATTGGGGAGGCCAAGATTCGATGGATTTACTTAGCAGCTTGGACAATTCCACCAAAGTGTGTTAGAGTTGGGTTAGCTGGGAGACAAACCCATAGAAGCACATAATTGGCTGGATTCTCTGCTGAAGGAATATGGTGCCACTTCCTCGACACCAATGAAAGTGTTCCAACGTTTTGGATGACTTCCAAGCCAATCCAGTACGATTTGTGAATCAGTCCAAGCATGTATATCGTTGATGATTCTGTTTTGACTCCCTTCGAGGAAGAGTTTGCTGCTTAATCGGCACAAACTTTATTTTGGAGGATACAAGTGCTGCATACGTTTCTCCGTTTTGGTTGAAAATGCGGAAATATACCACAGTTGCATACGCCGACTAGCTAGCATCACAGAAGTCGTGTGAATCTATTCGGGAACCAACTGATGAGTGAATGAATCTGGGAATGGATATTTTATTAATATTTTGCAAATTTGATCGTAACTTATTACATATAATGTGCTTCTTTGATGGGAGAGGATCATCCCATTCCAGATTATCACGCCAAAGCATCTGAAGAAATATTTTAATAGTTATGATTACTGGAGATTCTCACCCCAGAGCGTCAAAAAGTCTGCTGACTTCGGAGAGAACTGTACGTTTTAGGAACTTCGTGGAGCTATGCAGCTTAGCGTTGAAAGTAAAACAATCGGTTTTGGAGTTCCAGTTGATTCCTAATACTTGTACGGATTCCACGATCTGTTTATTATGGCCCTGAATTTCCTTGTCCTTGACGTTGACTATTGGATTTCCATTTCCTGAGATGGAGCCCAAAGGTAATTAAAATATTTGCAATCTTTTCAGGTAGCTGCAGTGCATCGTCGTCGTTATCGGTTCCCGTCATGAGGTCATCCGCGTAGATGTCATTTGCTATGGCAAGAGAAGCATTTTGGCCGAATTTTTACAATCGTCTGCGATTTGTTTTAGCGCTTTGGTGGCCAAAAATGAGGCAGAAGCGAGACCATACGTGGCCGTTGTTACCTGGAAATGTCGTATGGGTTGCGAAGGATCTGGCCGCCAAACAATTCTTTGATATTGAGCATCCTCTTAATTGCGAATAAACTGAAAGATTCATCAAATACAACTCTCATTTTTGCGACATTTTGGATGTTTTTAGTACGCCATGTTGCTGTCAAAAAATGGTTTTCCTTGGGCTTTGATAGAAATATTTCTGTCATGTGGTTCAATTGTTGATACTCTGCCATAAAAGCACGATATAATTTTGGGAATGTATGGATCGCGTACGAAGCGCGTTCAGCTCGCCTTAGTCTTTCAATTGCAGCAGGTAATGAATCCCCTATAAGAGATTTGATGGCTTTTTGAACGGGACTCTCATCACGAAACGACCTTCAGAGTTCCTCTTTACGTTTTCTGCAAAATGATTTTCGCAGAAATCTTCTTCCGATGTACGAGCCGCAAAATCTAGGCTCGTTGAGTGATTCTAGTTCCCAAAATCCCCTTAAACTTCGATCGATATTCACCGTGTCGCTTTCTTGATTGGATAACGCCATCATTGGAACTAGGCCACTATTTCTGGAAAGCCCGGGTTGCTCTGAAACTATCCATTCGAATATCGTATTTTGTAGGACCGGCTCGTTCCCGTTTGTTCTAATCTGCCCGTTCCGCAGAATACTGAAGAAGTAATCAGCTTCAATGAGTAGGTCAATATTCTAATTATAAGGAATAATTGTATTCGTCCACATTGAAGATGAATATTCAAAACATAATTTAATAAATTTACAACTTATACAATACAATTTATGATTTTATCTTTTGCAGCATCTAAGCAGTTCCAAGGCCAATCGTAAGGAGTAAACGATCATTACATCTTGAAATTCTTAAAAACATTATCCAACCCTAGTTTCGTCATAAGTCGTACGTATAAATCGTTTATTTGAAACCCAAATTAATAATCGACATATATTTCTCGCCCCCGGTTAAGTTAATTGCTCGGGCATTCATCACCATCGATAATTATATTTAAAATCGCTCCAATGTACAAGCTATGATAACATCATAATGACTAGCAAACAACAAAAACCAATTTGGAACCGTCCCTCAAGTAATCAGAATGGCGACGAACTTCAAAAAAATTGCATGAACTCCGATCTAAAACTTAACGCTTCTCAAAATTGAGTTGGTTGTCACTACAAATAAAATCTCACCCAACCAGCCGCAATTCTTACGTGTATTTTCTTCGAGAATAAAAATATTTGATTCTATTCCGATCATCTCCTGGTATATTTATTATAGCTAAAGAAGCTAATTCTAAATCCAAACAATGCTTCCTACGGCGTTTCGAAGTTGTTCTTAAGCACATTTGATGAAACTTAAAACTCCCGGTATGTTTATTCAATTTCCTTTGAATCACTCATCTGAAATCTTTAATAATAATAATAATAAATAATAATGAGATCTAGAATCTTAATACTAAAGCAAACATTTAGATCACTTAGATTGTTGACCACTCAGAAGTTCCCAATCCTGTAATTGACCAAAACAAATCATAATAAACACACTTACAAAAAGAAATTGCAAAATTTGAGAATTCGACAGTAACTAGTTTTATAAGGTCACATCCGAAAATCCTTTCATTCCTGCCGTATACAAGGAAGAAATTTCTGATATTCTCATTCACATAATAAGAAAAAACCTCTAGGTTGGGATAGCATATCGCTAACTCTGACTGAGACATCTTCCTAACAACGCCATCAGTTTACACGTCTGCATCTCCTTCTCCTCCTTCTTCTCCTCCTTCTTCTCCTCCTCCTTCTCCTTCTCCAGCATCCCCACAACATTTTCAGAGAACTGGCGATTTCCTGGAAAACTATTTCAGTAAGCCATGCCCTTAAACCAGCGAAGGGCATCAATAAAATCGGTATAGGTTACTGCCTCTATTCCTGCCGCCAACTTTACATACCTAAAATTCGAATTTCACAGAGCACTGCCTCAACCAAGCTGTAGGCTCAAATACACTTAACGATTTAGGCGATCGATCACCTTTACCACCAACACGTATTTTTCTACTGTACGATGGAACAGTAATTTTTCGTTCGAAAATCGAAAACATACGGATTTGAAATAACATAAATAATAAACAAATAATTGAAATGGTCGGTGGCGATGCTGCATTATGTGTATGTGCATCAAATTTTCTGTTTGTTATCGTTTTAGAAAATTAGCATTATAACATGTTTGATCAATGGCATTTTGATCGATGACACAAATTCGCGATACGAACCCACAAAAATATAAATATTTTTGCCGAATATTTACATATTAATGAAACTTTACTTCTCGAGAAACAATTTCTCCAATTTTCTGATTTGAATTAAGATTAATATTGTCGCAAGTTGTTTATGGATTTTTTTTAAAGTAAAATTTAAAAAAAAAAAAAAATTCATGAGCTTGCATTCAAGAATATCAATTAGCTGCGATTTTTTCTGAATATAAACTTTATTTTATGACTTCACCTGTTCACACATTTTAATCGAATTAAATTTTATTTCTATTTTACAGAACAGCCAGTTATGCAATTACGCCAGTTACAAAAGTTATTGGTTTAAAATGGGACATTCGAGGACGGGATAAATTGGAGCCGCAAGAGGCATGTGTCATCGTGTCAAATCATCAATCGTCCCTAGATATATTGGGAATGTTTCATCTATGGCCGATTATGGGCCGATGTACTGTAATTGCGAAAAAAGAAATATTTTATGCCTGGCCATTTGGTTTGGTCGCTTGGCTATCCGGCCTAATCTTCATCGATCGTTTTCAAGGGGACAAAGCTAAAAAACTAATGAATGATTGTACGGATTTTTTGATTAAAACCAAAACGAAGCTATGGGTATTTCCGGAAGGAACACGACGCAATACCAACGAAATACATGCGTTTAAGAAGGGTGCATTTCATGTGGCCATCAATGCTCAGCTGCCAATTTTACCGGTTGTTTTTTCGTCGTATACAACTTTTTTGGATGAAACGAATAAATATTTTGATGGAGGTAAGCCATTTAATAGTTTTAATTTACTCTTAGCCCTTTTATTTGTTTGATAATCCGATTTTCTAAGATCACACATGACTTGATGTGTGGCGTACAATGTGTGTATGCGTGTGTGTTTAACTTGCTGAATGTTGAGTTTTTTAATATAAAATGATAACTTTGGAAGGTTTGACACGATATATCTGTAAATGGAGTCAAGCATGTCAATTCTAAAATTGAAGCTGTGCGACAATTTAGACAACCGGAAACAATGGAGGAAGTTAGAAGCTTCTTGGGTTTGATTAAATATGTGTTTAGATTCATACTCGATTTTGCAACAAAAACTTCCCACTTCGGGGACTTATCAAATCAAACAAATTTGAGTGGGCGGAATCACAAACAAAGTCATTCAAAACTCTAAAAGAAGCACTCACAAGTGATTCGGTGCTGGGGTTATATGCTCTGAAAGATGAGGTTTAAGTGGTAACTGACGCCAGCTTAGTGGGATTAGAAGCGGTTCTGGATCAAAGTGGTCATGACGGTCATAAAATAATTGCTTACGGACATCGCAGCTTAAGTGATCGCGAACGCAAATATCACATAACAGAAAAAGAAGCGAAGACTTCGATGGCTTCGTCTGGAGAAAATGTTGACATAGACCGTAAGGTCATTATGAATGGTAAGATATGGGTCGAATGTATGAATGAGATTCTCATAATCAACTGAGGTTAACCAACTTGAGGATGAAATAGAGAGAATAAATGGAATGTGCACTATACATGTAAGAAGGAATGAATGTACGGTGAAAGGTTGGTGAAATAATGAAATCCAGTATTGGTATGAAAAGAAACGGATAGCACAGAGAGAGTTCAATAGGTGTATATGTCATGAATGTAGAATAAATTATGGAAGGATGAATGAAAGATTGAAAAAGGCTATCCGTAGAGCGAAGAGGAAAAGTTGGCGGGACTATGTGTCCAAAATGACACATAGGACCACAACTAAGGGTGTATGAGATAGTTTTAATAGAGTGAGAGATTATAGATCGAAAGACAGAAATGCAGTGTTAGATGCCAGAGAGAAAGGAGGTGTCTTTTTACAAATGATGATGGAAGTTAGAAACAATTTGAGTGATAGGAATGAAGTTTTGTTACCTGATAATGAAAGAGAATTTATGAATGACGTGTGTAAAGAGTTTGAATGGGATGAGTTCCGTGGCGTTTTAGAAAGTTGCTTCTTCCAAGGTGGCTTTGCTTCGAATTTTCAATCAAGTATGGATGAGTATTCAAATACAGGAAAAATGGAAGGAAAGCAGCGTGGTACCCATTCCAAAAAGAAATCAGAACCAAAATCTGGCTACAAACTACAGGGAAATATGTATGTTGAATGTATTTGTTAAAATAGTGAATGGTATGATGAAAAGTCGTTTGAATAAATTGGTGAATGAGGGTAATTTGTTGCCGGAAACCACCTTTGGGTTCTCCGTTGTAACCACTCAGCTAATGAATGTGCAGAAAAGTTTGTATTGGAAGTAAGAAAGGAAAAGAAGTATGTTGTGGGGGTATTTTCGGATATAGAAAGGACATATGATTACGTGGTTCAGGGAAAACTTTTTCAGGTCCTTATGGACCTGGGGTTTCCTTGGAAAATTTGCAAATGGGTGTATGATTTCACGAACGACAGAAAATTAGTGTTGTGTGGTAAAGGGTATAGGTTGGAGAGACCGGTGAATATAGGCCTCCCCAGTAAAATCTCACCGATTCTCTTCAATCTATACACGAGCTCGGTACACAGGTTTAACGCCCCGGACAAAGTCATTTTGGAATTTGCAGATGACGTTCTGATGGGCAAGGAGAAGACCATCGAGGAGGCCTTGAGTCGGGCTCAAGAATGTGTGAATCAGGTAACAGAATGTTTGACTGAATTGAATTTGTGTGTAAATTCGAGGAAATGTTGTAGTATGACTTTTCGAACAAATCGTATGGTAGATGTCCGAGTGTATAATGAGAGAATTGAGTGTGTAAATTTGACTAGGTATTTGGGAATCTGGATTGATAAGCGATTGAATTTTAGAGTGCATATGGATAAATTAGCCGATAATTGCAAGAACAGATTGAATGTGATTAAAAGGGTGAGCAAACCGAAATGGGGAGCTCAACCTAGTGTGGCTGATATGTTGCGAAAGGTGCTAGTATCATCCAAAATTGCGTATGGAATGAGTGTTTATGGAGATGGGTCCAAAGTCGCGTTTAAAAAGTTGATGACTGTCGATAATGCTTGTACCAGAGTGGTATTGGGGGCGATTAATTCAACCCCAATACACACTTTGTGGTCTGAATTGGGTGACTCACCTTTCAACTATAAGAGGGAGTGGATCACCGTGCGAGAGACTGTGCGGATGTTGACTAAGGACAATAAACTGGTGAATGAAATAAAAGAGAGGTTGCAAAGAAGGACGGATTACCAAAGGACACCAAGGTCAAGGGTGATCTTGGAGAATATGAGTGTATTCTCCAATATTCGGCCCGTAAATCCGAAAGTCCCTCCAAGCAATCTAATTGTGCGTTTGAAGTTTGGAGATACAACAAAAGCGACGATGAAGAGTGAGTTTTTAAAAATGTTTATACAGTTGCTAGTGTGAGTGTTGATCGAGTAGGTGTAGGAATTTTTATTACTTCAATGAGGAAAGAGAAAATACTACGAGTGAATGCCAGCATCTGTATATTGAATGCAGAGTTGATTGGAATTATGGAAGAGATCAAGTTGGCAATGACACAAGGGAGGAGGAGAGTAGTTTTATTATCCGACTCCCGGAGTGGGTTAGAATTAATTAGTAAGGGTGGGGGAACTCATGGTAATGTGTATGTGGAAATGTTGTATGAGTACCTTCAATCTTGTAGGAGACAAGTCATTCTTCAATGGATACCGTCACACCTACAAATTGAAGGTAATGTGAAAGAGCCGATATGCTTGAAAAAAAAATGTAATTTTGGGAAATCGGGCCAAATGGGACCTAATTATTGAGCTAGAAAATAAAATAAAATAAAAAAATAAAAAAGCAACCCCGTTGGCCACAGTTGTAACAATTCAACCGATATTCTTTTTTTATGTAGTAAACAGATTGGTACTATTTTCCTCTCGTTTGGGATTTTCTCTTTGAACAAAATCAATCAAACCCGGAGCGGGATCATTAACGCCGAACGGAAATTTTATAATAAGAATCCCAATCACTCCACAATTAAATTTTTAAACATTATTCGTCGCATAATCAAACTCGGTCTCTGCAGATATAACATCACGGATCGCAGCAGATTACCGAGCATTCTACGCTAACATTAATATTTTCAAGTCCCGCCATATAACTCGCAAAACCAAATTAAATATTTATAAACCGCTGATAAGACTAGTAGTCACTTTTGGTAGCGAGTCTTGAACGCTAACAACACAGGACACAGCAAAAAGCTTGCCGTTTTTGAACGCAAATTAGTGCGTATGATGGAAGGAGGAATGTAAAGGATGCGTCTGAATCTCGAGGTCTGAAATGATCTGAACAACTCTGATATAATTGGAACAAATAAATCATAAAGTCAGCCTTGATGGCTCGGACACGTTCTACGTTCCCAAAATCAAATAAAGACAAGATCTCGTAGGAGACCCCTATTCTGGCACCCCTTTGTTATCGATCTAGTACGCCAGCGTAGAAGGAAAGATAACCCGTCATAACAATGCAAAATGTCATGCCGTTCTAGTGCTACGTCAAAAATTTACCTTAGAAATTCAATCTCGGATTTTAATTTAAAAAAAATATTGGTTAAGTTATCATCTATTTTTTTACAAAGTCAATTTGAGTACAATTGACCACAAAACGGCAGAAATTGGTCGAATATTGGCAAAAAATCACGTTGTACTGGTTCACTCCAATGCAGGTTAAATTTAGTCATAATCGCTTAAGCTCCGGCTGAATTTATTTATATCATGACAAAATTCTGTTCCACCCCATCCTTCCATCCTTAAAAACATACAGAAACCCAATTTTCAACCTGGTTATAGACAAATTATGTTTACATGTCGGTAACTAAAAAATGCGATGGGCCATAGTTTAATATCTCATCATTATAATCTATTGCTTATCTCTACCTAATTTGTATAATATGCATTCCACAATCCAATTAAGAAACCTAATAAGTGTCAAGCCATATTTTTCGATAAGGATTGTTGAAAAGTAAATTTAGATTTAGCAGTAAATCATTATCTCAATTTCCTGCATTTCATTTTTAATTAGCATCTACTGTGTACACAGATAATAACTACATACGCCAACCTGTCTGTTTATACTACATACATAAATAATTTATGTTCTAGCTAAACTAAAAATAAAATTTCCAGAAAATTTTGCACGTATGGGTGAAAATTATATGAACATCTTTTCTTGTTACAATATAACAATTTTTTATTTTGTTTTCCTTTTTTTCCATTTCTAGGTACTGTAATCATTGAGGCGCTACCAAAAATATCAACAGTGGGATTAACACCGGACGATCTGGAAGATTTACTTAATCGTACACGGGCCGCTATGATAGATAAGTTCAAGATGAACACGAAAGAACTTCAAGCAAAGGGCACCGCGAGATTAATAAGTCACAATGCCAATAATTGTACAAAACATACAACATGCCGCAATAATCATTCGCAGCAACAACAAAATGTTGTTATCAAAAGCGGGGTTGATAAAAATTCAACGACTGATGATACATCAAACACTATCACTAATATGACGACGGCGGCAACTGAGACTACTGCATTCAAAAGTAGTAATAGCCACATTAATTTAAATGAAATTGAAAGTGTTGATTTAGTAGGTTTAGACGATAAGTTTTTAATTCAACAAAAGCAGATGGTTAATACGATAAAAGCACAGTAGATGTCTCTTTTTTATCATTTTTAATTTACTTATCAAAAGTTTTAAATAAATTTTTAGAATATTTTTGTGATATCTATATTTGCACTAACTACTCGTATAACTTACAAAATCAATAAGTTACACGACGATCATTCCTCTTTTTGTTTTAAAAATTTGTTTAATAAGACGGTCTTTCTAGTACATATATGATTATAATTTAATTATAATTACCTAATTTTATTTATTTATTTATATTCTAATTTTATATAGTTTACGATGAATGCTATGTCAAATGAAAATAGTGTAATGTTAAAGTAAAGCGTCCAAAGAAGATCGGTAGGCTAGTGTAGTTTATAACTATTATTAATTAAAATGTAATTTTATATAATTTTACTTTACGGTAGCATTGGGATAACTTTATTCTCGGCACTATACTATGTTTAAAAAATTTGTATTATATTTATTTTATTTTAAACCACTTACTGTATTATAACGAGTGTCCCAAAACGAAGTTTCATTTTCTATTTCGCCATTTTACGCGAGCTTTTATTTAAGATATTTGCGTGTTTTGTTACTGATACTTGTCGGGGCAATGGCATAAACGAAAAATTCTTCTTTATTTGTGGACCGGAGAAAGACGGTCAGAAAAGAAATGAGGCAACCGGATCTCCTTAACCTTGATATGACGGGAACTTTGTTCATTCAAAAACGAATGCATTTTCTGCAAACTTAAAATGGATCCTCTGTCACAGGGATCTTCTTTATTACTAAGATGCGATTAATTTTAAAAAGGTTTTCTAGTTAGATTGAGTTAATTATGAAGTTAATACCAAAAAATATTTTTTAAGGACATCTAATTTTTATTTTATAGTCATACATAGAAAATAAAAATATAGAGGGTAAAAAATATATATTTGAAATCAGATTATTAACCGAGAGGAATGGTCTTTTCTTTTGGGTAAAGTGGGATACTAAGAGTGGTATATTAAGGTAGGTACTTTGTTGTTAACCTCATCGCACCGTAATAATAATCTATTAGTATTCTATTAACATATTAAGTACACATCTTTAATTATTACCTACATTAAAGAATTTAAACTTATTTATTTCATTAAATTGTTTATATTATAGAAGAGAAATGAATATTTTAGAGATGGAGTCGGTTCGATGACTGACATCCGATGCAAATCTTCTTTTTGATGCTATAAACAGTTCCGTTTGGAGAAAAACAATGCGAAATTTTTGACATATTTTGAAATAGGTCAAAACGAGAGACATGCAGAATAACCTTTACGGAAATTTAATAGACTTAAATTGCTAAAAAACAGGTGGCCTATTATGAAATTTATTCGCTTTTGAAAAATTCGATTCGCGGCGAATATTGGTATTACGATTTTTATTTAGCTTTCGGAAAATTCGAAATCGAAAAAATCGCTCTATTACGAAACTTAAAAATAAATTCAATATCGCATTTTACGAAAATGTGACGTCAAAATTCGACTGTTCTTTAGGTGGTGAATACCGTATGTGTCGATGTTGTTTTAAAATAATAATTTTTTTTATCGTGTTAATAAATTCGGTCGTCTATTTTTATATTTTTTAATTAAGGCAATTATTATTATTGTTATCAATTTCAATAGATATATTTACCAAGATGCAATTTGTAAAATAATTTACTACAAATAACGTAAGTATTTTAATAATATGTATATAAAATTGATTTGACAGATTCACAACAAATGCGACGATTCGTTTTTTTTAGACCTCCAGAGGGGTCTATTATGAAACATTATTCGCTTTCGAAAAATTCGATATCTAATTAATTATTCAATACGCTTCGAATATTGCTATTATGAAATAAAGCTAATCGTCAAATTTTGTCAAAACCTAAAATAAATAGTAAAAATTTTTATTATAAAAATATTTATTATTTCTAGTAAATTAGTTTGAAACTTACATTTTGGTCAATTTAATAATTAAAATTCGTTTACTTAATAATTTTTTAAATTAATTTTCATATATATATATATATATATATATATATAACTTAAAATAACTTTTGTATTATGATACATTTGCCAGCTTAAAAGCAGTCGAATTTTGACGTTACATTTTCGTAAAATCCGATATCGAATTTGTTTTTAAGTTTCATAATAGAGCGAAATTTTCGATTTCGAATTTTCCGAAAGCTAAATAAAACTCATAATATCAATATTCGCCGCGAATCGAATTTTTCGAAAGCAAATAAATTTCATATAATAGACCCCCAGAATTATTTGGAAAAAATTTCACAAACTATAATTTTGCTGTAATATAAAATTACAGCAAAATTTTATGGAGTAAATTAACATTTTCTCATTGAACTTTCCTCTGTTTTTGACAAATATTTGTAGGGTGAGACGATTGCTTGGTTCATTTTGAGAAAAACATGGGAGGGATAAAGAATGGGCTAGCTGTTTTCAAACCAGCCCGAAAAGATCAGATCAACTCAAACAGAACCATCACGAATAATGTAACGAAACAAACTCACCACTATACCTTCTCTTTTCAAACTTCGAACGAACATTAGATTCCATCAACTCTTCGTCGAACTCATCAAAAAATGTACATGAATGCTGTGTATAGAGTTCCATACAAGGGAAAGCAGGAAGTTCATTATGAAACATTATTCGCTTTCGAAAAATTCGATTTCTAAAAACTCGATACGCTTCGAATATTGCTATTATGAAACAAAGCGAATCGTCCATTTGTTGTGGTCCTGTCAACAATCAATTTTATATATTATTAAAATACATACGTTATTTGTAGTAAATTATTTTACAACTTACATGTTGATAAATTTATATATTGATACTTAAAAACAATATAATATTATTACCTTAAAATATAAAAATGCACGACCAAATTTATACATTTACAACAACATTGACACAATACGAAATTCACCACCTAAAGACCAGTTGGATTTTGACGTCACATTTAGGTTTAATTCGATTCGTATTTTTTTTTTGTTTCATAATATGGCGAATTTGTCGATTTTGAATTATTCGATAGACGAAAAAAAAATTTATAATACCAAAATACACCGCGAATCGAATTTTCCGAAATCGAATAAGTTTCATAATAGACCCCCAGAGTGATAAATATTATAAAATACGAGGCGTCAGGATGTGTACTATCTCCATTAATGTTACAAATAGTACTGGACAGTATAATGCACAAACTAGACATTGTCTAAACACCGAATGACATCCAGTGAAACCCATTCAGTCAAATGATCTGGACTATGCAGATGACGAACTGGACTATTCTAACGATATATCTGTTATCGCAGAAACACATGGACTTGCAATAGAAAATAGAAGTTAGCAAATTTAGCACAGGAAGTTGGTCTCTAAATTAACATCAGAAACGCAATGAGACTGAACAGGATCGTTCATCAATATACATCAACCATGAAATTATCGAAGATGTTGAAGCTCGTATCCCTTTTTATACTGTTGCGAAAACTTGCGTAACATAAGAAGACATTAATGAATGCATTAACAAAGCTAGAAATTCGTTCAATATGCTCGATAAAATCAGGAATGCATCTAACTTCTTGAGAAATACAAAACTACGGATGTTCAATGTCTGTGAAATAAGTATACACACTGAAATAAGTATAAGGAAACACAAGCAGAAGATAAAAGAACACTACAGAAATTTGTAAACCAATGCTTCAGGCGGCTGATAATATATTTCTGGTCAAACAATGACGAAATACAGCGACAATAAAGTAGATTGAGCGTAACATCAAGAAACGAAAGCGGAATAGAACACACTGAGGAAATAGCCTACCGTCATAACAAAAATTTCGTTAGAATCGAATCCGCGTACGAAGAAAGCAATAAGACCAGTAAAAACCTGGAAGAGAACGAGGCCCCTAGAAAATTGAGATGGTTCAGTCTAGCACATGTCGTATGCTCCTACGGAGATAAAAGATATTCCATACCGAACTCTAATACATTATTTCGACCCACGTCACCTTCCTGATGCGGACGTATTATCAAATATAAATAAAAGATTGTGCGGATATCTTCAGAGAACATGAAATTCGGAGGCCCTCATTTGGTATCAGCGAATGATTTGAATTTGGATGAAATCTTTAAAAAAGTAAGTTTGGAATTATCATAAGGGTAAAATACAAATGAGTATCTAGAATTAGGAGATCCATGTACACATTTGAAATTTTGTAACTGGTTTCTGGAAAAGCATATTAATGATTTAATTTTATAAATTGAATTCCATGGACGGATGAATCCAATTTACTAAATGCTAATCCCCATTGGCTTATGAGAAAACCTAACTTAATAACAGACATCATAGGTGATCTTGCAAGGAGAGATCACATATCTGATGAATTAAAGCGAGTACAAAGAAGATCTTTACTGGAGGCCCCGCCGCAGATTCAAGTATCTCAACAATGGGATATACAACCCCCTTCAAATGGAAGATATCCAAAGATGCAATTAGCAAATTTCTTACAAAGCAGTGAGGAGTGTCGACTAGGCTGTTTATCATATACAACACAACTCCAGTGGCACTATTCTAGTAATTCCCCGGGAAGAGGGAACTAGAAAAAAAGTTTGATGTAAATATTTGTAAATTGGGAATAATTTTTCCATAGCGAAATTATCAGGGAAAGTTATTCCCAATTTTATTTTGTTTTCAAAAAAATTGCCACTAACTTTTTACCTTAGTATGCCAGAAAAAAATTATTTAAATAAAATGTATATGTAAATTCTTTCCCCAGTTCCCTATTGCCGGGGAATTACCAGAATAGTGCCACAGGATGTACAGGTGGTCACTATGTGATGAATCTCATTACATGAGTTACACAGCAATATAACTCTTAATGGTCGAGCTGTTAATGTATGCAACACAAAGAATTATGCTCTATATTACGGCATCAAGTATTCCTCGTCCCTGAGTACTTAGCGGAAATTTAATTTTACATTACCGTTGCATGGGAGGAGAAATACTTCCACGAGAATAATTGTAAAAGGTGTTAATCATCAAAAAATAAAAAAGACTATATCGAATAACGATAGTAACAGTTTACAGTCGATAGTAGATGTAGATGTCTATTCTATTATAGTTTATAACGTAAGTACTTTAAATCGTATTGTAAATGCAGATTAAAATTACAATTACCATATATATATATATATACCAGAGGACCTATTATGATTTTTTCGATAATGTTTTTTCTTAGATAATATATCGAGAAATTCGATAACTTCGAAAGTAGCTATTATGATTTTTTCGATAGTGTTTTTTTAGTAAATTTTCATATTTGACAGTGACAAAATGGTACAAATGTATTCTGTGAGAGCAAAGTCTGTTTATAGTTATGGACACTAAATTTCACGAGTCATTAATTGGCGCCGTAAAACCAGTACCAAATCAGTGTCTGTTCTCCAGGTTAGGAGCGGCGCGAGCGCTTGTCTTGTATCGAGCGGCTCGCTATATAAATGAGTTCAAGATAGTTCTGTATGTCTTAAGTTTCTTTACCAGTATGTATTCCACACCAAGTTATGAATCCCACACAAAAGCCTTGGATTACCATATCGGGCTCATCACAAATAAGATCTCGGAAATTGTCCACGGACAACGCTTTAAAAATAGGATCATGGAACGTGCTTATTCTCTTAAGACTTGAAGATCTAAAAAACCTTTCGAACCATGCAAAAAGTTGCACATTACGCGTACTTTCCTTCAAAAGCTTAGATGGTCTGGGAGTGTGATGTATGAAACCACCAATGGTTATACATGCACTCGTCATTACAGCGATCATCAGTATAGAGCAGCATATTATCTTCCGCCCTATCAATATCCAGGTATGCACCTGCGAGGATATTATACTATTATAAAAAAAAAAAAATCCGAGTTAGCGGATTTTACGACAAAATTCAATTGTCAAATCCGACAGCTAGTTAGGTGGTCTTAACGCATGAAAAATAGTTACAAATTTTAAGATGTAAGTGTCATATCTCTATTAAATTATTTTAATCAAATTAAAATAAAATGGCAAGTATAAATACTGAAAATTGATACTTGTTTCATAATCGAATATCGACAACAAACATCGATTACGACAACGTATTTTCCGACGGTGTCGTATTTCCCAACCAATTTCATAATAGGCCCCCAGCATATCCGGCTTTAGATCTTACAGAGGTGCTAACATAGACAGCGATAATTTGCTTGTAATATTCAAATACAAGTGCAAACTAGCATCTACGATCAATGACATAAAGACTATCGAGATCCCGCAATGGTTGGTTTGATGATCAGTGCCGCCCTGGTTGTCGAAAATAAACAAAAGCTTCATGAAAAATTATTGACTGGCAATATTAGAAGCACTCTCGCAGAATATCTCCGTGCTAAGAAAGCTACGGTTAAATACCTTCGGCAAAAGAAGCGCGAACATATAAGATCATGCATCTAAACATTATCTTCCAACCGGAAGAAGGAAATTCAAGGGACTGTTTTGCTATCGCCAGGAACCTTACAAAAGACTTCCACCCACGAAGTACAGCCTGAAAACAAACGTGGTTGATGTTCTTTCATTAAAGCAAAACTACTCTCAAAATTTGACAAATCGGAATGAGGAAGTGACCTCAATTAGAGTAAATGTTCCAGCAGGTGAAGAGGTCTTTGCTGAATATCCCACAGTAGAGGACGTAGGCCGACCTATTAGCAGATTAAAAATTGAAAAGGCACCCAGTCGCGACGGAATTCTTGCCGAATTGATTAAGCTCCAACTCGCTACTCTTGCATCAAATCTATACGATCTCATCGTCTCTATTTGGGGTGAAAAAGAGCTGCTAGAGAATTGGAAGACTGCTCTCATATGTCCGTTGCACAAAAAAGATGACCACCCTAAATGTGAAAACTATCGTGGCATAGCTCTATTTAACACTGCCTACAAAGACTTGGCTAGCGTTGTATTGTTTCACCAAGAGGATGATTTTAAAAAAATTTTGGGGATGCAATATAACCACATATTAGCAACATATTGACTTCCGGCAGCCATATGACAGTATCAACCACTAGAACCTATCGGCCCGTCTCATCTGTCTAGAAATTCCAGAGAAACTCGTTTCTCTGTGTAAATTAATAGCATCTGGATCTATATGTAGAATCGTAATTGGCGGAAGTGTTTCAGACTTTTTTGAAATAACATGAGGTGTTTGAAGAGAGATCCCTCATGCCTGTACTGTTCAATTTGTCGCTTGAATATACGTGGTAATGAAAAGCAGCATTGAAATTTCGTGTTGTTTATTTAATGATCAGGCCTAATCCTTGGATATGCAGATGATATCGTGCTTCTTGACCGAAGACCAACTAATATCAAAGTTACGCAAGAAGTCGTTACGCAAGAAGTCTGGTTTGGAAATGAACTAGAGTAAAACCAAATTCTTAGTCAACACCTAGGAGCATCATCTCCATGGCAAACCTCGGAATCAGCGATCATAATTTTGATAGCGTTGTTAACTTAAAATAACTCAAGTCAGTAATAATATCGTCAAATGATATGCATGCAGTACCAAAAGCCTAAATCGCTGCAAGACAACGAGTTTTCTATGCAATTACACGCTATTAGGCGTGTGCTGGCTTTCGGGAGCGAAAGCTGGACCCTGTCCTCTAACGATATTAGTATGTTATCTATTTTCGAAAGGAGAATAATTCTTTCCGTCTTTGGTTCAATTAAAGTTGCGCAAAACGAACATTCGGTGAACCACGAGGTAAAGCAACTTCACGGAGATATATGATATGATTCATCAAATCCAATCGACTTGGATGGCTGGGCCACGTTGCAAGTTCGCCACAACAACGTAATAAAGTGTCCCAACAACAACCAGCCGATGTGCATCTAGAGGAAGACCCGACGACGTCGAACAAGTCCTATACGTATAATGGGATGTCGAAACTGAAGTGTGATGGATCGAGACGGATGGAAGGCGCTGCCTTGATGGATGTTACTTCTAATTTTGTATCACTTGTTGATAAGAGAAGATTTCCGCAATGGTGCTTACCCCAACCAACAATATTCCCGATGTTGGAAAAGTTGCTAATTTACGACGTTTCAAAATATTGCAATGCTAATAAACTGACTACTGCGTGGACAAATAATTTGATTTTGTTTGAAATTTTTCCAATTCTAACCGCTGATCATTTCAAGAAAAATGCAAAACTAGAATTTGAGGTTAGTTTATAAAAAATGTTTTAAGAAGGTTTGGGACTACCATCAAAAAATTTAAAATTTTCACTGGCCAGAGTAACTGATAGATCATTCTTCGCAACCACGTCGACAAGGTAAAAATCGGAAATCAATACTTTAATTTAAAGTTGCAATATTTATCAGATATCACGGCATCATACTTCGTCAAATACTGCCCAAATCAGAAATTTGTTGATTCAATATTAAGATTTAAATGACTCTATCATTATTGAGGCGAATAATACATCGTTTCCCTTAGCAATTGTGTATATGACTAATCTTCCGTGTTTTCGTATTGACACCTACCATAAGCTAAGTTTTGAAGAAAACTATCGTCTGGCGCATACTACGTGTTGTGAAAACACAAAAACACAACTACTCGTACAACTAGTAAACAATGTTTATGCATACACGTGTGGAAAACTTATCTATACATGTAAATTGTTAGATTGCTATTGTTAGCGGTTATAAATTAACATAAATTAATGTTAAATTTATATCTCTCTCGAATATGCTAATTTGGTACACAGTCAAACGAGAAAGATTGCTGCCGCTATTTACATGCATATTTCTCAATAATATCGTGCTTAAAACTCATAAATTTTAATTTAAACAATAAATTAAAATATAAAAGTATGTATATAGATTAGTTTAAATCTAGGCGAAGTCGAGAAAGGATCTAATCTAGAGTATAAGAAATAAACTTTCCACAATTCAGTAAACCATGGCACAGTACGGGCTAAAATCATTTCGAAAATCGCTTGACAAAAATCTATCTGATTATCGGAAAGAAACCAGCATTCATGGCGTTAAGTACCTAGCGAATCGTTCTCGCCCGCTACCCGATCGTATATTTTGGATCATAATATTTATAATATCAATATTCTTTTTGGGATACTTTGTTTATAAAATTGGGCAGACATGGTTAGAAAATCCAATACGGATAACTAATGAGAACACACCGACTCATATTTTTGAAATTCCGTTTCCGGCTGTCACAATTTGTCCTGAAATAAAAATCAAAGCGGATAAATTCGATTTTTCAACATTTTCCGATAATTTAAAACAATTTACGAATCATTTGAACTTCATGGATTCGAATTTTGGAAAGAAATTTGTAATGGCATCTCAAATATGTCGTAAATCATTTGGAAAACATATTCGTTCAAAATTTCTAGATGAAGAGGCGTTCAACGCTGTGACTGGTCCTGGAACTATGCAAGATGATTGGATTAACACGCTACACGATGTAAAATTTTATTCAAAGTTTGGTTTGATTTTATACGATAACCTTGTTAAATATTATTTTAGATATCACCCAATTTTGAAGAGGTTTTTGAGACGTGCGAAATGTCGAGTTGGAGTCCTGAGGGATCACCTTGGAATGCTCCGTCGAAGGATAATTGTGAACGATTATTTTCCACGATTATAACGAATGAAGGAATTTGTTTCACATTCAATACTGTTCGTGACGTTTTACGATCGGATTCTCTGCATACGGAATTCGCATATCACAATATCACACGAAGCCAAGATGGTTGGGATCCCGAAAATGGTTATACTAAAGCTAATGCGTATCCGTATAAAGGAATCGTACAGGGTAACCCGATTGGATCAGCTGGATTAAAATTTGTGTTAGCTGCTAATTTGGCGGACATAACACCATTCTGTTCTGTTTCGAATGTTGCATATAAAATTGCTTTGCATTCACCGTCCGAGTACCCTCACATGTATGATGGTTTTATATCACTAGCCTACGGTAAAGATTACCAAATAGTTGCGACACCGAAATATATAAAGACCGATGACGATTTGAAATCATCCAACCCGAACACTCGGCATTGCTTTTTTAATGAAGAACGTAAACTAAAATTCTACAGATTTTACAACGAAGAAAATTGTCGTCTCGAATGTTATGCGAATTATTCAACGATGATCCATCGAGGTGCACCATTTTCTTCGCCGCATGCATCAAATATCACAAACAGTATTTTGCCTTATAAAAATTTCGGTTGGGAATTACCAGAATATGTTCGACTGTTTCACGAGCATTTTAAAGTGTACGGAACATCAAAACGTGTGGCAGATATGGTTGATTACGTTGATTGTGATTGTTTGCCCGAATGTAATGCAATTAGTTATAGTAGTAAAATTGTAACGGCACACGAAGAATTTTATTCAGACGACATCGAGGACATAACGAGCAAGAATGATGGTAGTGCACAAACGACAGTTGAAATAATGTTCGATGCACCAAGTTTCATTGGACAGAAACGAGTGCGTGTTTACACTTTCGAAACAATGATATCAGATTTTGGGGGATTGCTAGGGTTATTTATGGGGGGTTCGATACTTAGTTTGTTTGAGCTGTTTTACTTTTTAACAATACGTAATTGTTTTAAACGTCAAGTGGATTCAGTGCAAAATTAATTTAAATTATCGTATATTGATTGAATAATTAAAATTATTATTAAATATTATAATTGTTTTAAATTTCCATCAGCTGATTCCCTCAGTTGTAATATTTAGATGCAAGTCTTGGCCCCACTAAAGGTGTGTACCATCGCAAGGCGTTCTGTGTGGAGTCTCTAAAGTAACCGTTCATCATGTAACATATTTAAGGTGCCGTTTTTCAGCAAACCCGATTTTAAAAAAACTTCTAGGTGCGATCATATCGTTGTATGTGAGGTAAATACCTTATGTTGTTGTAATCTCTTGTGTATATTTCCGGAATGGGTACGAAGGGCCGAATGTCTAAGGGCCGAATGTCGAAGAGCCGAATGCGTCGAAGGGCTGAATATCGAAGGGCCGAACGTGTCGAAGGGCCGAAGGTATCAAAGGGCCGAATGTCAAAGGGCCGAATGGGTCGAAGGGCCGAATTTTGTTTTTAGAAATATAATTTTTTAAATTTGTTGTTTTATGGCATATTTTGTAAATTTTTTTTGTTAAACATAAATGAATTTATGTATTTTACTATTTTTCATCTTTCGATATTCATGAAATTCCATATATCCAGTCAGCGATACATTTTGGTGAAGGAAAATTTTGGCATGCGCCACCAGAGACATTCGGCCTTATATGTCAGCCCTCTGATAATAGGTACATGGTACAAAAAATAAAAAAAATAATTAAATTAAATAAAAAAATAAAACAAAATATATTTCTAAAAACAAAAAAAAAAATAAAAAAAAATAGGACCTTCGACCCATTCGGCCTTTTGACCCATTCGGCCATTCGACACATTCGGCCCTTCGACACATTCGGCCCTTTGACATTCGGCCCTGCAACATTCGGCCCTTCGACACATTCGGCCCTTCGACATTCGGCCCTTCGACATTCGACCCTTCGACACAGTCGACCCTTTGAAATTTGGCCCTTCGACATTCGGCCCTTTGATATCCTAACATGTTTCCAAGTTACAAACTCACAACCATACAGCAGCACTGATTAGTGATTTTCTTTTTATTTTAATTGGATTCATGGCTTTAACGAATTCTTATTTGTGTTAAAGAAAATAAATCAAAAAATAACAAACAGATTTTGTTTTAAAAATGAATTTCGCCATTTTTGTTTTTTATTACATCGGAGCAAGCAAAGAGATCGAATGAGTCTTTATCCGAATAGAAATGTTTAGGTGATTTGTTCTCCTATAATGCGAAGAAAATTTCCTAAAAATATTCGTTTCTATTAGAAACAACCTCACGCAAAATTTCAGGTCAATCGGACCACGTTTAGGGATCGCGCAAATTCGTTTTTTTGCCAAAAAAGCACTAAAACGACCCTTAGCAACGTTTTTCCTCCCTTCTTCAGCTCGTTTAAGTAATGCCGGCTTAATATATTCGAAGATTTTTGAGTATACCGAATCTAATGAAATGATAAAAAAGTGGTTGGCGTGGTAGAAAATTAGTTTCAGAAGGCTGTTTCTTTCAAAAATTATAACTCGTGAGTTCCAAGAATACATGTGTTCTGGCAGATACAATGCGATTCATTAATATTTGTGTTAGGAAAAAATTTAGTTCCCATTTCTGTTTGTTTTAATATAAAATTAACAAATACTTTTTTTTATTATTTTCGCTGCTTTTACTTAAATCAGTTTTAAGAATAAAAAGAAAAGAAAAAAATATTTATTAATTTTATATGAAAACAAACAGAAATCGGAACTAATTTTTTTCCTATCACAAACAGTAATGAATCGCATTGTATCTGCCAGAACACATGTATTATTGGAACTCTCGAGTTATAATTTTTGAAAGAAACAGCCCGAAAACTAATTTTCTACTACGACAACCACTTTGTTTATCATTTCATTAGATTCGGCATACTCAAAAATACTTAGAGAATATTAAGCCGACATTACTTGAACGAGCTGAAGTGAAAGGGGGGGAGGGGGGGGGGGGGGAACGTTGCTAAGGGTCGTTTTAGTGCTTTTTTGGCAAAAAACAAATTTGCGCGACCCCTAAACGTGGTCCGATTGACCTGAAATTTTGCATTAGGTTGTTTCTAATAGAAACGAATATTTTTAGCCCTGAGCCCGGTAGAAAAAAAGAGATAAGATTTCCTCCATACAAAAATGGGTCGCCCTAATGGCACTGGCGATTTTTCCGACATTTCCAACGTCTGAAAAATATTTAAAATTGTATACACAAATTGAGCAAAATTTGGAAATTCTAGGAGTTTAGAATTGTGATATTCCTAGTGTTGACTAGAGGATAAAAAATATACGGGTTTTTTGTGCTACAAACAGAGCGCACCCTATAAATCGGTATATTTTTAACTCCACTTTGTTTTGGATTTTTCGGGTTTTTTGACATCTGAGTTTTGTTTTGAAAAAACTCTATTTTTAATAGCCGGATAAAATTGATTCAATCATAAACATTTTAATTATTATCACAGAATACACAGAATAGACATAACGCTATTTTATGGTAAAATTTGGACTTATTTTGTGACCTCGGTTTGCAAAAAGGTAGGAAACTTGTTTAAAGGGTAACCAAATTCGGTAGCCAAATTTCGTTATTTTTGAGCTTTAAATTTGAAATAAAACAAACTTGTGACTCATCATCAACTGTTAAACTAATTAATATAAATCATAAATATTAATAATAATGATTCCATTAAAATTATTACAATTCAGCATAAAAAAAGGTACGAAAATGATCGAAAATGGTCGGTTTCACCATCATCAATCGCGATCAACAACATTGGACTAAACAGGTAATAAAATTTAATTTCCAACTTTACGACGTATACTTTTGATACTTACGATTTTCATGTGTTTATTTTTTTAAGATGGAAGTCGAGTGAGCGATGTAAAAGATTGGCGACATAACATTACATTGGCGAATACATTGGTACATTGGTGAAATTTAAATTAAAAAATTGTAATGTGTCTGTGTATTGTATATTAAAACCTGTATATGAATAAATTTTACAAAAAAAAATGCAAAAAAATTCTAGCAACACTTAAAATTAATAAAATTTTACTTTAATACTTAAAACACGTTTTAAAAAATAAAACACAAAAACGTTTTATAAATAAAAAAAAACCGTAACTGAGTGTACATATTATGTATGTTCATTCGTCAACATATCTCACGAAACTGAAGATACAAAACAAATCTAATAAAACATGAAAAAAATTGTAAATCAGAAAGGAGAAGAAAATTATTTCTCTCCAAAATCGATATTTTTGTGTCTTTGATATTTTTCAGTATGGAATTTGGTATGGAATTCAAACTATGTTTTCCACACAATGGAAAAATTGCATACTGGGAACTGGGGGCCTACTATGAAAAACGAACGTCGACGTTTTTTGTTCGTTGTTTATATTCAGCAATAGTAATTACTATTGCTGAATATAAGCAACGAACAAAAAACGTCGACGTTCGTTTTTCATAGTAGGCCCCCTGGGAAATATTCAAAGTACCCAGTATGCAAGTTTTCCACTGTGTGGAAAAAATAGTTTGAATTCCATACCAAATTCCATACTACAAAATCTCAAAGACACAAAAATATCGATTTTGGACAGAAATAATTTTCTTTCCATTTTTGATTTACAATTTTTTTTGATGTTTTTGTTCATTTGTTTTGTATCTTCAGTTTAGTGAGATATGTTGACGACATATATGTATACTCAGTTACGGGTTTTTTTATTTATAAAACTTTTTTGTGTTTTATTTTTTAAAATGTGTTTTAAGTATTAAAGTAAAATTTCATTAATTTTAAGTGCTGGAGCAAGCATGCTGACCACTTTTCCACCGGGACGGCAATCTATCGGCTCTCTGCAACTTCTTTTTTCTCTTTTTAGTCGGGATTCACACCAACACTGGAATTTTTGTGACACTTTTTTTAGCGAGTATTACGGTTTTCCGTGTACATAACATGGTTCTTTCCATAGAAAGAGTGTAGTTTTTACACGGGAATGTAAACGGAATTCCGTCGGCATTGCGTATTGGGTATTTACTTTTTAGACATTTTAATACTTAAAATTGTCCTAGTATTATTACTTTGAAGAAATTTATTCTCAAAAATATTGTGATTGATGTGACATACCAGTACAACATATTTTTGTATTATTACAAATACAGTAATATAAAAATAACTGCTTAAGTGGATTTTGTAAAAGAGAAATGCGTCCTAAAAAACAATTAAATTCTGCTAAGTAAATCACAGCTTCCGAACATAAAAAAGGCAAAGGCAGTTATATAGCACTTGTGAAAATATTTAGTCTGAAGTTCTATGCACCCCTCCTCAGATCCTACTCCTTGAAAACCCGGATGACTCAAGCAGCGTAACAATATTTCCATTTTTTATTTTTATTTATTTTATCCCCTCGCATGTCATATGGTAAATCTATCAATATTTTTATAATTGTCTAAACAATTATGTTTACGTGGACGATAATTTTTTTCCCCTTAAATTAATTCTAACTCTTATTGAGTGTTGAAATGACATGAGTTCCGTCCCAGCTGGTCATATTCCAGAATTTCCTCCCAAAATCGTTTAAGAATCCTATTTCCATCCAACATACAAAAACCTGTTATAATCGGTTAAAAATAAATCGAGCTCCGTTCCAGATGGGCCTATTCCAGAATTTCTTCCCAAAATCGTTTAAGAATCCCATTTCCATCCAACATACTCAATCACATCATAATCGGTTAGGAATTGATCGAGTTCCGTCCCAGATGGCCATATTCCAGAGTTTCTTCCAAAAATCATTTAAGAATTCTACTCCCATCCAACATACCCAATCCTATCATAATCGGTTAAGAAGTGACCGAGTCCTGTCCCGGTCGGTCATATTCCAGAACTTCTTCCAAAAATCATTTAAGAATCCCATTTCCATCCAACATACCCAATCCCATCATAATCGATAACCGAAAAATGGAAAATAAAAAAATTGTCCGTTAAATCGAGGTCCGTTAAATCGAGCGTCCGTTAAATCGGGGTCCGTTAAATCGTTTACTGTATTATAATTAATTATTTTTATTTATAATATGTTTAAAAATCATCATATATTTGGTCCAATGAACTAAAGGGTTATCCAATTCGAGGTTGATAAAGTAAACTTAAAAAAAACACACAAAATATTCGGAATGTATTGTAATTTTTATTTCATTTTACAGATTGATCCTTGCCATTTTTAGTTAAACAAGATATCATTCAAATGTCCTCCACGGGACTTCTTACAGGCCTTGATTCTTTTGAGGTAATTTTCAATGACTTTTCGGCACATTTCGGGCGGTATCTCGGCCATTACCTTACGAATATTAGTTTTCAATTCGTCAAGAGTTTGAGGATTGTTTGCGTAAACACGATCTTTCGCGTAGCCCCACAAAAAGAAATCCAAAGGCGTTAAATCACAGGATCTTGGAGGCCAATTGACATCAGCCAATCGCGAAATCAAACGTCCAGGAAATTTCTCTTGCAAAAGATCTCGATTTGCTCGTGTTACGTGACTGGTTGCTCCATCCTGCTGGAACCACATATCGTCAAGATCATAATCTTCGATTTTCGTAAAAAAATAATCGGTTAACATGCGGCCATAGCGCTCAGAATTGACGGTAACGGTTCGTCCATGGTTGTTCTCAAAAAAATACGGCCCAATCACACCACCAGACCACAATGCGCACCAAACAGTGACTTTTTCCGGGTGTAATGGCTTCTCTACAATCAATTGTGGATTTTCTGGGCCCCAAATTCTACAGTTTTGCTTATTAACGTATCCACCAAGCGAAAAATGAGCTTCATCACTGAAGAAAATTTTGTTCGAAAAATCAGCATCAGCAGATTTAATAATTTTAACGCGTTGGTCGATTGTTAAATGCTCCATATTCTTAAATGGCAGAATGTCAACTAAATAAATGACAGCGTACTTGACGTTTATCTTTGACAGATGTCGGTATACAGATTTCTACTTTATCAACCTCGAATTGGATAACCCTGTATTTTTCCAAAACAATTTTTGTGACAGTATGCGAAAATGAAACTCGCCGATTTTATACCATTCGAAAATTTCCGTCTACTTTTTATTCGAAAATTTTCGCATACGAATTTCAAGAATACAATAATTTAAATTTTCGCATGGGATGACGTATTTTGACAGAAATTCGTATACGATTTATTTCGTACGAATTTCAAGAATAGCGCCCCTTATTACTAAAAGAATACTACCAACAACAAAAACAACAACCAAAATTCGTTTCTTAGATTTTCTGATTTATAACTTCAATTAAACATAATTTTATCACAAATCACTTTGCTTTTAACATAATTTACATTTTATTTTATATAAACACTTACAGATGGTAAGAAATTCCTTTTCGAAATTTTTGAGGCGCATTTTGGCAGCACTTCACAAGACACTTCATTTCAATGTTTCAATGTTCAAAGTTTTCAATGTTTATTAACAAACGATGCACTTATACACGATCCACTAACTGTTTTAAATATAATATTTTATTTATTTTAATTAATAATATCAATTATTTTTTAAGAACACATAATTTAGCGCGTCACTTTTTTCAACAACAAAAACTGGTTCGGTTGGTGGTTTTTTAGACATATGAGACATTTGCATATGCATTTTCATATAACTATCCTGCTCAGGGAGTCAATTCGCGCTCCGTGAAATAATGAAAATGAATAGTTTTCTTTCATTTGCAATCGAGTAGGCTTGAATTGCCCATAAGAAATTGTGATTTCACACAGTGGAATTTAAAATTACGTGCAAATAATTCAAAATACTAGATTGCAAATGAAAAAAACTTTTCATTGTCATTATTTCATGGAACGCGAATTGACCCCCACCCAGGCAAGCACATTTTATATTGGTAAAATCTTAATACGTATGTATATAATTCTATTGTTGTAATCGTGCCAACAAACTACATACACGATAATGGCCCTATTCCATGGAAAAAATCTGCTGTCAGTAAAAATAAAAGCGAGGCAAAAATATAGATTTTACTTGTTGTGTACAAAACAAAAGGAAATAAAATTTTAAATGAAATAAAATATATTACTGTTCTTTGTCACTCTTATGGAATTTTAAAAATTTTTTGTTTTGCGTTACGGTCAGTAAATTTTTTCCATGGAATTAAGGCATAGAGTATAACTCTTGCTGCCCGGTAACCTTATTGTGTGGGTACGGCAAAAGTACCATGTCAAATATTTATTTTTGTTAGTTTTTGAACCAACTTACAAATTTGTGTTGTCTTACAAACACTATAACTATACACACAATTGTGTGCGTTGTACTTAAAATCAAGCGAAATTTTTTATCAAAAACGTCAATATATCCCTTTCGAGTTCAAAAAACAAATTTTTTTTGGTTCAATTTAAGTTCACCATACACAAATGTGTATGTAAATAATCACACGTTGTAATGTCTTCCGTATTTTAACGGATCTTAATTAAATCGGAATTCTTTTTGAAAAAAGCATAATAATTTGTAAACAAATTAATTATATAACATATAATTTATTTGTTCTTGATAACATATTAATTATTTTATCATTATTATAGTTACTGTTATTTTTCGGACGAAAACAAAATTAAGTGGTTTACACAAATGTGTACACTGGTCTTCAATTACCACCGAATTCTATGTTTGACAGCTTCGTTTGATGTAATCGAAATTTACATACACAATTGTGTATGCGGGTCAGGAAAGGGATATACTATGGTTTTTTATTCACACATTTGTGTGGTTTCGACTTAAATTGAGCCAATTTTTTTTTGGTTGAAAAAGGGATAAAACTCTGTACAAAGCCTTTTCAGAATAAATATTATCCGATTTGTCAGATTAATAATCTCTCTGATTTATCTGATATCGCGGATGCAATAAAAAACAGGCCATATACAAATAATAAAAAGTTTCATGTGTAGTAAATAATACATAAATAAAATGAAATTAGGGTGAAATTGGTAAGAAAGCGGTTTTATATAGGCTTATTTTAAATCTGCAATAATTTTTGGTTCATCATAAAAAACGCGATTCAGCAAAATATTGTAGCAGTTGCTGTTTTTAGGATCCCTTTATGTTAGTTTGACAGTCAGTAGTCACACATATGCTTTTATTTTGTGTTGTGCGCTTTGAGAAATTGTGAAGTTATTTTAACTAAATTTTTAATTCAATCATAAAGCTTGTTGTAACTGGAAATGCCAAAGAAGCCACCAAAAAATGCATTCTTTTTCTTTATGCTTGATTACAAGGGGAAGCGGGAGCGCAGTGGTCATCGATATCCTGGGGGATTACCCCAAGTTTCACAAGATTGCGCTGGAATATGGCAGGTAATTGACCTCGTTTTTTATGTTTTGGCCATCTTATGATCAATCAGTATTATTTGTTATAGCGTCTTTCTGTTGCTGAGAAACAAAAATATGTCGAAATGGCAAATTTAGCAAAAAACAATTCCAAAGGTGGCGAAAAATATACTTCGCAAGGAGTTCCTTTAGCTTTGGTGGCTAAAGAACAGAAGACTCAGCACGAGTCTAAGAACCGAATGAAGAATACGATCGATCAGGTTATTAGCAACGCAGTTCTAGCTAATAGTAAGTACCACAAGTAGTGTTCTACGCATTATTTTAGGTTATGTAAATTTTGTTATTATTCCTGTGTTTATAGATTTGGATCTAACAACAATCTCATTAATTACGTTCAACTATTTTTGTCAATCTCATGATTTGACATACACGCCGGCCGAAGCGGCCGTCATCAATTTCAATTTAGAAAATGGCATAATTGATAGTTATCATACGCTAATAAATCCAATATCGCTTCCTTTGGGTATGGCTTTTGAGGCGAGAAATCATTCTGAAGATACTCATAAATTACCAGTTCCACCAGATGCGCTTGGAGAAAGTGATTATGGTAGAATATATGAAAATTTATATAGTTTAATGTTCGATGAAGATCTAAGTGCTGTAAGGCCTGTTTTCACTCGCGATTCAGACGTCGATATGGTAAAAGCTATTTTGAACATTTTAGCCGTGGAAGCAAATAAACCGTTGGATGCAATCGATGTATTTCCGGTACACGAATTTTTTTTTGCGTTAAAAGATGCGACGGCCAAATTGGGAGAAACAAGGGGTGGATTTGATTCTATTCATTTGGCAAAAGCTTGTTTGGAACGAGATGTCTACGAGTTTCATAGCAATTTAGCGTGTGAAAAGCACGAAGAAATCGATGCGCCAAATTACTGTAGCTTATCGGTTGTAAAACGGTGGGCGTTCATTATTGCGGACAATTGTTGCCTTGATTTGAATATAAATTTAATTCCGGGACAGCATATACCGATTGATGCTAAACTTCCTGATTTCAAATTTGATTCTGAATACGAATCTTTTAAAGTTAAATCTGAAAGTATTAAGAAAGAGGATGATGATGACACCTTGTATGAGTCGTCTAATGTTTATTCAAATTCGGAATTTTCACGCCAAGGAAGGTATTTTGATGGGGCTGCATCAACTGCTAGTATAGGTTTGAGCTCAACCATGAAGCACGATGATGATGATGATGACTACGGCGATAATAAATTTATTCCAATATCCAAGCGGAAATTCAAAACGAGCCCTTCACACTCGAACAAACGTCAATAGATTTATCTAAATGTATAAATGGCTAGTTGAGAACAGAAGTTATCCAAGTAACATATTCTTATTAGAGAGTATCTCTATTTGTGACATTTTTGCATTGTCCTAGAAATTTTCTAGGATTATTTCTAATATTATTTCCATTTGCGCTAACTAGTATGATGACAAAGAACAAGAAGTCCAAAAAGAAGTGACATATCTCAGTTTTTGTAAAAATGTTACTTGTATCAATTCTGTTTTCTTAACTAGCCAAATTATCTTATATCTTTTTGTTTATTACCTATTTGAATTGTTTTATACTGGACTTGTGTTTACAGTCCATCTTGATTTTTAATTGTCACCCTTTTAAGTGCATAGAATTTAATTTGAAATAAAATTTTTTGTTAAATTGGTCACGTCAGAAATGAAGATCAATAATAAACCGTAATACATACTCTTAAGACGCTCCAAATGTTTACTAATACTTTCACATGTTAAGAATTGGGCGAGTAAATGGTCAAATATCCGATGAAGATGAAGTGTTCTGGCACAGGATCAGATTACGAAAAAAGGCTACCGGCTTACCCTAATAAACATTTAAACAGATCGATCACTTCAGCAAGATCCTATAGTTTTAATATGTGGTCCTGTGTAGATAAAAAACCGGCGTTCTTATGATTGTTTTCAAAGAATTTAGTTCTAGGCCGGCGGATCTAGTTCTAGTTTACTTATGTCAGAAAACACGATAGATAAAACAATTTCTTGTAGATTATGAATTAATCGGTTTGTAACATCCTACCGAATCTGATTGCAGGTCATGTCCAAAGCTCTCAACCTAAAAAACTGCTATTGAAGTGTTCTATTAACATTCAGCCGGCGTAAATCAGAGAGGAGACGGAGGCTGCACTGATGTGAGCGGAATTAACAAATACGACACCCAAAACCGGGAAGGATGCGCCCGGCTTTTCAAGTTGATCGCTTCATTGAATGTGTTTATATTCCCTTATAGTTTTTCAGCGAATTCCAGTTCGATTTACTATCGACTTTGGTCCGAAGAATTGCCTAACTTCCGTTACAGATGCAGAAAGGAAGACTCACTTATATTTTTTTTATCGAATCTCCGGCTTTAGATAGTTCGATAAAAGGAAGGCAACATTTTCCAGTCTTGATAACTCAAAATTGTTTAAATGAAAGATCTATTTTAATGCATAGCTATATAGATGAGGAAAATAATAATTTGGGCTCTCCGTAGAGAGAATCCCATACATTTTTTTACATGCTGTCCTGGCAGTTTGTTTTGGAGTATTGTGCTGAAAATATCACCGCTGTGCTACCCATAAATCTCTGACCACTCTATTACACTTCTCTTTCCCGTGATAAATTTCAGTAGTACAACAGGTGTCTGTCGGACATGCATGATGGTTCGTTACTCTGGAAGTTCTGGAAACTTGTTTTACTAGTTCATAATTGTGTGGCGGCCTATTATCAATTTTATTAGAACTTCGATTTTTCGATAATAAAATAAATGGCCCCATTAGATAAAAAATAAACAAATTACAGTAAACGCTCGATTTAACGGACTAATTGGGGGTGTCCGTTAAATCCGAATGTCCGTTAAATCCGAATGGAAAATTTTTAAATTTAATCAACTAAAGATTTTGCACTTGTTCTGGAATATGGTCACCTAGGACAGAACTGGTTTATCTTTTAACCGATTATGAAGGGATTTTGTTTGTTGGATGGAAATGAGATTCATAAACAGTTTTTGGAAGAAGTTCTGGAATATGGCCATCTGAGACGGAAGTCAGTAGTTTCTTAACCGATTATGATGGGATTGGGTATGTTGGATTGAAATGGGATTCTTAAATGATTTTTGGTAGAAGTTCTGGAATATGGCCATCTGGGACGAAATTCGTTCAATTCTTAACCGATTATGATGGGATTGGGTATATTGGATGGAAATGGGATTATTTAATGATTTTTGGAAGAAGTTCTGGAATATGGCCATCTGGCGCGGAACTCGTTCAATTCTTAACCGATTATGATGGGATTGGGTATGCTGGATGGAAATGGGATTATTTAATGATTTTTGGAAGAAGTTCTGGAATATGGTCATCTGGGACGGAACTCGTTCAATTCTTAACCGATTGTGATGGGATTGGGTTTGTTGGATGGAAACGGGATTCTCAAATGTATTTTGGAAAAAGTTCTGGAATATGACCTTCTAGGACAGAAATTGGACATTGTGGATGAAATGGGATTATCATATAATAATTTTTGGAAAAAGTCCTGGAATATGGCCATTGGATTATGCGCTCTTGTATTGCAAGTATCACAGAAATGTAAATTGTCGCTTGGTTCTAAAGTTTCTGAAGATCTCATGATCTTAGAAGACATCATATTCCATGTTCCCGTTAATAGTTTTCGAGGTCGTTGTTGATAAGAATAATATAAATTTATCCGAGCCCTTTGTGTAGGTTTCATAACGTGATTTTTTGTGAGAGTAAGTAGTTGACCTACCGCTCAACCCACTAATCCCATGAGTTAGGTGCATACTTGTGATAGATGTTAAGGCATCCTGCTTTACCAGAAACATGTTCGCATCACAAAACGCTTGCTATAAGAAAAACGACTGCTTACTATCGAGTTCCGCCCTAGTTTAAATTACCGAGTTTCGTGGCGATATTCCAGAGTTTCTTAAACAGAGTTCCTTTTCCATACGACATACCCATTCCCATCATAATCGGTTAAGAAATGACCGAGTCCAGTCCTAGGTGGCCATATTCCAGAACTTCTTCCAAAAATCGTTCAATAATCCCATTTCCATCCAACATACCCAATCCCATCATAATCAGTTAAGAATTGGTCGAGTTCCGGTCCAGGTGGCCATATTCCAGAACTTCTTCCAAAAATCAATTAATAATCCCATTTCCATCCAACATACAAAATCCCATCATAATCGGTTAAGAATTGAACGAGTTCCATCCCAAATTACCATATTCCAGAATTTCTTCCAAAAATCGTCTGTTAAATCGAGCGTTCGTTAAATCGAGCGTCCGTTAAATCGAGTTTCCGTTAAATCGGGGTCCGTTAAATCGAGCGGTTACTGTACTATGCAAAAATCTAGCTGATCTAGCTGGTAGATTAATTTCCTTTTTCTAATTTTTCCACACTTCGATTCTAAACCTTCATACCCCATTTTATGCAACAACAACTCATTTGTAATGAAGTTTGCGCCATAGAATGGGCGGAACCTTCAACTTATCTTTTACACTGTGGTATCTGGAGATAGCAATCTGAGTGCAACAATTATACGGAGGTTTTATACATGAAATCCAAAATTTTGAGTTAAACGAATTAGGAATTAAAATTTTTTATGGAATATTTGCGGCCGTTGACTCGAAATTCAAAGTCTTTAAATAGAGCGCTTGTACGCTGAGTTTCAAACAGATGACAAAGAACTTGCAAGAGAAACTGATTGGAAACTTAAAACGGAAAAAACCTACGAAAACACGAAGAGCAGGATTTTCGCCAGAAGCTGTGGAAGACAAATTCCCCAACGCACCAAATAATGTACTTGGCATAACGAAGTTTGGAAATAATTAAGCTCTAATGAAATCGTTGTCTATCATCGACTATGGCGTAGTGACACTAAACTATAACGTATGGGAGATCAATACACCAGATCCCGATGCATATACAGCTTTAACCCAAAATATCAGTGAACAAAAGATAAAGGAGGGTATACGAATAAAGATGAAAATAACCGTGTAATTATAGTTATGGCCTCCCTTGGTTAGGTCTTCATCCCACTTGCAAGAAGAGGGATATAATCGAAGATCTCAAAATGAAAAAAACTTCAAATTGACGAATAAATACATATTTGTTACATTTATGCACTATTTTCAGTTATTTTTCAGAGTTTTCACGTTTTTTACATATTTTATGTAAATTACACAAATTTTTATGTAATTACGTTATTTACATAAAAATGTAGATAACGTTTTTTACATGTAAAATGCCCATCACTGGGTAAGCGTTCAGATTGAATTCGATGAAATAAAGTCAGAGTCAAACCATCGCGATCAATCACGTAAAACCATCGCAGTCAATACAACTGAGATCATAGTCCACACTCGTGGTAAGCACTTAGTTGAATTAACAAAAAAAAAATCAAAGTTCATCCAGGCGTTTACCACGTTTTCGGTTCAGTTTAAATCAACGCGTGTGAGTACCCTGCAAACAAGGTGTTATGTTTACGTACTATAAGTGAAAGAACTTGTTCATAGCTTTCTTCGTTAACGTAACACTTGAGTGTTGCAAATACGAAACATTTATGTTGTTCCTATCCTATGAATCTATGATAATTAGACTTTCTGCGAGGAGTCGTGAATGTGTTAGTAGTTCGTAAACAATTCGGTACTAGCGTTGCATTAACGCAACGTTTTTGATGTGTTAGTAACGTAGCATAAATATTGAAACGTTAATGTTACGGATTAAGTGAAGAATTTACGCCATGTATTTTGTAGAGTATTAACGTAACGTATTTAATGAAGCCAAATCATTCATAAAAATGTAAATTAAAAGCATGAGTATTTTGTTTGTTTATATAATAGGGTATTTATTATGTAATATAATAAATGGCAATTTATTATGTAATATAATGTAATAAAAATTTAAAATTTCACAACATATTTTAAACATTTAAAAATTCATTTTTAACTCGTTGCAATTTTGTATAACATAAACTTCTTAATTAATATACGTTTATGTATAGTATATGTACTAATAAAATATAAAAAATTTAGAATTAAATTATATTTAAGTAATATTTTAATCGCTACTTAATGTTCTGATTACTACATAGCAGTTAAAAAATTCAATATAAATCTAGCATAGTAGCCTTTGGAAATTCATGTCATAAAATAAAAATATAATAATATTCAGTAAAAATTGTTGCTCGGTCATTTTACAAACATTTTTTTACGCGGTCTTTAGCGTACTGAAACCATCGCTTGATTACATTGATGACTTCTACAGTTTTGCATGATGGAAATTTCCGCATAGCACATTCTGAAAAAAATATTGATTCATTAGTATAAAGAGTGTTTTAGTTAGCTAATAATGCTATTAAACCTTGAATTAAAGTCATTAGATGAAATTTCTCCACCGCAATATTTCCATGACGTCCGTACCACGAAAAAGATGAAGCAGCTTGATCTGTAATTATTTGTCTGAAACAAACACGAATAAATTTATCCAAATTGTGATCGATGACACGGTCGAAATGTTTGATCTGTAAATATCAAAAATAAGAGAATTACGGATTAAAAGTTATTGAAATGGTTTGTAAACTATAAATTCATACCAACAATTTTTCTCTAGTTTTATTCTCTTTGACTTCTTTTTCCAGTTCCATAAATTGTGTTGATGTAGCTGCCGGAATATTAAAAATAAAAGTTTCGCTCAGTTTCTCAGATTCATCTTTATTATTACTCGGGAATCGCTGTTCTCGGCGCAATAGTTTTACTTCACGAAGCAAAACCCGTATCATATTACCTTGATCGTTCAAAGTTTTTAAAACGTCGGTTATTGTCGGAGTCTGTATTGATGGGACGGTGTTTGCAGATGTCGCTTCACTAGGTTTATTTTTTTCCGTATTATATGGCTTGTAATGAAACTTTCTGAGAGCTTGGCAATTGAGTGCTTGTCGATGGATTTATAGTTTTTCCGACACTTAAAAAATTGCCATAGTTCGCTTCTTAATCTGACTCGAATAATTCGGTGTCAAAATAGTTTGGAGTTTGCGACATTTTAATCAAGATGCTGTAAAGAGATATAAACTAAATTTATTTTTGTAATAATCTTGATAATTTTACTGTCGATATCTGCAACTTTAAAACATGTGCGCTCTGTATTTGTTTCCTCATTTAGAGAATCTGTGCTATAAATTCCCACGTTACTAGATTCTATTGGATAATCGAAAAAATTTCGAATATTTTTTAGAAAACATCCATATATTTTATCCATTTCAATTGAATTAATCTTTATTATTTGGGTTTTAACCATGCAATAATTATTTGGAAAGGAAGATGACAAGCTAAACGGAATATACAGTTTTTCTTCTGACCCAGTGTAAAATTTATCCATTTCATTAATTTTATTAACAATTTGTTGCAATGGATAAGATCCTTTTTTAGCCATTTTTTTGAGTTTTTGGAGATGATTCTCAAATTTAAAAGCACTATAACCGTCTAAGCCGCCATATAATTTGACATCCTCCGACAAATGGAGTAGACTGTGCACATTGAATGACGTGTGTTCAGTCCCAAATAAACTAGGAAATTTGTTCACAAACTCTAACAACATTTCGGCTGCACATTCGTTGTTGTATATACAATTATCGGGATGGCATAATATGCGGACTGCGCAAACTAGCAGCTTAAAATGTGAATAATGACCCCAATTATAATTGTCGTGTCGTTTTACAATCGACACGACTCGGTGTTGTCTCGTTTCTCATTTGGTATTATGTAACAATAACGAAACGACATATTAGTATTACCACAGGAACCTTAAAATAAAATACGTAATTGTGTATTTATTAGCCAAAAGTAACAATTGTGAATTTTATTATTGTTTAAAATAATTGTCAGTTTCATTTGTTTTTTTTTATGTTTTTTATATGTTGCAGTTGTCAGATTTGTGTTTCCAAATGCACGACGTGGATTAAATGCTTTATCAATCTGGAGCAAATCTATTACGGTTTCCTCCAAATCAGTAAATGTGAAAAACTTATTAGGGCCACCTCCCGTTGCCTTTACCTCCGATTTATTATGAGCCATTTTCTTCCGCATTTTAAATTTCATGTCACTCCATACATATAACGAATAAAGATATATAATGAAATTCATCTTATTATTTAAATACAGAATTACGGTGTAACAAACCTTAATCCAGTTATTCGTGTTTCTTGTAAGAGGCCCCAAACTGTTAAGTTCTTCTGCGAACCGATCCCACAAACTACTCTGCTGTCTTAAAATCTTTTCCCGATTTAATATAGCTACGAGCAATGTCAGGGTTTTGGCTCATTAAACTGATAAACATTCAAACTGTTGTTTGTTGGTAATTTAAAAAAAAAAATAAGACATATTTATATTTATTACAAATAAATACATATTTCTTTATAATAATCATAGTATAAATAAATTTTAATAAAATCAACTAATTGTTTATATCAAATTTATTTATTAACTTACATTTTACAACATAACTTTTAATAGATATGAACATCAGCTCTAGTCGTCAACTAAAATGTCATCGATAGAAAATGGCGATTTTACGACAAAGTGCGATTCACAATCGACACTCATAATACCAATTTTTGTCGTCGAAACGATATCGAGACGACAACGACAATTATAATTGGGGTCAATATTTATCTGGTACTATTCCTTTCAGTGCTACAATACCGGTGTACAATAGAAACATTCGGAACTCGGTTACTTTCCAGTGTTGAAGTTCATCGAACGTTCTTTGTTTTCTGGCAAAATCAGATGGAATGCAACGTCTTATCAATCTCAAATTATCATTAATGGCTTGTATGTCATTTTCCGTTAGAGAAAATTGTTTCCGTTTAGCTTTAATGAATAAATTAAGCATTTGCCTTGTCACACCCAGTAATGTGCAATGCATATAATCCACCGGGAAATTTGTGACACATCCAATATTTAATGTCTCCAATATACTGTCTTTAATATGATGTTCTTTTTGTAGTTTTTGCTTAAAATCTCTATCAGTTCTAAGTATGTTTTCAGTTCCTGGGAAACATACTTTGTGGCACAAATAAACTCCTTTAATAATACATTTTGTGCAACTGTAGTATCCGGAATGCGTTTTTACACCTAAAAATTAAATTGATAATTATTAACTTAATATGAAAACATAAACTCATTGATAATAATAAATACCCAGTATATATGCTCGAGCAGGGGCATCACAAATAAACGATCTTAAAGAAAACTTTAAATTTGTATCCTTATATTGAATTCCGGTGTTATATAAGCATTTAATCTCATTTACAAATGGTGTTAAAAATGCATTAGGACATGGTGGTTGTTTATTACCGTACGTGGTATACCCCAATCACGAAAACCTTCTTAAAAGGAGGAATATTTCCAAGGATTGGCCAAAGGTACCCCATCTATTCCAATATTCATATTTATTTCTAATTTATTATATTCAATATTTTTCAAAAACATTTCTATAGCATTTTTCAAACCAATGTGGGTATATTCTCCGTTTTCGCTATTAATTATATCACAAGACTTTCTAGCGCTCCTCTTTAATGTCCGAACGTCCAGAGGAAGGCTTAAATTATAATTTTGGAGAATTTTTAATAGCGCATTGCCACATTTCACGGAAATATTATATTCAACCAGCCATTGTGCTAACTCTCCTGATAAATCACTGATATCAGGAAACTCAATTTCATCGGAATTTTAAGAGCTATCATCCGAGGGTTGATTATCGAGGCAAAAATTTTCTTTCATAATTTGCGTTGTAGATAAATTTTCACTGTGTGTCCAGTCTGTACACAATTTCGATGTTCAGCACAGATATTATTAATTTCTCGTTTCACTTCGTAATACCGTCTTTTCTCCATATCAAATATTTTTTTTATTATATATTGTACAAAATATAAACTTACTATAAGTACACTATAAACGCGTTACAAACAATATAAACTTGTTCCAACGGGTATTACTTTTATATTAATTAATGTTTATTAATAAAATTTTAAATTTTTAATAATTTTTTTTAAACACAATATTTTTTTACGAAACACAATATTCTTTCTCAAAATCAACAGTAAAAATGGCGCGTATTTTTATGCGCAGAAAATTTAAGAATGTGTAGGTGGTGGTGAAAATAGTAAAAAAAAAAGTTTCGTTTGTAGTTCATTAGCGCACCATATTTTGCGAATTCGCTTTTTTGTTTAGAGGGTATTCACACAGTTTGTTCATATCCCTTTATCAACAAAAAAAAAAAAAAAAAAATTGGCTCAATTTAAGTCCAAACCACACAAATGTGTGAGTAAAAGATCATAGTATGTAATGGTTTTTTTATAAAAAGTTTCGCTTGATTTGAAGTAAAGTCAACACAATTGTGTGTATAGATATTGACGATTGAAGCATCACGGATTCCACATAGCGGAATTTTTTTGAACTATGATAACTACAAATTTTGACATTTATGCTGCAGCATAGTAGGAAATACCCTTGCACCTATCGAACAGCTTGACATCAGGAGCACGATCTTTTACGCTTGTAGCGCTTATGGAATCAAATTCATCTTTGATCTTTCAAAAGTTTCCAGCCTTTGGAACCGACAAGAATATTGTGCGTGATGGTCGTACTGGTACTCAGCGCCCATTCATTCCAAAATCATTCCGGAGACAAACTTACGAATCATATCATAATGATTCTCATCCCGGTATTAGAGCAGTAGCAAAGCAAATTGGTAAAAAGTTAATCTGGCCAGCAATGAACTGGGAAATACGATTTAAAGGCCAAAACTGCATACTATGTGAAAGGTGCAAAGTAACAAAACACCTTAAAATCACGACTTCGTTATCAGAAGCACCACGGTTCAGCACTATTCTTACCGACCAATTGATCATAATATCACTCAAACGAGGGAATGTTACCCATTTGAGGGATATTATGATCAATTGGTCGGTAAGCATAGTGAACGATAATAGCTTGATCAGAATTCATTCATTAGAGGTCATTGAAGGTCTGGCACCTAAAATTGGAGAGTATTGAGGTGGTCAGATTGTAATAACGTTAGAATTGACATATTGGGCAAAGGCAGCTAACATCGCAATTTGGGTTATTATCAGAGAACCAAACACATACATGGACACTCTACTCAGAGAAGCAGTTCATCAAAATTTTATTGATAATAAGTCATAAAATAATACAATAGAAGTATCGCTGGTTACAGGGATCTATTTGTTGCGAAATGGATTGAACTATTGTTGTGATTGCTTAATAGAAATAAAAGACAGATAGTTCGGGAAACACGTTTATATATAAGTACGTTTTTGTTATATAAAAAAATATGTCTTCTCCAAAGTGAAGTCGGTAACAATACAACAAATGATTATGTTTGAGTGGTGTTGTTCACTTATTCAACAACTATGTCAATAGATTATCTGAAGAGGTTCTAGTCGGTAAGGGAAAATCGTTTGGAACTGCTGATACGGCTAAGACAACCTTCGATAAAACAACTTTTAATTGTTGATTTAGAATGCACTGCACACTTCAATTTTCATTTTCGAACGAGTGAATCTGATCCATTTAATGCTGCATGATTTTATGGCAGATGGGAAATATTATTTTTTTATAACTTGAAATTGTTAGTTTTTATTTGGAAAACTTAGGGTTCCGTATTGTCAGTTGTTAGATAGCATGCTTAAGTATAGTCATAGACATTTTTTTTGTGAAAGGAATTACCTTAAACACAATATTTTAGATTTAAAGATTTTATTATTAATCAAAATTACAAAAAAGTTATACGATTTTTTTCAAAACAGATTTATTATTCTTAGTAGCAGCCTCCAATCCACCTCTCGTCAATTGGTTAAAATCGATAATGGAGAGACACGGCTTTGGCGGCACATTTACTATCGCCTCAATAGTTTTAGCACTTCGATTCCCTAAAGTGGTCGTTTTCGATTTAGCCGACATTTTTGATTTGGGCTCCTGGCTAAAATCCAAATTATTAAATTTTGACGATTGCATTGTGTATAGAGAAAATTGATCTGCGTGACTAGGTGGCGGTACCAAAAGGGTTCCAGTCTGTCGTTTTCCATAACCATAATATGAATTATGAAGATTATGCGCGTACGCGGTATTATAACGAACCGGTGAACCCTCATTCGATGACGTCGTCTCGTAATTAATTGACAAATCGGTATAGCTAATTGGGGCATAGGTTCGTGTCGTTTTAGGACGAATGCGAATTTCATTTCTAATTTTGGAACGTGCTCGATGGGTACGAGGCCGGCCTTTGTGCGATGACAATTCGGTTACAATCGGTGTTGGCAACACATTTGTAAAGCGATAATATTCTAGAAAGGTTCGTGTTACGTTCCGTCCAAATCGCATATCTAAAATATAAATTGAATTTTAATAACGTTACAAAAAATTATCTAAACGAAATATTTTACGTACATCCTTCTTCTGTGTATGGGCTCATGATTTGGGTACCTTTTAAATAGAAACCATACATTGAAACTTCCAAGGTATACGAATTAACCAGCTCGCTTAAATTTTCGCAAACAAATCGTCGTGCCGAACCATATTTTCGTTCGTCCGCATTGAACATCATATTCTCTGGTAAAAAATCATTAGCATTCGTTGACAGTAATTTCGGAAACACCAAATGCCGTTCATACCGATAAACATCGTCGTAGGTATTCCCGTATATAAATGATCCAAGCAGGGATGAATGTGCATGTATATCGATCACAAAATCTAATTGGTAGCACTAAAATACAAGACAGAATTAGAAACATCGACCACAATCGCATACCATTAGTTATTTTTTACATCGGAATTATCTATTTCATTCAATAAGTCTATAATCGCGCATAGCGTTGGCTCCGTCCACGTTGTGGCATTACTCCAGTACCGATTTAAATCATGCCCAACCAAATTACAACGATTATTTCCTAAGAATACACCGTCCGGATTTACCATCGGCACAATTTTAAATATAAAATTTTCTCGTAACGTATTCGCAATCGTATGATTTCCCAGCAAAAACTCCAGCAATCCCTGTAACACAAACGATGATGGTGATTCACCGGGATGGGCACGTGCCAATATCACAATCACCCGTATACGATTTTTATAATCCCGTTTTATTGATTTCTGCACGTTATCGATCGTGATCAAATCCAGTTTACGATTTTGAAGTGATTGGCCGATCGATTCACGATTAAATTTTTCACCAAACTTTCCCTCCAGTATTGACAGGTACGATTGCAGTCGCGAGTACGAATATGGCGGTGCCAACGCAAACTGATACACTTCATCTTCACGATCGAAGGCGAACGTAAAACTTAGTACGTAATGATTTTGATGCGTTGGTGATCTATAGTAAAATACATGGTTTTTATTTATCCGTTGCCATTTTGGTCGGCCTGATGATTTAACGATCGGCGTCATGCCATCTTTGAATAGATTTCGTGCTTTACTTATATTCACAATATTAAATATGACACGCTGGTCTACTTTTACATTGTCGACGGTGAAATTAAACCAAAATCGATAGCGCGGATTGCACGTATCGGGTCGCAAAAATAAATCGTATTCAAATTCACCAATTAGATCGGCACGGCCTAGGTTACCCGTTTCGAATGCGGCATCAAAACATAAATGGCCTCGTTTAGCTTTACCACTGTGTCCTGGGGGCCGAATGATAACACGGCTTACATTACCCAAGCCGCCCTCGCCATCACTGTCCTCGCTATCTGTAAATGAGATAAATAAACATCTTATTACATCTCGGTTTAGTATATAATTAGGTGATAGGCCCGTCGATTAAATATGACCTTCTTCAGCCCGTTGATACATGCTAGTATGTTGTAGTGGATCACATGCAATCATTTTGAAAAGCTAATTAAAATTTAATTAAACGAAGCTCAAATGATGCAACTTAAATTTTTTTTTTGTTTTGGGTCTAAACTTTTTGACGGTTAATTATAAACTGAATACAGCAAAGAGAAAAGTTTTTGTTTTTAAACGAACTGTTCCACATACATACGAATATAATGCTAGGTGTGTGAAAAAGCTCATTACCAGATTATTTTTTTTGTTATGTGTTCGTATTGTTTTTCCATTTTCCACTTTCGTATTTTTTACACACGCTAATTTCATGTAATATGTGCAACTTTTTATGTTTGTTACGTAGCTATGTGATTCTTAAGAGGGTGGTGGGTGATATAAAATATTTATTATATTCAGATGTTCTAAGGTGTTTTTAAGTGATTTTTGCACGATTCTCAAATTTTTTGAAACACTTATTCAAATAAGTGATTGGGGTTAAGTGCGTAGTATAAAACTAGTTGACACTTTATATTAATCTTACATTGGCATATGCGGACTATAAATCATTTCGAATTTCTATTAAGGAATTAAAATCAGAAGCACAGGTTCATCAAATCACCACAGATTCTCGGAATAGAGTATGCGGGTATATCGGGATATGTTTGTGTGCTGAAAATGGAATAGTAACTTGTAGAATACGGGAAATTGAAAAAAGTTATTACAGATGCATAGATACATGACAAGTTTGAGTGGAATGAGTTCTTGAGAGTGTTTCGATTTAGCAGAATCGAATCATTTGATCTTGGATACAATTTGCTAAGGGCTGGAACTTACTTGCTGCATAAGGTATGGTTGCAGAATAAAGTACTCCATAAGTGGAAGGAACCCGACTTGTTGTTGTTTGAAAAAAATATTATGGTCGAAAGTACCAATAAGCTTATGTTTAAAGTTTGAAAAGGCTACGTTGTTTAGTATTTTTTTGGCAGACATTAATGGTGAATGCTCTCAGTAATTTTATAAATAAGGAAAGAATTGTTCACAAAGCCTAGTTAGATTCTGCTACCTTTCGTTTACAAAAATATTGGGGTGCAAAGTTTAAACAAATTTGTACGAACTGCCAAGACGAACATCGCAGTGGTCGACAAAATGAGGTAACCACGCTAGAAACGGTGTAGAAAATCACAAAATGATATTGGATAAACGACGATTGAAAGTGCTCGAGTTAGCAGACATATGTACTGTAAAATGTGCTGTACATCTGACTAAAAATTTTGGCATGAGAAAACTATGTGCAAGAAGGGTGTCGTGCTTGCTCACAATGGAACAAAAACAACCTCTGAGACTAAGGAACAATTAAAACAATGGACTGACAAGGGTGAATCTGCTTCAAAGAATTCGATGGTCAAGGCGTCAGTTTTTTGAGGTCCACATGTGACAATCGAGAGTTTGCCAGCGAGATGTCAATCTTGTTATACCAATTTGATGGCCCATGACTGTATAAAGATTTTGATTATAGGTTTAGGGTGGGTTTAATGAGATTCTAAGGGTGAAATTTTGATGTATCCCATTTTTTATCGATAAAATCATGCGTGATTCAAGATTTTGCCAGATAGACACCTGAAATTGCAAATTCGGTGGCAGCCGTGCTGGGAGGAGAGTCTCAGGGAACTGGGAAGTGATTAACCTCAGTTAAGGCACTAAGTTCTGAGTGCCTAGTGCCTATGATACCCAGCATGGAAGCGCGCACGATGGCGCCATAAAACCATCGACTACCAACCACGGCAAATTGAGCGTCACGTCTTCCTGCGTTCCCTGGTCTCCAAGGAGTGAGTTGGGAACCCTTATAAACGGGTCATTCCTTGAATGGAGTGGGACCCCGACACCAACGCGCACCACACCATCTGGGGTAGGTTGAATAAAAATGACAGGGATGAGCTTCTTTTTGATTTTCTCTTAAGAACTAACCTCACTATTAGTAATATAGGCCAGGAACCCACCTTTATTATTAGTAATAGACAGGAGGTTCTGGATATCACTCTGGTCTCCAGATTTATCTCACCGATGATCAGGGAATGGAGAGTGGCGAAGGAGGATTCCATCTCCGACCATCGTTACATAACGTTTAAATTTAATCTCAATATTACAAAACAGTACGTGTTCAGAAATCCCAGGAGGACAGTATGGCATGTATATAGGGATGTATTCGAGAGCTTTATTCTATCTAGAGTTCCAGGACTCCCCGACACGGGTGGTGAACTGGATTCAATGGTGGACACTCTGACAAGGGCTTGCAAAACCTCTGTGAGAGTAGCCTGTCCTTTAACAAAGCTGAGGGGGTGGAACCCGGCACTTGCGGAGCGCCGGAGAGTCTGTGAGTGGGCCTGCTTTCAATAGGGCGAAAAGATCTAGAGATAGTCAAGACTGGGACTCGGAAACCTCGCGCTTAAGGAAAATTCTCTCTAGCAATCCAGCTGTTCCAGGCTATCTGTTAAAAACGGATGGTGAATGGACGGTTTCTAGTGAAGAGACTCTTGATCTCTTGATCTCTCGACTGCGGAGCCTTTGGATGGTTGTGGGTCTAGAGATGACTGCGGGGTCCAACTGTTGAGTACAGAGGATATTCTGAGCAAACGGAGAATAAAATGGGCTATTAAAGGGTTCAAGCCTTTTAAGTCAGCTGGTCCGGATGGGATTGTACCTGCGGAAATTCAGAAGAACCTGGAGGTCTTGCTTCCCTGGCTGGAAGTTTTCTTCAAAGGGTGTCTGAAGCTGGGGTACATCCTCGAGAGATGGAGGGAGGCTAGGGTGATCTTCATCCCGAAGGCGGGAAGAAGCTTTCACAGCAACCCTAAGGATTTTAGACCAACATCTTTGTCATCTTTTCTGCTGAAAACCATGGAAAGGATGCTGGATGTCTATATTCGCTCAAGAATTGAACCCAATAACTGGGCTCAGTCACAACATACGTACCATAAGTCCGTGAATACGGCATTACATACTCTGGTTCGTGGAATTGAGAAGTCACTAGATTTTCAGGAATTCTCATTGGTGGCGGTTCTCGATATCGAGGGCGCGTTCAATAACGTGAAGATGGAAGCAATTATGGAAGGATTGCTACCTTTTGAGATCGAAAACCCAGTAATCAAGCTAATTATTCATTTGCTAGGTAGCAGAAGGGTCATAGCGGGGATGGGGGAAGCCTCCGTCAGAAGACTGGTTGCTCGGGGAACTCCCCAGGAAGAGGTCCTCTCTCCCCTCCTCTGGAATGTAATAATCAATAGACTACTATTGGAACTGGAGGGGGAAGGAATAGGTGTGGTTGCGTATGCCGATGACGTGGCAATAGCTGTCTCGGGTAAGCACCTGGGAACAATCAGGGATATAATGCAAAATGCGTTATCAAAAACTGCGGAGTGGGCCAGCAGATGTGGATTGGGGAATAGCCCATCTAAAACAGAACTGGTCCTCTTTACAAGGAGGTATAACATTCCGGCAATGGTTCCACCAAGCCTGAATGCAAGCGAGATTCCTAGGGATTCTTCTTGACAGTAAGCTAAGTTGGAAACCAAACACGATTGAAAGAGTAACGAAGGCCACTGTGGCGCTCTACTCTTGTAAAAATGCCATTGGAAGGAAATGGGTGTCTTGAAGCCGGAGCTGGTGCACTGGCTTTACACGGCAGTTGTAAGGCCCATACTGCTGTATGGTGTGAGTGTATGGTGGCCTGCTCTGGAAAAAGTATCATATAGAAACATGACGGCGAAGGTATAGAGGGCAGCCTGTTTGCTCATTAGTGGGGCGCTGAAAACGACCCCCATTAGTGCCCTAGAAGTTTTGCTGTACCTTCTCTCGTTGAATATTATCAGCAAGCAAATGGCGGTTACCCCGGCCGCCCGGCTCTCAGCGACTTCGGGTTGGAAGTGCCTGCAAAAAGGGCACTCAACTATAATTAATTTAGTGAGGTATGAACTGGTGAATCTTGACTACAAAACACCTCGTTTGTGCTTCGACAAGTTTCTCAAGGTGATCCTCCTCTCTAGGGAGGATTAGAATAGTGGTCTCGTTATGGTCACCGTGACTGTTAAATTCTTCACCGACGGCTCCAAGCTCGATGGTAGAGTGGGAGTTGGTGTATTCTGTGGGGAATTAAATATAAGTTTATCTTTTCGTCTGCCCGAGTACTGCAGTGTGTACCAGGCTGAAGTTATAGCGGTTAAAGAGGTCATGAACTGGTTGAAGCATAATATAATATCGTTAACTATCTATGTGGACAGTCGGGCGGCCATTCTTTCGCCGGATTAAGTTTCCCTGGCGTCAAGGGTGGTGTTGGATTGTCACACATCCCTTAACGAAATGAATAATCATTTCAATATCCAGTTGGTCTGGGTTCCGGGCCATTCTGACGTTGAGGGAAGTTTCAGGGCAGACGAGTTAGCAAGGTGCGGTACGACTCTCCAACTGGAATCAGGGTGTGGATGTGTAGGAAGGCCTATGTCTGGGCTGAAAGCAGCAAGCCAGGTGGAGCGCCAGTCCAACTAGCAGGGTAGCAAAACAAGTATGGCCTGAGCAGAACTTGAATCGATCCAAGATCCTTATCACGTAAGCGTGATTTAGGTAGAATTGTAAGGATAATTACTGGGCACTGCCTTTTCGGAGATCATGTGAGAAGGCTGAATGTGCGAGATCTTTTACGCTATATTAATAGTACTAAATGGGAGTTTATGATGTCGGATCCCTTGGTATCACAATGGGCCAAAACTGGCCTAAGTGTGCGATAGCAGCCACTGAAACCTAAACCAAATCTTTGGGGGGGGGGGGGGGGGGGGTCTGTTGAGGTTATAGGTAAACTTTAGATTTTCCCAATGTTCTCTTGAAAAAAACGTTCGTCATTCGAAATTTTGCCGCCAGATAGACACAAATCTGACTATACCAATTTGGCCAACTTGGGGATGGTCTGATGAAGTTATAGGGGCTGAAATGTTGATTTTCCCAATGTTTGGTCGATAAAATCATTCATGAGTCGAGATAGGGCGATTTTGATTACATGTTTGCGGTATGTCTCGAAGTTGACGAAGTTGACGAAAATTCGATCGCAAAATACCGCGGACGTATCAGTATCAGGTATGCAACTAAATTTCCGGGTTTCACACATAGATGGTGCTAGCGATATATCTAGTTGTCATTTATGTGAGAAGTTGCGCTTTGTTCATAGCGTGAATAGTTTTTAACGATAACCAGTTCTAAGTCGTATTCATACGACGCGCATAGAAATCCGGGATTATTCTATCCCATCGTTTTAACCAATTACTTCACGCAAATAATACAACAGACACGCCTTTTTTCATACAAAATAATTGAAAAAAATTGAAAATAAATCTGGGATAGAAAAATCTGAGATTTTTATCCGTCGTATGAATACGACTTATTACCAACACATATCGCAATGCAAAAATATTTTTTCTAAGAACGAAAATATCGAGTTTTTTGCCAAAAAACAGCATTTGCGGGAAGCTTTGTTTTTCTGCTTCAACATGAACAAAAATGCATCTGAAGCACTTCTTTTATTGAGGAGGCCTACGGCGTCATGCACCATCGAAAACAATCTATGAAGATTAGTTTAAACGCTTCAGAAAGTGGCGATTTCGACAATGAGGACAAGTAGCGCTCCGGAAGACCAAAAACATTCGAACACACTAAGCTGCAAGTGTTATTCGTTGATGATGTACGCAAACTCAACATCAACTAGCGGAGGCATTAAACAGGACTCGCCAAGGTATTTTCAAACGTTTACATGCTATGGGACAATTCAAAGGAGGGAAAATGGGTGCCGCATGAGTTGACTGAGAGACAGATGGAAAATCGAAGAGTGACTTCCAAAATTTTGCTATGGATCTTAAACGCAAAAAGTCGTGGCTTTCATTTGGCGAAATATCAACTACGACGGCACGGCCAAATCGCTTCGGAAAAAAGACAATGCTCTACGTTTGCTGAAGCAGGGCGAAACTGCCAATGGGCAACACTACCGACAACAACTCATCAATTTGTACAATGTATTGCTCGAAAAACTGTCAGATTCAGACACGAGACACGAACGAGTGATATTGCAGCACGACAACGCTCCATGCCATCGCACTCCCATCGTCCAGGACACCATACACTTAGCCAGTTTCGAAGAAGTTTTCGGTCCAAAGACACATCGTTTTACGGTCGTGGCATTCATGTATTGCCATAGAAATTGCAAAAATGTGTAGATAGAAAAGGACAATACTTGGAATAACCATTTTTTATATTTCTATTGAATTTTGAACACGAGAGTGAGCTAAATAAAACGTGTGAGTATAGTAAAATCACTGACAGTTTAGAGAGGTTTCCAATTTTTAAGTTAGCCAAATATTGTTCAATATGTAAATTCAAAGTTTTTTTTATATATCTGGACATTTTACTCTTGCTTGAACATTTTCGACCGCATTTCCAAATCAGAGACGTTTGTATATTAGGTGCGCATGTAGAAACTCGGCTCTGAAGTTGGCTGCATTAAAATATATTTGAACGCATCCAAATCGCCCACCATTTTCGAATATATGTCGCTCAATGCTGCTCAAGCTATATGGAAATGATTAATTGGACAGTAAAAATGTTGTTTGCAAGATTTTGTAATGACAATTTTAGTCTTGAGAACGATCCACGGCCAGGTGCTGGAAAACAATTTGAAGATGAAGAACTTAAAAATTTACTTTATCAAAATCCGTATCAAACTCAAAAGGAGCTTGCAGAACAGTTAGAAGTTATTCACCAAGCAATATCGCTTCGATTGAATGTAAATGGTAAAATACAGAAAGAAGGAAAATGGGTTCCATATAAGCGGACCGAAGAAACGAAAAACCGAAATGTTGACAACTTCATGAATTTGCTTTCTCGGTTCGAAAGAAATAATTTTTTGCACAAAATCATTACAGGGGGGGAAAAGTGGATTTTGTACGATAATCCTAACACAAAAAACCATGGGTTGATTCAGGGCAGCCATCAACATCAGTTGCAAAAATGATTAATCATGTCAAGAAAGCGATATTGCGTGCCTTGTGGAGATTGAAAAGGAGTCATTTGGAGGAGTCAGGTGAACGTTACCAGGCGCGAATTAAGTGATGCTCTGATCAAAATCATCAAATTAAGTGAGGCTCTGGAGAATAAAAGACCATTTACGAGCACTAGTAGTGATGGGGGCAGCTGAGTCGACCTACTTATGCATCCGGAATTCCTTCCGGAATTCCTTTCACTTTTTATTATTTAATCTTTAAATAATTAAACTTTAACTTTTTATTATTTAAACATCCGGGATTACACAAAAGAATTCATTTTCACTTTTTATTATTTAACCCAGTGACGAAAAAACATCCGGGATTACAAAAATGTATGTCAGTTTTATACGGAAAACATTCGGCATTCCTCGTTTTACTTTTTTACTTGATCTAGTGTTAAGTGAAGTGTGTTCGAAAGTTACAACGAAACTCCCTATATCTTTAGGAAAGCGGAAGGTGATATTGCTTCATGACAACGCTCATCCATATACAGTAAAATCAACCCCAGGAGGTCATCTTCTCCTTTGGCTGAGCTATTCTCCAGACTTGGCTTCCTATCTGATTACCATTTATTTAGATTGATGTCATCATATTTGAAAGACCAGCGGGTCACGAAAGTTGAAGATGCACAAAAATGACTCGATGACTATTTTGTATCGAATCCACCAAATTTCTATCGTAAAGGCATTCATCATCATCTACCGATAAATAGCAAGAGACCATAGTAATGGCGAATATTTTGATAATTAATCTTCGCAATAATTAGATTTTCAATAAAGTTGAATTTGACCAAAAAAAGCGGAGTTTCTACTTGCACGCCTAATATCTTTAAGTTTATCTGGCATTTTCTTACATTTTTTACATTTTTCAACATATTTCAATCAACTTTGAAGTTACATAACCGCAATTTTCATGTAAATATAAAATATTTACAAAATAATGTAAGGGTATAATTTCATCTAGATGGCATTAGAAGTATAGAAGATGAAACGGAGGGTGATATTTAGGGAAAAATTGTAACTTTCAGTCGTAATTGTAACTCCTACCAATGTACAGAATAGTAGTCCACTTTAGTGATATTAAAGTGAATTTCAATAACTGTGAATTATAATAACAAGTAACTAACAGCTCGTATATACCTCGTTTAACAATCCCTGCACCAATAAGACTTCTAAATTTAGCCTGTCTGTACACATAATGCTAGGTACTCATATTATGATAACAATTGTTGCATCAAATCGAATGGTGTGGTTGGCGTGACAAAAATTAGCTGAATCAATCATTGTTTTATAAACCTACATAAATAGTTCTGGAAATGTTATTCTGTGATATAGGAGTATCAATATACTTAAGACAAGGCTCGTGTCAATATAATAAAACACACTATACAAATTTTTTTTAAACACATCAAATCGATTTTATTACCCACGTCCCACTTACGTGCATACATGAATTCGATTAGTTATTTCTAATTTATTAGAAAATTCAATTTCTAGCACAAAATATCCTAGCATGTTATAATATCGCGTACATATACCCGAGGTTCAATTCGTGTTCAAAATTATTTGCAAAGAAAACTATATTTTCTACTTACCACTCATATCGTAAGACGAATCGCGAGTTCACGCCTTTGATCGAAATTCAATTTTTTATTATTTTTTATTTATTTATAAAATAAACTGTTCAATGTTATTATACGTTTACATATTGGCACTTTATATTTAGCAACAAATTATTAAATTATGCGGATGAGTTTTTCGTCTGCTGCACACAAGGCAGGAATACCAGCACAAGAATAGCGTTAAATAGCTATACACATAGTTTTACTATTAGAATTTCTTAAAATTAATTTCAATACGAAAGTGTTTGATCAATAACGAATTTTTAATTGTTGGAGACAATTTTTTTGTGCTTAATTTATTACTTTTTTTTATTTTTTAATCAGGACATCGTTATTTGTTTATTAATTGCGATTTTTTTTTTAGTTTGTTTTGAAAATTTCCCCTAACAAATTTATGATTCGTAAAATAACAAATAAAAAATGTTTGTTTATTTGTAAACAAAACTAAAGAGACAGAAATTAATCGATTTACTTCGGTTATATGTGCGGTTGAATTGAAAAGGATTTGTCGAACTTTGTAAACTTCGCAGTTGTACTTAAAAATTAAAATGCATTCATCCTTTATTTTTAATTCTTGGAACGATCTCCGCCAAGAAATTTACATTTTTCAGGCAATTCAAACAACAACCTCCTAACAAGCAACTGTCGATTTGGCATTCAACTGCGTAAGGTAGGACATGAAAAACGAACCGCAAAAGAATTGGGAGTGCTTTGGCCCCAGAACGGATTGCAAAAAAATTTGCGAGAATCTAACGCGAACATTTTCCAATCGGTATAAAAAAGACAGAAAATACAAACATATTGCCAAGGGCGAGCTTCCTGAATGACTTTCGTCACGGTATCATGGTGGGCAGAACCAAAAAAGAAAAGAGGGCGGATATCCTCAGAATACTTAGAAGATTGCAGAACGAAACAGTTACAGGTTTCAAAATAAGCAAAACAAAATTTAAGAAAATACAAGAATTCGCAATAGAGTTACCACCCCGAACTCACTCGCTCGTATATCGGAACACTATCACACTATCATTCACCGAGTAATCACTTCCATTGCGACAAAAATTACCCAAAATTGAAATCAAAACCAAAATTTAAGACAACAACAGCACTTTCACGTTACCACACAAAATTTACTCGATCGTATTTCCCGGTCACGAAACTAGAACTACGCAATTAAAATACTTTTATCAATGTGTCAGGGAAAAGCAGTTACAGTTAGTTCCTTAAAGTGCTGTGAGTTTAAAGTTCTCAAAAAATACGGCATCTCTAACTGGTTCCAGTTCGAAATTACTCTGGGAAAACAGGAGAAGTTTAAAACAAAACCAGCTAATTTTCTAAAAGATAATTTTCTCAGTATGGGAAAATGGAAAATAAACTTTCAATAAAAAACTAATATAATTTTCTTTTCTTTTTTGTTTTATTTCATTGTTTTTTTATTTAAAAGAAAATTCGATGCATACATATATGAAACAGTGCGCAAAAGGGTACCGAAAAAATTAATTTTTATGAAATGTTTTAAAACAATTTTTGGTTCTGTTGAAGCATAAGGCTGTGTCGCATTTTTCACAAACCACGTATGTTTAAGCATCACAACTTGGATTTTTACAGCGCAATCGGGTTTCATTCCAAATGGAAAGGTGGTTTATACTATATCTAATCGAGTATCTTTGGTAGGTAATGGTTGTGCATTTCGCCTCTTTTTTTTCTTCATACTCCCGTTGTACTTCGGATGGTCTTCCTCGCTTAGCAATAGATGCGCCTATTGTCAACAAAATTCGAGCTAATTATATTCTAAAATCGACTAGTTTCATTGGTGAACTCTTATTCGATCTACGGTGTAGAAGCCAAGCATTTATAATAGTGACATCTAATAAATGGTAAAAGAGTCTCATGTGCCATTTGCACGTTCTCATTTTTATTTTGTATCGATCAATGACGCTATCAAGTAAATCAAACCCCTCCCATATGTCCGTTGTATTGCTTTATAATAGCCGAACAAGGAATCTGCATCCTCTCTTTGTTCTTACGATCATATCTATTAACAATATCAATTATTTCGGTGCCCACAAAGGATGACGGTAGTGTGACAACCTTATTGTCCTTCCAATAGACATTGGATATTTCTGTTCCTTCAAAATTGCAGATATATTCATTGGAGGTTCGTCCCTCTTTTCAATTTTTTCATTTCGGTATCGGTTGGAATTTTGCACGAAGAAATTCTAGTGCGTCTTACAGTTCCAAGAGAATGAATTTTTAGTATATGTACTTTGAATTTCTTCGAATATCTCTAGCATGTCGCACCACCACGTTGCTACTTGCACCAAAATCTGGTTCATGTGAAAAGCGTTTCGCTGGATCATTTTCAGTTCCGGAATAAATTTCAAATTTGTAGCAAAATCCAGAAACTCCTGAGAGAACAAACAATTTTTAACCCCATTTTTGCGGCTTTAGCGGTAGGTATTGCTTTAGATGATGCCGAGTTTTTGTGGCACAAATTTGCTCATCGATGGATAGCATTTCTCCATAGGAATTTGTAAAAACTTGGATGAAAGCGCGCTATATTACCAGACGTAACTTGTGAAGTTTATCATTAGCCTGTGTCAAATTGTCATTAAAATGTAAAAATGATCGTATTTTTTCGAAAGACTTCTGGCTAATCGAATTGCGGATAATGTTCATCCCAAAATTTTCATTCCAATACATTCTCATATTCGAGTGAGTATACAAGTCGATGACATAACGCAAACGCCTAAATATCTCAAAAGCACATTTTTTGACAAATTGAAAGGGTTGCCACTGTGCTTAGAAAAACTGTATTTCATCGTTTCTTCAATGATTTTCTCAATAAGGTCGTCATCGAAAAAAAATCGGAAGAACTGAAATGGAGTTACTAATTCTTTGACGAATGATAGTAATTCTGTAATTCCTGAAAAGTTACAGGGCACCATCTAAGCTCTTTTAGGTAAGAGGCTTCAGAAGCCGTTTTGTTTGAAGTTTATGGTTTTATCGACGAAACTGCAACAGATGTGGAAGGTTCCTGATCTAAATTACGATCTAAATCAGGAACTTGAATTGTCAATTCTTCAACACCATTTTATTTCAAGTATTCATCCAATATCTCTTCTGAAGCAACAATTGCTTCATCGTCAGCTATTAATTCTTCAGGAGAAACAATTGTCTCATCTTCATCACGGTTCTCGTCTATTTCATCCTCGCTGGCATCAGGAATATTTTCAATAAAATCGAATAATTCGTCGCTTTGCATATTTTGTAAGCCCAAAATTTTAGACCCATCTTTATAAATAAGAGGCACCTAAAATAGAAAATTGGACCCCGAAATAGAAATACAAAAAAAAAAGATAAGATGGACAAACACAGAAAGCGCACCAGGAAACCAACACTAACACATAATTCATAATTACACAAACTTTTTAACCAAAACTTTTACCCAAAATGCGCTGTGATTCATATATCCGAAAAAAATTAATTTATACATACCTTGATATCGATTAATTGATTATTATAAATCAAACAGACCGGAAATCACTTGTAATGTTTATACTAACACTTGTCACATCACACTACTCTAAACGCGAGTAAAAGTAAATTTTATGGAAAATAAAAAAAAAAAAATTCTACAAATGGGAATCCCCTCAATATAAATCAAGCAAACAATTTTTATATTTCTTATGTTGCACAAAGGATAACAATGAAAATAGAAACGATTAATATATGAATCATTGCGCACTGTAGGATTAAAGACAGAGCGCGATGTCTCCATATTTAATAGAACGTTCCCAACAATGCATCATGTAAGTTATGAGTTCGTTTTTTGCGAAATCATTTGTGGTGAAAATCGGAAAGAAGAGCATGCTCTTCTAGATAGCCTGAAGATAGAAATTGACGATAGATTCCATTCCGCTGTTCCACACTTTGATTCTTTCGTCATGATTCTTTCCTAGTTTACTTTGTTAAAAACGAGGAAAGAATCTCGACGAAAGAATCAAATTGTGGAACGGCGGATTATACCAAAAAGATAACAAAGCGTTTGTCCGGTAGTTTGTAAAAGATGATTTGTCATATTTTTAGACCGTGTTGAATATTCGCCATTTCCCAAATTGAAGAAAACACTCATGTCTTCCGCCAGAAACAATTGCTTTGTTAGGGTTAGCTGTTTAACTTTTGAAACCACTCTGGAATGTAAAAATATTTTGGGCATAGTTGAGTCACTTTAGAAAGAATTTAAGTTGAGAGGCTTCTTCTACTTCATTGTTGATAAAGCAAGTCGACCTGTCAAATGATTTGAAGAATTCATTCATAAGATTCCGGTTAATATTTTGAAAATGCAGAACAAGCTTTGATCGCGTGGGATTCGAAAAAATTTCGGGATAATTGGGAACTTAATTGATACCAAAGCTTCTTCAAAAAAGCTCAAAGGAGCATTCGCCACAATGAAGTATTTATCGGGGCTGGTACGTAGAAATAAATCTAAAAGGGGAGACACGATATTTTAAAACGCGAATTATCAAAACGCAATACGGTTCAAAACTCGATATGGTGCAAAACGCGATATTTTAAAAATTTAAAATTTAAAAATCGATAGGAGCGGGAGTTTATTATCGGGAAATATCAGACGGGTGAAGGTAAAATTTAATTTCAGTTTAGAGGTATTTAAAAATTGATAGGAGCGATAGTTTTTAGAATCGGATAATATCAGACGGGTCGTGGACATATTGCGTTTTATACCATATCTCGTTTTGTCATATCTCATTTCGAGCGGATCCCATCTAAAAAATGGGGATACTGCACTGTCGTATTAGGATACTTGGTCGGTTTGTCACTGAGTTGACTGAGCAGATTAAATTTTGCAAAACCGGTAGTGCTATCATTCAAAAATCTCAACCAGGTGTTATTGTTGACATTAAAATCACCCAATACAACAACTTCCTCCTCCTCATTGTATCGGAATCTAACAAATTTACATTACTGTAAAGAGAACAAAGGAAAAGAAAGTGTTTTGAAATTTTAATTAGTCAGAAATTTTCATCAGTTAATACGCTAATACCAGCCGCAATTTAACCTATTGCAAGTACCCAAGCAAGAAAGTTGAGTCTCCCCCTAAGTTATACACAGATTCTTACAGTTTTGTTTTATTTAACAGGGTATAAATTCCTCTAACGCCAAATGATCTATTGCGCTTATTTCAGTATTACAACGCTTTAACACAACATTAATCACACTTTTTCTTGAAGTATACTGATCAAGAATCTCATATTTATATGAACTTATCACTGTGTTTCCTATCTCGTCACTCCTGTCTGTTGAAATTTCTTCCCTTTCTATATAAAATATAACTGCAAAATGCAATCCGAATCTGTATTGATTTATTAGCTAACCCTAGATCGTGTACACCTTAAACATACATGACAAAAAAGATGGACACCAAGATGAAAAGTTTCGTCCGGGGATTATGCTGAATCCATTGTAACACACCATTAGTTCGCTTAATCACTTTGTATAGTCGTTTTTACGTATAATATCAAAGGGATCCGCTCAAAACACATATGGTACAGAATGTGCATTGTGAAGCGACGGGAGCGCAGCTACCCGCTTGATATAACCCGGTCGTATACTCTCGCTCCTATCGATTTTTAAATTATACCTTTTTAAAGTATCGCGTTTTATACTGTTGGAGTTGACATTTAACGTGACGTATCCTCGTCGATTAGTGCCACCATCTACTGGTGGGCACTCAGCAACCAATCGCATCGAAAAATTCAACACCATCGGACAATTCAAATGTCACATCAACACGAGGACGAAAATAGAAATTTTCTTCTTATCAAAACCTTCGAGCAGTACGCAGCACGAGCACAACAGAACACAAATAATAAAGTATATAATAAAACGATTTGTTTTTCACTCGTATTTAATTCTTTTGCAATCCGCTTCAACAATACCATATCGCGTTTTGTACCATATCGCGTTTTGTACCGTATCGCGTTTTAAAATATCGCCTTTCAAATGGGACCCAATATCTTATACAGATAAACTCAAGAATTAACTTTCACATGTTCGACTGATTTAATTAAACGAATTCGGCTCCGAAACATTGTCACACATAACGTCGGGAAATGGAGTAAAATCATGGCGCGATCAAAAGGCGATATCAACATTATTGTATTCGGCGGTGCAACATGGATTCGTAGTCCCATGGTGCTGTATGTACCGGATATTCATATGAATTTATTTTCGTCGGGAAAGGTCGTAGATTGTGGCTTACGCGATTGCTATCAAATAGTAAGCGCTTCGTACTACAGCACAATGGAAATATTTTATATGCAATGGGAGTTCGACGCTTGCTTTTAAAGGACGTTTTTTACATTTTCGATACCTATATTTTATAAAGCAGGAAATACGGTTAATGAAGAATAAATATTTTTAATATTTTACATGATCAAAATTTTCAATAATTAACGTAGATAGAGAAATACATGCCGTGACATGTTGTGTCCATTACTGTAAACAGAATTTCCTCTGCTCGCCTCTACTACATCACCTGATACACTTTGAGTTATCCAGAGAGCACCGCGAGGAGATACGAATCTAGGACATGGCTCTCCAACATATGTGCTTACAACCATCAAATTCGAGAGCATGGCATTTGGCGTTTGGTTCGCGAGGTAGTGTGTTCGAATCCCGATAGCATGACCCACTGTCGGAGTAAAGAACTGATGGGTCGACCCATCTTCCTTGTAAAGAACTTCTTCAAAACTATATGCTGGCATGGCGCTACGTAAAAGGCGAGCTATGAAAGAGTTGGAAGTGCTTCGGTTCTCGCCAGATTCGATAGATTAAAAAAATACAAACTAAACAAGGATTATTTCACTGGTAAGAAATAGTCTTGACTAACACAGGCCTTCGACAATAAGCAATTTGTATTTCTTGAAATAGCTAGATTTTACGTTGTTTCTGAGCAGTTGAGTTTATTAAGTATGTAATATGACTCACCAAAGGATTTCAGATATAAATTTTGATTCTGAAAAACCTAAACTTAAATGTAAAACCCCCGTAATTTCCAGAAGTATTAGGACTAATAATTCCGACTAAAGGCGTGTATTTGTGTATTTCAGATACCTATGGCATAGCCTGTATCCACACGAGAACTCATGATACCGGTGTCAAACTTCGTTTCTGTCCCCTTTACCTATAAAAGCGGTTTGTTTTGCGCCGCAACAAACCAGTTTTATAGGTAAAGGGGAAAGAAACAAAGTTTGATACCGGTATCATGAGCGTGTGGATGCACGGTACAGTCAGTTTATTATCGGCATATATAGTTGAAAAAAAATATGTAAAGTCAACCTGTAGTATTGTTCGATATCAGTATGGAGGAGTAAAGTAAACATTTCTTATTTTATTTTCTAAAGTTAATTTACTATAAAATTACAAAATTATTATGACAAAGATCTAACAGAATGGTCTTTATGTTATTCGAAAATGTTTCGCTTCCGCAGATAATGAGCGTTGAATTATTATTAAAAAACTTACTCGAATTAAGAAAATTACTAATTTCAATTTCATTAAGTCGACACATTTTAATAATTTCATTATATTTTGGTTTAACATCTTTCGGCCTAGATAAATAAATCGTGCTGTTAAAATTCCAGAACTGCCTCATATTATATAAGTCATTGCGCAGCAAAATATTTTCCGCATCCTTAAAACAGGCTAACACTTGAACCCGCGTTTCATCCTCTTTGTCATTTAGCATGACTTTTAAAATCCGGTACACTGGTGCTATACCCACACCTTGGGTAATGAAAATTAATGATTTATATTTATTTGGAATGTACTCAAAATGTCCATATGAGCCTTTCCATTCGGTCAAATCGCCCAATTTTAACGATGCAATATACTGCGACATTAAACCATGCTTTACAAATTTGACTAAAATTTTAAACGTTAAATTAGTACCATCTACCTCTATCGGCGTATATGGCCGACTAATAAAATCTTCGCAAGTTTCCTGGTCGTGTTTGTCTTTCCGTAAATTTAAAAGCTCTGAACCTTCATCACCATATTGTAAATTTTTAAAATCGGGACTTATTTTTCGATGCGGCACGTATGTAGCTCGTAACATTAAATAATTCGCTAACGGAATATTTAAATAAAAATTGTCCTTGTTGAACGATTTGTATTGGTTTTGATCGAATTTGAATTCCAATTGGAATACACTGCCAGTACACTGGTTGACACTAACCAAACTAAACAGCACATATCTGCTTGATAAAACATTTGTCTTGTTTGCTACATCACTCGGTCGTTCTTGCGATGGATTTGTATCAAGCACACAATTATTACAACCGTTGCCACAGCATTCCAACTCGTCAGCTGTTCTTTCCATGGAAACTGGTTGATCACGATTATGCACGCAAGTGTGAATGTCAAAAACAAAAGAATTAGAGCTGCGAACTTGATTTGCTGAAATATTGAAAACGATTTTTGATCAATATGCTTTCAACATAGAAGAAAACAATTCATATTTTTATTATAATTTTTAATTTTAATATACATTTACACAAAATAATATATGGTTATATTGAAAGTAGGTAAATACGAAATTAAATTGCTGTTCCACGTTCCAAATTCTGTTTAATTTCCACCGTGTGCTCGCCATAGAAACGTTCCAATTTTTTATTAAATCGGGCATTTTTCTCATTGATGTAATCGATATCGGCATCATCATTGTGCGTTCGACGTCTTGAGAATTTCTTACGCTTCAAAATCTGTTGTTCGACATCCTTCACCATATTATTGATAGCATCTGGCTTATCTTTGTGCAGGCCGTGTAGAATAACATTGGGACCACCATAAAATGCGTCGCCTAGTTTTTCTTTTTGTCGTTCGTATTTTTCCATGTCTGGCGGTGGCATACTTTTAACCAGCCGATTATATTGTCTAGCTGTTTGTGCCTCGTAGTCTGAGAAGCCTGGATCTGGATTTTTTTTGTTTTTTTTTCGTTCAAATTTCTCGGCTTCGATTGCGGACACACTTAGCACTTTTACCCGTTCATAGTTTAATCCTTTGGATTTGGCATCCTCTTTTGCTTTTTCATCCTCGATTAACCATTCTGCGCGGCTCTTTCGTGCCTCCCAATTTGTTGGCAACTGATTTCGTGCGTGTTCTGCTATAACCTCTTGATGATTATGTGTTCGGGCTTCATTTCGGGCGATGTGTAGTTTTTTTAGTCTTTCCATTCTTTCTTTGTACATTTGAGCGGGTGTTTTTTCAGGTGTTCCTGAAGTTGAACTTGTTGCTGTTTCCATTGTTAATATTTTCTGATTTTTCGGATAAAAGTTTATGAACAGAAGAAAGTTTACGATAATGACGAGCTGTCATAATAAACTACCAACTTGGTAAAAAAAATATTGTTAACCCTAAAGACGTAGTTATTAGGTGATGTAAACATAGTTTCATACACAGCCGTTAGATGTCAGAAATAACAATTTATAAAATTTTCCCTAACAACCAATATATGTAACTACTATTTCATGGCGTTTATGTTTATTTTCGTAATATCCCTTTTCCAGCCCGCCATCACAATTGTGCGTGTAAAAATCGTGTATGAAAGAAAATCATGTCAAAAATTTGATCACACATAGCACACAATCAACAAACAAAATCACGCACATTAATATTCATCAACCGCCAACCGCAGCGGAAAACGATAGAATTGGAATGCTGATATAATACGATTTCCATCAATATACCAGCCGTTGTCACCACGTATCCAGCCTTTATTGTATATATTAATATTATCCAGTCGTCAATGCCTGCATATCCCGTATTGTTTACCACATTAAGAAACTCATTTTCATCCGTAGCAGTATAGTACTAGTAGATTTTTATTTCGCATCAAAAGTCAACGGATGCAAATTTCCAACACCAAAAATAGCAAGACAAAACTGTCCATCGCATTTAATTTAAGGGACATCACTATCAATCAACATTCGTAGACGATTAATCGACCACCACTGTGGCAGTTTATAGGGTAACTTACCAATATTATTTTTAAATAAAGCACTTATACATAACGCTGAATCGTGCGGTTTCAAAAATGTATTTTAAATAAAGTCCCAACAGTAATACCACATTCGGCTTGTTTTATGTGAACAAATTACATAATTAATTCATTTTTTTTTGTTTATTCATAAAATTGGTACATCACATCATCCCTTACATCACATTATTTTCTTTCCACACTCATTCCTTTCGTTTCTGCCCTGATCGTGTCATATTTGGTTCATTGATTTGCATATTCCGGTTATTTTTATACGGTTCCATTTCGTTTGGAAAATAAATTAAGTGCAGTGTGAATATATCAAACACCATGTGTGATGAATCGGAAAATTCACCTCCATCCACTTCAGCAGTCAATACAGCCATGTTGCCATCATCATGATACCATCATGATATCCAAGAACAGGTTCGTCGCGTATACTGCAAAATTCATTAAATACTTCGACACCGGAATCTTTACTTAGTTCATCACAGACGCAAAGCGGAAACATAGCATCCCTCACATTCAGATTAACAATTTTGGTGGCTCAGGACCCAGGTGTGGTTCCATATCATCGAATCTCAGTTAGCTCTTGACTTTCAAAATCACTTCGGAAGCAACTCGCTACAATCATCTTCTCTGTGCGCTGAATGACCGAGTCATTGCTGACGCAAGTGACATCACAACTGGACCCAAAAGCGCTACACCAAACACAGAATTGAAAAACGCCATTCTGGAAAGACTAGGGGATTCCAAGCAGACCCAAATTTATCATCTATTACAAGGATTGGAGCTTGGTGATCTTAAACCATCGCAACTTCTTCGGAGGATGAAGACCAATGGTGGATCCAACGTCGATGACCCCCAAGAGCACAGGGGATTTTAACACCGACCGCAGAAGCGTTAAATACGACAAAACTGGCCGAGTTAGCTGATCGATTGATGGAAACTATGTCACAAAATCATGTCATGCCTATTAATCGATAAAACATCTAATATCGAGTCGTCGATTTTAACTCAAATAGACGTTTTAATGACGTTGCCAAAAATTGTAAGCCGAGTTGCTCACGTTGGAGCAAATTCAAGGCAAAAAACTAAATCCAACCCCACAAATGGCGACGTATGAGGGAAAATTAATCAATTGTCGTCTTAAAATTATTGATCCTCCATCAAAATTCACATTTTTAATCGATACTGGAGCTGATATTTCTGTCATTCCCGCAAATAATAACGAAAAGAAGAATCTAAATCCAAATCTTGAATTGTTTGCGGCCAATGGATCATCAGTGAAAACATTCGGTTCCCGCCGTTTAGAGTTAAACCTTGATCTTCGAAGACATTTCGTTTGGACCTTTATTTTGGCTGATGTTACGATGCCAATCATAGGCGTGATTTTTTTAAATACTCAGGTTTGTTGGTCGACATCCAGAAGAGTCGTCTGGTCGATCCATTAACTTCTCTGCAAGTCCGAGCGATAGCTATCACATCTGATTCTCCTACACTAAGAGTTATTGACACTAATACGATTGACGTTAGAGTGTTACCTCTTCTGGAGCAATTTATTGAGATCACGCGAGAGATCCAGGGAAACAACAACCCACTAAATATCAAGTGACACATCACATTTATACGCGAGGTCCACCGATTGCCTGCCAGACCCGTCGATTAATTACCGAAAAATTGGCAATTGCAAAAAAAGAATTCGAATATATGGTTAATCAAGGTAATTGTAGGCTATCCAAGAGTCATCGGTCTAGTCCACTACATTTGGTTGCCAAAAAAAAACGGTGAATGGAGACCATGCGGTGTCTATCGTGCACTTAACAACGTCACAATACCCGACAGATACCCGATCCCATATCTACAGGATTTCACACATCAATTGCACGGATGTAACATTTTTTCAACAATTGATTTAGTTCGTGCATATCACCATATACCAATCGAGGAAGCAGATACTCCCAAAACGGCTATTTTCACTCCTTTCGGAATGCTGAGAACACATTTCAAAGGTTCATCCATTCGATAACCAACAATCTAAGTTTCTGTTTTGCGAATTTAGATGATTTGTTAATCGCTTCATGCAAAAAAGAAGCAGGTTTAGTGATAAATGTGACAAAAAGCAATTTTCCAAATTTTATTTTAGGATACGAATTTTCTTCCGCAGGAACTCTTCCATCAGTATAAACGATATACTTAATTTCTCTGGTTTGTAGATACAACTAAGCAATTAAGACGATACCTGGGTATGTTAAATTTTTACAGAATGTTTATTCCTAATGCTGGTGATAATCAAGCCATCGTCTGTGAATACTTAAAAGGAAGCAAAAATAATGATTCACGAATAATTGACTGGACAGCCGAAGCTACAGATGCATTTGAGCTCAGCAGAAGACAACTCGGCGAAGTTGCTATGTTGGCTCATCCATTACCGAATGCTAGACTTGCAATGATGGTAGATGCATCAGGCAAAGCCATTGGAGCAGTGATCCAACAGCAGATCGAGGACGTTTGCAAACCTGTGCAATATTATTCACAAAAGCTAAACGATAATCAGCAACGAAAGGCCGAAAAGTTACGTATTCACGGACCACAAACCATTGATATACGCTTTTCAACAGAATCCAGAAAGGGCTTCACCACGACAATTTCGTTATTTAGACTTCATCAGCCAATTCACTACGGATTTACAACATATTTCTGGTATTGAAAATGTAGTAGCGGATGCTCTCTCCAGAATCGAAGTTATAGCATTGCCGGAATCCATCGACTATCACGCGATAGCAAACGTCCAACAAAGCGACGAATTAAAACAATTAATCGAGAATAATAAATCGCTTAAACTCAAAAAAATTCCGTTAACATTCAATTCCCCAGTTAATTTATATTGTGAGACGTCAATAGGGAGAAATCGTACAAACATCCCAACAGATTTCCGTAAACTGGCATTTGATACTGTACACAATTTGGCTCATCCAGTGGTCAAAGCCGTTGTTAAAGATGTTAAAAAAATGGCTCAATGTTGCTTAGCATGTCAAAAAGCCAAAGTGAATCGTCATAACAAAGCTCCGTTGGGAAATTACACTCCAGTAGTCAAAAGATTTGCCGAAGTACATCTTGATATCATTGGTCCTCTTCCTGAATCCGAAGGACTACGTTATTGTGTCACGTTAATAGACCGATTTACTCGCTGGTTAGAAGCAGCACCAGTTCCAGATATCAAAGCCGAGACAGTAGCTTCAGCCATTTTTAACACTTGGATTTCTCGTTTTGGCATGCCAGTTTCCATCGTAACTGATCAAGGTTCACAATTCGAATCGGAATTATTCACAGAGTTTTCTAAATTATTGGGTTTCGAGCGTAAAAGGACAACTGGATATACCCGCAATGCAATGGCTTCATAGAAAGATGGCATCGAACATTGAAAACCGCTATCATGTGTCACAAAAACAAACAATGGACACGTGTCCTTCCTTCAGTATTGTTGGGTCTCCGAACAGCATATCGAGAAGATTTCAAAACTTCGTCTGCTGAACTCGTCTTTTGCGAACCTATACGGATTTGCAGCGATATGATAGAAGATAGTAAATCCAAACAAGATTATCCAGAATTTGTTCGTCAACTGAGAGAACATTTTTCGTACATTCGACCACTGCCTCCAACAAGACATCAGCAAGATAAAATTTTCATTTCTAAAGATTTAAATAAGTGTTCGCATGTCTTAGTTCGTACAGATGCAGTTAAAAAGTCGCTGCAATCTCCTTACGAAGAACCGTTTATGATAATCAAACGTTACAAGAAGTATTTTAGTTTGGATATATACCGGGAGTTTTTTAAGCTGAAATTTTCAAATATCTCGGAAAATAAGCCCTCTACGATAAAAATGACCATTATCAAAATTAAATCATTCTGAAGGGGAAATACATTAGTGCTAAAATTAGGAACCCCCGCCCCTGTTTGTTAGGGGGTGGGGGCAACTTGGAAACTAAGATAGGAACCCCTATTTTTTATTACAGATTCGGATTCTACGGCTAAAAGTACGTAGGATTTCTTTGAAACATTTTTTCGATTCATGATAGATGGTGCTGTAATAGGCGATATCAAATTTTTTTCGATTTCTCCTACTGAGAACATTACGCATACGATTCTGCAATATGTTTACATTAAAGTTAACACGTTTTCAATGTAAATACTTGAAATTAGTTTAAAATTATTTGTATTTCTTAAATTAAAAAAAAACTACTTTTAGCGTAACCCAGGAACAACGACGGCGATGATTTTGCATAGGAACATGCGACTAAATTTGTTTTCAAATAAATGATATGTTTTGTTTTAAAAATATCGATTCAGTTCAAAGATTATTTCGAAAACAATAAGACCTGTTTGCGTAAGGCTATTACAATTCAAAATGGAGTATTTAACTGTACAAGAAAAAATTGAAATGGTCCTGGCTTATGGAGAAGCTGGCCGTAGTCTTGATAATGCGGTCAATCTCTACGCTTCGCGTTTTCCAGATAGGATTCGGTCACGTGCTTCATTTTACCGGACTATTAAACAATTCACTGCTGATGGAAGTGTTCGACCGAAGAAAAGGACCCGTCGAGCAACAGTCACTGAGGAAAATAACGAAATTGCTGTATTGGCTGCAGTAGCTTATAACCCTCATATAAGTACACGAGAAAAAGCTAGCGAATCCGGATTATCCCAGACCAGTGTTTGCAAAATTTTGAACCAACATAAGTATCATCCGTTTCTTATGAGTTTACACCAAGATCTTCATGGAGTTGATTTTGAAAATCAGGTAACATTTTGTCAGTGGGCAGTAGAACAAATACAGCAAAATCCCAATTTTTTTTGCTATGTATTGTTCTCCGATGAGTCATCTTTTACAAACCATGGAACGGTTAATCGACACAACATGCATTACTGGAGTGTTGATAATCCACACTGGCTTCGCCAAGTTGCACATCAGCGCCCTTGGACTGTCAACGTGTAGTGTGGAATAATTGGCAACCAACTCATCTCATATGAGAAACATACAAATATCCATAGCTGTTCTATCGAATGTCGGTGGTATCAGATTATGCGACTGAACTGTCTGTAATACTTGTTATGTTGTGTCATTTGTTGTGAAGTAATATAGACTTTTCTTGAGACGATGTATAGCTGGTAAAGCTGCCTATTTAGAATCCTGATAGCAACTTCTCATAATAAATAATTTACCACTATATTTTTATATATTTCTTTTTATATATTTTTTATATTCTATATTTTCATACTTTATAACCCATATATAGGTTTTTATTTTGATAATTTATTATAAATTTATATTAAGATAGTTGCTATAATTAGTTTATGAATTATTTTATATTACTTTAATTAAATATTCAATACAAACGTGAGCCTATAGTCCGTGAATGAATAGTAAACGTCTAAACGATTATTATTTATTTTTCACGGAAATTTCCTTTTATATCCACTATATTGTTTTGCGCTGCTATCGAGACAAAGAACATTGTTCACCAAATTTATTCACCAAACGACAAAATCATTTGCTAATTTGGATTACGACAATTAGATGGCAGACCGCGAAGAAAAATATATAATCAAATTTTACTTGAATTTATTAAACGACAGTAGTTTCTTTGTTAGTATAAAAGCCGAGTAACAATAATAAGGTAAATAAATTCTGATTTAAATCTTGAAGGTGAAACACCACATCACCCCCTTACCAGTGAATCGCTGATGAACGATACTGCGAAACGTGCTGGTACTTTCATAGATCTTCCTACTCTTGTTACTGAAGATTTTGGGATGAAGCTGGTTGTTTCGTCTGCTTTCAATCATGATTTCTTATTGCTCTGTGACCTGATTGCTTCCCTTTTGACTGGTGGTTCTGGTTGGACGTTGAATTGTACCTTTGTTGAGCGCGAATTATTAGGCAATCCCTCTACCAGTAAGTTGGTCTTGAAATTTGCTTGATTATCTGATGATGTTTCAATATTCAAATATTACTTGTTTTTCCTCTTATTTCCAAGATAAATGATTGCGGCTGTAGCGATCTTTTGAATGGGTCAGTTCGAACGAACTCATGTGTACATTTGTTCAATTCCTGTGACACAAATATCTTTGGCCGCAGTGACGTGATCGTGGAGTTGTCCGATTTTTTTTGAAATACTCTCGTAGTTCTTTGACGAAATCTGACTGATTCGTGGGATTTTTTTGATTCTATTAACAATTGGCTAGGAATGCGAACTGCTCACCAAAAACTAATTCAGCAGAGCCAGTTTTTAAACATCAAGGTGAGGTTATCAAGATGATGGAAGTTTGGTTTCGAACTAATGAAACATTGAATTTTTTGTTCAATTTTTTGTTCAAAAAATTCAATGTTTCATTAGTTCGAAACCAAACTTCCATCATCTTGATAACCTCACCTTGATGTAAAAATACCATCTGGCTATCAATCCAGAATAACCCAAAATTTCAGTTTTTAAACCCACACGGTACGTAGTTCGTAGCCCCAATAACACGGTCGGTAAAACTTTTGTCCAATCGCTTCTATCGTGACACATAATAGCCGCTTTCAGTGTCCTGTGCCACCTTTCAATGAATCCGTTGTATTTTGGATTATATGCCGTAGTCTCCTTTTGTGCTCGAACACGAACCATAATTATCTGGAAAATTCAGCGAAAAGTTCCGATTCAAATCGGGATCCTTGGTCCGTTACTATCGAACAAGGTACTCCAAACCGAGAAATCCAATTATTGAATACGGCGATTGCCACAGTTTCGGCTCTGATATCCTGAATTGGGATTACTTCAGACCACCTGGTAAAACGATCACTAAGTGTAACGCAATATCGCTGCCTTTCCGACATTGGTAATGGACCAACAATGTCTAGATGAATCTCTGAAAATCTTTTTACCACCGGTGTAATTCCCCAAGGGACTCTTGGTGTGTTTTGCCACTTTCGACCGCTGGCACGCCAAACTACACTGAGCCATTCGTTTCACATCTCTTTTAATACTAACCCACACAAATTGGTCCGATATGGCTTTCACTTATGCCTGTACTCCTGGATGAGATAAGTTGTGGTTAGCTTCAAACACTGCTTTTCGAAAATCCGCGGGATATATGGACGCGTTTTGACTGAGGAAACATCACACCACAACAATTTAGAGGAATTAAACGTTATGGGAATTTTTTCAATCTGGAGACCGGTTGGTGATGCCAGTAATTCTTTTAGTTCGTTGTCTACTTGCTGCGCATCTGTAATTGTGTCGTAATTGATAGATTCAGGCAAGGCGATGCTAACCGTGACAAAGTATCGGCGACAACATTATCACATCCAGAAATATGCTGAATGTTGGTTATAAATTGCCTTTGCTGGATTCTGCATGAACGCGTATATCAACGGTTTGTGATCCGTGAATAACGTGAATGAACCGCCTTCAATCATATGTCGAAATTTCTTGATAGCGGGTATGCGCTGTACCGTCGCTGTGTGGTTGATAATTTTGCCGAGAAAAATTGAAGTGGTTGCTATTTGCCTGTGCCACCTTTACTCATTTGCTGGATTACAGCTCTAATTGCCGTGTCGGATGCATCAGCCATCAGTACTAATTTTGCTGTTGAACAAGGATGGACTAAAAGTGGGGCTTCGCTTAACTGAATTTTCGATCGAACAAACGCTTCTTCAGCTTCCTTAGACCACTCTATGAGTCTGGAATCGTTCTTTTGTGCTACCCTTCAAATAGTCATTAAGAACAGCTTGACTTCTGCTCGCAATTGGAATAAAAGACCTATACAAGTTTAGAACACCCAAAAAATGTCGTAATTCTTTAATTGTTTTCGGCTGAGCCATTTTTACGATGTCAGCAACGCGTTCCGGAAGTGGTTTAATTCCCTCTGCTGATACTTCATGACCCAAGAAATTGATTTTTGTCTTCAAGAATTGACATCTCTCTGTGTTAATCACGAGAACTGCGTCGCCCAATTTAGCAAAAATAATCTCTAAATGTTCCAAGTGTTCGTCTGTGTTTTTTGATGCTACCAGCAGAACATCCAGTTGATTCCTCGATTGGAATTTGATGGTACGCTCTAACTAAATCGATTGTTGAAAACACCGTGGATCCTTCCAATTGATGCCTAAAATCTTGTATGTATGGTATCGGGTAACGGTTCGGTACTGTGATGTTGTTTAGAGCCCTGTAGTCTCCGCAGGATCGCCATTCACCATTTTTCTTCGGTACGAGATGCAGCGGGTTTGCCCAAGGACTGTCAGAACGTCTACAGATTCCCTGCTTGAGCATATAGTCGAATTATTTTTTGGCGAATTATTTATCGCCAGCTTTTCTGTGCGCAATTGTCGAGGTTTGGCAAAAACCGGAGGTCCACGAGTCATTATGTGATGGATGACTTGATTTTTAATCGGTTTTTGTGCCTGAATCTCATGAGTGATTTCCTTGAACTTAGTTAATAGTGGAAGAATACGTGTGTCGATGACTATGGTGTATACTATCATGTACTTTAACGGTTAGTAAAAACAACGATGTTAGAGGATCTAGTAATCTGCCATGCTGAATATTTACTAACAATCCTGACTGGTTCAAGAAATCGGCCCCAATGTTCGGCATTGTTACTTCTGCCACCACAAATGTCCAAGTGAATTGTTGCCTGAGACTTAGATCTAAATTGATTATTTGATTTCCGAAGGTTTTAAGACATGTCCGCCCCCATGTCAATTAAATATGTTTTATACGATGATTTAACGTAGATTTTAAGGTGACAGTTTTGAGAGTTACCGGAACAAGTCAACGTCTGAACCGGAGAATTTAGTTTTTTGACTTAAATTCCTCCCACTTGGGACAGCTCGTTTTGCAATTTCGAGCTGCTTCCTTAAATCGGTAACGGAAAAAACATAATCGTGGTGTATCATTATCCGCTGATGAGGACTGTTGACTACCGGAAAACTCACGTTTGTTCGAATAGCTCCGTGCTCTGCTATTATCCCGAGAACGACTCCTCTGGTAATTGCGATCCGTATTATCTAACCGTCGAATGATCTCACTAATTTGATTAGCAAGTGAGGAATCATTATTCGTAATTGATGGCGTATTAATCGACATTACATGCGTGTTTGAGCCATTGTTTCGAGAATTCTGTCTGCTAGCTCGGCCAGTTATGTTGCTGATAATGAATCGGTCGTGAATGCCAAAATTTCTTGTGCACGAACCGGTAAACGTTTCATGCATATCGTTTTTATCACATCATCATTGACCTCAGACCCTCCGATAGCTTGTAGTTTCCGCAGCAATTGAGATGGCTTTATGTCACCTAACTCAATTCCTTGTAGTAACCGAAAAATTTGGGTCTGTTTTGATTCACACAATCTGTCCAAAATTGCCTTCTTTATATCGGAAAATGGTGTGCAAGAACGAGGACAGATGATAATGTCACTGACGTCATTGATGATTCGGTCGTTGAGTGCACTAAGAAGATGTTGATATTTGGATACTTCATAAGTAATTCTTTCATGTGAGAACTGTGATTCGATGATATGGAACCATATTCGTGGGTCCTGAGATGTTAGCGGAACTAATTTGACTGCTACAGCTGCAACGGATTCGACAAATTGTGGCGATGCATTACCAGGCAGTGACGGTGACTGATCTGGAACTGATCCCACTAATGCTCGCCTTATTTCATTCTGGGTACGCATCTTTAACTCGTCTGCGGAGTTCGATGTGCCCTGTCTGTCATTTGGGTTGTTGGATAAGCTTGTATCGCGATCGTTCGAATTGGTAAGTGATATATGCGCCATGTTCTTTGCCGCTTAACTTCAGATTATTACACTACCTTTTTAAAATCACACTACGCACACCAAATCAAAATATACTGAATAACAAAACTTGCAATGGTAAATATCAACCGTACTTCTTCAATTGAATTGATTTCACAATATACAACAATCAGAGATTGCGGTGAAATATCGATCAATCGATAACAACAAAATAAAATCTGAAGCTAGAAACAGAACAAGAGCGACGATGACGATCGTCGACGAATAAATAAAAAATATTGCCGCGATATCGATGTAGCTAACAGAACAAAAGCGTCAGCGTATGGCGATAAAAAACAACCAAACTGCATAACCTTCTGTGTTTTTGACACATGACGTTGTGGTGTTATGCTGGAAACACATGTGCAGAATTCTGCATGCATCAAAATTAGAATACACTAGTGTATATGGGTTAAAATACATGTACGACGCATGCCATGCAGAATTCTGCACGACGTCTCTATTTCTAATTTCGATGCGCATCGCTCAGTGTTGACACCACACTATTTGTTGTTTTCTACATTTTGGACAGATTCAAATTCAAATTTTCAAGATGGAGGAAAAAATAATTGAGTTCGTTAAGGAACACGAATTTTTATACAATAAAAAACATCATAATTATAAAAATATCTACATGAGAGATAAAAAATTCAATGAATTATCTCAGCAATTAAAAATTCCCAGTAAGTTATAATATTTCAACATATGTATTATTATTTATTTATTTATGTAGTTTATATATTTTTATGTAAATATGTATATAATACAAATGTATACATATTTCTTTAACATTTTTGTATACGATAATCTAAATTTTAATGTATTTATAGTGGAAAAAGTAAAATCCCGATGGCGCACACTGAGAGATAAATTCCAAAAGGAAATTAAAACTTTAAAAGGAAATACCTCAGGCAGTGGAGCTCTCAGTCCCTGCAAGAAATGGAAGTGGATGAAAAGCTTTATGTTCCTCAAAGATGTTGAAACTTCAAATGACAGGTAATAGTTTTAAATTACATTTTAATTTATTTAAATTTTGTTTTTCAACACAATAATTATTTATGTTAATTTTTTTTTATAGAACAACTGGCAACTACGGAAAAAATGTTGACCATGAACACTCAGTAAATGCAGCAAATGAGTTCCATGAATTTACTGATTCTAACAACGCCATAGACTTCAGGTACAGGGAACTATCCACATCCGTTTCTACCCCGACTACAATACGAAAAAATAAATCCGATGTGTTGTTAGAATCAGCCAATAATGAAATGAAGCAGCTAATAGAATTAGCAAAATCTTCATTCACTCAGCCGATTGAGAGTCCAAAAACGCCTGTAAGTTTGTTTTTTGATGGAATAACAAGACAGATCGAAGATGAGCGGATTTCACCAGAAGATTTTGTAAAACTATAAATGGACATCCTGAAAGTGGTGAATGATCATTTATTCAAGAAAAAATGATTCTTTATTTTTAATAAATTTTATTTAGTTTAATTTAAAATAATTAAAAATGGTTTTAAATTATCGCGGATTGAAAATGCCTCTTTACTTGAATTATACCTCGTGAACATCCTGTATTGCGGCAAAGGGTTAACTTCTTGTCGCCAAGTACCTTGAACCATTTCTTTTTCCTCATTTAAATGGTATTTAAAATTTTAAAAATAATTTAGAACAAAAATCCATGTAATTCACGTTCTTGTTCTGTAAATATTTCTCGCGTCCACATACGCCGAGCTTTACAATTATTCTGCAACTCATAAATTTTAATCACTTTTAAGTACGATAAATAACATAAATATACTAAAATTAGTTTATTGAAATTGTCATACTTAAATATTTTGATTATTTAAAAAGCAAAAATTAGAGAAGAAAAAAATCACAACAATCTGACAGCTTAATATAACTTGAAATAAAATAAAAAATGTCATAAATGATGCACATGTATTTTACGCGCAGATCTGCTTGCGGTGCTGCATGCAGAAAATCTGCACATCTGTTTTCAGCATTAGGCTACAAAATTGAAATTTTTTTTTTCATAATATGACGGTTAAATAATACCAACTTATATATATATATATATATATATATATATATATATATATATATATATATATAAAAAATAGTTGGCAACATTGTTTCGTCGACGAATAGAAATAGACTGCCCGTAAGTTTGAACGAAGATTAATCTACAACCGAGGATTTACTCTCGGTTTGGTAAGTTTAAACGAGGATTATTTGATCCATGGTTATTTTAAAAACCCACCGATTTCGATGTTTTATTTTTATTTTTCTATGATTTTTTCGTCCGAATTTTTTTTTCGAATTTTCGAATTGTCATTTTCAAATTGACTTGATATTTTTGAATATAAAATAATTTTAATTAGATAAATAAAAAAAACTATTAGAAAAAATGGCTTTATCGTCTTCTTCATCTTCATCATCATCTTCATCATCCAACGATTCAGATTATCTGCTTAATGAAAAAAGAAGAAAAATCAGAACATTTAAAGAGCGAGTGCATATCGATTTTTACGATGAAGATGAATTTTTGAGAAAATTCAGGTTTAGTAAAGAAGGTTTTTATTATATACTCAATCTAATAAAAGAGGATATTACTCATAAAGATAATAGGGGTTATCCGCTATCCCCGGAACAACAACTAATGGCTACCCTTCGTTATTACGCTACCGGGACGTTTCAAAGCGTAACCGGAGAATTAATAGGCATCCACCAAACTGTAGCTGGTAAAGTAATACATACAGTTTCTCGAGCTTTAGCGCATTTAAGTAAAGAGTTTATAAAAATGCCAGAAAGTATTGAAGAAATCAATATCCTCAAACAAAAATTTTATAATAAAAATGGAATTCCTAAGTGCATAGGTTGTATTGATGGGACTCATATTCCAATTAAATCTTGTGGTGAAAACGCGGAATTGTTTAGAAATAGAAAAGGGTATTTTTCGATAAATTGCCAGGTTGTTTGTGATTCTGACACTAGAATTAGGGATATGGTGGTAAGGTAAGATAAAGTTTTATAATATAAAATAATAATTATACATTTTAATTTAATTAATTTTTCAGATGGTTTGGTTCAGCTCATGATCAAACCATTTCCAATTTCTCGCATCTGCGAGCCAGGTGTGAAGCGGGCGAATTTGGAGATTCGCTTATGATTGGTGATGCTGGATATGGTTGTAAAAATTATTTAATCACGCCGTTACGGAACCCTCAATTAACAGCTGAACATGTAAGGGTTTCATAAATTTTTTCAATTGTCATACTAATTTCTTTTCAGCTTATTCGGTTAAGAACTCGGTAGAATTGATTAACAAAATTCAAGACGTCGACATTCCTTTACATTCAAAACTAGTTTCATTTGACGTTGCCAGTCTTTTCACTTCTATTCCGATTAATACTTTGTCCCAAATAGTTTGTAATTACTTAGATAGGGATGTTGTAGATGAGAGCTTACGTCGTGAACTGAAGTTAGTTTTTGAGACTTGTATTAAACAAAATTATTTCTGTTTTGATAATACATATTTCAAATTCGCTGATGGTCTACCCATGGGCTCCCCTCTGTCACCTTTGTTGGCTGAAATTTTCATGAATTTCTTCGAACAAATGATCATATCAAACAACAATCCTTATTTTCGTCATATAATCTTTTGGTATAGATATGTTGATGACATATTATGTCTATGGAATGGAACTGATAGACTGTTAGACTCTTTCCTAACTTGGTTAAATTCTCAATATCCCACCATTGATTTTACGTTAGAAAAAGAAGAAAATAAATGTATTAATTTTCTAGATATAACAATAACCAGGATTAATTCTACTTTAGACTTCAAAATTTATCGGAAACCCACGTATACAGACGCTGTTATCCCTAGTTCTTCAAACCATCCCCATAATATTAAAATGTCAGCTTTCCACTCACTCATAGATAGACTAATAAACATCCCTCTGTCAAATTCAAATTATAACACTGAGCTTAACATAATTCTTCAAATAGCAACGAATAACGGATATGCAACTAGGACTATATTAAAGTTATTGAATAAAAAGCTAAAGCGTAAAACTCTAACGGGTATTTATCCACCGGATAGTCCACCGCGGGAAAATTTGCGTCGCTTAGAGTATATAGGAAAAACGAGCCAACGGATTAGCAACATCGTGTCCAATTATACCAATATTAGTTTTGCTTTTTATAATAATAACACAATAAAGAAAATGATTTTTAACAATAAACCTAGAGTTGATCGCCTTTCCAAATCTGGTGTCTATAGGATCAATTGCAATGATTGTAGTTTCTCCTATATTGGTCAGACTGGGCGCAATTTTGGAGTTAGAGCTAAGGAACATTTATCTGGTTGCAACCAATCAACTTTCCATAATCATTTAACGTCGGAAAATCATACAGCTAGCTTGAACAATTTAGATATATTACATATACAACCCAAAGGCAGACGTTTAGATACCTTAGAATCTTACGAAATTAGAAAATCAATATTTCTTAACCAAAATATCCTTAACGAACAGAGAGAAATCCGGTTCTCACCAATTACAGATCCCGCCCTTTTCTATACTCACGTACGCAATAATATACCTTGAATTTTGTTACTCAGCCTATGACTCATCGCACACCTGCGCGATCCGTAGATTAATTTTTATTGCTTATTTTTTATTTTTTTTTGCCCTCCTTCTTTTATTTACATTTTGCTTTTATTGCTTATTTTTTATTTTTTGCCCTCCTTCTTTTATTTATATTTTGCTTTTTTCTACTATATAACAAAATTTTTTACTAACACAAATCAGTAGATACTCCTGATGATGACCTAACAAGTCGAAATCGATCGAGTGATTTTTTAAACTTTTTGAAAATTATTCAAAATAACTGCGAAACAAAAAACAAGTGATTAATAAAAATGTCTTTATTAAGTATTAGTGTGTTTCGCCAAGTGCCTACGGCCAATAGCGTAAAAAGTAAAAAATGTATTGATTTCCATACAAATCGTTTTTTATGATTCCCCATTACAAACGTAATAAAATATTTACGGTTTTTTTATATGTAGTTTTCAGTCCGCCATCGATTCGATCCCGCGGATTCTATAATCGACCTGTGGCAATATTTTGGCAATTCCTCGGGAATAGAGAAATTTTGAAAAATTTTATCTGTAATTTCAGTTCAAATATTTGTTTTCTGGCTTACTGAGATAAAAAGCTAGTGTTATATTTTTTCAAAACAAAATTAAATTGGGAATAATTTTCCCTACCAATTTAGGTATGGAAAAATTATTCCCAATTTATAAATATTTACATGGGACTGTTTTCGTCAGTAGGCCGGAAAAAATATATTTGAACAGAAATTACATATAAAATCGGGATAATATTGTGAGGAGCTTTGAATAAAACTAAATTTTCCTTGTTTATAATACATATATGATTTAATTTATTAATAAATATTTTTAATTTAGTATTTTTTTTAATTTTGTTCTATAATATTCTGTTTTTGCTTTCTTTAGTTCAATCTTGCTTTTCAACGCTTCTTTTTGAAACGCTTCTAGTTCCGATCTATTATTGTTCCGACGAACTCGCGTTCTTAGATGTGGTTGCGATCGTGATGTGCTTGGCTGCGACGGCGGGGTATCTTGGCAGTTGTCCTCCGTATTTGGTTCATTCGATTCATCCTCTAGATATTCGGTAGATTCTTCCATTTCCTAAAAGATATTTAAAAAAATTACGATATAAACGTCTAATGCTGTTTCGTAATGAATGTTCATTATTTTTACCTTATCTCCAAAAAAATCCGCAGAAGAATTGTAACGAGATTGTGCTGTTTACACAGCACGGGTGGGTATAAAGCACTATAATTGTGACCGAGGTCCACCACTCGTTATCAGAATTAATTATCCCACTAGAGGTTCTGGTACGGTCGTTTACGCCGGCTAGGGCTCAGGAGCAGATGGGGGTGGGGAATCCAGAACATAGTGAGATCTGTGCTGACCGATAAAAGGAAGATGGGAACCAGCTAGAAACTACACTACTCACCTAACCTGCATACTCACCTCAGCAGCATCCTCATCTAATTACACTTTAATTCATTTTTTTTCTATATAAACACTCGAGAGAAAAGAACAAGTGAAACCATACCGATAGTAACCATAAAAATAAAACAAAAGCACTTTTATTACTACTAATTGAAAAATATATTAACCAAAACCAAAAGAAATCGAAAGCGCTAAAATAGGTGGTTTACAATTTGAACAAAAAAACGAAAATATCTAGCCTACCCCGCTAGCTAACCCTACACTAACATTTTAACTTAAGATTACCAACACATAATTTTTGTTATATACTCCTCACTAAGGAAACAAAAAAAAACAAATTATTAATTAACCAAAATTAAGTTGAGGGATGTATATAACAAGAACTATACGAATGGTATAATATATATATAATATAATCTAATATAATATAATATAAAAAAAATATATAGTATATAAATAGAATAAATGGTACTTAAATAAAACTTTGTAAGTTCAGCTATGTGTTGATTGAAGCCAATGTATGTAGGTATATAACGCTAATGGTTTACGTTATATACTCCAATTTATTTATAAAATTTTAATTTTGACCGGATTTTATTAAGTTATTACTTTATGATTTTATTACTTTTACTATTATTGCTATTATTATTATTGTTAATATAATTCACAAATCCATTGAATTCACTGCCTTTTTTTTCTCTAATATATCATAGTATATCATTCGGTAAACTGCATAAATTATTATAAGATTACTATTATAGTTCGGTAAGATTATATAACACGATTATTATTGATGGCCAGTGAGACTATAACACGTCTTGGACGGCCAATTTACTTTAGTTTATTTTTTTTTCTTTTTTTTCTATATTTTATGGTTTTATGACTTATAATAAATCGTCTATTATATTGCTAGGATATTATTGTTACTATTATGATTATTATTATTGGTATTGCGATTATTTAGCGTAAGGCACATTTAAGTCAATTTATTGCACTGAACCACTTATAAAAAAAAAACACTGTTCATAATTTTGCCCTTTTTGGGTACGCCATTATACCGCACCTTACTGATACGGGTTTTGGTTACTGTTACTTGTAAACTACACTTACGTAACCATAGTACACTTATATCACTATACGTTAAATGTTTAAAGGTAGAAAATGACTAAACTAATCTTAAAAACTATACCATTGTCTTCCACTATCACCACTTATTGAGCGCGTGGGTTCACTGACGGATTTTTTTTTTTATTACCCCCCCGTAACAATGCCTTGCACAAGTTTTAAGCATTTTATTTATTTTTTTATGGTTATTTATTGGAGGGGTGCAATAAAATGTCTCATGGGAGCGAATCCAGAACTTTCTTTTTCGTTCTGCGTTATATTTTTTTTTCTTAAGGATTGAAAATCACACACATATATTTATAAGTGGAGATAATCCAAATATATCTAGACATATATCTAGTACACAAAAACTATTCGCGATCACCGAAACCAACACTCCGCGAGCGCGTACTCTTACATAAAATATTCGGTACTTCGATAATAAAAAAAAATTATTTTTATTTTTATATTTTTATGGTTTTATGAGGTGTATCAAAAATGATCGCCTCGTCTCGAGACCCAAAACTGACTGCCTCGCCCTAATTTTTTCTTTTTCATCATCTCGATATTTTTTTCTGCGTTCCCGCCGAAATATGCGCGTACAAAAAAAAATTATTGCCTGACAGGTAATTATTGCCTGATCCAATGCAGTCTAACTTATTCAGCCATTTGAATATGTAAAACAAATTCAGCGTGTTAACGCTATGACAGCCAATTCCTTTTTTTTTTTTTTTTTTTTTGTTTGAGAATCTCGCATTTTGGAATATAATTACTTGGGATGACCCGCGGTCGTAACAGAATCATACGGATTATGCAGTGGATCTATAGTATCATTAATGATTGATAACAATGGATCGTCGTCCGTATTTGGTGGAGGTCTTCCGCCCCCCCGTCTTGTATGTTTCAATTGCATGATCGGCCATTTCCTTCCTTTTATATTTTTATATGCATTTTTTAGCTGGATCGTTGTTTTAATATTTCCATTTTTACGGCTGTTGAATTGCGAGGTAATTTCTTTCCAGGCTTGAGCTAGTGACAATGCAGAAAAGATTAATTTGTAAGTAAATTTAAATATTTAAAAAAAAATTGTATTGACTTACCTTTCTGTTGGTTTGATACAGCACCGTTTTTTTTTTATTATTAATGGTTTCCTTATAATTAGAAACTACATCAATTAAAATTAGGAGGTCGTCTTCTCTCATTCTTCTCTCTTCTCTTTTCAGTTAGTTAATTATTATTACTAGTTTATATTTGAACTTTAAACAATATTTATTAATTCTTTCTTATATTGATATTATCAGTATTTCCTTCTTCAGTTTTTTAAAATAACTATTACATTTCTTAAATTTACATTGGTCTTATATACTAAGGTTACTCTACGTTCTGACTCCTCCTTTCTGTATTTTTATTATGTATTAGGTCGTAAATTTTATTGGTTGACTTTCTGGATAGCTTCTACCTGTTCTCCCGATATAAAATTTTAGGCATTCGTCACATGTTAGTTTGTATCCTACTACATCTATTTTTTGGGGTGTTGCTTGGAATTTGAATTTTTGTTCTAATTTATTACTGTTTTTGTAGGTTGTCCGTGGTATCCGAATTTTTGAAAATCCTTTCTATTATTTTGTGAGTCATTTTATTGTATTCTGTTTTATGATTGGTAATATTTAAAATAAATCTACCCGTGTTTATAATTAACTATTTTCAAATAAATGTTGAGCAATTAGGTAATTTTTTTTTAAATTTATTTTACAAAATGTTCCTGTGATTTTCTAAATATGTGTGTATATCGCGATTCCAATTGTACCTTTAAATCAAATTGTACGAGATTTCCGAAAAGAAGGATGTTATTTTAAGATATGTGATTTTACGAATTGGATAAGGATGAACAACAATATATTGTGATAACAATAGTTAATGCCCGGTAGATATGTAGTTATTTAGCGGTTAGTTCATAATTATGGCCACATTTGTGCACAATAAAAATGGAAGATCGCGTGAAATTCGTACTGAATGTGCACAATGGCGTATATAATATAGATTTGCTCGAATTGAACCGTGAAATACGAATTCGGACGCCGACCCATGCCGAGGGAAAATTTATAGTGAAATATATAGGCCCGTTGGAAGAGATCACTGTATGATATTACATTGGTTTACAAATGAAGGTATGTAATTGTTTTTCTCGAGGAAGCACCTAAATTTTACGATGTGCAATTCTTTATGTCAAATTTACTATTTTATTTACATAATTTTAGGAAGGCCACGTTTCATTGCCGTTCGATTGGAAATGTATGTCCCAATAATATAAATTGAAGGTGCGGGAATCGTAGTTTCCGTGAATTGGATTATGATAAATTTGTTCGAAGAGCAAAAATGTTTATCTTTTGAATTGTGGGATAAAATTAATACAAAGCTTTGTTGGTTTTGGTCAATTATAAATCTACCTAGATTTCCGTTGTGCGATACCTGTTTATATAAGGATATTTGCTCGTTCAGAGAGCACAAAATAAAATAACCAAAGAAAAATAAGTTCTTTTTCTTTCAGTGTAGTTTTATTAATTGTCTTACTTTATAAAAAATACAAATTTTAAAATACATATTTTACTTTTACTATCCGGCGAATCCCGCGTATGCAATCAGAATTAATTCGTCAACCGTGAATGGCATTATTTTACTGGTTGCTCCGGGCTCGACGTCTTCTTGGAAAAATTCACCATCGTGTAGCATTGATATGAGATGGTATACGGGAATAGAATGTTACCAAGATTGTTATATCTTGATCGAAATTTATTGGCGGCACAAAATAATTTTATTTCGACAATTATCCAATTTTACTTACAAATTGCAAATCCTTTGGCCAGCATCGAGATTGGAGACGAAAATTCATTTTGATCAAAATGTTTTGATGAAGGTTGGCTTGAATGTCAACATAAATAGTAATCTAAAATAAAACGAATTTGTTTAGTTAAAAACTTTACCATCTGTTTATTGAAAGATTTATTTGTATTCATAAACCACCACTCGATCGTATCATCAAATTATGACAAATCCTACACAGGCAATGCATGCAATCCGGTTCCACCTTATAACCAGTCAAAATTCTGATTCGCATCGTCTACCTGAATCAGGAATTTCCATTCTGCTCGAACAACAGAGCCCCGCCTCTGCAGTCTGCACGAACATTTATTAAAGCGGCATCGTTAAAATTATTCGACAATTTAACAATGGCTTCATAATTAATTTCACCATGTTTGACGATAGGTTGGACATGAATTTTTAAAACATGCCTGTTCATTAGGAAGCAGAATTTCCATTTTACGTTCTAAGCGTCCGGGATGTAATAATGCCGGATCTAGCGTATCCGGACAGTTTGTAGCCATAATCATTTTAAACTTTTCCAACGAATCCGTTGAATTTCATGATCGGCTGATGTGCCTTCGGAAAAACGACGACCTCCAATTGCATCAATTTCATTCATAAATATAATGCACGGTTGATGATCACGAACGTAGTTTTTCACACATTTAACATTTCACGTATTATAAACGAGCACTTCATATATCAGGAGCTACACTAGTTCGTGCCTTTAATTTTGGCATCTCTAATTGATGTCGATATCTAATAACATATTCTGGCCCGTTTGTTGCTTTCACAATAACTGTAAAAATATAGATAAACATAAATTATCGTTTCACTGAATCACTGACATATTTGAGGTACTTACATTTATCCTGTCAATTGTTTGAGTATCTTATCAAAATGAAATCAGAAATTTAGTAACTTTTTCTTTTTTCGAGCATTTGTTGGTAACCATGTTTGCGATGTTCGAAAAAAACATCGCCGATTAATCGTCGTTTAAACTTACCAATTTAAACCATGGAAAAATCCATGTTTTTTTTTACCCACGGATTTTTCGAAAAATTTTCCTTGTTCAAACTTACGGGCCTAAATTTATTTCAACGAAAAAATCGTCGTCGCCTGCGTCGATGGTGATGTTTGTTTTGCATGTTTTCTGTGTTTTGTAATATGACAGGCGATTTCGCTCACCGCCTTCGCTCTTGTTCTGTTTTGAGCTTAACAATGCAAAGGCATCATTCAATAACAAGGAAAAGAAAGAAAATGAAAAACGATAACGAAATATCTAATTCTGACGTAGCAAATTACACCTAGTGTGTCAAATTTCTTATCGTTTGATGAATTAACTTGAATGTGTAATTGTAATTTCCGAATATTAACGATTTATTGGATTGCCGACATTTACGGCAACAAGAAAATGTTTCGTGAAAAATTTACAATGTAAATAATCGCTTACCCAACCTTTGTTGCTGCTTTTTGGACTCACTACATCAATTGGTTTTCCTTCCTAGTGATGACGTTTGTTGTTATTGTTGTTCACTGTGTGTTGAAGTTTATGTTATTTTATCCGTAGATGCTAATAACTTCGTTCGTACGGATGGTAAAGATGGGCAGTGGTTTGATTGATTTCATTGACTCAACTTAGGGTGTAGCGTGTTGCGTACTATGCTGTTGGTTGCAATGTGATGATTGCCTAAATTGTGTTTGCTGAGGTTTGCGTGTTGATTGCGATGTGTCAGGCTCTTCTTGTCATATGCCTGTCTAAAAGGATCGTTGGGCAGGATCGTAAAGAAACAATATTCAATGTATGCATTGAATACGTCCTGCGCATATGTGTTATATTCGTGATAATACTATGTTGGTATAAATCACGTCGGGGTCACCACTATATCGCTGGTAAAGCTGCCTATTTAGAATCCTTATAGAAACTTCTCATACTAAATAATATATATAAAATGTACAGGATATCAAAAATATCATATAATACTGCAAGAGGAAGTCAATCATAGAAAAAGAACCAGCCAACATCAGCATCAAGAAAAATTAATTCACTAACCGTTACTGCTGTTTATTGTCCATCTAAAGAAACATGATTTTATAAATTTGCTAAAGATTAGGAGAAAAGTTATTGTTGGAGAAGACCACAATGCACAACATACTCATTGGGGTTCAAAACTTGTTTCCACTGAAGGTAACGAGTTCGTAGGAGTAGTGACAAAATGTGACTGTAATTGGCTTTCTACGGGAAAGTAAACTTTCTGAAGAAAGAATGAATGAGAATAGTATATATAATATTTGTGGCTTACCACTGATGAGGGCTCACAAATAATTTAAATGGTTTTTGTTTTACAACTGAACGTTTTATTATGTTTTCTTTGATATTTCTGTGGTCATAAGTCAAAAGTGGTAAAGTAAAATCACGAAAAATTCATTTAAAATACTGTACAATTTGGAATTATAACAGTATGGTAGTTCCAAATTTTACAGACTTTTAAATGAATTAATCGTGATAAGTTTAGAAAAATATATAATACATGTTTGTACTTAAGTCGACTTTACCACTTTTGACTTATGACCACTTTTATACATTAATTTTGTTTGCTTAAGTATAATTAACAATTATAATTTTATACATATCTTATAAATTATTATATGTATGTAATGGATGCAAATACAATAATTGCTTATCAACCAGTATATTACACGTGAGGTGTCAGGTGTATAATGTGCACACATAAGTAGAAATAAGTAGAAAAAGAAATATAAAAATGCTTAGAATAAGCAAAATTGCTAAAGTTGAAAATGCCATGTCATTTACGTTAGTTGTATCAAGATTCTCCCAGGCCGAGTTTCTAAGTTATAGGCTTCGTGCGGTGGAGGTCTCCTTTTGGTTCGGCATTTGTAGATAATAAGTGATACTGCTACAAAATCTCCATCACAGGCTATAGTAGCCTGCCGCTCCTGATCAATTGAGAAAATCCACTTATTGTTTCTCAACTTTATCCATGTATCTCTTGGATTTTGCGATATCCTTTTTACAATGTGGCAGTTGAATGGTTGTTGTGAAGCCAATAAGTCTAATTCACATATAGAATTGTTGTTGTATGAGGAATGAATGGGATGTAGCAACATACAAATATATTCGCTGTTGCTATGCTTGCAATGGCTAAACTCGTTCCTTGTCATCATGTAATATTTGTCACACGATGTATGGAGGTAACCAAATAGTCCATTGATGCTTGAATGAAGACGCCTTCGATTGTAGGAAGAGGTATGGGTTTAAAATTTTAAATACTTGATATTTCGCCGTGTTCATCAATGGAATTTTTAATTGAAAAATCAAATATTGACCACATAATTTTTCTCTGCATGACATGATTTGATATCGGCTCAATAATTCATAGTTTTCATTTTGTGAGGGCAGCAGAACGTCTGGAGGCATATGCTGTTTTATATCTTGAAGTGTCTTGTTAAGTTGATTTGGTGGTAGGATTGAAGTGCTCACTGCTTTGTTGTTTGAATTTAAAAGGACATCAATTAGTTTTTGCTGAGTGTCTTTGAAGCCGATCATTAGATGAAGTGCATGAAGGGTTAAAGATGTCAATTTTTGACTGTTGTTGATATCACCTAATGCAGATCTTATTTGTTGTGTAATATCTCGCCAATGACGTCTATTGTCTTCATCAGTTCATTTTAAGATGTTTAAAGTTGAGTCAGAAATCGATGTTTTTGTTCTTGGCTATCATTAAAAGGTGAGGTTGATTTACTTTAACCTTTTGTATGTCCTCTTCATAGTGCTTCGCATCCCGATCATCTAGAACTCCAAATAGGTCACTTGCCAATTTGGCCACGATATTTAGGATCCCACGTTTTCTTCTCCTTTCTCTGTAGTGAAGTATTGCGTTTTTGTCGTCTGATTACAGAGAATATCTGATGATTGTCTTCAGCTTCATTTCCATGCAAAGTTGATCCATGTTGCTTGCCAGATTTCTGTATGCCATCAAATCTGAATAGTAGGATGTGAGGTTGAAGTGAACTACTATTTTCCACTGCTGATTGGTGAATCGGAGATTTCCTAAATTTTTTAGATACAGCCCAGGTTGGTGACTAAGAGTGGTGATGTTGTACATCAGCTGTTCGGTCGATGACACTGGACTCGGCAGTTTAGTGAACGGAGTCATTCGCTGACTTGTTTTACGACTTCTCGGTGTAAGACACTTACTTTGGTAATGGGTCTTTTGAATATGGATCCATTCCCACTCTTTACTGTGACTACTCTAGTCAAACCATCGCTGCCTGGATGTAGATCAATGATCTTTCCCAAAAGCCAGTTTGTTGGTGGTAAGTTGTTGTTTTTTATTAAAACAATGTCGTCTACTTTAACCTTTGGTTGTTTGCTGGTCCATTTAGTTCTTTGTTGTAGTTCGGTAAGGTAGTCATTTGACCAGCGTTTCCAAAAATCTTGAACCATTTTTTGTAGTAATCTCCACCGATGAACAGGAATGTTTTCATTCAGCATATTCGATTCTGCGATTGTTATTAGTGAATCACTAACTAAAAAGTGTGCCGGTGTTAATATCAACGCATTTGGATCAGATGAAACTGGTGTAAGTGGCGTTAAATTGAGGCATGCTTCTATCTGTGATGTAACCGTTGATAACTCTTCATATGTGAGGGTTGCGTCTCCAATTACCCATTTTAGATGGAAATTTAGAGATCCCACTGCTGCTTCCATTTGCTGGAGGTCACGATTTGCTTGTTGTAGAGCTTGTTGTTTATCTTTTTCAATCAGTGCCCAGGCTCCAACAAAATTGGTTTCATTATCGCTGTAAATCCGTTTGCAAAGACCTATTCGAGCCATAAATCCCTTAAAGGCCGCAATAAAGGCTGCACTGGTCATATTGCTGACAATCTTTATGTGCACTGCTTTGGTAGCAAAGCATACAAATAGTGCTATGTATCCTTTGTATGACTTATTCCCACGTCCTTTAGAAACTCTTACTGAGATTGGTCCGGCGTAGTCAACGCCTGTGTTAGTAAATGAATGTGATGGTATGACTCGTTCTTTGGGTAAGCTTGCCATTAGTTAGTGTCTTGTTGGAGCATTGAACCGAGTACACGTACACTCAGAGAAAAAACAACTTAAAAATAAAAATAAACGTTTCGTTTTAAAAAATTTCATATACGTTTTCCAAGCAACAACGAAATATTTTGATTTAAAAATGATCATTTTAAAAGCATATTTGTTTTTTTTTAAATTGAAATATAAATTTAAAAACAAATCAACTTTAAATTAGAGATATTAATTTTTATTTTAAATCGGTTAACATATAGAAATGTTTTGCTGAGGTTTTTAATTAAAACATTTAACTTTAATAGTGTTTTCTTTTCTTTTCAATTTAAAATGCAACATTAATGATATGAATACGTTGACCGCATACGAATCTAAATGGAAAAAATTTCAATTCAATATGTTTAATAAAATAAACTACGTTTTCACATGCGGTTTGAAAAAAGTAGAAAATTATGTATTTCCTCTCCTATTTAAGTATAAAACCAAAGAAGTCATGTACTTGTAATAAACTTCTACCACAAAAAGTAGAAAATTAGCTCCCCCCCCCTTTTTGAACTCCAAGGTCATTATGTAAAAATACAAACAACCCTTACAAAAATGAAAACTTCCTCAAGTTTATTCTTGTCAGTTTGGTTTTAGTACTGATAAAATGTTGGTCACTCATCAGGTTGCAACTGCCAAACTGCAAAAAGTTTATACGTTTAGTATAACACAAGCACATATCGATTTGGCGAATTATATCACCGGCTTAAGAAGCTTGACATTTGTGTAATGTTGTTTTGCACATTTTTGAGGAAACAGCTGTTTCTATCAATGTTGACAAATATTTTGAAAAAAAATTAATCAAAACGAATTGTATATAATTTTAAAATACTAAGTTTTAGTTTGAATGCGATATAATTTGCAACTAAATCGTTTCTAATACATTTATTTTTTTAATATATAGATTCATATTTAAAAGGTTTCGTTTCAATTTAAATAGAGGTGGTTTTAGTTATAAAATTTTTTTTGCCTGTTCTTACTGATGAAGCAGTATTTTTGAATTAAAAATTTTATATTTAATTTTAAATTTCGTTTTTTCTCTGAGTGTAATGCATTTTACTATCTCCGCACGTATGTTGCTTTTGCCGTTCGTGATCCAATATTTGTTTCTTAGATGTGAAAGAGTTAACTGAGTCCCCCCCCCCCTAATGCAATGTTTTAACATGAGCATCTTTGATTAGCAGCTTTGTGAATCTATGTTTTGGAGGCAGTATCTTTGGATGTCGGGTAACATAGTTCAGGTTACAATTAGTTATTCTTCCTCCTACTCTTAGTATTTTATGTTCATCAATAAATGGGTTAAGCGAGAGCAGTTTGCTTTTTCTTGGTACTAAGCCTTCTTTGTTAATCTATGATTTCATTCTGGAACTCCTCTCTCTCTCTCTCTCTCTCTCTAGCTTCACATCCCATGCAGAGATTTTTCCGCCTGCGCTATGGTCCTCCATCCATCTCGGTCCATCGCTCTCGTCTTTGAGTTTCGACATCCTAGTGTATCTAGATCTTGTCTAGAGCTTGATACGTATGTGAGTTACTTACTGGTGAGAATCTTAGGCATCCAATCCTACCTTGAACACATTTATATAGCGAGCCGCTTGATACAAGACAGACGCCCGCTTCAGCCATGTAGTGTCTTCTGACATGCAGTTTTCCATGACTATAAAGAGGATTTCCCCTGCTCGTCTCCACTTTACAGCTTGATTCATTTGTCGTTACCCAGGGAGCATCGGCAAGGAGGTATGAATCTCGGACTGCGCCCCCCAATACAAATTGTAGCCAATAAACACTTATTTCTAGGGAAAAAACCAATTGGAATATGTTGTGAACCATTCTTGGGAATTCACGTCGACAAGCGATTCGATGCTTTTAATCAAACAGCTTTCCTGCTTAGCAGACTATTGATCAAACCTGGCCCTTGATACCTGCCAAATTAACGCTTGGAGACTCTACTCCTCCCTTACTATTACAGAAGGAACACCTAGGCCCAGTATCTAGACCAGGTAAGGTAATATCGACTAACCTGATCAATCCGAGTTATCCTTAATATTGACCCGAATCTGGACCGTCCTTTCCAGACGCTGGGCAACGCATGGCTTTGGGAATTTGGTCATTAATGACCTGTTTTCAAATCCGAAAATTTGATGTTTCTGAGTGCTTGCTCTAGCTCTGAGTAAGCGCAAGCAACACAAGGCTAAGTAAGTATAAACTTCCTCAAGTTCTTCCAGTTTAAATTATATCAGATTGCCTTTTACGGTTACAGCGAAGTACCTGAGTCTCATTTTGTGCAGCAACCTAAGATGGAAACCTAACGTACTAGAAAGGAAAGAACACTACATAATATTTCGCTTTATTTCTGTAAAAATGCCATTGGGAAAAATGACATTTTAAAACCTATATCCTTCATTTGCTCCACACTTCAACTTTTAAACCAATTTTATTTTTATAGGGTTATGTGTGGTGGCTGGCTCTAAATATTTTGGATAACCTGAAGTCTATCAAAAAAATTGTACATTAGTCATAAAGCTCAACTCAATCATTTGACCTGCAATTATAAAGAATTCTAAGGTTTATCCGTTCAAAGTAATGTCGGAATTTCTAGAACTTCTGATAAGCTGTCCCACCACCATACTTTGAGGAGAGTTTTAGGACTGACAGTACCACAGAAAGAACAGTACGAGGGAAGCAGTTCTGATCTTTGAAGGTTTTATATTCTTTACGGGCGGTTCAGGGTTGGAGGAGGAAGTTACGGGTGATCACGTTCCTTTTTTCAACAGTAGCTCAGAAATATTTTTTATCTATTAATGATATAGCATACCAGTTTTAAATCCGTTTGAAGTAGGTGCAAGAGCATTTCTCTATTAAGGTAAATGCAAAGGCATATTTTTGGCTTAAATCTAAACACTGACTCATTGGTTACCGCGTGAGAAAATTTGGTGTCTCATTTAGGGATTACTGCCACAGCTGCGAATACAATTAAATAACCTGACATCTCTCTGCAGGGCCAACGTTAGGGTTCATCAACGCTTTATCCAAACCTCTGGATGGTTTCAATGAGTAAGACGATTAAACTAAGCGGTACGGCTACGGGCCAAAACCTGTATAAGCCGCAGATTGGAAGAAAATTACGTGATGACGAAATGAGTTCGTGATAACGTAATAAGTGATACCAGCGAAATATTTAAATACACCTGCACTTTCAATCACATTTGATTGACACTAATAAATAATTAGTAATTACGATGAAAGGCGAAGGCTTTGGTAAAATAAATCACATGCGTTAGAAAATTAATCATCATTTTATTTATGCCAATGAAAAAGTTTACGTGCTACTCACTAGGTACGTATGCTAATCTGTATGTTATGATAAGAATATAAAACAAATTCTACGTAGGTGTAATATTTATGCTGGTTAATATTTTCTACCCCTGTATACTCGTATTTACGAGTATATAACTATTTGGTATTCTGTCAATGATTATAATCGGAACGGTTTATTACTTTGTCATCTTAACAAAATTCGTGTCATGTAATATGACGTTAAACAAATTGGATAACAATATCATTATTGAATTCTAATCAATTAGAGTAGGATAAAACTGGATAAACGGTGATTTACAAAAAAAAAACTTTTCCAATTATTAATGTATGCCACGTACCGTATAAATGATTGACGTAGGTTAAGGTTTGAAAATTTTTGTTTACCGTCTGCAAGGCTACTAGTTCTGGCACTGAAAAGGAGTTGTTTACGGAACATACGCTTCTATTATGTGCTAATTATGATGGCCATCACAATATGGATGTTTGGTTGTTTAATTCTACACTTATATAGGTTCCAAATAAAATTAATAAAACGTTTCTAACTTACTAAGAGTTTATTAAATATATAAGTTTAACTTCTATGTCATTTACAATGTGTGTCACAGTACTGATATACTTTGAACACATCAAGTAGTGTTGCTCCTTTTGCCATTATAGAGTTAAACGGCCTCGGTACTCGGTCGGTATACAATACTAATAACGAAGTCTTGTGCTCTGCTTTTTACAATGGTATTTCGTGCATCTGACTGAAGTTTTGCGGCCCAATTAACCACCCTGATGTAGTTTGGTCCTATTTGGAACCATAATTCAATCCTGATCTTTAATCATGTTACTATTTCGTTTTTCATTTGATTAGCCGACCTTTAAGACCAGTTAGTTCTCCATCTACGATTTTGTTACTTTTATCAAGTGCAAAGTGTCTTGTTTAATAGTTGTGCACAATTGTACGTAATTAATGGTGGCAGTGCGAAACCGTTTTCCATGCGTATTGTTTTTAGAAATGGATATGTGTGTAATGGGTAATTTTACCACGTCCCTACCGAGCAAACGTGTCTTGCAAGACAATTAAAAGATGACTTAGCAACAAGGCGACAGAGTAGATGTTATCCAGAAGCACCATTGAGTAGACCAAGAAAAAAAAAATACCTATCGACCATTTTCCTACGTTGTTTTACGACTCTGATATGTAATTTATTTAATATTTATTAATATACATATATATTTCAAATTTAAAACTCAAAAATATCGAATTTTTCCTTCTATTGGGTACCCTGCAAACCATTTTCCTTCCTTTTCGCGAAGCAACGTCAAAAAAATGAGTCGATATTTTTCCATACAAAAATAGGATTTCTGTCTATTGGCCCGTTCCATACACGGCTTCAGCTTCTGGCTTCAATCTAAGTCGTAATCGATTTTTTATTGCTAATTAAAACCCTTATTTTATATTAAAACATCAAATTTTTTGTGTTGTTTTATGCTTTAATTCCATGGATAACATTTGCTGACAGCAGTTTTTTTGCTGATAATACGCAATTTTTTTTTTTTTTAAATTTCATGAGAGTGACGAAGAACAGAAATATTTTTTATTTCATTTTATAGAAAAATTTTATGGTTGGCATAACCTAAAAATATCATAAAATTTTTAATTTGTACGTTTTCGCACAATTCGATTTTTTTTATGTACTTTAATTTTAATATACGAGTACATATCACAAAAAACCACTAACGTTAACAAATTTCAACACAAAAAGACAAAACAAATCGACATTTGGATATAAAAATGGCGAACAACTTATTTTATATGAGTGTGAAAAAAATTTCTTATCTTTACACACATTTTTTGTAGATGTGTGAAAAATGCTGCCATAAAAAATACTCCAATTTACATTTTTTATGGCAGCATTATGGCAGTAAACTTCCCCTATCACACTTCTCCTCTCAGCAAAATTTTACTGACAACATGTTTTGTTTCGTACACAACCAGTAATATCTATATTTTTTTCTCGCTTTTAATTTTGCTGACAGCAGATTAATTCCATGGAATAGGCCCATTATTCTGCTCTCTCGAAAATAAAATTTAAACAAATTTAAGGCCATTTTTGAGATGTAGATTATCTCAAAAATGGCCTTAAATTTTTTTATTTTCATTTCTATTTGTGTAAGTTCGGCTTCATCGAAAAATTTTATGTCGCAGTTAACTCGATTTTATTGGTAACAGAGCTCTCACAATAGAAAAAAATGGCTTTACCTTTTGCCTTAAACTTTCACCTTAAGAGTATCTCTCACAATGAGCAAAAAAAAAATTAAAATGAAACTGTTGTGTTTGTTAAATAATGGTTTAATAAACACACTTATTTATTTTCTTAATAATTATTACTTTATTTATAAGGATAGGTTGCACCATGATATTGATAGTTGGTTTATTCAGGGTTGCAACACCTTCCCCTAATAAAGTAGATATGGCTCCAAGTATCGAGGAGTGCGATGGTCCCGTGCAAACCGTCGTATCTCAGCTGAAACTGATGAAGCTTGTTGTCCATCGGTTGGAACTGATGAGTTTTGCTGTTGGTGTTTTGGAGGTACTTCAAAATCATCCAGTAAAATCTGAAGTGGTACTGTATCCTGTGCTGAATTGTTGATGTGATGATCTTGCCAAGAATAACCTTATACATTACGTGTCCTATTTTAGAATGGACTTTTCAGTGAACCCATTCAAAATTATTGTTTTTGTAAACCTTGGCTTGCACCAAATCTCCAACTTATTTGTAATGCCTTGGTTTAGTGCCGTGCTTTATGTTATACTGCTCATTCATCGAATTATTCCGATGATCTGCTACGTGATGTTGTTGATTTGGCAGTAGTAGGTCCATTGTGGTTCTGATTTTTCGTCCGAACATAATTTCGGCTTGAGACAAGCCAAAAGGTGTATTTGGATTTGGTGTAGTACGGTAATTAGACAGGAAAATTTGTAACGTTTCCTCTATCAAATCTCCTTCCCCTTGAATTTTCTTCAACGCCCTTTTCAGCGTATCAACGAACCTCTCCGCTTGTCCATTTGATTGCGAATGATATGGGGCACGACGGAGATGCTGTATTCCGTTTCGCTTACACATTATTTGAAATTTCGCGGAAACGAACTGTGTTCCGTTGTCCAAGACGATAAGCTGTGGTAGTCCAAAACAAGCCAAACTTTCTTCGATTATAACTACCGTTTTGGTCGCAGTGATGGTCGGTGTAATAAATATTTCCGGCCATTTCGAATATGCATCAACAATGATCAAAAAATACAATCCGTTGATTGGACTGGCATAATCAATATGAATGCGCTGCCATGGACCATCAGGTATTGGCCATGCCTCCAATAGTACTTTTGTAGGCGTTTTTGCAACATTTGTGCACTGATTACATCCCCTGATCAAATCTGCAATATTTTCGTCGATTCCAGGCCAATATACATAACTGCGTGCAATGGACTTCATGCGTTCTATGCCTTGATGTGCTTTATGCAGTTGGTATTATACTTTTCGTTGATACACGTTGACATCCACATTGGTAATTGCTTCTGAACTTGGCCATTTAGAATTGACGTAACTGATAACTGATTGCAGTATTTCACATTGTCGAGTTGCCCTGATTATCATTGAATGTGTGATTGGTATATGACTGACTGTATCTACCTGTGAATTTCGCAACTGAAGCGATGCTATTACCTAGTCCTCATCCAGTTTCACTTGTGCACCTATTAGACGTGAAAGGATATCTGCATATCCAAATTTATCCGTTGTGACGTACTCAATGTTGAAATCATACAGGATTAATGTACACGCCAACCTTTGAAGTCTTCGCAGTGTAGACGGGAATTCCCTTCCTTGAACCGAATATTGCCAATAACGATTTATGGTCTGTTTGTGAAACGAATTTTCGGCCATAAATCATTCGATGAAATTTAGTGTCTGCAAATATCAGGGCTAATGCCTCTTTCTCGATCTGTCCATACTTTATCTCGGCCTTTGTTAGCGATTCCGCTCTGATATGCATCCGCTGCTACAATTATCTGTTGATTTGGGTCATAATGGGTAAGTATGAGATCAGATTTAAGTATCTGTTTGAACCGCTCGAATGATTTCTGACAATCAGCCGGCATCCAATGGGTGTCTTAACTGATGCATATCCTTGATAAATTTGCTGTAATAATTAACAGCTCTCATATATGACTGCAACGTTTGAATGTCATGGGATGGAGGCATGTGTGTGATTGCTTCCACTTTCACTGGATCTGGTCTCGTTCCATTTTTATTGATTATTCGACCCAAGTACTTAATGGATTTCATAAAAAAATTACATTTTCCGATTTTGATGTAGAATCCAAAATCCTTTAGACGCTGAAGTGTTTGGTATAATCGGTTTTTATGCTCTGTTTCCGTTCTACCACATATGATCAAATCGTTCATATACGCAGCTACCCCTTCTAATTAGGAAGACCTAAATCCCGTAGAATACAAAACACTAGAAAACGAGAAAGGACCTACGAAAAAGTTTCACAACAAAAATCGGCACATCCACCCAACCAACTGAAAATCAACAGGAATCATTCCTCTTCCAAATTCAATCCAAAACATTCCCGCGCCTTTTGCAAATTCTGTATTCCACAAAACATATGCAAGCAGGACCAAGCTCCCACAGAAAAACTGTTTCTATCAAAACTAGTCATTTGCAAAATATGATCAGGACCAGCATTGCTAGACTCCCTCGCAAAATGCGAATGCTCTACAAAAATACTACCAAAAACGAAAAACGTCCAAAGGAAATTACCAACTCCCCAACCTAATAAAAACCTCCACGTACGAAGTTCTAGCCTGATCATCACCAGACCCACCTGGGACGCAGAGCGACTGAACTATGGCAAAACAACAGTTTACTACCAAAACCATCACTTCGGCCTAGATTTTGGAAAATGATCCTGACCAGCCCTATAACACATTCAATTGATAATCCTTCCGGTCTCAAACGATTCCCTCGCAGATGGTATCTCCTAATTTCCTGCAACTTTTTCAAATAACTGGAAAAGCATCAAAAAATGAGAATGCTTAAACCAAGATAAGATAAGGTACGCTGCCACATCTGGTGGGCCACCAAACTCTTACTTGAACCTCCCAACACCTGAAAAATGTCCAAGTATGAAGCTTCATCAAAATTAGTTAATCCACTTGGGCTGCAAATACCGACATACAGACAGACACCACATCAAAAACCGAGCCCTCACACTTCCATACTTACCCCTATAAAAGGAAGAACTTTTTATTAAAACTAATCCAACAATTGTTCACCATACCAATTTTTGGGAATAACTTTGAAAAGAAAACCTTATTCTAGGTAGGAGTACCCCAATTTATGAATTTTGGGCTGGTCACTCTAGCATCAATACTGGGAAGAGTGGATTTTCTAGAAAATCCATTCTGAATTACAAACGATTTATCGGACAGCGTGACGGGTTTAATATTCGAGGATTCTGTAACTCACGAATTATTTAAATCGACCACAAAACTAACAGAACACATATCAGATCGATTAGGTCACACGGTACTGGATAAAGAAGATAGAAAAGTGAGACATAGCATATTAGAAGTACCGAGTGGATCAAATTCAACAGGAGAACATTTAGTCCCGGGTAAAAACGATTACCGATTTAAATTTACACAAATTTACATATTTTCTCGTATACCGAAGAGACAAAAACCATAATCATCCGAATTACTGTCCTGCCATCCGGTATCCGGATTCCGCCAGTTACCCCAAGCGATGAGCAGAAAGTTCAGGCTTGAGTTAAAAGTGAGGCAACCGGAGCGATGAAGCAGAAAAGAACAACCATATCAGTATAGCCGCCTACTCTCGAACAACAGGAACCCTTTTTGAACATGATGCAGGAACTTTTGCTTCAACTAAAGCAAGGTGATAAATTAGATTAACAAGGTTGGGTACGGGCGCGATAAATATTTCTTGGTAAATTTCAACGGCCAAACTTCAAAGATATATTTTACTTTGGTTATTTCAATTGTATTTGGTTATTTAGCCATCTATAAGTCAAAAAATTCAAATTCAAAGATATACATTGACAGATTAAAAGCTGCATTCTTGCCTATCGATGAATCGGACGGATTGTCTGAAGCAATATCGAACACCACTATAGCCCATGCCAGTCTTTCGTTCCAGGAGCAACTAATTCAAACATAAATTAATTTTACCTGCACATTTTCTCGGAGTGGTATGGCGCCAGTGTATTTTATTGGGTTACAGGATATGGGGTTGAACTATAGTTAATTGGAGTTAAACGAGCGCATACATTTTCTATTGTCAAATTTACACCTTTTGGTTCTTCACATTCTCAGGTGACGGTTAACCTCGCGTAAAAATAGTTTTAATGTACAAATTGAAAAAAATAATAAATGTTTATAAGATGTATAATTAAATTAATATACACTCTTTTAAACCGTTTCACATCAAATACCTAATTGATACTTTAGTTTCAATTAAAAATGTCCGGCCACATTATTTACCTATGCAAGTAGTACGAAACATCGATGAAAGTGCAACTGTTTCAAATGCCTGAGGGGCAAGACCATCATATGTTCATTTTCCACAAGTGTCCACGATTAAATATCTCGGTGAATCCTTTGCCTGCTAGTGGTTTTACGCCCCGTTCTATGTCATCCGTCGATCAAAAAGTTATTCCTGACCTTAGTAGTCCAGTTCACGTTAATTACTCGACTATTCGTCAAATGCGTACCAGTCCGAGGATGACGAGTTAAAAGTACAGACGCATAGTTACCCAGTAAATATTTTGTCTTTAGTAACAAGTCTACAGCTTGTCTGGGAATGAAAAAGTCATATGTAATTACATAAGATAAAAATACAAATTTCTTATGTAACATGTTATATGTTTCATCTGTTACTAAAGTCACGTTCGGTGTGTTAGCGCTGCAATCGGTTGAAAATCAAATTAAAATTACAGGTTTTGCGGTTATCTTGACATTGTCTTCAACAATTTTGGTTTAACTGTTTACCAGTTTTTCAAAAGGGCGTCACCAGTATACAAAATAAAAATGATGTATATCATTTTGGTGGCCATTTTGTATTTTTTTGCCAAATCATCAAAAAGTGTTTAGTATTCGTATGGTGCAGACGCTAAAATTATTTGAGAAAATTAAAAAAAAAAAAAATTAATTTGATTATTTTCGAATCGTTATTAAGAACAACAAAACCCGTAAGTGTTTATTACCATATACATATGTAATAATATTTTTATTGCTATTGAACAAAACGATATATATTTTAATTTGTTATTCTTAAACATTATTTCTATTTTCGTTTTTATACAATTTAGAAACGATATAGAATTAGTTCAGAAATGGCAGAAAGTAGCTTAAATCTTGAAATGAATTGTAATTCAAGAAATTGATGCCGAAACTTTTGAAACTGACAGTTTTTTCTTTGATGAAGATACATTTATTTGCAATTCATTCGATGATGAATCATCGGACAGTTTTGAGTATTTAGATTCTTTGAATAATATTACAACGTTAAAGATAAAATTAATTAAATTGACTATTTTAATAATGAATTAAATTCAATTATTTTTTAGATACTTGTGGTATTTTGCTAAATACTCGTGATACCTGCTTGAATTACTTTTTAAGTTTACATAATTATGACTGCAGTATATTAATGAGTTACATGTTACTGTCATTGTTATGATTAATTAAACTATAACATATAACTTCTAATTTATTTTAAATAAATGAATTAAAATTTAAATCAATATATTATTGTACGTTTTATTTCTCTATATTAATTCAACACAAAGACAACAATCAGACATGTTGTCAAAGACCACTGTCATATTTGTTACTAAAGACCACCACCATACATATTGCAAGCAAAACCCATCAGACATGTTACCAACGTACACCACTATATATATATATATATTGTTAAATATGTTAGGACTTGTTACGCTGGTTCGATTGGTTTGGTAGGTTGGAGCTTATGTACACTTGGATGGTACACACAAATCACTTACTTCTGGCACAATGGTTTCGCCTCACGCGTATTAACAAAACAAAACTGGATGATGTTTATTGAAATTAAACTACGGTAATCATTATTTTAATACTGGGCAATAAACAATGTATGTATTTATTCGGTTTTATTTTTAGTGCTAAGTGCATCCAAAATGAAGGTTGAATTAAGAATAATAAAAACCATGCAAGCAAAATCTCTTCAAAATCAAAATGGAATGTCAAAAGGAACGAGTAACGAAATTCATCGGCGCGCTATCTATCTTTTGGTAATAGTACTAAATGCTGTGCTAAATTTCGTTATTCGCTGTATTAAATAACATAGGGTGCATTCACTAAATGTGAATTGAATTTGACATTTGGGATATTTTGATCGAAATGGTTTTAAGCTAAGTATTTAAATTATAATTTAAATTATACAAAATTACTAATAAATTATTACATTTTAGGGAATCAAACTTTATATAATGCAAAAGGTAAATATTTAGAATATAATAATTTACAATTGTCTTCCTCTTTTTTTACTTCTCGTTTTAGGTTGAATAAATGTATTTCCGGTTACTTCTCAGGAGTAAATTGAACATTCCGCCGCCGTTGACTCGACAGGGTCAAACTTTGGGATAAGGCACAACCTGTAAATCGGTCGTTTCAATGTGTTGCCATTTGCTAGCTTAAGGGAAACTACTCTCACTAGATTGTCCTCACCGGGATGTAAATCACTGATTCTCGCCAAAGGCCATTTAGCAGGCGGTAGGTTTTGATCTCGCAGCAGCACTAGATCTCCAATTTTGAAGTTATGGTTTTCTCGATGACATTTGTAACTTTTATTAAGAGACGTTACATACTCCTGTGACCAGTGTTTCCAAAATCCTTGCAGCAGCTGTTGGATTAACTGCCATCTGCTTAGGTGTGATATCTTTACTGTTTGTAGATCAGGTTCCGGTAATACGTTGAGTGGTTGAAAAATCAAAAAATGCGATGGTGTTAGCGGGCTCCATTCATCGTCTTGGTTATCTACCAGTGGCCTAGAGTTTAGTAAGGCTTCGACCTGTTTAACCATGGTTAGGAACTCTTCATAGGTCAAATGAGCTTCGCCAAGGACCCGCCGTAGATGATATTTGCAGGACTTAACGGTGGCCTCCCATAAACCTCCAAATGTAGGAGTAGCTGGTGGTATAAAATGCCAAACAATGTGATGATCTGAACACCAAGCCTGGATCTTGTTCAATTCGACATCGTTGAGGTATTGGTTATAAAACTCTCGGAGTTGGCGCTTTGCTCCTACGAAGTTACTACCATTATCGCAATGTATATGGTTTGGTAGTCCCCTTACTGCACAAAATCTTTTCAGTGCTGCAATAAAGGTGTCTGTGCTCATATCGGTGGCTATCTCGATGGAAGTGGCCTTTGTGGCCATGCAGACAAATATTACTAGATAGGCTTTAAATAGCTTCGCCCCACGAGTTCGGCTGGTCTTTAAACTGAATGGTCCTGCCAAATCTATACCGACTTCGATAAACGGTCGCACTGGAGGATTAACTCGACATGGAGGCAGTTGACCCATTAGTTGCTGTTGATGTTGTGCCTTGTAACGTCGACACACGATGCACATGTGGATTATACGCCGGATCAGGTTCTTACTTCGGGGAATCGCGAACCTTTGTTTCAGTATTGTGCTGGTCATCCTTGTTCCGGCGTGCAAATTTTTGTAGTGCGCTTCTCGTGCTATCATCTCGGTTACTAAATGGTTGCTCGGCAATATTATTGGATGTTTGGTGTCGTGGTCCATCTCAGCATGCTTCAATCGCCCTCCCACTCGGAGAACGCCATAGTTATCAACATACGGATGGAAAGATAAAATTTTTGAATCATTTGGTAAGGGTTTGCTGTTTACTAGTAAATTTATATATTTACGGTATGCTTCGTATTGGACGAATCGGAAAATCATATATTCGGCATTTAATTTTTCAGTTAACGTTAAATTTTTACTGGTTATTCGGCGTGACTTTCTTGATAACAGATTTGCTTTGTAACGGAGAATGTAAGCCAAAATGTGTGATATTGTTCGAAAGTTTGAATATTTGGCGATTAAGGTATTTATAATAGTAGAACTCAATTGAACAGCAGCAAAATTGGTTATAATTTCGTTGGTTTCATTCATTATTGTTGGTTTTATAAGCTGGAGTTGTGTTACATTTAAGAACTCTGGTCCATTGATCCATGTTGTATTACTTAAAAATTGCAGTGGAGTCATTCCTCGAGTAGCATGATCGGCTGGATTATTTTCGGTAGCTACAAAATACCATTGGTATAGTTTGGTTGATTGCATTATTTCCGAAACACGATTCGCTTCGAAAGGTTTCAGTAATTTCGGAGGTTTGGATAACCATTGTAACGTTATGGTAGAATCGGAATATAAATATATGTTAGGTGGCTTTTGCAACTTGAGTGATTGTAACACAGTATTTAGCAACCGCACTAACAACGCTGCTGCATTAAGCTCCAGTTTTGGAATACTCAATGCTTTGATTGGAGATACACGCGTCTTTGCAATTAGAAGGTTGACCATGGGTAGTCCTTTTATGATGGTTCGTGAATATATTACAGCTGCGTACGCGTCAAATGATGCATCTCCGAATCCATGTAATTCTATGGTTTGATCTGTCGTATATAACCATCTAGGAAACTTTAGTTCAGCGAGTTGAGGTAATTGCTCTCTTATTGATAAATATTGTTCCGCAATGTATTGTGGTAATTCTTCATCCCAGACGATTCCGTGTAACCAAAGAGACTGGAACAATATTTTTAGTCCTACCGTAACCGGGGACAGCAGTCCCAATGGATCATATATTTTGGCGATTTCTGACAGGAATGATCTTTTTGTAAACTGGCCCTTTGGAGGCAGTGCAATTTTGAAAAAGAAGAAATCCTGAAGAGGGTTGTATTTAATACCTAATATGGATATCATTTGATTATCCTTGATTTCCCACGGTGCCATTTCACGACTCTCCACAGGTATGTTTACCAAGAGTTGCGGATGATTGGACGACCATTTGCGAATATTGAACCCTCCTAATTTTAGTAACTGGATAATTCCGGATTGTAATAATTGCGCAGACACTAGATCACCAGCTCCGGACATCAAATCGTCCATATAAAAATCGGTTTTTAGGATCTCACTGGCCTTTGGAAATTTTTCACTGAATTTGTCTGCCAAGTAGTGTAGTGCCCCCATCGCCAAAAACGGTGCTGCGGCTGTTCCGTAGGTAACGGTTATTAACCGGTAATGTTCTGGCTTAGAGTTAGAATTATTTCTCCAAATAATTCGATGATAATCTTGGTCATGGCTCGATATTGCAATTTGCCGAAACATTTTTTCAATATCGGCGGAAAATATATATTTATGTTTACGGAAACGAATTAAGAGGTTTAACAAATTTTCTTGTATATTCGGTCCTACTATTAGGTTATCATGTAGCGAATAATTGTTGGTGGATCGGGCTGACGCATCAAACACTACTCGGACCTTCGTCGTACTACTGGACTCTTTTATAACTGCGTGGTGTGGTAAGTAGAACATCTTGTGGTTCGGTCGATCAATTTCGTTTTGCGGGATAAGTTCCATATGGTCCAATGCTAGGTATTCGGCCATGAATTGATTATAGGCCTTTTTTAACTCCTCGTCTTGCTGTAATCGGTGCTCTAAAGCATAAAATCTTCTAGTTGCTTGTGAACAACTTTCTCCGAGCTTGGGTGGACTATGTTTAAAGGGCATACGAACTGTGATTCGGTTATCCTCTAGTATGGTAGTTTTATTGAATAGGTCAACGATTGTTTGTTCCTCTATACTTAATATGGGGACAGGCGTTATTTCTTCAATTTTCCAAAACCTTTCTATTGCCGTTGCAATTTGAGACATATCATTATTTGGTTCACAGGTTGTTGAATAGGTGGCTTCGTTATTTGCTTTAATGACTGATTGGTTGTCAATGTTTATTTGGCCTGCGATTATCCAGCCAAACCTCGAACTTATCGCTACGGGCCCATTCCGCTTACCTTGCACGAAATTCACCTCTTGAAGCGACTGGAAGAATGGTTCACATCCCAATAATATATCAACCTTCATAGACATATTGAAAGACGGATCAGCTAATGGCTTATACTTATCGAATAGATGAAGCTGCAGATTGGTGGTTGTAACTGGAGGTAACTCGGACGATATGGTTGGTATGATCAATGCATCTAATTGAGTGGTGTAGTTATGATCGACACGAGATCTAATCTTAAGGCTCGTCTTTTCTCCCGAATAGCCGGCTACAGAACCATTAAGGGTGTTGATTTTTGTATCGGTTTTAAAACTTGATACTTCCAATCGAATGGCTAATTCTTCCGATATAAATGAATGCGTAGAACCTGAATCTAGCAAAGCTCGAGCGCTTATCCAATTACCGTGTACGTCCTGTACCTCGATGAAGGCCGTTGGTAACACTGGAATCCTTGGCTGAATTGGCAATGTTGTTGGAGTAATTATTGGATCTTTTGGTTTGTTTAACTGATGTAAGCAAACTGCAAGCTTAGACTCAGCTTCGTTAATATTGGTTTTGGTCTGCAACGCGGAACTTTTATTAGCAATTGGGATGGTACTGTTTGGTAAATGAAGGAGAGTGTTATGACGCTTTGAACACTTCCAACAGTGTTTGGAACTCCTGCATGATGTAATCATGTGCTCATTACTGAAGCAGTTGAAGCACCTATTCGAATTGGTAATGAATACTCGACGTTCTTCGACGGGCATCTGTCTGAATTTCTCGCAATCAAATAATCTATGCTCTATGTGGCAAATTGGGCAAGTGGGCACCTGAGCAGAAGCATGAAATAGTTTTGCTGTAGCTTGTCTGTCACGATTATAATTACCTCTGGTCTTTACTTGTTCTGACACTGTTTCAATTAATGCATCGGTTCGTTTGCTTAGGAAGTCCAGGAATTGCTGAATGGTGGGATACTCAATTTCTGCGGTTTCATATTTCCATATTCGTCTCGTCTCTTCATCTAGTTTATCACTGGCTAACAAAATTATCCATGGATCTCGTTCCGATGCCTTTGGACCAAGCGATTTCAAGCCGCGCACTGTTTCATCGACTACATCATGTAGCTTCATTAAATTATCAGATGAAGCTTTACTAGAGTTCGTAGTAGCAAAAAAATCACGAATATATGTTTCGATTATAGGCTTCTTTTTGTCATATTTTTTCGTAAGCCGTTTAAACGCTTCAATATAGTTTGCATCGTCAACTCGGAAATGACATATTGACGAATGGGCAGCACCCCGTAATTGACCAAGCAAATATTTAAATTTCTGTGCCGGAGATAAATTAGCATTTTCATGAACAGTTGATGTGAAAATATCATAAAATGCTAATTTATCGTTTTAGGTTGAATAAATGTATTTCCGGTTACTTCTCAGGAGTAAATTGAACATATATATATATATATATATATATATATATATATATATATATATATATATATATATATATATATATATGTATATTACCAAAGACTACTTACCAACAAGTTACTATAATGACACTCATTAGACAGGTTTCCAAAGAACACGGAACAACAAGTCTTTTAAAACGAGTTATCTCAAATACATGCAGTTGTCTTCTATCTGTCTTGAACTTGTCATGAAGTCTTGTCACAGAAGTCTTGTAACAGAATGGTGCGTTCCATACACGACTTGAAAATACCTGCTTCACCTTCGTCTCTTTCCCCTTTTACAGACCTCTCACAATAAAAAAAACTTTTCCTTTTTCCTTACTTACAAGTTTGTTTGAAAATAAAACTTGAGAAAAAAAAATTCGTTTTTACCTTAAGGAAAAAGTTAGCAAACTCGAAACTTTTGCCTTAAGAATAGACTAATGAAGTTAGCTACATTTCAAAATCAGTTTTTTTGCGGTCATTTTCCATACAAAACATGTTAAAAAGCAAATAAGAACTAATTTATCGGTTTAATATATCTTAAAATTATAATTAATAATATAAAATACAATTTTAAAACTATCATTAGCATGAAGATAAATAAAACGAAGTTGGTTTCTGTTGCAACCCTGAATAAACCGGATATCAATATCATGGTGCAACCTAGTATATAGTTATCGCACATGAGGTGTCATGGTCACCACGTCAGGGCACTTCGTTCTTGAGTGTAACCGAGGGAGGTTATGCATTATCAATATCCTTATAAATAAAGTTAATAAATAAAGAAAATAAATAAGTGTGTTTATTAAACCATTAACAAACACAACAACTGGCGACGAGGATGGTATCATGATGCGACGCGGATATCATAACATAACAAAATTGTCGCGGATCGATACAGACAAAACAATGTCACTGGAGAAATTAATAACAGAAGCCCAGCAATTAATTAACCTCAAAAAGGATACAAAAATGATTGAAAACCAGGACAATCATTCTTATCAACAGTCATCAGTAGTTCAGGTGCAAAATCAAATAACCATTTTGACAGTCAACATAATAGGGAAGAGACAGGCCAGAGGAAACCCGTCTACAATCAAAATTAAAATAAGCCCAATCCAAATCATGACACTGACACACACCAATCAGCACCCAGTAAGCCCAGTAGACCATGTTGGAAATGCGGTAGCATGCATTTTACAGCCGAATGCTCGTACAAACAACACCAATGCCGGGAATGCAATCAGGTGGGACACAAAGAGGGTTATAGCGGTTGTCGTAGTACCCCACATAGCAAACAAGCAAGCAAGTTTAAATTGTTAGCAGAATTCCAATGAGAAATGGAATTCTGAGACTATACAATTACGGGGAAATGTTTTGTATCAGGTGACGGCGATCTAAATCTGTTCGGAATAGATTGGATTGATAAATTCAACATCTGGGATGTTCCATTAAGATCAGTATGCAACGTTTCTTCCATTAGCAGCGGCAACCCAGATAAGCAACAGCTGATATCAACACTAGTTTCTTTATTTCCGGATGTGTTCAAAGATACTCTCGGACGATGCACGAAAACACAAGTCACGTTGCACGTCAAACCAAACAAAATACCAGTATTTAGAGCAGAAACGACCAGTGGCGTACGCGGCATTACCACAAATAAACGATGAAATGGATCGTATCCAACAAATGGGTATCATTACACCAGTGGATTTCTCCGAATGGGCCGCACCAATAGTTTGTGTGAAAAAGAGCAATGGGCAGATTCAAATTTGTGCAGATTATTCAACAGGTTTAAATGACGCACTTAAGCCTCATAAATTGCCATTGCCATTACCCGATAACATTTTTTCAAAACTAGCAAACGGCACAGTCTATAGTCAAATAGATTTGTGTGATGCGTTCCTCCAAGAAGAAGTCGATGAAAAGTCACGGCAATTACTTACAATCATTACACATCGCGGATTATTCCAATTTAATCGACTACCACTAGGTGTCAAAGCTGCACCAGGTGCGTTTCAGCAAATTATGAGTACTATGATAGTAGGCCTAGAAGGTTTCTCGATTCCTCGGCTAGGCGAATTGAGTTCGCATCATCGGAAGTGAAGATTTTACTATTTTTGTTTTTAGTTATTTTGGAGACGAGCCGACGACTACTGTTTAAGATTGGGTGATTAGGGGTATGGCGGTCGATATGAAAATGTTGTACAGGGTTTTGGCATGTGAGCTTCATGAGAGTCAGATACTGGGAATCTTAAAATTCTTTGGTTGCTCTTATTCGCCGTATTCAAGTGTTGTCGCGATTAGCGTATATTCGACATGGGGGGACGAATACTGCCGTTCATTAGCTAGAAGACAGGTCAAGCTTAAGGCATAAAATTACGTACCAAATCTTTGTATTACGAAAAGCAAAGATTTCAAAAATTTATTTAATGTCGCATATCGTTCGAAGTGGCCGAGAGAACATTGAACATTTGATTGGACATTTTTAAATGCTTCATAAATTTAAATGTACTAAAACACAAAAATGTAAAAATTAATCGTTTTGGGGTATTTCATATTTTTGGGTTTGGGTATTTTGCAAAGTGGTTGTGGGAAAAGGCGTATAATACCAGAGCCTCCTTAATATAAGAGCCGTAACATTCCGCCATTTTTTTCCATGAGCTTTCCATAGAGGGGAAGCTTTTTGTTCTTTTTCATACCAATCAGTGTATTTTAATATTTTTTTAGAAGCTTTTTTGTATATAAAAACATTAATGCTTCGTTTCAATTTTTAATTTGAATGGTTAGTTCAATATTCAGGAAAAGCATATTTTAAAATTGAGTCATATTATGTCGAATTAATGCAAAAATATTCAAATTAGTCTACCACAAAATTTTTTTTTTATTGTAGAAATAAGAATTTGTTTATATGTGTATGTAAAAAATTAATATAGAGTGTTCCATCAAAAATTTCAGCATTTCTTTCCCAAAACAAACGTTCGTTAAAAAATACTTTTTGAGTAGCTATGTAATATGGGGGTTATTGTGTTCTGGATTCTATTACAACATTGTTGATGATTAAACTTCGAAAACTGTTTTTGTCGTTATTTGTTAAAAATTTCATCGCAACAAATTCGCAGGCTATACTGTTTCATCCTGTAGTATAAACAAACCGGAGCTTCATAAAATAAAAACATTATATTATAGAGCTTTTCGCAATTAATAAACCAATCAATAGATGTCGCTAAGTATAAATTAAAGCTAAATATTCAAACCTAAAGTTTGTTAACTAAAATTTAACAATTTATTATGTATACTGCCTGGTTCAATAGATTATTGAAATCTCCTGGAACCTAAAATAACCGAATACGAGCGAATTGAAATAAGAAAAGGAAAAATTTGGAAAAATGTGACATTTTTCTATTATTGTTTTTCAGCGCGCAGCAACTACGATGATAAATATTTTGCGATGAAAAGCTTTATTTATGCCAACCGTTTTAAAAAATTATAATTGTTTTGAGTTTTATTAATTATGTTAAATTATTATATTAAAGATTTTGCGCTTAACTTACAATAATAATGGTTTATTTTCGTAAATAGTTATTTAATTATTTTACACTTTTCTGTAATTTCAAGTAAATTTATTACAGAGACATCTGTAAACGGATTTTCAAATTACAGAAAGCTCAGTTTTGCAATCGAATAAAATTGAAGTTTTTTACGTTTTGTTCTGTTTTGTAATAATATTTAATTAAGAAAACCATGACGACGTTGATTTTTTGTATACAAAAATAATAATAGATTTTGATGTAAAAATTTTATTATATGAATAATATTATTGTTTCTACATGGTGGTTCATAAAATTTCGTTTCAGCTCACGTTTTCTCTTTAATTTTGTAATAAATGGAGAATGTTTAGATTGCTATTAAGTGCATCGTTCATCTCAAAAATTCTGAGGTGCATGTGACCAGAATTTACCAAATAAGTTACATTTTTATAAAACTAAATTTTAAATTGGATGTAAGAGGAATCCGCGGCACCACCCTTTATTATCTTACTTTATAAACCTACACAACTAAACGGAAAGCTCATTTTTATAGAAAATTAATAAATTTTTGCTCCGCTTTAGTTTAAATTTACCAAATAAATACTACATTATGATGGCTGATTTTCAAATATGTGTTCTTTGAATAGTTTATTAAAAATATAAAATTAAAATTTAGATGATTTGTTTAATTTTTTATTCATAAATTCATGTTCAAAAATTTTCCAATTACCACGGTTTCTTATAGTAATTCAATAAAAGCTTCCCCTCTACTGAAAGCTCTCTTTTTAATATTGCGGCTCTTCAAAATCATAGATGGCTCTGATAATACCCAAGAAAGGGGTATGATTTACATTTAAGCTCTTTTTTGTACTGTGGTTTAATGACTCGCCAATACACTTCCACTGTTTCGAATTGATGTTTGAATGTAAATTATTTCAACGCGCCTTCAAATTTAATTAACGTCAATACAAGTAATTTCTTTATAATATCACTTAATCTCGGTGATACTTTTGATGCAGTTATAACACTCAACCTTGTTTGAGTTTGACTTATTCGTAAATCCAAAAAAATAATAAAGTTTAGCATTCGTCCGCTAGCATTTTCGTTGCTAAATTTTGTGCTTCAAAACCTGATTCATTGGTTAGTGACGTCGGATTTGCTAAACATTTCCCATGCCAATAAAATCGGCCAAGAGCAATGTTACACGCTCCTCAAGATACACAGGGGTCCGATTATTACAGCATATCACCAATACCTAGGTCGAGCGAACGCATGGATGGTGTTACAAATAATTCCGACGTTATTTTTTTAGGGTGATGAGGCACACCTCGATTCTCTATTGTCTAATTCTCTTATTTTTTTATGATCAGGTACATCGGATTCGTTGTGAAACCCTAAGGAAGTTGAGCTATTGCTACGTTTATAAAGCTCCCTCATATTTGATGCGTGTTTCCAGCTAGGACCGCTCTGCAGGTGAGGATTAGGAATATAACAACCTGAATTTAAATAGTTTTGATTGGACATTGTGATGTTTACACAAAGAACTTCTGAACCAGGTCGTAATCGGGTCGCTCAACAGCTTGTTCAATATTATAAGAGATTTTGCAGTGGTATTGAAACGAAGGGTATAAATGTGTCAAACGCATTAGGTAACCAATTTTAGAAAGATTCGGAACAAACAATATTACAAAACGAGGAAGGCGTCACCCAGTCATAATTACGTAATTTAACATTTTACTTAAGTAACATTAGCCTGATTATAGGAAATAGTTGTGCCATGATTATTCAGCCTCGTTTAATTATTTATGTTACTTTAAGTTTTCCTCATTCTTTTCAGAACTATCTGTAATTTTCCTCATTTCAAAAATGTTGAACGGTTAACTAAGAAAACTATAGTGGATAACTTGTTCTTCGTAAAAAATACGAAATCTCAGCCGCAACTGTTCTCATGTCATAGGTATACAGAACAAAAAGAATAGATTTAAAATTTTATTAAATAATTCCGTAAAATTTTTTGCCATTTTATATTGCTATGTACGAGATTGGAATTGGAATTTGTAAGAAACGCGAATAAAACGATTTCCGGCCAGTTAGGTGTGATGACGAATATTTTGTCGTGTGTGTTATGTACATTATACATATTTCATAAAGAGATCAAAAAATACAAAGTACAAAATCAGGTTTAACTTTTTAACTTAAGTGAAAGGGTGTAATGACCTTAATTTTGATTTTGTGTTTGAAATCTGCGATCAAATGTTAATGACACCGACACATAAAAAAATCTTTAAATTCTGTCTCTAATTTATTAATTTGGGTGGTTTCAAAGTCCTCTCTGCAGTTTTAAAAATGTCAAGCTTGATAGCGTGCTTATCTAATGTATGGATGTTATTAATTAAAAGTTTACGTGTCTACTTCAAAATGAGTTTACAATATTCTTTAATGCTTGTAACAGTTATGCCCCATGATTGATCGCGATCTTTCCACAGAAGTTACTGGAAAGAATCGCAGGTCATTTCTGACTCACATCGGATGAAATAAATAATAACGTTTGTCGATCTCGTATTACAAAAATTGCATGGTACATACTTTGTATATTTCATAGGGTCCCACCATACTTCAAAGACGTCATTATAAAGGGTTTTCCAATAAGAGGTTTCATTTTGAATAGCCTGCTATTTGGGCAGCTGCCATCTTTTGACATTTTATAAGTAAGAACTACGCCATTACTAAAAATGGGACGATACACGCTTCAACAACGCATTGAAATTGTTAAAATTCACTACAAAAATAATGAACATTTTGCAGTCAGCGTTCGCAAAACTAAAGCCATTTTGGGTCCTCGTGAAGTACTTTCTCGGCCGGCAATATTGAAACTGGTGGACAAATTTGAGCTGTTGGGACAAGTTAGTGATGTGAAGAATCGAAACCGTGTGTGTCGCTCAAGAACAACGGACAATATTGCTGGTGTAGCCGGTAGTAATAACGAAAACCCAGGTTTGTCGATTCCTCGTCGATCTTCGGAATTCGATATTCCACAAACCACATTACACTTGGAATTGGAAGATATTGATGTGGACGACGTTTATTTTCAGCAAAACGGCGCTACGTGCCACACAAGCAAGGAAACAATCGTAATTTTGCAAGAAAAGTTTCCTGACCGTGTTATTTCTCGAAGAGGTGATCACAATTGTCCCACGAGATCTTGTGATTTAACACCTTTAGATTTTTTTTTGGGGCCACGTGAAAGATAAGGTCTATGCCAATGCTCCACAATTGATTCAATTTATAGATGGAATTCGTGAAGTTATTGAGGACATATAGCCGCAAATGTGCGAATTTGCCATGGAAAATTTCATGAAAAGGATATGGTGTTGCAAGCGTAGCCGAGGCGGCCATTTGGCTGATATCATTTTCAAATGTTAATGGCATACCTTCCTCTTTACAATGAAATAGATATTTCTCTTAAAAAATACTCGTTTTTTTAATATCAAAATGAAACCACTTATTGGAAAACCCTACATAATCCCTTCAAATTCATTGACTTTTTGGGAAAAATACAACAAATACAACGGGCATTCTACACTATATTTTAACTATATTTCAATTTTTTTGGTTTATAATTTGGCTGAGGTCTAGCCAATTCAGTCCACACGACCTATAATTTTTATGTTGTACTAAGTATTTATATGTGTTTTGCGACTCCGATAGGCAAAACCACGGCAATACACAAGATTAGACGCCTCAAAAAAAATTTAATCTAATTGAAGCTTCCAAAATGGTGCTCACTCGTTGAGTCTTTAACCGGAAGTGAATTATATTTTTCTTAAAACTTGTTTGTTTATATTATAATTTTAACAGGTGCAAAACTTGAAAATACATGATGTACTAGATTAAGTAACAACCAAGAGAGATTGTACTATTAATTATAGCAAATTAAGTTTAAGTGTTCGAATCTAGGTGTCACTTTATTATTAAGACAAAAAATTGTGTAACCAAAAATTGTAAAAAATTAAAAAGTTCTTCCGTGAACGATTGAGCACTTCAAATTTATTAAATAAAATTAATTCACTATTGTGATAAAAATTTTGGAAACCACCCCCATTTTCACTTCTACATATGTATATCCTGGACACGGCGCATTGCTGCTTGGAAAACACGCAACGGGTTCAGTGGCATCAGTTACAGTGGGTCAGAAAATTCCATAATTTACTCAGTGGTCAAAATTCGATGTAAGATGTTTCGGTAGATCCATTTTGTCAATAATGATTCAATGTACTATTTCCATAATGCCTGCAATCTCAAAATCATATCTCAAGTTATAGTCAGTCTTCAATAAAACTATCAGTTCTCATACAAGTTTCTCACTATTTTCTGGGAGGTGGCCGGAACGTAAACCAAATGAAGGTTGCTAGTCATTTTAGATTCATGATGATACCGTGATATCGTGTGCTTGTCAACTGTTTTATTCCACCATGTCATCCGGGGTATTGTGGGGTTGAGAACTCTTTCGAGGGTTAAGTCTGGTGGCCTAACTTGGCGATAAACTTGACTAATATCGAGTTAAAGTATTAATGAAAGCGGAACATTTTTTTAACATAATTTACGAATAAAGAAGTACTGTCGAGCAAACCAAACCCTATGAAGATGTAGTGACATCTGTTCCACACATATAGCTGTTGTGGCGACACCTACAAGATACATGCCTTGACGGTACAACCCAAAATAATTATATTATTTTGGGTAAGCAAAATAAGTTTCAGACAGAAAAAACCAAAAACCGGAATGATACAGACGCATATAATAATCACAATACCTGTAAATAAATATTGAAGTTAAATAAATAATTAGATAAAGTTAGACGTTTTATTAAACTCTAAAGGGTATTAGTGATTAATTTCGCGGGACAGAAATTAATAAAAAATAAATATTCCGTAACAAAATCACTGCATAACGGTAAAATTACCTTGTGTTACAACTTACACGTATCCATAAACACATTTTATCGTGATTACCTGACCCAATGAATAATATGTCCACGAGTGGTGGATCTACATCCAGCATCGATACAATAGTTGTATCAGCATCAGCATTGTCATAGTCGACGATAGATACTGCTATTAACCGAAGTAATGTAGGAGAAGTCGACCGCGAATCTATTATGAAACAAGGAGTAGTTTCAACACCGACGACAATGTCATTAAGTGCTGCTAACCAGTCGCAAACCGATCCGTTATATGCCGCGTCATGCGGACCATAGTCAATAACGGTAACCAAACCACCCCGCTACAGTTCAATTTACCGAACCACTCAAAAAAGCAATCATTGCCAATTTTGCCGATAGTGAAACACAGCAACTTTGTCAATTGCTAGCCGGAATTCCACGAGGTACTAACAAACCGATGGGCTTGCTCAACATTATGCGAAACACTTGCAAGAGTGCAAAGGCGGAGCAGCTTGGTTTAATCAGACAATTTTGGCTAGATCAAATGCCGACAGAAATTCGTGCAGTGATAGTCGGGAATAAAGCAAATGTCGCACAACCTGGCAACGCATTACTTTAGATGACAAAGCAATGCTCACTAATGCTATCATCGAAACGTTAGGTACCAGAAATTTAAATGTTGCGCCCAGATATCTCAAGTTTCCGAAAAGTCGACCAATTGTATCAACGAAAAGGTAGAAATCGCTCGAAAAATCGTCCGAACTCGGGTTTTACAAACGATGAACGTGAGAGTCATAAAGTTCATCGTAGTCCAAGCCAAACTCGATCAACTACTTGTATTTATCATTGGAAATATGGAATGGATGCTCGAAAATGTAGAGACTCCTGTAATTTCCATACCGCTTCCCAACCAAAAAACGAGTAGGGCGCAGATTATGGTCGAATAATCTGCCTGCCATCAACACCGACATTTCAAAAAAATATGTATCTGAACAAACAATTTCCAAACACTAAGCTGATCACACAGATTTATTTGCATCTGCGACTCAAGAAGTTAACCGTATTTTCATTGCTGATTCATCTTCGAAGAAAACGTTTTTAATTGACACTGGAGCAGACATTTCTGTTGATCAGCGATCGAAATTCAGTCCGAGAGCCGTCAAGCGCTTTGCATCAAATAGTACTCCGATAAACACTTATGGTGAATGCACGTTAAAATTAACTCTCGGACTACGGAGAATTTTTCACTGGACTTTCGTGATAGCCGATGTAAGATAGCCCATTACGACCTCCTTGTCGACGTAAAGAACAACGCTCTCATCGATAAGCTAACGTTACTCAAGTCAACGGGCTTCCAATTGCCAAACACTCCGCTGCAACTCAAAACGTTTTGCATTAATGATCCAATCGTTGTACTGCTGGAAGAATTCAAAGATGTTACGCAAGCAACTTCCTTGTTACGTCCGGTTAATGGTGTAAAACACCACATTGTTACAAAGGGTCATGCAGTTTCCACAAAGGCACGACGTCTGTCACCAGACAAGCTCCAGGCTGCAAAAGACGAGTTTGAGTTCCTGTTAAAACATGATATATGCAGACCTTCAAACAGCCATTTTGCAAGTCACAAAGCAGACGGTTCCTGGCGCCCATGCGTCGAATTTAGAGCGCTCAATGCAAAAACTATTCAACTACCCGCTACCGTATATACAAGATTGTGCAAATGCGGTGTGTACCAAAAAAATATTCTCCTAGATTGACTTGCACAAAGCATTTCATCAAATTCCAATAGAGCCGGCAGATATTCACAAGACAGCCATAATCATGCCATTTGGGCTATTTGAGTTTGTGTATATGACCTTCGGTCTATGCAACGCCTCGCAGATGTTCCAGCGGTATGTTGATCATGATACAAGAGACTTGCCGTTTGTGTTTGGGTACATCGACGATTTCCTCATCGCCTCGGAGAATGAGCTGCAACATCATAAACACCTTCGAATATTTTTCCAGTGACTTCGAGATTTTGGACTTCGAATAAATGTTGCAAAATGCGAATATTTCAAGGATGAGATCGAGTTTTTAGGCCATGTAATCACGCCAAACGGTCTGAAATCAATGACACATAGAGTCGAGATGGTCAAACAGTTTCCAAGGCCGACAGTCGCCAAGCAGCTAAAGAATTTTTTAGCAATGATAAACTTTTACAGGAAGTTTATTGCACAGTAAAACATTAAATTATCTTACAGAGCCTGATCAAAGGAAACGTTGATGCCTCAGATTACGCAATTGGCGCAGTGTTGCATCAGACCGTAACCGGACAAATTCAACCTTTGGGATACTTTTCTAAAAAATTAACACCGACCGAACAACGTTATGCCGTCTATAACCGGGAATTTGCTAGTCGTATATCAAGGCGTTCGCCACTTCAGATATATATGCTTGAAGGTCGCAATGCCGCCATATACGCACGGATCACAAGCCATTGGTGTACGCTTCTGCGCAAAAATCAGACAAGGTTTCTACATAAGGACTACATAAGCCAGTTTTCAAAGGACATACGGCACATCAAAGAAAGAGATAATCACGCAGCAGATTTGTTATCGCGAATTGAGACAATCACCCAGGAATGGAGTTACGACGATATTTCGGTTGATCAAACTTCCGATTCAGAAATCCAAATGTTACTCAACTGTAATACGACATCTCTCTAATTGAAGCCAGATGCGTTTGCCGAATGTCTCAAAACCAGTCGTCTGTGACTGTGGAGGTGATTCTATTCGCCCGTTCGTAACAACAAAATACAGAAATGTAGTCATGAGTCATTTTTATTCTATAGCTCATCCTGGCATTCGTGCTACGACCAAATTAGTCGCTGATAGATTTGTCTGGCCCGGACTTCGAAAAGGTTGCGCAACATTCGTCAAACACTGTATGGCCTGTCAACGAACGAAGGTGCACGTTCACACTAAATCTCCATTTTCGACAACCATACCACCGACTCAACGATTCAAGCACATCAACATCGATATTATAGGACCGTCGCCTCCGTCACAAGGACATCGATATCTGTTAACAATAATCGACAGATTTTCTCGGTTGCCCGAAGCCATTCCAATGGAAGACATGACCACCGAGCGCGTGGCCAGTACGCTGATCTCAGGATGGATTGCTCGCTTTGGAACACCCCAAAGAATAACGTCTGAACAAGGGCGTCAATTTGAGTCACAGATTTTTTGCAGAATTAAATCGACTATTTGGCACCAAACATTTGCGTACTACTTCTTGGCCTACGCACAGCATACAAAGAAGATATCGGTGCAACACCAGCTGAGATGTTATACGGAACGACTCTTCGATTTCCCTGTGAGATTTTCGTAGAAAGCACGCTAACACCCCAGTCCGAGTTCGTAAATTTTTAAAAGCAGAATATGAGTGCTTTGCAGCCAACGGTCACAGTCCACCATATCGCAGGACGTCTTCGAGCACCCGTCGAAATGACGCGGTCCAACCACTATTATCACCCGCATACGATGGCTCGTATCTCGTAAAAAACGATATGACAAATACTTCGTCCTGGAAGCAAATGGCCGAAAAACAAAGGTTTCAGTGGATCGATTGAAACCAGCACCAGTAAGGATGAACAACAAAATCCAATTCCATCGCCAGCACGACAAAGTCAAAATCCAGAGTTACCACCGGGACCGCAAAAATCGCTCAAAGTCACCAGATTTGGCCGTCCCTTAGTGACGCCCGAACGATTCAGAAGATGACTTCGGTCTAGCGGAGGAGTAGTGCAGTGACATCTGTTCCACACATATAGCAGTTGTGGTGACACCTACAAGTTACATGCCTTGACGGTACAACTAAAAAATAATTATATTATTTTGGGTAAGAGAAAGAAGTGTCAGACAGAAAAAACCAGAAAGCGGAACGATACAGATGCATATAATAATCACAATATGTACCTGTAAATAAATATTGAAGTTAAATAAATAACTAGATAACGTTAGACGTTTTATTAAACTCTACAAAGACTTATACCAGATCCGTCAAATCATTTAGGAGAGGATCCCCCAGGAATCTCACTCTGTTAAGTGCTAAATAGAGGACAATTTCTTCCTTCATCTTCGCAAGTGCGACATTAATCCTGGGAGGAGACTCCCATTCTGGTCGCATGCTTATGTGTCCCGTAAGGACATGTGTCCCGTAACAGCACCAACCACCATACATATATGCGGCCGGTGCAGCGATACTAGCTGCCTGGATCTTGACAGGTATAGTTTTGGCCAGATCTGCCTAGTCATTACGCATGAGATACTACTGGACCATCTATTGCTTGTTGTTCTTCTAGCTTCGTCTTGAAGCAGTAACTTTTCCGTTACGAGGGGCATACTAACATCCACCCTGTAGCTCCAGCATCCATATCAGGTGGACTTTAAACATCTGCCCTTTCGTTAAGAGGTGAGGGACAATTGTGGGCCGCTTTCGCGTCTTAATTGAAGCCTGACTCTCCATAAAAATGCAAATATCAGCAGATATTACATTATATCTCAACCAATCAACGGTATTTGATGATGAAAGAGAATCTAAAGTGCTTGAGTGAATGTGCTCTTAAGAGCCCCATTCATACACAACCGGCCGGCTGTTTGTTGTACTTATACGAAGGATTTTAGGTTGTCAGAATATTTAAAGTTGGCCCCCAAATAGTAACCCCATATATAAAAATGGGCCTAATATAGTAGAAGTTTAGAGCCAATGTACAATGTGGGGCTCCAAACCCCATATTTTTCCAATAGACAATTTTCCTAATTTTTATAGGAGTAAAGCGCTATTGTATCTTTCATTATGCTTTCAAATATGTTAGGTTTCCAGCTTAGTTTGCTATACAGAATGAAACCCAGATACTTCGCTTTATCAGTAAAGGCCAATCCAATACAATTTAAGTTAAAGGGGTCAATTGAAGGGAGCTTGTATTTACTGGGGAAAATGACCAACTCAGTTTTGTGTGGATTTATATTTAAACTGCAACTGAGCCCAATTAGAGGGATTGCCAAGCGCACTTTTGTATGCGTTCTTTTAAGCTGTACGGTGTATTTACCGAAAACACCAATCGTAACATCATCATCCGCATCCAGATTTAATAACAGGTCATTTATGAGCAAGTCCAAAAAATATGGAATAATACTTACTCAGAAATCTACAGTTTCTTTCTTTGGGGGCCCACCCAGGGTGGCCGTTACGATCCTGCTTTTAATCATTTGATATATCTAGCCCCTAAATGACGTCAACGAATGGAGAGGAGAGAGTCTACGTGATCGGCTCTGGTCTGATGTTATTAAAGCCCCACTATTATGTGACTTATAGAAGTACTTTACACAGCCTTGATGTCTCAGAGGAGTCTTGTGTGTTTGTATGTTTTGAGACCTACCTTGTAGCAGTACCAGTCCGCAAAACAGGTTCAGTTTTCTTGGCTCTTCTAAAGAACCTCCTGCATTTTTTACGATTGTTTTGAAGTCCTTTCGACCATCAAGATGATTGAGGTTTATCCAGTGGTCTACTAGTGAGACACGCACTTAATATAGCTTTATTATAGCTGGTCCACTAGAACATAAAATTCTTGTGATGAATCAGGGGGCGTAGAACCAGTACTGGTTGTGAATTACTTAGAATTGTTAATTCTAAGCACATCCCGGTCGGGATTTCTCCGTTTTCTATAGCTAAGTTTTTGATGGGTTTTGCTTCCAATTCAAATTGCAGATAACTACGATCTGAAAATTTATGATCCTTCGATACGTAGTTCACTAAACTGTCCATAATTTAATATGAGACGAAGTCAGACAAATCAACCATATTTTTGTGTCTGAGAGACATTTTATGTTTGGTGAAACATTTAGGGGGCTAGTTTTGGGTTCATGTTACACGCTGCGTCAAATACTGTTATGTTAAATGTTGCGTTAAATTGTTGCGTTGATTACGTGACATACAGAAAAACCTTGATTTAACGGACTAATTGTGAAGTCCGTTAAATCCCTATGTTTTTAAATTTAATCTATTCGATCGAATTTAATCTGGGACAAAAATCAGGCATTTCTTAGCCGATTATGTTTGCATTGGGTATGTTGGATTGAAGTGGGATTCTTAAATGATTTTGGGGAGAAATTGTGGAATATGGCCACCTGGCACGGAATTCGATCAATTCTTAACCAATTATAATGGGATTGGGAATGCTGAATAGAAATGGGATTCTTAAATATTGATGAGACGGAATTCTGGAGTATGGCCACGACGGATGGAACTCGATCAATTTTTAACCGATTATGTTGGGACTGGGTACTTGGATGTAAATTAAATTCTAAATTGATTTTTGGAAAAGTTGTGGAATATGAAACCATTTTGAATGAAATTCGATAATTTCTTGGATGGAAATACGATTCTTCAATAACTTTTAGAAGAAGTTGTGAAATATGGCCACCTAGGACAGAACTCGGTAATTTAAACTAGGGCGGAACTCGGTAATAAGCAGGCGCCTTTCTTGAAGAAAGCAGCTCGTGATGTTAACTTCTTCCTGATAAAGCTAGTTGCCTTAACATCTATCACCACTACGTGGCCAGTCTGTTAAATCGAGGGTCCGTTAAATCAACTGTATATCGCTAAGAACAATTTAAAATTTTTCGATCGCCTTCAAAATCACACTTCTAAAATGCACGAACTCCGCAAGCAACTGGATGGATAACCATCGACTTCTTGTAACTAGCAATGACATACGTGATTTTTAATTTTTGACCTTATGTTTTACCAAACATTTCCGGTGCAGGTGCAGCTCGAACCTCGTTCGTTTCATCATCATTAAAAACATTAAAGGAAACGAACTATTTCGAGAAGTATTGTTGAGCCAAATCAGCTTATGAAATGTAACAGCAGTTCACTAAGCGGGACTGTACCAATCATCATAAGCTATGGGAGTGCCGGTGAAATAAAATAAATTATTCGTCTATAACCCGGGTAAACAATCACGTGCATACATTATAATTTCCTGGCTTTACTTTCAATTGTATAATTCCACAAATGGTTTCGATTCAATGGTGGTGTCATCGCAACACATTACATATAACAATAAATTATTTACATAAGCAAAAATGCTATTCACAAAACAGAAATGTTATATACCCAAAAGGAAATATGCATAAAAATATTTACTAAGCGTTCGCTAAATCAATTTCCAAAGTCATAAAAACAAAACGAAACTCCCAGAATTCCATTGAAGTACATTGTGTGCTCTAAATTATAAATGAATCAATTTGGTGGCATACACCGTAATTGAAAAAAAATCGCGGTTATAACATCATCATTTGCGGGGTTTTTACAAAGTACACGTAACAAACATTGACATTGATTCAATGTGCGGTGAATAAGATCAAGTTCATTTATGCTTTATTAACAAAGGTAGTGTGCTCGTATTATTAAGTACAAATGGTAGTTTTAACCTTAAACTCACATTGACAGTAAACAATTTAATTTATTTTTAGTTTTAATTGAATTTCTCACATGCCCCGTATACAAAATGTTGGTTATTCATTCAATTCGTATATAGTATATAAAAATCCTCAATGAACATCCAAATTTCGACGATGATTTGTTTATGCAATTTAATTATTTTTAATTTTATTATTAGTTGATCAGTTAAATCACGTTTAATAAATTAATGGCCATCGTAATTATATCTTGTTATTAAATTAATAGTCAAGGAGGATTTTTTTTTATCGGTATAGCACGTCCAGTTTGCATACGCAGACCATTTTTATAGTTTTATGGAGGCTTGCTTACGTTACGATTAAAACGAGCACACGCAAGTGCAAAATAGAGTTCATTATTTTGACTAAGTGCACAGTCATATATGGTATGTATAATGAACATTTGCGCACACATAGTAATTATAGACGGTGCGCAAAATTTTAAGGTGCAAAGTACGATTGAGTATAGTCACGTCGGCCAATGTATCTGACACACACCAAGTTTAATTGGTTGATTCGGTTTGGTAAAAGGAACCCGTAGTAGAGTAATTATTTGTGTCGAGTACTCATACAAATCACACACTGTATATGAATCACAACAACACAGCTGTTTCTAAGAAAAATAAACATTCTTAATTATTTTGACTAAATTGTTTATTGCAATTTACCGAACATTGACTTTCACAGATGACTAATACCAGCAGTATATAAATATAATGAAATTTAATTAAACGCTGCTGAAACGGAACGAAATCGAGCCATTTTTAAAGCGAATAATTACTAGTGATGAAAAGTGGATAAGATACGACAACGTTGTGCGGAATAGATCATGGACAAAACGAGGTGAACCCAAATGATATCGACGCCAAGAAAGCTGTGTGTTTGGTGGGATTGGCAAGGAATTGTGTATTATGTGGTGCTGCCACCGCGTAAAACGATTGATTCTAATCTTTACTGACAGCAACTAACGTGTTTAAGTCAAGCATTTCAGTAAAAACGTCCAGAATTGATCAGCAGAAAAGGTGTTGTGTTCCATCATGATAACGCTAGACCACACATATAAATGATAACCCGGCAGAAACTAAGAGAGCTTGGCTGGGAAGTTTTGATGCACCCACCATATAGTCCTGACCTTGCACCATTGGGCTACCATTTGTAAATGTCGATAATGCAGGAGGAGGTAGCAAAGGGGATATAAAAGCATAAGCATAAATAAGGTCGATAATGCAGTTTTTTCTGCTATCTTCCGTAGCATTCGCCACACATGTATTGAAACACGTAAATTAGTTATTAAACACCATTAAATGGTGAAAATGAGTTCTTCTAATGTTCAGCATATTATTGAACGCTTCATTTATCAACACCGTGTTGAAAATAAGCCTAGAAAAGCGAACAATTAAATATTTTTCGAAAAAGATTGTCTGAAAAATAAAAGAAAATCACAAATTAAGAGCCCCAAAGTTGGCCGAGGAAGCTGAACAATATTTACATAAAAAATTCCCCGCGTGGAGAAGTCGAACTCCCATCATGGCGCGTCCCCAGGTGGCGGATAGGAGAATGCTCTTTAACCGGCTTGTTGGAGGGTAGGTGGGAAATAAAATACCATCCGCGGACCAAATCTGGCTAGGGGAAGGAACCCTGAATAATAAATCTATCATTAAGGCAATGAGTGTACAACAAAACGGCCATCCTCACCTGAGGCAGGCCCAATGAATTCTGGGGTGAGCCAAACATTGCGAAACCCACTTATACCAAGCACCAGTATCTCTAGATCACTAACTAGACAAATGCTTCCCGCTACTCAGCAGGAGAATGAAAATGCTGATCGTAGGGAGAACGGAAACCAAGAAAACCACCACGATGTCGCTAGAGAAAACGATGATTTAAAGAAATCGATAGAAAAGTTAATGAAAATCAATGAACAGCTTTTCAGAGAAGTCCAACATCTTAAAGAAGAAATTGCTGTAATCAAAAATGATAATCAAGCCAAAGAAAATACTGTAGCTATATATGAAACAAATGAAGATGAATTGGCATATGAAACGAGTTTTACGAGTATACGAAGGCAAATCTATATATCTGTACCCCGGAGGCATACAACACTATGTCCAATTTTTTCATATAATGAACTGTCCACATTGTGGGTTCATTATGTTTAATTCTCTTTCTAAATGATTATCAAACTATGTGATCTTTAAAGTCCTTACGGTTCATATGTTTGAAATATCAACATGTGCGATTTCCGTTAGAGGCAGAAGGCAGTATCTGGAGCTAAATTCATATACCTCTGAATTTTTTTTTCACATGGTGTTGTATGCCTCCGAGGTACAGATATATAAAAATGAATTCCTGTTTGTTTGTTTGTTTGTTCCGAATGGGCATCTCAGTCGCTCAACCGATCGCCATGAAATTTTTACCATGTACAAGTTGCATATCCAGAACCAACCGTACGATATTTTGGAAGAGGTTGGACCCCGGCGTCTAGGGGCTGCGGTACAAATTTTATCGAAAATTTTAATTTTCTTTAAATTTTTCCACGAAAATGAGTTTATGGGGCTGGTTATATGAAATTACTGACATGTTCGAATCCGAGGGGCAGAGCCCTGGATCAAAAATTAGTTTTTACATGTATAGATACAAATATTTGATTATTCCAAAATGACTTCTCAGTCGCTCAACCAATCGCCATGAAATGTTTACCATGCAAATGTTGCATGTTGAGGACCAATCTTACGATATTGTGAAAGGGGCTGGACCCCGGGGTCTAGGGGCTGCGGTACAAATTTTTTCAAAAATTAAATTTTTTTTACGAGAACGAGTTTTGGAAAGGGGTTATATGAAATAAGAGACATGTTCGAATTCGGGGGGTCCGCCCCTACTGGATCAAAAATTCATTTTTACATGTAAAGATACAATTATTTGATTGTTCTGAAATAACGCCTTAGCCGCTTTACCGATTGCCATTTAATTTTTACCATGTAAATGTTACATGTTCAGGACTAAGCCCACGATACTTTTCAAGGGGCTAGACCCCGGAGTCTAGGGGCTGTGGTACAAATTTTTTATCAAATTTATTTTTTTTAAGATTTTTTGACGAGAATTACTAAGGAAAGGGGTTATATAAAATTAGTGACATGCTCCAATCCGGAAGTCTGCCCTGAATCAAGAATTCATTTTTACATGTATAGATACAATTATTTAAATGTTCCGAAATAGCGCCTTAGGCGCAAATTTAGACACCAAAAAGGATATCTAGCGTGCGATTGTTATACACAAATCATACCTCTACTATAATTGATTTAATTATTCAAATTAATTTTATTAATTTAAATTTAAGACAATCTTTCATCACTTTAACTGAAGACAAATCTCTGAACACTTATATTATCCATACTAATAATCCATTTTTACTGGTTTGACATGTACTGTTTAGTGATATCCTATTTATCATATCCTGTTTTGAAATGTACCATAGCCAGCGAGTTCTAATTTTCACATAACTTCAGAAATAATTAACATTCTATTTTAATCCACTATTGCAAACGGCGGTTTTTAATGAAAATAGTAGTTTCATACTAAACGCCAATAGTTTATTACTTTATTTAGTTTATTACTTAAATCATCAATGATTGTTTCATAAAATCAATTCTAGGAAAGGTACTAAAAATATTGTATGTATAAACTGATTTACTTTGAAAAGTACTAGCGTTTTATATTTGAAAAAGCATCTTCTACAAGAAACATCCTTGGATTCAAATTATTGTACGTGTAAAATTGCCTTAGTTTGAAAAAACTTCTTTTGTTTTTCGAAATGTCATTTTCAACCACAGCTCGCGGTAAAACGTATCGAAGTGGACGTAGTTTTAATCGTATTGAATAAATTAATATTAATTTGTGTTTCGGATGCCGTTGTTCTCGATTAGTTAGCTATATTGCAATAAAATAATTGTTGGTGATTATTTTCCAGGTATTAAATATTATTTCAAGTGAATATACATTCTTATTTGATTTAAGTTTTCAGTTTATAAACGTGTTAATCTATGATTACTTTTTGATTGTAGATAACATTTGATTTTGCTTAAAAAAAAATTCCGTAAAGACATTTTCAAACACAGTTCGCGGTGAAACGTATCGAAGGGAACATTAAAATCGTTTTGATAAATTAATACTAATTTCTGTTTTGAATGCCCGTCATTCCTGATTAATTAGCTACACGTTTCATTTTTGCTTAAAAATGACACCGAAAAAAAGATCAATTGGGCAGGTAACTGTAAAGTCGAAGAAGATTAGAGCCGCAAGGGTGGCTGAATCAAGCGAACAGTATGAAACACGATTTGCAAACGTTCGAAGCAGTACATCTTCTTCTAGAGCTAATGAAACAACTAAACAGTGCGAAATACGACTTGCAAACGTTCGAAGCAGGATGTCTTCTTCAAGAGCTGATGAAACAACTGAACAGCGTGAAACACGACTTGAAAATGTTCGAAGCAGGATGCCTTCTTCTAGAGCTACTGAAACCATTGAATATCGTGAGGCCCGGCTGGAAGTCGATCGGTTACGATATGGACGATTAATAGAAACTTTTAGAGGTGATTTAAAGTTAACAGCATTCAATTACGAGAAAGACTATGCTTACAATGTTTCAATTGAGCAAATGGAAAACATTCGTTTGTATTGTCATGCTTTAAAGTTTCACAATGAACCACCTGGAATGTGTTGTCCAAATGGAAAAGTGAATTTGCCTCCTCTGGATGATCCACCTGAATTTCTTCTAGCTTACGTCTCCGGAACTACTGAGTTATCCAGACATTTTCTACAAAATATTCGAAAATACAACTCATGCTTATATACCTCCCGTGCAACGCCGGGTAACTCAGCTAGTTAAAACTAAACGTCAAAACAAAAAAATAAAAGCAGAATCTTCGCCTAAAGTGGAAAAATCAACACAAAGCGTCAGAAAACCACAACCCAAACGACCTAAACCGTCATCTACGGACCTAATGAAGGTACATAAGAACAAATCATTTGATACCGAAAGAGAGACCACTGCAATCGGTTAAAACATCCAATGTAATTAACCAAGGGGAAATGCAGGAAAATCAACCAATACATAAAGAGATACTACCTCCACCCATTAACATACTTAATGTTAGTGAATACGAAACAATTAAAAAATAGTGAAGTTAGTTCCAAATGATAAATATAAAGTCACTGTACTAAATAATAATGTTTGGAAGGTGAATGCACTTGATCCCGAAACCTACAGAATGTTATCGGTGATTGAACCGCTCAAAATATCGAATGGTTCACCTATGAAACCAAAGCTGAGCTACTAATTAAAGTCATGGCCAGAGGGCTACAAAGTACATGCCCCAACGACGAAATAATTGAGGAACTTCTCCAGAAAGAATTTCTAAGAAATTCTAAACGCTGTAAACATATTAAAGAGAAAGATCACTATAAACGCAAACGGTGAACGAGAAACAACCAAAGTTGGCCTCCCACTTTTCATGCTAACATTTGACAACTTTGAGAGCATTGATAGGGTATATGGAATCAGAGCAATCCTTAATATGAAAGTTAAGACTGAAGCATTAAAAAAGAACCCTAGTAGAATGCTACAATGTTACAACTGTCAAGCGTATAACCACATATGCAAATACTAAATAGGGAACAGAGATGCGTAAAGAGCGCTGGGAAACATCTAACAAAAGAATGCAATAAAAGTAAGAACGAACCAGTGAAATGCATACGAAAGAGCTGTAGCGAAAGAGCTGCAAAGAATGAGATGCAATAAGAGAAATCAAACAAGTCAGAGTTCTCAACCTAGGATGCAATCCTACTCAAAACAAATCCCCCTAAATAGCGGCAAAATAAGAGAAGGCATATCATATGCACAAATGGCTAAGCAGAACGAAAATATCAGGAATGCTCCGAGTCAGGAAACCCATGTCCTGCAAAAAATACTTCAGAAGCTAAACGCTATCAATTTGCATCTAGGTGGGCAGAACCAAAGACTAGAATTTATGGTCGAGCTACTGAAACAACAAGAACAGAGACTAGGAGCACTAGAAAATGCATCGATGATCCAAGATAAAGGAATAACGGATGCGTCAAGTAAAACTAGTAACTCCATTAATTCTAGTCAAAACAAACTTATAAAGGAAAAAATAATGACACACTATTTAAGAATTGCTACCTGGAAAGCAAATGGCCTAGCGCAATGCATTTCAGAATTAGAAGTATTTTTAAACACAAAAAATTGATACATGCCTAAAAGTCATTTTAACAGAACATCGCATGCCAAAATACGTGGATATCAGTACTATCAAACTCTACATCCAGCAGTAGCTACTATATCTATCGAAACCAAAAATAACAAGAGCTATAGTATATCAGCAATATACTGTCCACCCAGATATAACCCAAAAAAAGAAGCCTACATCAAACTTCCTAAATCGCTTGGCAATAATTTTATTATTGGAGGCGACTTTAAATCGAAACACATATTCTGGGGATCAAACAGAACTAGTCCCAAAGGAAGGGAGCTATTTGAAGCAGGCAGGACATTAAAATGTGAGTTTCACTCCAGTAGAAAGCCAACCTACTGACCTACGGACCCAAATAAAATTCCTGACCTTCTGGATTTCTATATATCAAGAGGTATCTCCGAAAACTACTTAGCAGTTGAAAATGAAGAAGGGCTATCGTCAGACCATTCTCCAGTTTTAATGACAATAAGTGACACGGTAATAAGGAAGGCAAGCCCTCCAAGACTAACAAATAACAAAACCAACTGTGAATACTTTCGACAGCTAGTCAAAGAAAGCATCAACCTACAGGTGCAGATCTTGAACGCTTATATACGATAGAAGAAGAACTAGAAAACCTCATTGAAAGTGTGCAAAAAGCGGCCTGGGAAAGTACTCCTGATCAGCAAGAAATTATACAAAAAAGCATATACTATCCAGTTGAAGTGAGAGAGTTGGTTAACGAAAAAAGAAGAGCTCGTATGACTTGGCAGAGAACCAGAGTCCCTGAAGCCAAAACAATCCTAAACAACTTGTGCAAGAAACTTAAACTACTTATAAAGGAGATTAAGAATGAGTCAGTTGCAAGATTCCTAAGTAATCTGACAAGTAAACCTGACACAGACTATTCCCTGCGGAAAGCCACCAAATGTTTAAAAAGGTCTAAAATGCAAGTGCCACCCATTAGAATGTTTGATGGAACCTGGGCTCGCAGCGAAAAACAAAAAGCTAATCTGTTTGCCGAACACCTAGAAAATACCTTCAAACCACCAACTGGACAAGTGGATAATAAATATCTAGCACCTATAAGCAAAGTAGACGAGGCATCTGTGCTACCAGTTTCTCTGAAAGAAATCAAACAAGAATTAAAAAATCTCAAAGATAAAAAAGCTCCTGGATACGACTTGATAACGGGGCAAATAATCAAAGCTCCACTAGAAAAAGCACTAAGGAAACTACAGCACATAATCAATGCTATCTTTAGACTATGTTATGTTCCGCCTATTTCTTTGTTAACAACAACATAAAAAATTTTTCGCGAGACTTTCTCAAGAGATAAAGCCAATTATAGAGAGCAGAAATCTTATACCAGAACATCAATTTGGGTTTCGAGAAAGGCACTCAACGATAGAACAGGTACATAGGATTCCTGATACAATTGAGGAGGCGCTGAAAAAAAAGAAGTATGTTCAGCAATATGCTTAGACGTAGCCCAAGCATTTGATAAGGTTTGGCACCTTGGTCTAGAATTTAAGGTCCAACGACATTTGCCACAACAACATTTTGAATTGCTAAAGTCTTATATCAACGACCGTTACTTCCAGGTGAAACAGGAAGGGGAATACCTAAACTGAAGAAAATATTGGCAGGGGTTCCACAAGGCACTGTTCTAGGCCCCGTATTATACCATCTGTATACAAATGATCTACCAAACATAGAAGAAGCTAGAATAGGAACGTTTGCTGATGATGCAGCTGTTATGACAAAAGATGCTAGTATAGTTGAGTCCACAAGAAACCTACAAAAAAAAACCTAATTAGAATATATTCCAATTAGACTGAATTCACAACAATTTCCATATTCTGACAATGCTAAGTACCTCGGCATGACGCTAGACTCTAAACTCAGGCGGAAAGCGCATGTTAAAAAGAAAAGGCAAGAACTGAATTTATAATTCAGAAAAATGCACTGGCTTATTGGAAAAAACTCCGAACTGACAACACATAATAAAATATTTTGAAAAATTGTTTAAAAAATACCTTTTAAATTTGACTCCTCGATCTTTGTGCTGTCTTCGTCATAGGTAAGCTAGGTTGCATTTATGGTCTTGTACTATTTGACTATTACTTCGTTTTTTTGTTCTCTTCTACGTGCGTGTATCCTGTTCATTCTCTGCCCCCCCCCCCACATTCCAACACTTCTGCATCTCAACTACAACGCGTGGCACCTTATCACGTCTCTCCATCGCCCTCCCTTTTGATCGCGTATCCTCGCGTTACCTCCACTCGATAAAAAAGATGTATCCTTTAACTCCTCTTGCCGTGCACTCTATTTTCGCAGCTCTGACTTGTTGATCTTGGACTAAGTACAAGAAACCCTCCAAGAACACGATTAATTTGTTCCGTGTTCTTTAAAACCGTGTTATTCGAAACTAGAAAAAATAAAATTAAAGAGAATAACGAAAATCGTGTTGTTTGAAACCGTGTAATTTGAGGAAATGGGTATCTGTATTCTTCGAAACCGTGTTCTTCGAATTCCGTGTTCTTGGAGGGTTACCTGTTTTTGTTTTGGTCGTTTCTTGAATACTTTGTGGTTTCGTTCCTCGGGAATGAGACTGTTTCGTACAATCTCGGATGTAGTGACCTAACTTCCGACATCTGAAGCGTCTCCTTATTCGTTTTATATTACTTAGATCCTGCACTTGATTGTTGTAATTCTGTGGGATACAAGCTAGGTGTTAGTTGTCTCAACTCAGTGGCTAAACTTGCTCTCGAGAGTACGTTTAATGTTTTGTTTTCAGACAAAGCCTTGAAAAGGGGGTAATTTATTCAAGTTGGACAATGTCTTAGTGCAGGCCAAACCATCTAATCGTAGGGTTGCTGAATTTTAAAAAATTGATAAACTGTACAATAGCTAGAACTTTATTAAATGTTTACATAACTAAGCGAAACTTTCCACTGACTAATTCGTCACTCAAAAAAACAACAACGCGTTTTGTTACAATCAAAATGTGATAAAAACAAGCCTCGACTCGACACAAGCGATCTGAATGTCGAAGCATTGTTCAAACCAAAATTTATTGTGTATACTTCAATTCAATTTAAGGTCAGGAAACATTGAATTTGAAGATCATTGCACATTTATTTAGAAACTTGTTGTTATTTTTATTAGTTGTAAATTTCTGAGGCAATAAAACAAAGATTTGCCTAATATTTGGAAATAAACGGTCAGAATTTTAACATAACTTTTAATTTCAATGTCAAAGTCTCTTAGTATTTAAAATGTTATGAACAAAAAACCAACTTTCGTTGTAATTAAAGCAGAAGCGTATTGATCCAAAGGTACCTGACAATAGAAACCATGAGGCCAATGCTCCTGACTCGTACCGCTCAGATATGAACTGACAAGATTAGAACTTGATGATAAAAACAATAAAAGCTCGCACCTAAGTGGACTTAAGTGTTTTTGAAACAATCAGACTATTTTCACGACAACACTTTAGCGGAGTTCAAAATTAAAATCAAGAACAGGATTGTCAAAATTTCCCTCCGTATAAAATCCTGTGGATAAAATATTTGTTTAGTAGAAAAAAATAACAAAACAACGGATGCCCATGAAAATGTGGAGCGTTACTCCACAAATATCAGTATGTCAATAATGAAACATTATAATATTGGCAACCGATTGTTCAGCGAACAATTATCTTCATCCAACCCGCAGTTTTCACTAAGCACACAGAGAACTCTATCACGGTGATGTTTTTCCGGCTAGTTCTCAGGGCAAAAGCATGGGTCGTGGGGGAATTAGCGACTTGCGTGCTCCTGGCCTACACCATGGAACAGAAAAATCAAAAATCAAAGCAAATTAAAAAAAAAAAAGAATTTAAATTAAGGCGACCAGAATTTGTCGAACGAAACTTGAGGACCGGGATAAAATTAATAATAACCAGGTGTATCCATCCAGTGACGCCTGCATCTCCCCAAATGACAAGTACCCAGTCTGCTAAAAAAAACTCCACCGGTAAAAATGGCATTAATAATAATAACCGGAAAACGGATCCCAACTAATAAAGGAAACAAAATGCAAATGCCAATGGGAATCGCAGTGCGGGTTTTTTTTCAATAAACAACAAAAGAATTTTACAAAAGAAAATAAAATGGTCACGGATACCACCACGGAAATAGTCCAAACCGGAAAACATCAAAAATATTATCACCGAACGTGAATAATTTGATTAACGAAACCAATATGTATCCCCGACCGCGCGCACGTCTACCGCAAATCGGTACGCGATTACAATATAAAACTTTTAAATATGAATCAACAAATACGAGACAAATAAAAATGTACTTTTTCTGTAGCAGCCTGAAGGATATCATGCCGCAGGTGATGCCACACCGGACCGCTGCGGCCTGATTGTGACGTTACCCGCTCCACCGTTTCAGCCCACCCACGGGTAACTCAAAATAAATGGAACGTTGAGCGTCTTCTCGCCTTTTATTGCGCCATTTAGAGGTATTGGATCTACACTCAGAAAAAAAATATTACCAAATACTTAGTTAAATTAATTTGATTGTTTTAACACAAAATTCTGAGCTGGATAACCCAAATCTCTTGTTTAATTTAGAAGTTTGATTTTTTCTTACTTGGTTACTACAAAAAATGGGTGGAATTTGAGTTACCAGGATGTTGGTACGTAGTTTTGTTATTAGTTACAATATTATTGTTATATCTAACAAAGTATTTTGGTTTTTCTTAATTACTTAGTTTGACCTATAAGTTTTGTCATATAAACTTAGTCTTGTTATAAATTACAATATTAACGAAGGGGTTGACAATTGCGTAGCAAATCATTAAAATTCGCTATGGCATTGAGATTATACTTTAAATGTAAGTTCAAAGTACTTTCAATATTTTTGTAGTTTGGTCACTGCAGCCTGATGAGACGACCGAATTTTTTAAGATAAATAATTCAATGTTTCATTAGTTCGAAACCAAACTTCTAAGTTCCAACTTCCAACGTCTTGGTAAAAAGTCAGTTTTTAACAAAACAGTAAATTATATTTACCAATATAAAGTTTTATTTACTAAGCCTATTTTGTGTATTATAAAAAGTGTTTCGTCAATGTTAACAAATACTTGTTGTTTCAATCTAAAATTTTTTCAACATTAACCTCCAATTTGGTTACATTTACTAAGAAAATTTGGTAGAATTAACAAGACATTAGTAAAATAATTGTTTCCCTTGATTGATTTAACAAAATAGTTGGCCATTGTTACCAATTTTTTTCCGCTTATATCCATTAAAATAACCATATGGTTTTGGTTAAATTAACCAAGTTAAAAATTAAATAACCACGATTTGGTTATTTAAAATTAAAATTTTATTCAACTAAGATTTTGTTCGTGTTTTTAACATAAACAATTTGGTTGATCGAAAATCACCAAGATTTTTGCAAAACAAACTCTGATTATATTTGCTCAGATTTTTGATTCTTTTGACCCAAGTTTTTCTTTGAGTGTAAGACAGATCCTATAAGAGTTCGCTTTTTTAACAAGTAATATATTACTAACTCACTTTGTGTTAGCTTGTTCAGGTGCGATTATACCCTCTTTAATAAGTACATCTATTTAATTCGGCTTTTAACTATGCTCGTAGTGTCATGTGCATACGACGAGGAGACTGAATAACAGGCCTCACTGTTTCATCCACTTCTATGTCCACTTCTCCTGGTAAGAGTCCAAAGGCTCGAATACGTTACTATACGTCTGTATTATTTGGTTGGCTTGATTTACAAGACTTTTATACTCCGGATCATTGTCAACAAACTTTATACTATCATCTTTCGTTATTTTATTCACAGTATGCTCATTCCGCAAAACACATTTATCATAACGAATAAGCCCGAGAATAGTACACGCGTTCTCAGATAATAATGCAAATGAGCGTTATCGACCACTTGAAAAATAATTGAATATTTTCTATTGTTTGGGAGGAACGGTACCTTTACTTTTCCCAAAACTTCTATCGGATGACCACCAAAATCCGTTAAAGTCAATTTGGAGTCATCTAGCGTAAAATTATTATTAGTTAATTTACGTAATTGATTAAGCCCAATCAAACAAGCTTGGGCACTTGAATCCAAGTCATATGCCACTTTTCACTATTCTCCATTGAATTTTAAGGTTAGATCAGTAGGATTATTACTCTCATTCGTTTCAATCACGGTAGATATAGTAAATGAACTCTCACTATCACTGTTGAGATTTTTATTTCTTTTACCGCCTTTATGTAACTTTATTTTCCCGTTTTATTATTATATTTCTTTTTACATACCACTTCGAAATGAATATTCCCGTTATATGATTTGCATTTTTTTCCAAACGCAGGACAAACATTTTTATCGAAAACATGTTTGTTAGAATTTACCACTTTATTCACTTTAGTAAAATTATCTACCATTATTTATTTAAATCGATCCTCAGTAAATTCGCTAACTTTAATTTCTTGAATTATCTTGTCCAATATTAAAGTATCGGGATCTTGTGACAGAAATCACTTTTTAAGATTCGTATAATGCTAAATGCTATACGGTCGTCCCACAACAAGCAAACCACAGTGACGTCTTGATTGTATTTACATACGTCGATGATTTTGCGCAAACGTATCAAATAATTATCGAACGATTCGTTATCATTTTGACTACAGGTATGGAACAAATATCTATCGTATAACACGTTCCTTTTTGACACTAGACGCCTTCCAATCAATTTTAGAACATTTTCTGTGTCAACAGTAAATTTATTTTCCTTTTTTCCTCGGTGACGGGCAATTTGTCAATTCCAGCTGCTGTAACATATTCAATCCAATTTCTTTTGAATAATTCAAAATTTTCGTCTATATTGCCGTGAGTTTTCAGTGGCTTCGGGAATGGTACGTTCTGTATTGGTGAACTGTAATCGTAAACACGTTTTTTTTTATCAAAATTATCACGTAGCGCTTTTAGCCATTCATTTCATTAACTAACTGCATGTTATCATTAATACTATTACAACTTTTAGAAAATAGTTTCACAGCTTCTGCAAGTACTTCGCCCATTTTAGAAACAAATTTCTGAATTTTTTCCTCTTTTATAAGAAAACTAGCTGACCCGGCAAACTTCGTACCGCCTCAAAATCAATAAATGTTGTTTAAAGTTATTATAGCTTAATTAAATTGAGTTTTTCATTAAGATAAAATGAATTTCTCTCCTTCTCTCTCTGGCACTATATCCTATCAAGGGATTTGGCCGCCTCAAATGAGGTTTCATAATGATATTTTCATTTCGGATAATGACTAATGAGTGATTAATTCATTGATCCTAAAGCAGCCGTGCAATTTTTTCCTTGTCACTACCGGGAATCGAACCCGAGACCTCCGGGGCGGATAAAACGAATACTCCAAATTAATTAAAGTCAATCAAAATGAAGAATATATTTTAATTACATTGAAATGAATGTAATTCACGTGGCAGCAAGGCTTTCGTTTTATTGAATTGAATAGAAATGGTTCGCGTAGCATTATTGCACTACTTTCTTTTAAACTATTTGCTGGGTGAATTGCAATGGAGTCGAGTCCCTTCATTGTAGCACCTTGTGATATACGACATTTTTTGTTTTATTGTTAGGTGCGAGAACGAATAAAGCGGATGGTTTACCGACACGTGAACATGCTACGTACAATTGGCCGTGAGAGAAACATTCATTTTCTAGATTCAGGCCACAAACACTCAAGGATGGGCCTTGTGATTTGTTGATCGCCATGGCGAATGCAAGACGAATCGGAAATTAAATTCGTTTAAATTCGAATGGCATATCGGTTGAGATCATCAGAATTCTCGGAATGAGAACTTTCTCACCTTTGAACTTTCCTTGAGTTTTCTCAAAACCAAACGAGTTCCGCTACATAGTTTTGCTTTATTCAAGTTTCGTAGCATGATGATTACCGCACCAACTTTCAGTTGTAAATTGTGCGGTGGCAAGCCAGCAAGCTCCAATGAGTTTAAAAATTCAGTTGGATAGTTAGTTGTTTCGTCTTTGTTTGTCACACAGTCGATAGATTTGAAGGAATGAAGTGATTAGATTTTGAATTGTGAAATTTAAGTGATCCACATCTTTGTGATTAGTAATGATGTGGAATGATGTTCGGGAACACTTTGTTGATGAGCTCGTCCTTCGTTGAGACAAAATTGCAAAAGTTCTGAGGAAACGAATTCAATTCGTTCGATTCGTCGACCGGAACACGGCCATTACCGATAGTCAGCAATTGGTTGGAGAAATCTTCGGCAGATGGATCGTTTAACCACAGACAATCAAATTTAATTTTTCGTTCGAGCTAAAAAATAAAAATAAAATATATTTCTGATAATTCCAATGTCATCGTTGTATCTGTAATTTTTCGTTAAATTGCGTATACGTATACGTAAAAAACCAAATATTTTTGGTTGTTTGCAGCTATTTACAGAAAATTAACTCGCAGTTTAAATTTTTACGTTTACATAGGATGAAATTACTCTTTAAGGTTGTCTCTGGTTTAACAGTGCAACTCGCATGTTTGTCGTCAGCTAAAGTTTCATCACATAGCGCTACGTAGAGTCGATGATTTGAGGCAAGCGTTTATTTCATCGACAGCGTTCGATCTTGGAATGACTGGTATTTTTTGACGGAAACCGTCGGACAGTTGAATCATCCAAAACATCTTGAGCCATTGCGTAGCTCTTTCATAATTCGATTGAGTGCTTCCAATGCGCATTTGTGCGCCATTGTACATTCATAATTGATGATGATTTTACTTGCTACCAAAACTTTCACCATTGCTGAGTGTTTCACAATGTTGCAAGTCGGGTTTTCAGCCGATTGAAACTTTAACGCCAATTACAACGCTGAGCAACTGAAACAACAATATCGGATCTCGCACGAACAGTGGCCAAAATCAATGACATGGGGAATGCCTTCCCAGTTCCACCGGGCGCATCGAAGAAAAATAATCCACCATTTCCATCATGAATTATATAGCTAAGTAGATAAAATAAAAAGATTATGGATAAAAAAAATAAAATACAAATTTGCATGCAGCCTCCAGGCGGATTCGAATCCAGTACTTCGCGGCCCAAGCGCCGAAGCTTAAACCACTGCACCACTCGTCACATACAAACTACACATACAAAATTCATATAAAAAAAGGGTTTTATTAGATTTTTGGGGTTTTCCTTTTGAGTTTTTCCGACTTTTCTTTATTCCCTAAACCACCACTGTAGATGAACAAAATCCAAAAAATTATCGAAATAAGTGAATCCATTCTCTAGATATCATCATAAAAGCCATTCCATACAAAATGTATGAGAAAATGCATTTTCTTGATAATTTTTTTTGGTGAAATTTTCCGATGTTTTAATAGTTATTAGCTATTCGAAGCGAAGACAAATCCAACAAAACAAAAATCATAAAAATCGGCCCAGCCGTTCTTGAGTTATAAATGGTGTAACTAACCCGACTTTGTTTTATATATATACTAGCTGACCCGGCGAACTTCGTACCGCCTCAAAATCAATAAATGTTTTTTAAAGTTATTAGCTTAATAAAATTGAGTTTTTTATTAAGATTAAATAAATTAAATGAATACTCCAAATTAATTAAATTCAATGAAATTACAAAAATCAAAATGAAATATATTTTAATTACATTTAAATGAATGTAATTCACGTGGCAGCAAGGCTTTCGTTTTATTGAATTGAATAGAAATGGTTCGCGTAGCATTATTGCACTACTTTCTTTTAAACTATTTGCTGGGTGAGTTGCAATGGAGTCGAGTCCCTTCATTGTAGCACCTTGTGATATACGACATTTTTTGTTTTATTGTTAGGTACGAGAACGAATAAAGCGGATGGTTTACCGACACGTGAACATGCTACGTACAATTGGCCGTGAGAGAAACATTCATTTTCTAGATTCAGGCCACAAACACTCAAGGATTGGCCTTGTGATTTGTTGATCGTCATGGCGAATGCAAGACGAATCGGAAATTGAATTCGTTTAAACTCGAATGGCATATCGGTTGGGATCATCGGAATTCTCGGAATGAGAACTTCCTCACCTTTGAACTTCCCTTGAAGTATCGTCGCGTGAATTAGATTGCCCATGAGTTTTCTCACCACCAAACGCGTTCCGTTACATAGTTTTGGTTGATTCAGGTTTCGTAGCATGATGATTATCGAGCCAACTTTTAGTTGTAAATTGTGCGGTGGCAAGCCAGGTAGATCCAATGAGTTTAAAAATTCAGTTGGATAGTTGGTTGCTTCGTCTTCGTTTGTCACACAGTCAATAGATTTGAAGGAATGAAGTGGACCGACGATTAGATTTTGAATTGTAAAATTTAAGTGATCCACATCTTTGTTCTTTGCCGCAAGAATTACTCGTTCACTCACCCAATTGTGATTTTTGTGGTTAGTAATGATGTTCGGGAACACTTTGTTGATGAGCTCGTCCTTCGTTTGATTGATTGATTGATTGATTGATTCTGAATGTACGACCAAGTTCTTACACAGGAGTTCCCGGGTGACGCCGGGCCCACCGTACACTCTTTTTTACACATAACAAAACCGAAGGATTGGATAGGTAAGTTAAGTGGGACAGAATCGGCCCGGTTACAGACACCTAGGTATAGCCGATAGTTAGTAACACAAAGACAGCACAAAACTAATCTACTTGGGGAAGGATAAAGGTTTAATAGGTTACATGAATAATGATGGTGTTGGTCAGCAATAATTGCTTCTTTAAAACCGCAACCTAAGAAAAATGTTATTATTTCACATGTATCTGGAAATAACCTGAAATTGAATACTATATTAATAATTGTCGACTTCCTAAACAGAATTTATTGATTGAATCGGCCCTATTACATACACCTAGATAAAGATGATAGTTAATAACACAAAGATAATACAACTTATAACTATGCAATGAGCAATTAATTTATACCACATGCAAACATTCAATCGCCAGCGAGAAACGCAGAATGAACAAGTTCAAAACCGCAAACCCCCAAGACACCCTCCCAAAACAGGCTAAGTTTTAAGAAAATCTTCATCAAAAACACAAACCATCCAACCGCAAAGACGATAGCAAGAACGCTCTAAGCGCGTCTCGAAAATTCACTACTCCGGCCCCATCCACTCCGCACTCCCCGCCGACGACATTCAATATTCACTTATTATAGGACTAATATCATTAATGTAAACTAAGCTAATTAGAAGTAGAATTCCATGATCCCATAGTAAGATATCTGATAATGTACTTGAAATTAATAAATTAAATATTTAATAATTAAATAATATAAATTATACCTAGAAAATAATTTTAGAAATTAGAATAGTGAATAAATGAAATTTAAAACGTTAATCCAAAATAAAGTGCTTTCGTTGAAAAAACGGTCATTTAGACTCAATATTCACCTAAAAATAAAGCTATATCTCGATATACTATACCGCTTTATTAAACCATTTACCTGAGCAACTGAAATTGGAATACGCCACATAATGCTTAATATTAACCCTCGCTAAATGGACATGAATTACTACTGCCATAAAAAATGGACGTCCGCTATATAACGGAAAAGATTTCTACCATAAAGATTGGATTAATACTTCTATATTCTATAACACTAAAAACCAACAGGCACGTAGTATTTGTGGAACTAGACGAAAACAAGACAACTGCAAAAATATAAATATTGGATTATCATATTTAAGGTTTGAAGCCGTACTGTATTTCCATGGAAGCCATTCGCTCTTTTTCTTGGTTTTCGAAATTTAACGAAAAGTTAAAAAAAGAAAAAAAAAAATATCGGGTTTAAAGTGGTACATTTTAAATATTGTAGCAGATTTGTGGTCAATGCCACAAATCCGCTACAACACCCAAACTGTGTTGTGAGTAAAACAAGATCAGCCTCCTCCTCACTATGCTTTGAGATCTGGAATGCTCGTAGACTCAGCAGTGAGCATAAACGTAACAATATTGATATCAATCTAAATCAATGGAATATTAACTTTTGTGGTAAATAAGAAACAAACATGGTCAAGAGCTCCAGCGCCACCGAGCACTAAATTTGTCAATGGTAGAACGCTACCCTAAGTCACGCTATATTGTTCTATTGGTGGACTTAAATGCACACCTTAGTTCAGAACAGATCCACAAAAATTACTTGTTAGTATTAACCTATATCATAAGATATCATGGAGCATTCAATACAGAACATATATTGGCAAAATCCCCAGGCCTATTACTCATTAAAAACCGCCAAAGAGCGATATAACAGTGCAGAATCTGGGCAGAAATCGAAAGATTGTCTATATATTGTTCCGAAATCTTTGATGCTATAAACAAAACGAATGGATGCGAGAAACTATTCATATATAAAACAATATCGGCGAGATACTAGTCAGAATAGCTGGCGGTACATTCCAATCTCTAATTGGTTTGATATCTTAAAACTAACAGAGGTGCAATCACCAGCCATAGCAGAGGAAGACGACATTTTCCATTGGAGCTGCCTGCAACATTGGATGAGATTAGATGCACAAGTTAGAGTTGCTATCAAGGACATTAAGCCCGCACAGGACGATATTATAGTAGACTTACAGACATTAGTTCAAGCTGCCGATTTGTAAAAATCCTCTATCAGATTGAATTCCGTTCAATTTCCCATACCCTTAATTTGAAATCCCCAAAATGTAGATGAATAACGAAAAATTACTCTACTCTGGGTATGCCCATTTACAAACCATAGTTTTAACAAATTTATGCAGTTCATTTGGATTCACGTTACAAAATTCATTATAAAAATTTTTACAATTTTAAAATTATCAAATAAGATAATAAACTAATAAATGATAATATAAAATAATGTGATATAATTTATTATAAACATCTGTATAATATTTAAAAAATCAAGTAAATGAATAAATACAATAAAACAACAAAAGCTGTCATTCCGAATACGACACGAAAACGAACGTACAAGATTCTCATTCAATTTTAAATAAGAATCGTACGAATCTGATTCAATTCAAATATGAATCCTGCACCCCCGCCCCCGCACCGCACTCAGGAATGGTTCCGCAGGCTACATTAAACAATGACGCAAGCAACATACAATAATCTTCGAATATACTTATCTAACTCTAATAAATAAAATGTTTTTACTGCGCTTTAATAGATGAAACATTATGGCCAGTCGTCCCACACAATGCATACAGGAAAAGCCAAAATACAAACATACATAATCATATAGTACTCGTATATATATTAAATAATATTAATATAATAAAATATCAGAATAATTATTAAAATAATTGTAAATAAAAACAATCAATCATATATGTATAAGTAGTTATAACATACACATATATACATATATATAACCGATCAAACATCTATAGAAATATATCCATACCTACACTAATGCCTCCCAACTACAGGCCGCTTACACCAAATGATGACGACATGCTGTGTCATCGTTTTTGTTGCTTTCTCTAGTTGTTTTGTTAGTGAAAAATATATTAATATTATTATTGCGCAATCTTGGTTTAGACATAACTTGTCGTCATGTGCGAAAAATGAGGGTAGTAAGAGGCCTGTAGTTTATGAGGCATTGCCTATACCATACACGATGTATAGACAAGAAGGTGCAACATTGAGCATGTTAATGTGACGTCAATGTGGACAAGAAACGTACTTTCGGGTTTTTTTAATTATTTTCCTAAACAAATGAATAAAAAACGCATTTTTTCAAACAAAAAGCTCATTTAAGTTTGATAAGTACAGTTGAAGAAATTTTTAATTAATTATTTTCTGATTTTCAGTTAAAATCAAACAATTTTTTACTTAAATAAATCATTTAACAATCTCCAAATCCACATCAACTAAGAAATTGGGGCCTTCTTCAATTTGTAGAAAAACCCATCAATTACATATATCTGATAAAGACAGAAATTAACACTTCGTTTTTTAACTAACGGAAAACATAAAATAACAAATGAAATAAAATCGAGATTTAATTTTAATTTGTAATTTAAAGTGCATAATGTATTTAATTAAATGAATTCTTAAGAACACGAATATTTTAGAAGCAGAAGAATAAAAGCTACAGACAGGTACCCACTTAATATTTTATTAGTAAACTTATGTATTAACAATTTTATAGATTTATGTTATATACTCATAATTATTATATCCCCTTTTTTCCGTCGACTTGAAAAATATATTTCGGCAGATTCTTTTCTCAAATATTACGACCATAACATGAAATATAAAGGGTAAACCATCAAAAAGTGTTTGGTTAAACTGTAATTATCAAAATCACACCATCAATTTTAAATTACGCTTACTGCAGATCCATTTAAACAATTAATCGAAAAATCGACAATTTCAATGTAAATTTCCGTTTTGTTGTCCACATTTGACGTAATACGCACAAAACGACGAAAATGAAATATGGGAATATTCCACCTTCGTTTCTCTTACCATGCATACCATGATACCATACATACATCTCCTTTGCAAACAAAAGTAGATAAGATAAATATCGTTGTGTGTAAATACAAAACGCAGAGAGAACGAAGATAGCTTCAAAAAGAAATTTATAATTTCCATATAAACAATATCCATACACACACAAACACTTTTAATTCTTCCTAGTTACATACAGTAGAACTTCTATAAGTTGAGCCATTATTTGCCAAAATAATTTGCTTGAGATAGCGAAAATTTGAGTAAAATAGATGAAAAACCAATTGCGCTCGAATTCCCCGAGCATATACACACGTCTACATAGATATTATATATGTATATTATATACTTATGAACAGGAAATTTACCGAGAAATGTTCCTACCATAAATCGAAATTAGATTTAAGGAATACTTCGACTTACAGAAGCCTCACTGTATTTACATCCACATCCACACACACATACAGACACATAAATATATACATTTTATGTAAATAAAAAATATATTAAAAGGAAACTTCTCTGAATTGCGCTTCCATATGCATACATATACATATCCAGATATCGAAAAATTAAAACGAAATATACTTCGCATAGAAATATATCCCGTTATAAATATTTCAACACGGGTCTATGTATATAAAACATTTCTTCCGCTGGGCAACACACTTTAATTACACGTTAATAGCACTTCTCTAATATTAAAAGTAAATAACAAACAAATTTGTATTATAAACCACTTTTATTTATTTTAGCACATTTTCACATTAAACTGAATGTTAATACTAATTCTCTAATTCACCGACTGTACATAGGTTCGTCTTTATGTATAAATAATACACATCCAATTCACTAATCACTTTCATTATTTATTATTATATTATAATTTTATTTATTATGTATTAATACAAAAACTACACAACATATATTTAATTTTATTTATTATTTTTTGTTTAACACGAAGAAAGACAAAACACGTCTTTCTCATTCGACGATCAATCTCCGACCTGTTGATGAGCTCGTCCTTCGTTGAGACAAAAATGCAAAAGTTCTGAGGAAACGAAATCAATCCGTTCGCATTTGTCGACCGGAACACGGCCATTACCGATAGTCAGCAATTGCTTGGAGAATTCTTCGGCAGATGGATCGTTTAACAATGCAACTCGCATGTTTGTCGTCAGCTGAAGTTTCTTCACATAACACCACAGAGTCGATGATTTGAGGCAAGCGTTTATTTCATCAGCAGCGGTCGATCTTGGAATAACTGGTATTGTTTGACGGAAATCGCCAGAAAGTAGAATCATATTGCGCCTCCAAAACATCTTGAGTCATTGCGTAGATCTTTCATAGTTCTATCGAGTGCTTCCAATGCGCGTTTGTGCGCCATTGTACATTCATCCCAGATGATGATTTTACTTGCTACCAAAACTTTCGCCATTGCTGAGTGTTTTGCAATGTTGCATGTCGGGTTTTCAGCCGATTGAAGGTTTAACGGTAATTTCAACGCTGAATGAGCTGTTCGGCATCCTTCTAGCAATGTGGCCGCTATCCCAGAAGAAGCAACTGCTACAGCAATATCGGATCTCGCACGAACAGTGGCCAAAATCAATGACATGAGGAATGTCTTCCCAGTTCCACCGGGCGCATCGAGGAAAAATAATCCACCATTTCCATCATGAATTGCCTTCATTAACGTATCGTACACTCCTTTCTGTTGGAGGTTCAACAGTGGTACATTGGTTCGAACTGATTGGTTCAATGCATCTCGATCATATTCATGTTCACGTTCCAATTCTCGATTGAAAGCGTCGTTCATTCCACGACATGGCGTTGGCATTCCTAATTTGACTAACAAACTGCCGCACATGCGAAAACACATGTCTTCGATCAAAAGCAAAGCCTGGTTATGTATCTCCTCATTCACCTCGAGATCGGGATTTCCGAAACTGAGACGAATTCGATGTAGAATGTCTTCTGACATGTCATTCTTGTACTTGCTCCATAGTTCACGTGGATTTGATGGGAAGCATGTCGAAATCATGATAGCAAATAATGTGCGTATCTGGTTTGGAGTTGCAGAAATAATTGATTCAGCGATTGTCATGTCCCAATGAGTATCGTTTTCAAGCAAGTTGAGCTGTTGACATGCAGCACGAAATGTTGGGCACACTACACCATTGACAGTTCGAAGTGATTCAAATGATGTCGGCCCACGAATATTCACCAGCAACAACCGCAAGTAGAAGCATTCGTCATTCTTCGGATGAACTGTGTAAATGCGACCAAGAGCATCAGTAGAACGCACATTTGGATGATCAGGAACCTCATCGCCTTGCTTCCGACGTTGAATTTTTTTTGATGAGGCGTTCCAAGTGTAATAACGTGGCATCTCAGAGTAGAGCAATGTTCGTGCAAACGGATCACTTTGACAAATCGAAAAGAAACTGGTCAATGTTGTTGCTGGAGGTGTCTCAGCACGTTGAGCAACATTCGATGTGTTGAAATAAGCTCGTTGACCATTCTCCAGATGCACCGCCAAATGTACAACAGTGGGATGACGTTCATGAATAGGGAATGAGAATATACGCCAAATCGCCTCATTGCAGCTCACATATCGACCAGCTTGATAATGCGTGATTTCATCGTTTGTATTGGGATTTTGAACACCAAAAACTGCCATATCGCTACCTTTCGTGACATATTTACAAATGTATTTTATGGACTTCACTGAATTGCAGTACTCCACGTTGCAATGCGCCTTGAATGTTTTGGAAAGAAGTGGCGAATATGGAACAATCCAAGTGTTGTCGACCACGAACTCATTTCCTCTCACTATCGTTGTGATAGTTCTACCGTTATCATCGGCTGATCGACGCCGGTACAGTGGATAACCATCATTGCCAGTTGTAGTCTCTGCGGTTAAATTTCGTGAATAACGCTTGGAACACTTGTTGTCGACCATGCACGGTGATTGGGGATTGATGGAGCCACACGGACCGTGAACCATGTTCGTAATTACAACATCATGCAGGTCTGGATCGGTTTCGGGATCAGGAATCTCGGCACATATGATGTCATCTATTTGGTCTGGTCGAATTTTTTCGGCTAACCAAATAAGAATGTGAGCATGCGGCAAGCCTCGTTTCTGCCATTCAATTGAATACATCCAACATCGAGTATCCCCAAAGACGCAATGCCTAACAATGTAGTTCATCAGCGACCGGATTTTTTGTTTGAAGACACGTGCGATGATGTCGTGCCGATCACTTGTTATTTGCCCGGGTAGCAACAGTTGAACAATCTCTATCCATTTCGGATTGCAAGTAAAAGTGATGAATAAATCTGGACAACCGTAATGACGAACATATGTCATTGCATCTTGCGCATATTCATGCATATGACGCGGGCTGCCAATGTACGTCGCCGGTAGAATAGTCAATCGACCAACATTAGCTGCATCTCCTTCGGTGCTGATTGCATCGCGTAAATGGATATATTCCTCCGAACGCAGTTTAGCTTGGTTCAACCGAATGAAAATGAGGCGCTCTGTTTCGATTTTGACGAACATGTCGACGATATATTGCTGAAGCAAACGACGAAATCGCAGCAAATAGTTGTCAGCATTTTGACGAATCATCAAACGATATGCATAATAATTCATCGAGCTAACCTTCTTGTTAGTTTCCTCACCTGAAATGAAATCAGTAAAATTAGTGTCATAATCTAAATTATGATATCAGTACTCACCGCTCAATGGATTTATCATGTTGATATTGAAGTGATGTCCATCGTCTCCTTGCCAAAACATCAGCGGGTATTGCAATGTATCGTATGAACGGTGTGTTTCATTTATTCGTTGCAGTTGTCCAGTGTCGCGACGTGTAAGCACAATATCGCGCGGTTCCACGCTTTCACCAACAATCACAATTGCGACTTCATCTATTGTTGGAGCATTAAATTGGCGTTCGTGTGTTCCAGCGGGTCGTTTATCTGCTCTGATCACGACTTTGCAGTCGTCACTTGGCATGCGATCCAACGCAGATTTAAACAATCGAACCAATGCATGATGTTCATGGAGTAGTTGCTGCAAATCTTTCAGAACTATCCTTTTCATTGCTGTATTGATCGTTTGGCGCCGATCAAGTTGATCCTCCATATTGCCCATAAAGTATATTTGGATGAATTTATGCTGTCCATCTTCAATCGGTTGCAATGACCCAATTCGGTGGTGAATTTGGCCTTGAATCTGTAAAGTCGAAGACGAAGTCAGAATTATAGATTTTTGATCACCAAAAGAAAATGAATGTTTACTCTCTCGGGCAGAAATGACCTTAAATGTTGGATTGAATCCGCGTTCTTCGATAATGTCTGCTCCAAATGAAGTCATTTGGAAACATCCGTTGTATCTTTGAGTGTTGGATAGAAAATGTCGTGATTCTGGTGTCTCGCCACGAAGCAATGAACGCAACAGTTCAGGTGGTGCAGGCAATAACGGCAATCTCACCTTGCCACTGAGACAGCACAATCCAGGCGTTTCTCCAGCGAACTTCAATGCACCGCAATGGTCGCACACAAACTCCATTGGGCCAATTCGAACGAAAGGATGCGAGTTGTAGTCAATTGTGCAATCGTATTGAAACGCTATTCGATTCAAATCAACACTTGAAGGATTTCTTCTTGCGCGTCGAAAATTATCTCGTTGTTGATCTGTGCGATAAGCTCGACGATTTCTCATTGTCAACTGAGCCATTTGACGTACTGCCTCTCTTTGTGCTTGTCTTTGTGAAGCGCGAAGTCGGGCCATACTAACGCGGCGCACTTCTCGTGTGATTTCTTGTTCATCTGCAGTGGATTGATTCGCAATAGTCCGAAGTCTAATTGCATTACGGCTTCGTGGTGAAAGATTAGATCTTCTGGCTCGCGGCATTGTAAATAATACTGGAAAATTAATCACACAATCCAAAATTACATAATCAATTATCGATGTGCGCACAATCACAAATGTGATAACCTCACAAAGTGAACATCTTCGAAGGGAACTTACCGTTTAAAAATCCCGATCGAAAATAGAATTCCGCAGAATAAAAAAAAAATTTAAAAAAACCAAAAAAAAAAACTGGTGTCCGGTGTTGGGACACTCTGTACCACAAAAAAAATTACGTACAATTGTACGCAAAAAAGTACTGTTTTCTTATTGTTATTGGCATACACCACACAATCTCTTATTTCACTAAATTCCACCACTTATTTTAATATTATATGCTAAACCACAAACCACTTAACTAATATGAAATAACCAAAACCAAAAATAAATTAAATTTAATATTAAAATCGCAAAGGAAAAAAACTTTTTTTGGAGCTGTCAAAATCTACTATTCGCACTGAAATCGTAATTCGGACGAAGATTTTATCTATATAAATAGATAAGTAGATGAAATAAAAAAAAAATTGGATAAAAAATAAAATAGAAATGTGCATGCAGCCTCCAGTCGGATTGGTATCCAGTACCTTGCGGTCCAAGCGCCGAAGCTTTAACCACTGCACCACTCGTCACATACAAACTACAACTACAAAATTCATATAAAAAAAGGTTTTTTTATTAGATTTTTGGGGCTTCCCTTTTGAGTTTTTCCGACTTTTCTGTTTTCCTAAACCACCACTGTATTGAGACGAACAATATAAAAAAAACAAAATGTACTAAATGTATGAGAAAATGAATTTTCTTGATAAATTTTTTTTTGGTGAATTTTTCCAATGTTTTAATAGTTATTATGCTATTCGGAACGGAGTCAAATCCAACAAAAGAAAGATCATAAAAATCGGTCCAGCCGTTCTTCAGTTATAAATGGTGTAACTAACACGACTTTGTTTTATTTATATAGATATAGACTAGCGGCCCATGCGACCCACGCAAGCATCGGAATGATTTGATCGTCGGAATTTATGATTTGATTAGTAATAAAAGATCGTAGGTTAAAGAGTGAATGACAATAAAATATCAATCATTTGACACAGTTAAATAAAATTTTAAAATTAACTAAAAGTTACAGTTAAATGTGCCGAGGGCACGTGTTTGACTACCAATCGAGCCCGAAAGCCAGAAGATATCGTCGGGATCATTCGGGCCAGCAATCCTGATCTTCCAACGGAAGATTGGAGGATTGCAAAGTGAGAGGAAGCTAAGGGAGGCTTTCGATTGGCAATCATGCTGATCAATAAAGAATCCCTGGCAAAATTAAAGGGAGTGATAAACTTCGGGTTCGGGTTGATCACCCTTAAAATATATAAACAGGACGAGGCCGATGCGACTGTGAAAGACCAGCCTGGGGGTGACGGTGAACAGATCCAACAGGAGACGGTGTAAGTTTGTTGTATTTAATTAGTATTTGTGGCTTACCACTGGTGAGGGCACACAAATATATTACGAGGTTCTTGTTTTACAACTGAATCTTTATTATAATTTCTACGGTTTTTATACATAAATTTAGTTTACTAAGCATATTATTATGAATGAATATAGTACAAAGCATGTTATTATGAATGAATATAATACAGCACATACGATGAGCGTATATTAGTTGACTAAGCAAGTTATTATACTTGAAACTAAAGTACATACGATATTATGCACCTTGTTGAGTATCAACATTCTCCCGGGCCTGACCTCCTAACCTGTAGGCTTCGTTTGGTGGAGACCTTCTGTGACTTCGGTATTTATAGACCGTGAAGACGATTATGCCAAAGGCAATAATCGCATAGAGAACAGAGTATTGATGAATGTCATGATGTGATACTGCGATTTCTTCTCCTTGCAAGTGTTGTATTCGCTTGTGCAGCTCAGTTATCTCATTCCCCAAGGTTGAGTTTTCCAAATCGATTGAGATGTTTGTAGGCCTTTTACTCCACTGCATCGATAAGTTGACTTTTGGGAGATATGATGAATTAATTACAGTTTCTTTGAAGATTTTATGTGTTGTTAAAAGAATTGACCCTTTTTTTAACGTGCATCCGTTTTCAAGTGAAATTATTCCGTTGTGCGGCAGTTGTACTGCCACGAAGTCCCCATCGCAAACTATGGTAGCTTGCCGTTCTTGTCGGATTGAGAAAATCCACTTATTGCCTTTCAATTTTATCCATGTATCTTGTTTATTTTGTGATACTCCTTTTACAATATGACAGTTGGATGGTTGTTGTGACGCTAATAAATTTAATTCGCATATAGAATTGTTTGCGTATACGGAATAAATAGGATGGATCAACATACAAATATACTCATAGTTGCTATGTTTGCAGTGACTAAACTCGTCCTTTGACATCATGTAGTATTCATCACGATGTATCGAGGAAACTAAATAGTCCATTGGTGATTGAATGATGATGTCCTCGATTGTAGGAAGTGGTATTGGTTTAAATTTGATACCTCGCTGTGTTCATCAATGGAATCTTCAACTCAAAGATCATATATTGACCACTTATTTTTCCTCTGCATGACATTATTTGATACAAGCTCAATAGTTCATAGTTTTCATTTTGCGAGGGCAGCAGTACGTCAGGAGGCATATGATGTTTTATATCTTCCAGAGCCTTGCTGAGTTGATTTGGAGGTAATATTGATGTGCTCACTGCCTTATTGTGTGTGTTTAAAAGGACATCAATTAGTTTTTGTTGAGTGTCTTTGAAGTCGAGCATTAGAAGCAGTGCATGCAGGGTTAAAGATCTCAACCTTTCGGTATTGTTAATGTCATTTAACGTAGCGCCTATTTGTTTATTAATAGCTTGCCAATGACGTCTATTGTCTTCATCAGCACGTTTTAAAATGTTTAGGGTTGCATCAGCAATCGAAGTTTGGTTCTTGGCTATCATTAAAAGGTGTTGTTAATTTAGTTTGATTTTTTGTATTTCCTCTTCATAGTGCTTCGCATCACGGTCGTCAAGAACTCCAAATAAGTCACTTGCCAAGTTGCCCACAATATTTAGGATTCCTCGTTTTCTTCTCCTTTCTCTGTAGTGAAGTATTGCGTTCTTGTCCTCGATTTCAGTTAGAATGTGCATAAGCTGATTGTTAATTGCGGAGCATAGCTGATGATTATCTTCAGCTGTTTCCGTACATAGTTGATCCATGTTCCTTGCCAGACTTCTGTATGACGCCAAATCTGAGTAATAGGATGTGAGGTTAAAATAAACTACTATTTTCCACTGCTGGTTGGTGAATCGGAGGTTTCCTAGGTTTTCTAGATACAGTCCAGGTTGATGATTAAAGGTGGTGATGTTGTACTTCGGCAGTTCGGCCGAGGTTACTTGATTAGGCAATGCAGTGAATGTTATTAAGCTTAGTAGAATCAATGGTAAAGCCAACTTGGTGATCCTAGGAACTATTTTGGTGCGGGACTCGCTCACTAACTCACTCACTGACTCATTTTGCGTCCTCTCGGTGTCGAGAGGTAAGACACTTATTTTGGTGATGGGTCTTTTGAACACAGAACCGTTACCAGCTTTTACTGTGACTACCCTTGTCAAACCATCGCTGCCGGGATGTAGGTCGATGATCCTTCCCAAGGGCCAGTTTGTTGGCGGTAAGTTGTTGTCCTTTATTAAAACAATGTCGTCTACTTTGACCATTGGTTGTTTTCCCGTCCACTTAGTTCTTTGTTGTAATTCGGTGATGTAATCATTTGACCAACGCTTCCAAAAATCTTGAACCAGTTTTTGTAGTAATCTCCAACGATTACTGACGGAAATGTTTTCATCCAACAGGTTCGATTCTGGGATAGTAATTAACGAATCACCAACTAAAAAGTGTGCCGGTGTTAATATCAATGCAGTTGGGTCGGATGATACTGTTGTAAGCGGCCTTGAATTGAGACATGCTTCTATCTGCGATGTGACAGTTGCTAATTCTTCATATGTGAGCATTGTATCTCCAATTACCCGTTTTAGGTGGAATTTTAAAGACTTCACTGCCGCTTCCCAAAGTCCCCCGAAGTGCGGAGCAGATGGTGGTATGAATTGCCATTGAATCCCAATATCAGCTAGCATTCGTTGGATCTCATGATTTGCTTGTTGTATAGCTTGCTGTTTATCCTTTTCTAGCAATGACCGGGCTCCAACAAAATTGGTTCCATTATCACAGTAAATCCGTTGGCAAAGCCCTCTTCGAGAGATGAACCTCTTAAGGGCCGCGATAAAGGCTGGGGTAGTCATATCACTGACAACCTCTATATGTACAGCTTTAGTAGCAAGGCATACGAATAATGCGATGTATCCTTTGTATGACTTATTCCCACGTCCTTTCGAAACTCTTACTGATATAGGTCCAGCATAGTCAACTCCTGTGTTGGTAAACGGACGTGATGGCGTAACTCGTTCTTTGGGTAAGCTGGCCATTATTTGGTGTTTTGTTGAAGCGTTGAATCTAAAACACGTGATGCATTTTCCTATTTCAGAACGTATGTTGCTTCTGCCGTTGGTAATCCAATATTTGTTTCTAAGATGTGACAACGTTAGCTGGATTCCCCCATGCAAAGTTTTCGTATGAGCATCTTTGATTAATAGCTTAGTGAATCTATGTTTTGGTGGCAATATTTTTGGATGTCGAGTATCATAGCTCAGGTTGCAATTAGTTATTCTTCCTCCTACTCTCAACGTGTTATGTTCATCGATAAATGGATTGAGGGAAAGGAGGTTGCTTTTTGTTGATACTGAGCCTGCTTTGATAATCTGCATGATTTCTTTCTGGAACTCCGCGTGTTGAATCATTCTAATCAGCTCATTACCGGCATCATTAAGTTCTTCGGCAGATAATAAAATTGAAGACCCAATATCCTGTTTTTTTAAACATTTGTTTATAAATCGTCGACAGAGGCCAACAACACGGATTATTTTGTTCACTTTTGAAAATCGATCTATGATCTCCATAAATGGATTAACTATTGCTGATGTTGTCACTGTTACTATCTTGTTTTCTTTAGTTTCCACGTTAGGTTCACTTAGAGTAGCAGTTTGTTGTGGCCAATGTTCGGCTACAAATAGCAACCAATTTGGACCTGTCCACCATAACTGGTTATTTTTTAATTCCCTTGGACTGGTGCCTCTTGATGCGCAGTCTGCTGGATTATCGATTGACCTTACATGATGCCATTGACCTGGACTTGAGTATGCTTGAATTTCTGATATTCGATTGGCCACGAATGTTTTATATTTATGAGGGCGTCCTCGAATCCAACACAGCGTGATCATTGAGTCGGTCCAAAAGTGCGAAGTTATTTCCGAAATCTGCATTGCTTCTTTAACTTGATACATTAGTTTAGTGAGCAGCAACGCTCCACAAAGCTCAAGGCGTGGTAGCGAAAGTAAGTTTTTAATTGGAGCAACTTTTGTTTTTGATGTAAGAAGTCTTACATTACTTATGCCAACTGAGTTTGTACATTTAATGTAAATGACGGCAGCATAGGCCTTTTCTGAGGCATCGCAGAAACCGTGCAATTCTGTTTTGTCGTTCTTTTCAAATTGAATCCAGCGTGGAATAGCTATTTCTTCCAGAAGCGGCAATGAGTTTTTAAATTCCTCCCATCTTGTTGACATGTGTGGGGGAAGTTGTTCGTCCCAAGAGAGGCCTGCTAGCCAAATTTCTTGCATCATAAGCTTGGCTACAATTGTTATTGGTGCCAGCCAGCCTAATGGATCAAACAGTTTAGCACTATCCGAAAGCAGGTTTCGTTTAGTGAACTTGCCGATATCAGACGTAGATCGGATGACAATAAAGCCGAATGTGTCTGTTCCTGGATTCCAGTGTAGTCCAAGTGTTTTAATTGCATTGTCAAGCTTAAATTCCAAACGATTTTGATTTCTTAGATGTTCTGGTATGGATTCCGAAAGGACAGCGTTGTTTGTTGCCCATTTTCTTAAGGTAAATCCTCCGCTATTTAGTAAGCCAATGATTTGTTTTTGGATGAGTGAGGCTTCTTCCAATGTGTTTTGTCCAGAAATCAGGTCATCGACGTAGAAATCGTTTAAAACTATGTTGGATGTAAGAGGATATTTCTTTTGTTCATCGATGGCAAGCTGACGTAGTGACTTGACTGCTAAATAAGTAGCTGCTGCTGTACCATACGTCACGGTGGTTAAGTTATACTCCCGAATCTCTTGATTCGGGGATTGTCTCCATAATATACGTTGATAGTTCTGATCATCTTCATCAATGATTATTTGTCTAAACATTTTTTCAATGTCAGCGGTATGGACGTACTTGTGCTTCCGCCACCTTAATAATATGGATGATAGATCCTGTTGCAGAGTAGGACCCGTTAACATTACATCATTTAAAGATATCCCAGTTGATGTTTTGGCTGACCCATCGAAAACCACCCTAAGTTTTGTAGTTGTACTCGAAGATTTCAGAACTGCATGATGCGGTAGGAAATAGTAACCAGATTCATTGGTTGTATCAGCAACCTCCATGTGTCCCAAGGCGATATATTCATCCATGAAGTTTCTGTACTGCGTTGCTAGTTGTGGATTTTTAGCAAGGCGTTTTTCTACCTGAAGTAAGCGTGCCATTGCTAATTTACGCGAGCAGCCCAAAGGTTTTGAATAAACCAGCTCGGAGTTAAACGGTATTTTTACCACGTAGCGGCCAGCATTGTTACGTTGATGGCTGATTTCATATAACTTTTCACATTCTATTTCTTCTTTAGTAAATGCTCGATTGCACGGGATTTCTTCTATTTCCCAAAATGTTTTAAGTTGTTTATCGATATCTACTGCCTCCACTGTCAATGTCTGGGTTACCGAGATGTTGCAATCAACTGAAGTTCGTCCCATAAATATCCAGCCTAATTTTGTATGTTGTGCAATCGGTTCTTCGGATGATGGTTTTAAAATATTATTCAACAGAATGTCTCCATAATAATCGGCACCAAGTAAAATGTCGATTGGACCAGGGGTGTGGAATGTAGGATCAGCCCACAAAATGTTTTTGGTGTGTTTCCATTTCCAAGGATCTAGATGCTGCTCTGGCATGTCCCGGGTCAAAGTTTTGAAAACTAGCGCTTTGATTTTTATATTGAAATTGGATGTGAATCTGGGACTTATTGTAAGCTCAACGACTGAACTTGCTGTTCCGGCTTCTGTTTTTCCCATTCCAATGATGTCTGCGTGCGCATTGAACTTTGTTAGTTTTAGCTTGTCGCAAGCCTCTTCTGTTATGAACGTAGCCTGTGATCCAGGGTCAACTAAAACGCGAAGAAGCTCTTCGGAAGTGTTAGAAGATGCTTTTACCATAGCAGTGCCTAACAATATGCAATTGCGGTTCCACGTATGTCCTGACTGTATAGGCGGTTGTGTTGGTGGTTGAGATTTACCGACTCCCTTTGGATTGTCGTTACAATGAAGCAGGCTGTGATGAGCACCCTTACATAGGTCACAGCTTTTGAAGCATGGATTTTTGTGCCTTGGAAGCAGACAGCGCCGACATAATGGTTGATAATAAATTGCCTTGGTTCTCTCGGTGTGTGGCAAGTTCTGAAATTTCTTGCATTCTGGTAGATTGTGTTCTTCATAGCAATAACTGCATTTCGCTTGTTTTTTGGCCACTATGACATTTGCTGCCTTCCGAACTGGAGTAGATTGCTGATCTCTTTTTTTGTTGACGTTTTCTCTGGATAGTACTCCAAGTGATTGGAAGCGTAATTGAAGAAAGTTCAGGAAGTCTTTCACTGTTTGAATATCCTTTGGATTTTTAAGTGATGTTTCATACAGCCGATGTGTCTCTCTATCCAACTTCCTTGTCAAAATGTTTATGAGTATTGCATCCCACGAATCTGTGTTTATTCCTTGATTCTTTAGGGCATGCAGACATTCTATGACTGTGTCATGTAGCGTTCTTAAGTGATTTGCAGATTCTATCTGAATGACAGGTAGCTCCATAATCGTATCAATAAAGGTGTTTGTTATAAGTCTTTTATCCTCGTATCTAGAGAATAAAATATTCCAAGCGGTAGAGTAATTTTCTTTTGATACGGTGAGGTGACTTATGAGTTTGGCTGCATCACCTCGGATTACTGAGAGTAAGTAATGCATTTTCTCCTCACTGGATAACTCTTTGTTGCAGTGAATCATTTTAGTGAATAAGTTTTGAAAGCTTGGCCATTGTTTACAGTTCCCATAGAAATGCGCTATTTCTATCCGAGGGAGTTTTATCCTGGAATGGGTATTATCAGTTCCTTCCTTGCTGATACTTTCCAGTTGATCTTGAAGATGAATGTTCGCGAATTCATACTCTTGTTGAAGTATCTCGTAAGTTTTCTCACCAAAATATTTATTGCCGAGTTCTTCTTCGGTTGCGTTGCTCAATATTTCTTCGTGGTTGTTTGTGAAGGTAATCCAGGAAGTATTTAATAATTTCATTTTCATCTCATAAAATGATTTGCTGCGTGGTTCAGTGCTAATAATGAATTCCATTATGCCATTTATGTTGGTGCGTAGCATATTTGCTTTTATGTTTTGGATCTTGTATCGCTTTCGTTGTTCTTGGTTGGCGACGTCAATTTCCGGGAACACCTCAGTATCGTCATCATCGTTGTCTTCTAGAACGTATGAAGAAGTATCTGCCGCCTTTTTGTTCATCTCATCATTTGTGTCAGATGAATTAGCTGGCATAGCCTTGTCTCGGGCATCTTTGAGGGTTGTTTTAGTTTCTTCATATGCAGTTTTGACTTGATCGAAGAATTTTTCGACTCTCGATCACACGAAGGTTGCCTCGGCAGCACTCGTGCTCAGACTGACTAAGTCACAAGAGGACTTGGTGTTAATCCAAGAACCTTGGATTAGCAATAACAAGATCTGTGGCCTCAGAACGATAAATTATTATAATCAAGCATCTCTGGGAAGATCAGATCGTGTATTTTAGCGAAAAATAATTTAAATATTTTTCTTCTTCCTCAATTTAGAAGCGGAAATGTTACAGCGGTGAACGTTGAAGTTGGCCGTGAAAAATTATGGCTAGCCTCAGCCTATATGGATCGCGTGAAGGAGTTTTCACCGGATAACCTGTGGGAACAGATCCGGAAGAGGGTGGCGATTGGCGAAGGTTCACTCATTCTCCGATTATCGATTTGTAACATATAACCTCGACAATAAACCTGTTACTGGAACAAATATGGGGAGGTGTTGTAGAAATTATTGCCGCTGGAGGTCCCTGTACCTCCGGCGACGGTAGAAGAATTGGACTGCATGGTTGATATTAACACAAAAGCATGCAATCTTTCATTTAATGCTGCGTGCCCCCTAATAAAGCCTAGGGGCAGGCAGAAACCGATATGGTGGGCCAAGGAGTTGGGAACACATCGGAGTGTGTGTAGGAGAGCTTTTAATAAAGCTAAGAACACAAGGGAGGTTCGGGATTGGGACTCCTATAAGGAGGATCTAAGAAAGTGCAAATAAGAATTGAGAAAGGCACAAAGGGGGTCTTGGAGACTCTTCTGTTGTAGGATGGAGGAGGTCTCTGAGACTCTTCGCCTTAGGAAAATTCTAGCTACTAACCCAACCAGTCCTAGTTATTTAATTAGACCGGGCGGGTCACCGATAGCTTCAAGTGCGGAATCATTGGAGCTATTCATCAAGCTTTATAGGGAGCGAGTCAGGTGGGCGCTGAACGGGTTTAAACCTTATAAATCGGCGGGCCCAGATCGGATTATACCAGCGAGAGATCCAAAGGAAAATGGAGAAGGAAGAAAAGAGAAAATGGGCGGAGGTCAGAATGGTCGTTATCCCGTAATCGGGAAAAAGCTCACATGGCTATCCAAAGGATCTGAGACTTTTAACTCTATCATCCTTTCTGTTGAAAACCTTTGAAAGGTTGGTAGATATAGGTATTTGATCAAAAATTGAGCCCAGGAGTTGGGCAATGTCGCAGCATGTGTACTGTTAGGGGAAGTTGGTAGACACAGCTCTCCACGATCTGGTACGCATGAGGGTGCCTTTAATAATGTAAAAACGGCAGCGATCATTGAAGGATTGTTATTTTTGAATGTGGACTACCTCATAAGTAGGTTGATAAATCAGATTCTGGTAAGCAGGATTATTATGTCGAAACTGAGGGAGGCCACCATTAGAAGGCGGATGGTTAGAGGAACCCCGCAAAGAGGTGTAATGTCCCCCTTTCTTTGGAGTGTTGTGATGAATAGATTGCTGTTGGAACTGAAGAGAGAGGGAATAGGGGTTGTAGCGTATGCGGATGATGTAGCGATAGCTGTCTCAGGCAAATATCTGGATACGATTAGGGATGTTATGTAGAATGCACTCCTGATCGTTACGAAATGGGCCAAGAAATATAAAATTCCGGTAGTTAGCCCTCCTACCGTGAACGGCATTATAGACTGGCTTTGGCTGAACGAGCGAGATATCTGGGCATAATCTTGGACAGCAGGCTCAGCTGGAAGCCTAACATTGTTGAAAGGATGAATAAGGCTAATGTAGTAATTTACTTATGTAGGAACGCCATAGGTAAGAGATGGGGTCTAAAACCAGAGCTGGTACACTGGCTCTATACGGCAGTGGTAAGATCTGTGCTGATGTACGGGGTGGGCGTGTGGTGGCCAGCTCTGCAAAAGGTAGGAGTAAGGTAGGAGTAAGAGTAAGTGAAAGAGTGAAAGTGTCTTCAGCCGGGACACTCGACGCTAGTTAGGTCGCTAAAGGAAGAACTGGCGAATCTAGATTATATTAAACTGAAGGAACGGATCAACACTGGAAAACACGAGGCACTGCAATTTTTCACGAACGGTTCTAAGCTAGACGGCAAGGAAGGACCGGAGTCTTCTGTGAGAAGCTTAATGTTAATATTTCTGTTCGTCTACCTCACTACTGCAGCGTGTACCAGGCTGAAGTGGTGGCGATAGACGAAATCGGGACATGTTTGTAATGATCATTGTAATATCAATGATGATAAATTTCCAAAGGTTTTCTTATTAAAAGATAAATTTACTATGTTAAATTACCTGCAGTATTTTCGGATAGATTAAAGTGGTAATTACTTACTGATAGAAATAGCAGCAAGATAATGATGAAAGCAAAGTTATCATGCTACCAAATACAATTATTATTCAAAAGACCCTGAAATGTCTGAACTACACTGGTAAATGGACCATGAAATACATTAAGAAAGCATCAAGGCAGACTTTACAGCAATTTTCCGCTAAGATTATTGTGCAAATTTGATTACAAAGTGCTTATTGCATCTATGATCATTAAAATTGTTTCGCATGCAAATACACATAAATCACAAATAATTTTCCATCCGACTTTCACTCTGCATATATGAAGCGCACAAGTCACCGTTGTTGGCGTTAGAAATGCACAATTTTTCTAATTGCACAATTGCATAATCAGTTTCCTACAATTATATTATGCAATTTGCATTATTTTTATTGTACTCCAATTCTTTATTTGATATCCTTTCCAATTTTCTATTTTCTTTCCTATTTATGTTACACGAACGACTACCGCCTAAAATTCAAAGTGGAAATTTTTTACTTCTCATTCTTCTTCTGCATATCGTATACTCGTACTTTACCATAATCATTGATCGCGGTTTATTTCGCGTCTCATTGTTGTTGTTATTATTATGTATTTTATGATATATGGTGGGAATGTTCTTTTTATGTTTTATATACATACAATATATTTTGCTTATGCTGTCGATATAATTTTTTTGTGAGTGACGCAGAACAAGACATATCCAGATAAACGTGTGTGCATTGTGTTTTCGGTTGGATAATTGCATATCTTAACTTTTGTTGTTTTATGCTTAAAGTTGTTTTTTTTGGGGGGGCTTTTTTCAGCTCTCGCGATTTTAAACTACACGCACAATTTTTTATAGCGAATATACGAAAGAAATATACTAAAAAATTAATTGGGAGAAGAAAATATAAAACTACTGAATAGTTTCGGATCGGAATATAATTTTTTGTATTTGCTTTGTGGTTTTCATAAACTTAATAATTTTTTTTTATCGTTTGATGATAAAATAAGCTCAGTTAAATTTTGCTAGTGGAACGCGAAACATCTACTTTATAGAATCGCGCGCGCTTTACTCACGAGTATATACACATTTTTTCGGTTTAAAACTTCCAAAGCATTTCGACCTGTTACATTGTTAACAGTTTTTTTATTATAATTTGTTGTGCAAAAAAAAGTGATTTAAATTTTTATGGTTTTTGAAAGTTGTGTTAACATTGTGCTTTATATTACATAAATTAATTATATTTATTATATCGTGGAGTGGCTGGTGTGTGCGGTGATCAGATTTCGTGGATACGCAACCAAAATATATAAGTAAATATTACAATACACAATTTGGTCCATTGCACCTTAAAAATTTATTATAAGATTAAGTTTAATGATTTGCAAAATGTTTATGACAGCGTTTTTGCGAAAGTATATACTTTAGGGATTAATATTTATTCCGAGTAGAAAGCTGGGTATTATACGTGCTTAATCCGGCGAGATAAAATTGTTATTGTTTTATTTTTTTCGGTTGTACGATTTAAAATTTTTGTCAGATCTCGTTTTGGTGAAGTGTACTAAAAATGAAATTTAATCACCTGGCTTGCTAAAACGTGTGTCCTAGAAAAATAAAAATGATTGCTCGGCATATTATTATCGTGTGAAAGCTCCACCTTCCCGCATAATTTAATCTTAAAATTTCAACTAAGTATAGATCAAGGTAAAATCCAATTTGATTTCACCAAAGTAAATCAACCGCTAATTGCCTCGGATAAATATATCGTTTTAATCGACAATTAGAGATAACTGAGTGGATTAATGAATCGTACGTTTTGAAATAAAATCGATTAGATAATAATGTGGACAATTTTTGCGGTTACTTCACTATTCAGATCGATTGATTCTGAATGGTGAGTTCTTGTACGCGGATTTTAACGATTATAGTTTTTGATAAATTGAAGAACTAATCCAACAAAAGATTATTTGTTTTTGTAAAAGTTATTTGCGCAAATAAAACTTGAAAAATATATTTAGTTAGGGTTGGTTTAATCTAGTAATGAAATCTTTTTAAAATTTGAAGAGGATGAAAGTGTTTTTTTGTGTAAATATATTTTCAATATCTAAATCTTTTCCTTTAAGTTTTTGTTATGGGCATCCGGCTTGATGGTAACTTTGTTCCACATTATGTGTTCATTAAATTCAGTCGATTTTTTGAACAATCTGTACGTCTTGGTATAGTCGCAATATTTTTTTGTCGCAAAACTCGAAACGTGGGCCGCTGAACCTTCTTTCGATGTACGCTAATTTACCGAGTGATATGCGACTGATGATTTGAAACCCTCTGAGTGCGCGGAAACTTATTTTGGCACACATTGCCGAAATAATGTAATAATATAATTAATTCAATTTATTAATCCTGATTTTGTAAAATAAAATTATCTCACTTCACGATCGGACGTGGAATCGCTTACAGGTGTACCACTATCGAAATCACCGTTCAACCAAAGAGCCGATTAGTTGATCGTTCTGTAACATAAGAAAACTTTTTCTTGCCTCCATCTAATTGTATACCGACCGCCCATGCATCCATCATTCAAAGTTATAAATGCAAACGCTACAGGTTTCTCTATCGTTCATTTTATCAATTCTTTCGATTCAAGATCTGTGTAGGTTTGTTCGGGGAAGCACCAATGTGTGAAAAATTCTCGAAGAATTTATTATAGTAATTTACCTTGTTAAAGTTAGCCGAAAGTTACCAGCCGAGGTTTGACAAGGTCTCATTTGAAGAGCTTTGGAAGAGGTTTGTAAGTGATAATACTCTATTAAAGTTAGCCGACTCTAGCCGAAAAATGTCGATAATATAGATTCAAACTAATCAAAGGAAAGTGACACCCGTTTTTTGTCGGTAACACCCCTGTCGAAAAATGTCGATAATACAGATACAAATTTTAGGCCGAAATGTAATTATTTATATTGCAAATTTTTATTTTTATTTCCTAAAAACCAAATAAAATATTTAAAATAAGAAATTTTCATTCGAAACAATAAAAATTAATACACAAAACCTAATTTCTCTAAGTGCTGTATTACATGTTTGGAGTTAAAACGTGAAATGCATTTATAGGTAAATGTTTGGAGAATTTTTTAAATGGCACGTCATCTAATAATATTTGAAAGGTCAATTTCTATGTTTGAAATCTGGGAAAAACTCGATTGAATATATCGCACACACAAAATTCGAAAATTTCTAAAAATTGACCGTTTAAAGTGTCATGGCTGGAAAAAGACCTTTTATTTGAATCTATTTCCAGCCATGACACTTTAAACGGTCAATTTTTAGAAATTTTCAAATTTTGTGTGTGCGATATATTTATCGAAATTTTCGGACTCTTCACATGGAAATTGTCCTGAAATTTTTGAAGTTTTACTTGGTCTATACACCATTGAGTTTTCTCCTTATTAAAATAGTTTTTTAATCATAGTTTTAATGCATTTAATAAAAAAATTTAATTTTGAATACTATATGAATCGAAATAAACATTTTTGATTTAAAAAGTAATTACTGTTTAACACCAAAATTACGAATCTGCCTTACCGACATTTACAGGCGAACAATACAAGCTGTTTTTGAGTCTGCATTATGGACTTTTTGGCTGATATTTTGTTATTACAGCTGGATCTACATTGTCGGCATTGTTACAGACATTGTTACAATCAATTCTGCATTATCCGCATTTTTCGGTTGGAGCGAGTCGGCTAAATTTAACAGTATAGTGATAATATCTGTTTCAAACAGCAGAAAATTGCCAATAAAAAAGTTTAAATATTATCAAGCTTTAAGTGGTTTGTAATTGTCGTTAAAGTGGTTTGGAATTTAAGACTATGCCTGACACACACAGACCTGCCTATGCCGATTTGATGGACCGTGTTCATAAGCAAATTTTAAATATAGGTTTTGGGTGGGTCTGATGAGGTTATAAGAGTGAAATGACATATCTGCTTCATACAACCGAAAGTAGTCGATAAAGAAGATTTAAAATTATCAAGCATCGTCAATAATTGTTCGCCATTCAAGATTTTGACATATAGCCACCAATCTTACCACGCCAAATTCGATAGTCCATGACCATAGGTAGATACTGAGTACAGGTTAGGGGTGGGTCTGATGGGGTTGTAGGGGTGAAATTTTAATTTTCCCCATTTTTCAACGATAACATCATTCGTCATTCGAAATTTGGCATAAAGACACCATATCTGGCTATGGAAAAATACTAATTTCACTCCTATAACCTTATCAGACCCACCCCAGAAGGTGGCTAAATCATTATACTCAAACAAAAATTCGTCACTATCTGTGAAAGTGCTGGCTGTATCTAATTTATTATTGGAAGACTATTGCTTTTTAATTTACTGATGAGCCACTATATCTGGTAACCTTTTCACTAGCGTGGCAGCACATAAATGTTTTTTTTTCAAAATAGTGCTAGTCAAGAATTTTAATGCGCTTGCTTGTGAGAAGTCCTCGAAAAAAAAAATATTGGCTTAAGTGTTATCGACTTATTATTCGGTAAGTGTTGGATTTTTTACATTTAGGGTTATTCTAATACTTGATCAATACATTATGGTCATGTTTTAGTTAGATTTTCTTTTTTTTTTAATAATATGTATTTCTCTTTAAATAAACTATTGAACCAATCTACACATATTTAATTTTTATTCCTAATTTACTTACTAATATTGGAACAGTATATAGTAACTTTAGAAAGCACATAAATGTAATATTTCATAACTTAAACTGGCAAAACCCAAAGAAATAGTTTTGAGAATACTAATTTGGCCACCCTCTGTATACTCATAATCTACCTATGGTGATGGGCTATCGAATCGGCATAGTCAGATTGCTGTCTATATGCCAAAATCACGAATGACGAACGATTTTATCGATGAAAAATGGTGACAATCAAAATTTCACCCCAATAACCCCATCAGACTCAGCCCTAACCTATAATCAAAATCTACCTAAGGTCATTGGCTATCGAATCGACATAGTCAGATTCGTGTCTATATGGCAAAATCTCGAATGACAAACGATTCTTGACGATGCTTGATAATTTCCAATCTTCTTTATCGACTACTTTCGGCTGTATGAAGCAGATATGTCATTTCGTCCCTATAACCCCATCAGACCCACCTCTAACCAATACTCAGAATCTACTTATGGGCATGGCGTTCGAATCGGCATAGTCAATATAACCTAATAAAACCACTTCCAAACATATAATCAAATTCTACTTAGGGTCATGGTTCATCAAATTGGTACAGTCAGATCGTCGTTCATCTGTCAAAATCTTGATATAAAAACCATTCATCAGCTAAAGATGACTGCGTCTCTATCGGTACAATCTGCATCGACACAGTCTGCATTATCGACATTTTTAAAACATTTTTGGCATGTATAGCAAAATTAATATCTGCATTACCACTTTTCGGCTGGAAACCTTCCGCTAACTTTAACAGTATTAGTAATTTGCTTTGTCCAAGAAAGCTTCTACTTCATTCACGTTTTGTGGGCGGGAAAGCTTTTTAATTACTAAAATTCTTCCTTTTGATGCTTTAATTTTACTCGGTGGCATAATATGATTAACATATGTAACTTTTCGTTCCACAAATAACATTTTTTTAAATTGCATCGCAGCCTCGCGGTAATAGTACCAAATTATTATATTAATTATTATTTTAATATAAAAATGAATGATCACGTGCTGTTTTGAATCATCGACCAAATATGTTCCGTTACGTAGTCGGCGAAAAAATTCTGCGATCCATGGAATTGGAAACTGATCCACATTGAGCTACAAATTTATGGTAATAAATTACCACAAAAACGAACGGATCCTTCTGATTTTATTATCGACAATTGCTGCTCCATATTGACTATTCGGAATTGTTGAATGGACATCATCCACAAGCTTCTGCATGGCTCCAATCAGCACAATTACAACGGGTTAGACTTTCCTGTATGATTTGTAGTTAGAAGTATTACGTTTTATAATACTAATTTTAGGTTAATAACTGTTTTTCACTTTTGATAGTTCATTGTGTCGGTCTCTCCATCGCTTTCTTAGATGCCACCACTAGGCCTCCTTATTTACATATTTCGTATAAGACCCAATTTTTCTGGGACTACTTTCCAGCTTTCTGGACATTATTACCATCTCTGACTAAAAATATTTAGAACCTAAAAATAAAATATTTCGCCCAAAAATTTACTGCATGTAGGAGCGGATTATATAGAATCTATTAATGATACTTACTAAAAACTAAAATACTTTCACTATTTTGTTATGCAAGATTTTGTAACTGCAAAATTTTATACCTCAAAGAATCATTTAAGAACCCCATTTCCAAATGGCCTAATTCCATTCCTATCCGCCTTACTCCAGAACTTTATCAGAAACGTGTTTTTTTGAATCCCATTTAGGACTCACATGTCGAATTTCAACTAGATCGGTTAAAAAATGGTATAGTTCCATAGCAATGGCCATATTACAGAACTTTATCAATAAATCATTTTAGAAATCCATTTCCATCGTACGTGGAGAGTTTCAACAACATCTGTCAAGGAATAGCCAAATTGCATCCCTATTAGCCATTTTCTAGAACATTATCGCAAACTCATTTTTGAATTTTGTGAAAAAATCATTAACGAGTCCCATTTTCCCACATGTCAAATTTTAGAGACTCAAACCGGGATTTCCTAAAAATCGGGATTGATTTTTTTTTATACAAAACCATGATTTATAAAAAAAACCGAGATTTTGACAAACCGGGATTTCGTTACACACCCGTCTTTAACACATCTGTGATATTTTTCTTGAGTAAAATGCTATGGGAACAAGGTTCGTTTGTTAGTCAGATCATTTGACTACCACCACTCTAGGTTAATTCTAGGTTAGATTTGTAAGCACGATATGCGTGACAAACATGTCCTTCACTTTCTATATCGTCTGCAGATGATATAATTAATTGATTTATTACTATACGTGCAACTTTTTCCCCAGTAGCTTAGGGAATTTATTTCAGTAGTTGAACATTGAAACCAAACAAGAAAGTGTGAGCGTCTATAGTTAAGTACCTGCTCTGGTCCTAATAACGTAAGTGTCTTGCCTGTAGAGAAGGTCAATGTTATTTATTTTATTTTGCTTTAATTTTGCTTGTCCGCTTCATTATCGAGATAACAATTTAATTGTTAATTACTCCGTTGATTCCTAGCCAGATCCCAGAGCTGCTGGATTTCCTTTTTATGTTGTTTCCATGCTGTCATGGAAACTTGTACAAACTAGCAATGGTTGCTCGACTTTGATGATGAGTGATAGTGCTGTCGAATTATCTTCTTCTAGGTCAATGTTGTGGAGTTTTAAATATTGTGTCGAATGGTTTTGCGTGTTGAGCTATGCAATTCTAATATTGCCAATTTCGTCTTTTTTTGTTTCACCACTGGTGAACGTAGGTTAATTTTGGTGTATGCGAAACAACGATATGTTTGATTTCCCTATCAACTTTGTCCTGTAGGTGTGGGTAAATTTTTAACAATCTACAATTTATGGTATTTGTGATCTTTCGCAGGACAGTGGTTAGTTAGTAGTCGAACATCGTCATATTTTTTGGCTGCGGCTCGAATATTTATGGTTGAGCTTTTAACTATAACGAAATGGGTGAATGGTAGAGAGAACCTCTGATTCCGGCATTGCGGTAAAATATACAGTAACCATCTTCAAAGACAATCACTATTCTGGTTTGCTATGGGGGGAGGGATTTGACGAAATTTTTATCATAGTATTTTTGTCCGAATTGTATTTTGCAAGCCAGAATTCCATCAGTAATCCTCTCTCTCTCTCTCTCTCTCTAGCATTTACATCCCATGAAAGGATTTTGCCGCCCGCACTATGGTCCTCCATCCTTCTCGGTCCATCGCTCTCGTCCTCCAATTTCGACATCTTAATACGAGTAGGTCTTGTTCGACGTCGTCACACCAGCGCAGTCGGGGTCTTCCTTTACGACGTACTCCGGCTGGTTGTTGATGGAACACTTTGTAAACCATTCGTTGTTGTGGAGATCTTGCAACGTGGCCGAGCCATCTCACTCGATTAGATTTGATGAAGCCGATAATATCGCTACCTCCGAGAAGTTGCTTTATGTCGTGGTTCATGCGAATCCGATATTCATTGTTCGCAACTTTAATAGGACCAAAAATTGAACGGATGACCTTCCTGTCGAAGGTAGATAATAATCTACAGTCGTTAGAGGTCATGGTCCAGCTCTCGCTTCCGAAAGTCAGCACAGGTCTTATCAGTGCTTTATAAAGTGCGAGCTTGCACGACTGCGATAGGTGTTTAGATCGCAATAATTTTGATTGCGCGTAGAAAACTCGTTGTCCGGCAGCGATTCGGGCTTTTATTTCTGCCTGCATGTCGTTTGATGATGTTATAAGTGACCCGAGGTATTTAAAATTTTCGACGCTATCAAAATTATGGTCGCCAATTTCGAGATTTGCCATAGAGATGTTCCTGGGTGTTGTTAAAAATTTCGTTTTGGTACTGTTCACCTCCAAACCAAGTCTTCTTGCGCAGCGATCGAGCGGCACGAAACTGTCTTTGATATCGCTAGGTCTTCGGCCAAGAAGCACGATATCATCTGCATATCCAAGAATTTGGCCTGATTTATTAAATATACAGCGCGAAGTTTCGATGTTGCTTTTCCTCACTACGTACTCAAGCGCCAAATTGAACAGCACAGGCGCGAGTGCATCTCCCTGTCGAACACCAGATGTTATTTCAAAGGAGTCTGACACAGTTCCTTCGATTACAATTCTACATACAGACCCAGACGTTGTTAATTTGCACAGAGAAACGAGTTTCTCTGGAATTCCTAGGCATATGAGCGCGGCCCAAAGGCTATCGCGGTTTATACTGTCATATGCCTGACGGAAGTCTATATATAATTGATGTATGGTTATGTTGTACTCCCAACATTTTTCCAAGATCATCCTCATGGTGAAACACTGGTCAGTGGTCGATCGGTTGGGACGAAAACCACACTGATAGTCGCCAATGATGTTTTCGGCGAGAGGGATGAGTCTGGCAAGTACAACATTAGCCAACACTTTGTAAGCAGCGTTCAATAGAGCTATACCACGATAGTTTTCACATTTAAGACGGTCGCCTTTTTTATGCAACGGACATATGAGCGCGGTCTTCCAATTCTCCGGCAACTCTTCTTGGTCCCAAATACATACGATGAGATCGTATAGACTTGTTGCAAGAGTAGCGCCTCCGAGTTTTATTAATTCTGCGGGAATTCCATCGAGACCGGGTGCCTTGCCGTTTTTCAATCGACTAATAGCTGCGTCTACTTCCTCAACTGTGGAATATTCGACGAAGACTTCATCACCTGGAGGAGCTATTGCTCTAATGGGGGTCACGTCATCATTCCGATTTAGTAGATTTTGAAAGTAGGTTTGCCATACTGAGAGAACATCAGCCACGTTTGTTCTCAATTCTCCATTCCCGTCTTTGATGGCTGTACTTCTTGGGTGGAAGTCTTTAGTGAGATTCCTGGCATTGGCAAAACAGTCCCTTGAATTTCCTACTTCCGCTTGGAAGCTGATGTTTTCGATGCATAATCTCATATGATCGCGTTTCTTTTGATGAAGGTGTTTAGTCGTGGCTTTCCTGGCGCGGAGATATTCTGCATGTGTGCTTCTAGTGTTGCGAGCCAACCATTTTTCACGAAGCTTTTGTTTATTTGCGACGATCAGGCGACATTGATCATCGAACCAATCATTGCGGGGTCTCGGAGGTCTTCTTCCGATAATGTTTTGCGCCGCGGTGGTAATGGCTGACTGTATTGTGTGCCACTGCTCCTGGATGGTAGACGGAGCTTCTTCGTTGTTGCTAGGCCGCTCTAGATAGTTAGTGACAGCTGATTGGTAACTCTGCAGTGACGTTTGGTCTTTTAGAGCATCCACATTCCATCGAACGGTCTTTTGTGCTTGTCTGTTAAACGTAGATGACAGTTTGCACTTATACTTAAATACGACAAGCATATGATCGCTGTCCATATCTGCACCCCTGTAGGATCTAACGTCAGATATACTGGTCGAGTGTCTCTTGGACACCATGACGTGATCAATTTGGTTTTCCGTTCTTCCATCATTCGATCTCCACGTTACTTTTTGGATTCTCTTATGTGGGAAAAACGTACTTGATACAACTAAGTTGTACATTAATGCCAAGTCGGTGACGCGTTGGCCGTTGTTGTTACTAGTTAGATGCAGACTGTTGGGACCAATGTGCGATGTATTTTCTGCACTCCTACCGATTTTTGCATTAAAGTCGCCCACGATGATTTTAATGTCGTGGTGCGGTATGTTATTGATGACTTCCTCCAGCTCCACAAAGAAGAAATCTTTGATGTCATCAGATTTATCTTCGGTGGGTGCATGTACATTAACGATCGTGATGTTAAACTTATTAGTGCGAAGTCTGACCGTGCATATCCGCATGTTGATCGGGCGGAAATCGATGATGTGGTGCTTCACGCGCCGATGGATGAGGAAGCCAACTCCAAATTCTCCTCCGTTCTGATGGCCGCTGTAGTGAAGAGTGTAACCATTGGTGGTGTCTAAAATTTTAAAATAAGAAATTTTCATTCGAAACAGTAAACATTAATATACAAAACCTAATTTCTCTATATACAAACTTTAATTTCTGTATTACATGTTTGGAGTTAAAACCTGATATGTATTATTAGGTAAATGTTTGGAGAATTTTTTAAATGGCACGTCATCTAATAATAATGATCATTTGAAAGGTCAATTTTTTTGTTGGAAATCCGGGAAAAACTCGATTGAATATATTGCACACACAAAATTTGAAAATTTCTAAAAATTGACCGTTTAACGTGTCATGGCTGGAAATAGATTCAAATGAAAAGTCTTATTGATGCTTACACTTGGAAAAATTTTCAGGTATGAACATCAATAAGACCTTTCATTTGAATCTATTTCCAGTCATGACACTTTTAACGGTCAATTTTTAAAAATTTTAAAATTTTGTATGTGTGATTTATCGAAATTTTCGGACTCTTCACATGGAAATTGTCTTGAAATTTTTGAAGTTTTACTTGGTAAATATCATTGAGTTTTCTCCTTGTTAAAATAGTTTTTTAATTATAATTTTAATGCATTTAATAAAAAAAAAAGTAATTACTGTTTAACACCAAAATTATGAATCTTCCTTATCGACCTCTACATGCAAAATACAAGTTTTGAGTCTGCATTATCGACTCTTTTCGGCTGGTTACACCTGAATCTGCATTAACGACATTTTCCAGCTGGTGCATTTTTGTTGTTGAGCGAGTCGGCTAACTTTAACAGTATAGTGATAATATCTGTTTTAAACAGCAGAAAATTGCCAATAAAGAAGTTTAAATATTATCAAGCTTTAATAGTTTGTAATTGTCGTTAAAGGTGCTTGGAATTCAAGACTATGCCAGATATGTATATACCTGACTATGACGATTCGATTGGCCGTGATCATAGGCAAATTTTTAATATAGGTTTTGGGTGGGTCTGATGAGGTTATAGGGGTGACATTTTATTTTTCCCTTCTTCGGACAATAAAATCGCTTATCATACGAGATTTCGCAAGATGAACACCAATCTGAATATGCCAATTCGATAGCCCATGACCATAGGTAGATTTTGATTATAGGTTAGGGGTGAGTTTGATGGGGTTAGAGGGGTAAAAGATTGTTTTTCCCCATTTTTCTTCGATAAAACCGTTCTTCATTCATGATTTTGGTATATAGACTGCACCATCTAATATGGAAAGATAAAAATTTCACTCCAGTAACCCCATCAGACCCACCCCGGAGGGTGGCCAAATTATTATACTAAAACAAAAATTCGTCACTATCTGTGACTGTATCTCAGTAATCAATTTATTATTGGAAGACTTATATTGTTTTATTAATTTACTGATGAGCCGCTATATCTGTCAACCTTTTCATTAGCGTGGCAGCACATAAATGTTTTTTTTTCAAAATGGCGGCCACTAGTGTCAGTGCTAGTCAAAAATTTAATTGCGCTTGCTTGTGAGAAGTCCTCGAAAAAAAAATCTTGACTTAAGTGTTATCGACTTATTATTCGGTAAGTGTTGAATTTTTTACATTTATGGTTATTCTAATACTTGATCAATACATTGTGGTCATGTTTTAGTTAGATTTTCTTCTGTTTAATAATATGTATTTCTCTTTTAACCCGTTTCATACCGCCCATAAAATCACTGGAGCAATTTTACCGATTTTTAAAACTTTAACGTATTTTGGTTCACTAAATATAGTTATATTTCATCCAGATTTGGCTGATATTTTCGGAGATATGGAATGTTCCATAAATGGAACAACAGTAAAAACACTATTTATTTTTTTTTATTTGCAAATAATTTCAAAATTTATGTAAATACAGCTTATTATTTTTTGTTGTGAAACTGCGGTGAGCATTTTAAATGAAGTGGAATGTCATAACCATCGCTTGAGCATCGAGAACATTTAAATGTAGTGTTCTTTTTGCAGACATGGCAGCGCTTTCGCTTGTTTGCTATTTTTATTATGTCATGCCGCGGGCAACTTTCAGGTTTAACTAATTCACAAATTAAATAAAATAATTGTTTTATTTAAATATTTTTTTATTATTTTCCGGAACAATAAAAAAACCCAACATGCAGACTAACTTCACTGATACTAAATTCTATAAAAGGGGAATCCCAAAAATATAAATCATGTGGTATAGATATCATTCCTGTAAGGTAGGGAATACGCATGATCGTTGGAAATTAGGTGTAAATTTATATGTCCAAAATTGGAACAACGGTAAACTATTCAACCAATCTACACATGTTTAATTTTTATTCCTAAATACACTTACTAAAAATTGATAGTATTGGAACAGTATCCCACATGTCAAATTTTAAAAATTCAAACCGGGATTTCCTAAAAATCGGGATTTTTTTTTATACAAAACCGGAATTTTGAAAACCAGGATTTTGAAAACTGGGATTTCGTTACACACCCATCTTTAACACATGTGATATTTTTCTTGAGTAAAATGCTATGGGAACAAGGTTCGTTTGTTAGTCAGATCATTTGACTACCAAGACTCTAAATTAATTCTAAGTTAGATTTGAAGCACGATTGCGTGACAAACTTGTCCTTCACTTTCTATTTCGCCTACAGATGATATAATTAATTGATTTATTACTACGTGCAAGTTTTTCCCCAGAGCCTAGGGAATTTATTTTAGTAGTTGAACGTTGTAACCAAATAAGAAAGCATGAGCATCTATAGTTAACTACCTGCTCTGTTCCAGTTTCTTGCCTGTAGAGAAGGTCAATGTTATTTATTTTATTTTACTTTAATTTTTAAATTAAAATTAAAACTGAGGGCGGAGAATTTTTACCAAAAAAATTATTACAAAATTCGGGCAGCAACTTGAAAAAAATAATCGAAAGAGAAAATGTTTCACGTTAGTATCAAATATTTGTGCTAAAACATATTTATCACACAATTTGGACACAGTCTCAGTGCAATGTAGCAAAATAAATTAAACTAAATTTTTGTCAATTGTTTCAGCCATTTATTGAACAATTTAAAATCATATTCTGATTGATCAAATAATATTTATCCACGGTCGTGTAGAATGAATAAAGGATACTTTATATAGTTTTTAACTGAAATTTTTCATACTATGTTAGCACTTAACTATTCTTGTCTTAAGAATAGTACTAGGAAAAATTAAGTGTTTATTCCATATATTTCTTAATAAGTTGTTTGACCCCGGTCCCAAGATCTCTGGTAAGGAGTGTTAATAGCCACTTTCAATTCCAAGAGAAATTTCATTTTTTTCAAAAAAAAAATTCGTGAACACTTTGGAACCTGGGTTGAAGAATGCTATATGAGCTGATCAGATGAAGAATTTAATTAGCTATTCGACGCAAAATTGGAACCTGAGTCAACAAATATCTCTGGTAAGAATAGTGCGTCTAATTAAATTCCTCATCCGATGAGCTCATATACCATTCTTCAACCCAGGTTCCAAATTGTTCACGATTTTTTTTTCGAAGAAAATCAAATTTATCTTGGAACTGAAAATGGCCATTAACACTCTTTGTCCAAAAATGGTCTTAGGTAAAACTGTTTGTCTTTATTTTGAGTTTAGTCTTAATTATGAGACTTTTCGTCTTCTGTGCATAGTCTGTGACCAATAAGACCACGAAATATATCTGTCTTATGTAAGACATTTTTTTTAAAACCAACGCCAACTAGGACTATGGGTAGAATACGAAAAGTGTCCTAATTAAGACTAAACTCAAAAGTAAGACAAAACGTTTTAGGACGTGAAAAGCGATCCGCGAAAGAGTTGGGAGTATAGAGCAGATTGCATAGATTAAAACATAACGGTAATACGAAAAAGGGACGAAAAGAAATTTTAATTTCAGTTTGTTGAGTATGTATTGAGAAAATTTTTCTATACAATGTAAAGTAAAATCAGCGAAATGGTTTTGAAGAAAACAGTACAGATTACTTTATCCCATATAGCTATTTCGCATACTGTATATTAATATTTTAAATTTAAATCAAATAATTATTTTTACATATTTTTTCCTAAACATGAACCTTTAGAAGACCAATTGCGAAATTGCTAGAAACTGATTCCACTTGAACACCACTTTGAGAAAGTTGTAACTCTGAATGAGAGATCCAGATAAATAGCTGCATTTTTGCAAGGATATCACTGTTGAATCGTTCTAAACTTTTGATTGCCGAAAATTAGTTTAATTTTTGATTTAAATAAATTCCAATATTCAGCGATTTGTTGACGAATAACAAAACATCAATCAGTTATCAAATTCGGAATAGAGTTTCTCACTATCAATGAAACCATTTTACCAACACTAGTCCGATAAAATTACATTTATCAACGGACTATGTAGGCCAAATAAAAAATTTGCGAATGAATAAAACGAGCGACGGTTGCACTTAAATCTGCACAAGAAACAGATATTAGCTACTACTGGTATAACTAAAAATATTTTATTGTATTAAATAATTTCATTACAGATGACCTCCTTTGCCAGGTCATAAGGATCACTAAAATGTTTTCCAAGTTCTACCTTCTTACCGTATTTTTAATAGATTTCAATATTACATATTAGCTTCAATAATTGCAATAACATTGCAAACTTTACTTACTCGTTAGAGCAACAACAAATTTTCTATTTACATATTGTATATCTATATAAGATATTATTATGCTAATTGTGATGATCCATGATAATTCAGCAATGCCATTTGATTATAGTATATTCATCATTTTTGAATTATGTATGTCCTCGTTTTAAATTTATTAAACACGACAAGGAAACTCATCTCTTTACAAGATCAATATTAGCTGTATTTTGTTGAGAATTTACAACAACAATTGCATTTGATAATTCCCAGTAGAATAAACTAATTCCAAAATTTTTTTGGAATTATTTAATTCTAATTCCAAAAGTTACTTATCGTATTTGCCACCAGAAAACATTATTTTGTTTTTTATTGTTTTTAAGTTGGTGTTGTAAATTTAATGACATTTATGACAAGCGACATTTTTATTCGTATTGTGGTCGATATTTTCTTAAAATTTATATATTATATTTTGTGTTATAATTAAGAATAGGAAAATACAAAATACTCGTACTACCAACAGAAAAAAAAAATTCGCTGTTTTGTTGAGAATTAAATAATTCCAAAATAATTCGAAATAATTAATTCTCAACAAAATACAGCTATTAAATAAGCGAGGATGACAAGTAGTTTTCGCATTTCGCATTCATCAATGACGTACAGTCTGTTACTGTGTGTTGTTTTGCAACTGAATCCATGGCCCTATTATATTGGCAATGATGTATTGTGATTTATTGATGATGCGCGGTGATTTGAATTGAGAAATCCGGTTTATTTGAAAGACGTCTCGGTGCGTCATATTCAGTTCCAAAATAAAGGCTATAATACGCAGCCGCCGTGAAATAAACAACATGTCAAAATATTTTTTATGTGAGTTTGTTTAACAAAAAATAAAAATAATTGATGAAATATCAAAAATTTAGCTTACTTTGAAAAATGTGTAGAGGTAAGCAGAGACATCTATTTTCTAATACGAAACATACCAATTTCACTAGCTAAACTGCTAACCGCAAAAATAAAACCTGCGGTAAAATTTTCATTTTCGCTCTCGGTTGTGTCATTTTTATATGTAAAATTTCATTCCACTTCCGCTGCATACTATGCATAAATGTTGAATTTGTAGCAGAATTCGGATTTAGAAATTCAGATTAAATTTGAGAGTTTTCACGTTTTATACATAAAAATTATTTATATATTGTACATAAAAATGTAAAAAAACGTTTTCTACATTGTAAATGCCTTGTTGTGAACCGAGCGGGTTTAAGGCTTTTTTTTACTTAAACAACTTTAATTTTTTTTTATTTAGTTTTGTTAAATTAAATATTTATATATTTATTTAAATATTTACTACAATATTTTTTATTTTATTACAATATTTTTATTAATATTTCTATTAAACGACGTTCACAACAGTAATGGCCATATTTTACATTTTTTTATTATAATTCTCGAAATTTTGTTATATACAATTAAATACATAAATACATATTCAAAGATCATAAAAAGTTAAGAATATACATAATATCAACTTCAACAGGGAAATCTAACATTTTATATAAACAAGTTAAGCCTAGTGTTCATTACATCTCCCTGCTTAAATCAAAAGTTATCCTGTGGATAATCTTTTGTATAAAAGTTAAAGTTATAAGTTAAGTAATTATAATTATAATTTTAAATTTTAATTTGATTAATTATAATCCCAATTCTCACTTTAATACAAAACTTATTTTAAATCTAAACTTTTTATTTTGATTGCGGTTAAAAAAGATTTTTTTTTTTTTTTTTTTTTTTTTTTTTACATAATTCATGGAAAATATATTTTACTTAACTTAAAGACTTAAAGATAGATATTTAAATTATAATTTTATAAAAATTACGTAGTAATATTTTAATAATTTTTTATATGAATTCATAAGTTTTATTTTAATCAATTGTACTTTGTTTAAATAATTTTAATCTGTTATGGTGAATGATTTTGGTTGTTCTACCAATTTTTACAGAGGAATCTTCCGGAGAGATAGCCTCGACTATTTCATATGGACCAAGCCATTCTGGATCTAATTTTGGGTTTATTTCGTTTTTAATTAATACAAGATCGCCTTGCTTAAATATGCAAGGATTTAAAGATCTGTCGTAATATGATTTTGATTTTTCTTTTGTTTGAAGTAAATTATCTCTTGCAATAGCGAACGAATTTTGTAATCTATATTTAAGATCTTGGCAACAGTCATTAATGGTGTAAATAGGTTCAGGTTCTTTGGATATTGAACAAGGAATGTTCGGTGTAAAACTAAATACTAACTCGTAAGGCATATATTTTGTTGAACTATGAGGGGTAGTATTGTAACAGAAAGTGAGATAAGGTAGCCACATGTGACAGTTGGAGGTATTAGATTGTGTGGAATTCATTAAATACTCCCCTAAAGTTTTATGAAATCTCTCTAGTGCATCGTTCGTCTGAGGGTGATAAGCTGTGGTGGAGAGTTTTTTTTATTTTGAAGAGTTTACAAATATTTTTAAGTAGATTACTCATAAAATCGGCTCCTTGATCAGTGAGAATTTCGTCGGGATTACCATAAATGCAAATTAATTTTTCCACGAGCGTTTGTGCTGCTGTTTGAGATTCATGATTAGGCAAAGGATGGGCAATAGAGAATTTACTTAAATCGTCCTGGATTGTTAAAATAAATTTATCATTATTGTATGAAGATGGTAATGGTCCTACTATGTCAAGAAATACTTTTTGAAGGCGAGTTCAGTGTTGCCTTCGTTCGTTCGTTCGTTCGTTCTGCATTTTTTTTAGCCAATAGCAATCGTTAAAAATGACGATTTTTTTCTTCTGCAGTTTTGTCATTAAGATGGTTTAACTTTAACTTTTTCTCTGAACGAACATGGCGAGAAAGAGACAACATGATATTTTATAAAAAGAGATAAACAAAAGAAAATGTTTGGTTATGTTTATTGTTTATTTTTATTGTCATATTAGTCATTATTATCTTGTGTGTTGGTCAAACAATTTTTATTTAATTAAAATAAAATGTCTATAAACTCCGGTAAGTAAAATTTCATTTGATACACATTTTATGTATCAAAATTCAAATTATAATCACAAATAATATTTTTTACTTTTATTATAGAATTTGCTATGGACAGTAAACTGATTCAATTAGTAAAAGAACATCCAATTTTGTATGATTGAATACTAAGTTGTATAAAAACAATTCAGCCAAGAAGATGGTTTGGGAGAATCTGGCGCAGCAAATGGTTATATCAAGTAAGTACGAGTGTACAATGGTGGTGATTTAATTGTTTTGAAGTGAATTTCTCTTGAAGGCTTTGCCACATGATGAATATTTCCACGGTTGAAATATTTCCATTTTTATGTTTTGTCAGACGATTTTTATTTTATCGTCCGATAAATCATAAAAATGGATTCTGTTGAATGAAATTGTTTTAATTTTAATAAAATTTTGATTAGATATTGTATATTTCATCAATACGTACTGTTTTTCAATACTTTACATTTGAAAAGTGTAACCAATTTAATTAAAAATTGACTTTTTCGGTTTTATCGGTCGTGGAAATATTCGTCATATGGCAATGCCTTAAGCGATATACATATAATTTAAATTAATTATTATTTCTTGTATTTTTCAGGTAAAGATGCCCAAGCCAGATGGCGAAATTTAAAACTGCGGTATTGTGGAGCTGTCAAAGAGCAAGAATGTAAAAGTGGAGACGCTCCGAAACCCATCAGCAAAAAAAATCAATTTTTATTATTAGAAATGGATTTTTTTAAAAAATATTTTATAGATAACGTGTAAGTAATATTTAAATTCATGGTTATTATGTTGTGTATGAGGATAATTAATATTTGCTTTTATATCTTATTTATAGCACAACAGTTTCTAACTTAGAAGCTAATCCTAGAGAAACCTTGCAATTGGAAGATTCCAGCAGTAACTCATTTCAAGAGCTGTTCAATACTACTGCCTACAGCCTTGAAATGACAGATATTGAGGAGACAGAATTGTCCAGTCCTATAAATACGCCTGCGAAAGACATATAGCGAATCAAACAGCCTCGACAGTATAGATAGCCCTCAGATACCATCTACATCAACAGCTACACGAACGCCTGCAAAAAGAAAAGCAGTAAGACAGCCAGATACCATCATTCTAAACGAGTTGCTGGATACGATGAAGGGGCATAATCAGTTGATTTCAAAAAGTTCAGAAAAACCACCTTGCCGGTGCGAGAATATTGACCCTTTTTTTGTATCAATGGGTGAAGAGTTTAAAGAAGTAGGCAAAGAATTCTCGTTAGAAGTGAAACTAGGAATAATGAATACTATAAAATTTTATCAAGATAAAACGAAATAAAAAAATAAAAATCAAAATTAATTTTAAAAATAAAAAACAAATTTATTTTATTTAACATTCATTAAACATCACTTGATTTTGCCAAGGTAAGGCATTGTAATTCGTAAAATAATCGGCAAATTTATTCCTAATTAACACAGCATCGCCAGTTGGGTTATTAGATCCCATACGTCCAATATTGCGTATTCCATTGCTGCTTGTATCTCCCCTCCATTCACCCAACACTAGATTGCCATTTTGAGTGTAGTGGTCCACAAACTCATTGGAGAAATATTGATACGAATCATTCGACTGCATTCTTAACCAATTATGCAAACAAATAGTTGATTTTATGATATTGACAACAGTGAGTCTGCTTGGAATAATTGGTTTCCGAAAAATTCGCCATTTTGCACTCAAAATGCCGAAAGCGTTTTCAACCACTCTTCTGGCTCTGGATAAACGGTAATTGAAAACGTTTTTTTCATGACTTAAAACAGCCGTGTTTCTTCCGGGATATGGGCGCATAATATTGGATCTTAAAGGGAAAGCCTCATCACCAACAAAATAATAAGGTACCACTATTGGGCTGCCCGATAATATTGCTGCACTCGGAATGTTTAACGAATCGCAGTTATTAAGGATTCGTTTTCCATATTCACTGCGTCTAAAAATTCCGCTATCATTATTCCTACCCGATGCTCCAATATCAACTAATATAAATTTATATTGAGCATCACACACTGCCATTAACACGATGCTGTGGGTACTTCTGTAATTATAGCAGGAACTATTAGAATTCGCGAATGCCTGCAGAAAAAATAAATAAAATGATATAAAATAAAACATTTCTAATATAAAGCAACTAAATTTACTTGAACAACAACATGTTTGCCATCAATTGCGCCTAAACAATTCGGGAAATTCCACTTTGAGTAGAATTCTGCTGCAATATCCATCCATGTTTGTGATATAGAGAAATTTGGGAAAACTATAGGTTTTAATTTCTCCCAAATTGCAGCTGTAGTCTCTCGAATAATACCTGAAGTGGTTGATTTGCCTACCCGATATCCGTACGGTCCGATGGACACCATACTATCACCGCTTGCCAAAAAACTATAACATAAACAAGAACGTTCGGTTAATTTTTGTAAATTAAATTTTTTAAAAAAAATTCTACTAACCGCAAAGTTAAAGATAACCTTTCTCCTGCAGTGATTGGATTAACAGTAAATGCCTCATGTTTTTGTATGGCCGGTCCAACCATATGTAGTAGAGCATCAAACATTTCGGGAGTCATACGATGGAAATTTTTGAAGCCTTCTGTATCGTGCAATCTCATTTCATTGATCAAATTATTAAAGTGGCCCATTCTGCGTCTTTCTTTGAGAATCTCTCTCATATTACAGCGTCGGTTTTTCCGAGAATTTTTTTTTAAGATATGATGTATTATGATGCCGCTTGCAATCATCATATCGAAAGAAAGAATCGCCAAATCACTCGAATCCATTTTGTCACACAATTTATATTATTACAACAAAACTTTTATTATTATAATATATATAATTAGTATTAACATATATTTTATCATTGAAACACAAAAAAACAACACAAAAATATCACTCGCTTTTAAAAAATTTATAACGATTGGCTTGGTTTGTAATAAAAAATGTAAAACACTTGATTTTTTCTACGATAGGTGGAAGCAAAATCATTCTGCATTTTTTTCATCAACCATGAACCGCTAAAAAAAAATGCAGAACGAACGAATGAACGAACGAACGAACGAAGGCAACACTGAACTCGATTTGAAATGATTTAATAGAAGTTGTAGTGATTCTCATTGGTTCTTTTGCATTTTTACCATGTTTTTATTTATTTGACACGATGTGCATGCTGATATTAAATCTTTTATTCTGGAGTACATATTTGGAAAACTGATATAGTTTTTGATTCTTAAGAAGGTTCTGTATATTCCTTGGCGTCCCCCAATGGTGACACATGAAACTCATTTATTAGTTGTTCAATTTGTGAATCGTCGGTAATATTGTTTATTACATTTAAATTATTTTCGTTTAAGTTTAGATCCTCTATTGGACTTATGATTTTATTATTTTTAGGTTTTGAAGTACTCGGAACTATTTGATTTTCAGATTCATGACCTTGGTGTTCTAAACCGATTGGAGCATTTATGTTTTGAGTATTTTTATTTTGATTTTGATGGATAATTAGATTTAAATTGTTAGGTAGATTTATTGTTTGGTTTTCGGGTAGATCGAAAGTTTGTCTGTTAGGTAATTGCAAAGATTGATTTTGATTCTCATGGAACCTTTTAGATGCAGATCAGGTAAGTACAAAACAATCCGATAATTTTATACGACTCAATGCGTCAGCGTTTTTGATTAAAGTTCCAGGCTTGTGAACTATGGAAAAATCGTAATCTCTAAGACATAATTGCCAACGTATTTGACGAGCCATTGGTGTTTCTAAATTGTAGAGCCATAAAAGTGCTCGATGATAAGTGACTAAGACAAATTTGTGCCCGTATAAATATGGTCGAAAATGTACGAACACAGACCATATTGCTGCCAAAAGTTCCTTTTCGGTAGATCCTTAATTATGTACAGCTGAGTTTAAAACACGGCTTGCATAAGCAATGGGGAGATCGAAACTATCTACTTCTTGTGAGAGTACTGATCCAATAGCAAAATTACTTGCGTCACTAGTCAACTTAAATGGTTTTGTAAAATCTGGCACACGCTAAACAGGAAAACTAATGAGATTTTTTTTTTTTAACGAATCAAATGCTTGATTGTGTTCTATAAGTGTGGTTCCAAAAACCACGACATCGTCTAAATAGACAGTGTAGTCGTCTACACTTTTGATCATTCGCTGGAAAGTCGCAGGTGCCTCTTTGAGTCCAAATGGCATGGAAACGAACTCATAATGGCCCTCGTTGGTGCAGTCTGTAAGTCCGAAGGGGAAAGTTTGATTTGGGGGTATCCGCTTTGAAGATCAAGTGTGGAAAAATATTGAGCCTTTCCGAGTTTATCTAAAATATAAGATATATTGGGGAGAGGAAAAGTATCGTCGATCGTGATTTGATTAAGTCGGCGGTAATCGACGACTATTCTCCATTTCTTTTCAGTCTTTGTCGATTTTTTCGGCGCTATCAAAAGAGGGAAGTTCCACGGGCTCATGCTGTGTTGAACAATCCTTTGATCTAACATTTCGTTTACTTGCCGCTGAATTTCGGCTTTTGTTGAATGGGCTTGACGAAATGGACGGACATAAATCGGAGGTGAATTTGGCAGAACACGTATTTCGTGCTTCAAAACATCTGTAGTGGTAAGTATGTCTCCCTCTTGGATAAAATAGGCATAATGGAATTTAATTCCTCATTATTTAAATGGCCAATATTAATTGAAGATTTCAGAATATACATTCGTTGATTTAATCGATCATTATTTTTCTGAAGAGTAAAAATTTCATAATTGTTAATTGGTTTGATGTAAAATTTAATATTTTGAATATTGTTGAATTTATCTGATAGGTTAACAATTGGAAATGTGATATAATTTCCATGAACCTTCTGCATTGAGTTAGCGCTAAAGACTGAGGAGACTACCTCTTGGGAAGGACAAATGAATTCAAAATCATTTGGAAGATGTTCTGGTAGAGTAATGATTTTCTCACTTTGAGAAGGAATTTCAATATTATCCAAAGCCTCGATTTCAATTTTCGGTAATAATTTTAATGATATAGTTTCTAATTTGAAAGGTATTTGAAAATATTACTATTTGAATAGTTATTTCGATAGTCTTTCCATTTGGAAATTGAACCGTATCGTCACATTCAGCAAGGATTTCTATCATTTCGTTTGAAATGCCCTTCAATTTACATTTTGCGTCAGGATAGACAATGGCATCCTCGTGAATAAATGATTTATTTATTAAGCAAATATCGGCGCCTGTATGGACTAGAAAAGGTACATGTTTATATTTACAAATGTCGATATTTAAATTAATATATTTGTTTATAGAATTGATTGTTGTATCGGTGATTTTATTTAATGCTACTATACGAATATTCTCTTCATATTTGGGTTGACAGTCCAAATTTACCAACTCATTTGTTGATTGTTTTAATTTGAATTGATGACACTCTGAAGATTTCGGGCTCTCGAAGGAGTGCCTTTGTCTGGGTTCGAAAGTCCACTGACATTTCCTGAATCTGTGGAAATTTTGTAATGAAGTTGCTTTATTATAATTTGGGTTATATTTGAATGAATCGCTTCGCTTGAATTTTGTGACGTGATTTTTTACAATAGGCACAATGTATATTAACGGAGTTGATTATTCTTCAATTATTTTGGATATGGTCATATGATGAATTACTTTTAATGTAGCAAGATTCGGAACTATGTCCTGATCGCTTACAAATCTGACAATATCTAGAATTGTGTGAATTGCAAACTGAGCTATAGCTATGGTTACTATATAATTTTGTTGACTGTTTGACAGTGAGCCCTTCCTCCATAGCCCTATTAAGAGCTTCCCTTAGATTTTCAAAACGACATGCCTTGACTATTATTTTAATCGAGTTATCCAACCCTTCTTGGAAACTTTTGAGAGCAATATTCGAATTTAAATTTCGAATAGTTTCAGCTGCGGGTATTCCTTGAGTTTTTATGCATGCTTCATTTAAATCAAGGAATAATGTCTCCAAGCGATTAGCATAAGACTTAACATCTTCATTTTTTCCTTGTCTTAAACAAGAAATTTCCATTTGAAGATGACCATTTGATCTCGTCTCAGTAAATTCAGTTTCAATAAAATTTTTAAAATTAACACAAGTATCTAATGTTTTATATTTCATCAGATTGTAGGCCTTTCCATCCAATTTTAGTTTAATTAACTGAAGAAATTTTGCCACGTCTTGCTCACGAAGCCCATTATGGACCATTTCACAAGCAGTGATATATTTATGCAAATCTCTGGGATTGCCTGAAAAGTTTGGAACTAATTTAAGTAGAAATTTTGTATCAAGTGCAGCCATTTCGTTCGCTGTTTAATTCAAATTATTTTCAGTCAAAATGTGAGGATTATTGAAAGGTATTGGTGGAACTTGGTTTGATGAAGTAGATTTAATTCCTAATTGGTTTGTAACTAAATTTGATTTTATTTGTATATGAGAATTGCTGTCTGTATTAGATGATATTGGTGAGACAAGTTCAGTTTTAATAGAGGAAACATCGATAGGAGGAGAGCTGGGTTTGGTTCGAACTTCATGGGATTTTGTAGCTTTTATGTGGTTGGATTTATTTGTTTGGCATTCAATAGCAATATTGCGCAACAGCCAGAACTCGGAAGATTCATCAATTGATTCGCTATCGCTAGATTCACTAATTGGCATAATAATAAATAATCGATGTTTTTTTGTGCGAAAATGACTTTATAATTTAATAAAAATTAAATTGTACATAAATATATAACAAGTGTGTAATTGATGAAAATAACAACTTAATTGAATTCAGACTATCAACATTCAGATTATAAAATAAATTATATAAACTTTTATAATAATAAGAACTATTAATAATCAATAAATTATTTCTTTTCGAATTTTAGATTTAATTTAAATATTTTTTTTTTATTTTTATAATTTTGAAGTATTGTTTTAGAATTGATTCAAACTTTAATTTGAAATAATTAAATTAAAAAAATTTGTTTTCATTGATTTTGTATATTAATAATTTTAAAATTTGTAAATTCCATAATTTCTTTACTTTAGATTAAGATTTTTAGTTTAGTATGTTTTGAAATATTAAATAAAGAAATTAAACTAAAATTAAATTAAACTAATCTCACTAAATAAAGAAAATATTGTGAATTTATAAAAATATTTAACGTTTACTTAACAAATTGTTGATCATCCATGGATAATATTCGTGACATCAATGGTTGTGCATAGTGGTTTAATGTTGTCGGCATGCAAATCATAAATTCCAGTACATATTTATGAATAACGTAAGTCTCGTACAGTGACATTGTAAATGCGATTTACAGCCAAAATCACAATTTTTGTTGTAACACATGGTCGAATTTTATGTATATTGTATTCATTACGAATTATTTTTATTTAAATTTTTATTTTTTTTTTGTGAAGATACAATATGCATCAATTTACTTATTTTTGTTGTGATATTAAATTTTTTTTCATTATTAAATTATTTGATATTTTGATTATTATTATTTTGAAATAAAATAAATGAATTCAGTAAAATAATTTATTTTTCTGTATCAGTACCACTTTAAGTTTGAAACTTTTGCACCTTAATTTTTTATTTTTGATTAGGTTCACTTTTCGTTTACGGATTTTCACCGAAATGTATTAAATTTCATTCAAAATTTATATATAGTATGTGTAATACGATACAAATACAGGGCACTAGCACGTTTTTCGTTCGTTTTCTTCTTCAAGAAAATTCACTGTAAATTTAACGGAGCAAATGTTTCTCATTACCGAACGTTTTTCACATGTGGTTTATCACTTTCCATTTATAGTTTATTCAAGATTTATTGGAAAATTAACTTCAATTTTGCATTAATTTTTAAAAATTCTGGCAAACAATTTTATTTTTCTTGATTCACTTGAAGATCTAACTTTCTTCGTTTTTTTTTTGATTTTGTTTGAAGGTTAGACTTTTAAACATTACCAGAAATGTATCGTTTTTAGGATCGTACGTATCGTTTTTAGGATTTAACCAGTTTTTTTCTTAGAAACTGCGAAACTTTTATTTCACTGCTGCCACCAACTGTTGTGAACCGAGCGGGGCTAAGGCTTTTTTTTTACTTAAACAACTTTAATTTTTTTTTATTTAGTTTTGTTAAATTAAATATTTATATATTTATTTAAATATTTATTACAATATTTTTTATTTTATTACAATATTTATTATTTTTATTAATATTTATATTAAACGTCTTTCACAACAGTAATGGCCATATTTTACATTTTTTATTATAATTCTCGAAATTTTGTTATATACAATTAAATACATAAATACATATTCAAAGATCATAAAAAGTTAAGAATATAATATCAACTTCAACAGAGAAATCTAACATTTTATATAAACAACTTAAACCTAGTGTTCATTACAGCCACACAGTGTGCATGCATTGAGCTATACTTGTGCCGTAGTTGGTTTAGTTCTGGGTGGTGTGACGGACACGATTTTGGACTAAAAAGAGTAAAAGGACTAAAGTTTAGTAGTCAAAATTGTACCAAGACCTTTCAAACCAACCGTTGGGTGCTTTTTATGGAAGGTAACTGACCGAAGTTTTCTGTTTGCGGATTGCAAGAACTCATAAATAGCGCAAATTTTTTATTGCATTTATATGATTCCCTAATCCAAAATTGGAGGCATGATTTAAATTGAGAACAGAAAATTTGTTTTTTGTTAACTTCTGTTTCATACATTCAGGTGCTGCCTGTTCATTCTCAATGTAGTTGTTGTTGTCAATACGTTATACGATGGGTGCCTGTACTGTAATTATTTTCTTACAATAAAAACATATATCGTATTGTAATAAAATGTTATTGTAATGTAATTATTATCAATATAGTGTCTTATTGTCCATTTTAAATTGTTTATCTTAAGTCGGTATATTACAACTTTCTTTTTCCGAGATAAAATCTCTGTTTTGTGTGCTAATAGTTTCTCTCGCGAGTTTTTTCATATTTTATTTTGCAAAAGAATTCCAATAGTAAGACTGGAATAATTGCATAGTTGAGAACTAGGTACATTATCTTCTTATTATATATATATAATGCATTACATCAGAAATATAACCATATGCACAAAAGAAAATTGTGAAAAACTAGACAGCACGACGTTTCGAAATGTTTTACAACACATACATTTCAATTACAAAGCATTTGCAATCACTGATTGTTTGGGTTATCATACGATGGGCAACATACATGAATTCAGCATATTCGTTCCAGACCAAGTTTAGTGGTTTAACGTCTAATCATAATAATTTATAGATATTTTTAATTTTATATTTGTATACGCGAGAGTATATTGTATTTACAATTAATAATCGTGCATAGACACCTTCACACGGGGTAATTAACCAGAAGCGTGCAAAATTTAATTAGACCGAATTCCAATTGTGTGTCATCACTGCTGCGCTAACTCTAAATAATACTCGTAATGTATACAATTTAACATTCATGCATGATTCGCGAATAACAAAACAAATACAATTATGTAACTTAGTGCTGCACAGGATATCCGCTGTTTTACGGTAGTAGCAGGTGCTTTTATATTTTTAAAACTAAGTACTACAATATACGAGAGCAAAGCCCCGATTCTTCTTCTTTTAACATTTAATTTATTGTAAAAAAGTTTTTTGTGCTCATCACTATACATAAATAATAAAGTATGTAGTGTATAGGTCATCGCAATAATTATTTCTAAAATGCGAAGTTGCCGGTATTTCAAGGTTGGCTCGTTAAAACAATTTAATTCCCACACGTTATTTTAGGAAAGTAATTAACAATGCGAGATGTTAACGCGATTTTAAGACATCAAACATTATCATGGAAACGTGTTTGTAGGTGTACGAGCGCTAACCGCAATAAAATATATTTAAATTTTTTTTATATCGTATAGATGTGTACCACTACACTAGGTCATTGTTCCGATATGACGTCAAATATTTTGGATTTTTATTTATGATTTTGTTAATTATCGTATTATATGAATTATAAATGCTAATTGGGACTAATAAATTAGTATGATTTTATGACTATAATGCTAAGTATTTAACAAATTATGACAAATATTTGATGCTAAATACCTAGATGATTAGAAATCTCCGTGGCTATTTACAGTATTAATTATATCAGATAAACAGTTTATTGTAATGCAGCGTGCTTCTCGTTTGCACGTGTTCGTACTATAAACAGCTCTTTGTATATCCCAATGCGAAATATTCAGTTATCCAGTTTCTGTTGTGAAACGCATGCACTGTTGATTTTCAAGATGCTCGGCCGAACAACTATTGGATGTCGTTCATATGGATTGGGAATGTTAAAATGCGCCATACTGCTTCGTTGGTACTAATTGAGCGACCCAGTTGATATTGGTCGCTTACATCGATAGGTTTGGTGGCATTTTCCACTCCATAAAACTGCCATATCGGCAGTGATTAGTAGTATACCATTTTTTGCAATTCATTGGGATTCACATGGCCATCATTAACAACTGCATCACGTAAATGAATTTACGAATTTGCCCTTGCCCTTTGAGTGTTGGCATTTAATTCTCGCGCACGATATTTGTTGCACCGAACGATTGTTTTCAAGCGAAATATTCTTAGAAAATAGATTAAGTCCTTGAACTTTTTGATATAAAGGTCTCAAAAGCTTTTCAATTCAATACGAATTTGAAGTAGAGGAAGATTGGCAGAAGTCTGAAAATCGGGTCAGAAAAATCAAAAAAATTAAAAACTCATAAGCCATTCTCGAGAGTGACTGGCAAATATATAATACGAAACAACACCGGTTAAAAGCCCCTGATTTGTGTCAGACAATACCACTATTAATTATATGTATTTGCTAATCGCAATTTTTATTTTATCGTATACTTGTGTATTTACATTTCAAGCGGCACGCTTCTCATAATTAACTAGACCTGCATAAAACGAACAAAAATCGTTTATATCGCATACTTGAAATTATAGACGCGATTAATTGTATTTTGTTGTTTTAAAGATGTTTCTCTTACGCGAACTTTAAATAGCAGCAGCTATAGCAGTAAGTAGAGTTAGAATGATGTGCATTCATAAATCAATCAAATTTTATTACATCATGCTTATTGTTTTAAAATAAATAAGATTTTAATTAAACTTCCGTAGATTTAAAATCACACAATAAATGTAATTTGCACAATTATTATACCTGGCGATTTGCGTCTGTATGTGTAAGGTTATTCAACTGTACCAAACAAGCAAATATTTTCGTTGGAATTTCTGTGCTAACAAACGAGTTAAGTATATCTTCTATGACGTAATAAATGTGTATTTATGTAGCTCTCAGCTGAGAAGTGAACTCGGTTAGGTTAATTTGATAACGGTCAAATTTAAAACTATAGAACAAGGTAAACTCGTACACGTGTTGATTCATTATTCCTAATCTAACGATCATTTCATGTGATTGATCATATCGCGTGCAATGACCATAATCTACCAATCTATACCTGCTATAATAATAAATACAAGATATAATTGTAATGGCTCGAACGATTTGCATGTAATAATTCCAAAAAGGGGGGTTTCGAGAGTTTCAGATTTTATTTGTATTGTTAACTATGCGATCTGTTTTGGGGCTCACGGCTCACCCTGCTCTTCCGTGGTTATGCGTTTTACGTCCTTACTTTACGCCTCCTGGCCAAATAGAGGACGTATGGCTATAGGATCGACTTAAGACCATCTGCACATTGCAAGCTCTATGCCAGCACTGGCATGGAAGATGGGTCGGCCCATGGGTTTTGTACACCGACAGGGGGTCATAGATGTGTTACATTTCACCACAGATCGTAATCTGTTGATGAAATTTCACTTTGCATCCTGTACTTATCGGGATTCGAACGCGGTACCTCCCGATCCAAACGTCAAAGCTTTAACCACTGTGCTATTTGGTCGGTTCAGAAAACATTGTTTGGGGGTGTCATTATGATGCCCCGGCTTCGTTTTTCCGTTTTTTTGTTTAAAATCGATGAAGAGGTATTTCGAGTGCAAATATTCGAAAGCGATGGTTGATAGTTTTTTGAATACTCATTTAGAGGGTCGTCCGGTGGGTCCTAGGTACCTTTTTATAAGTTTATCTCGGCTCGCACGGCTTTTATAAAAATTGTTGGATGAGCTGGAAATTGGTGAAGGGAGAATTTCAAATGCCAGGAACCGATTTTAATGGGTTCTAATTTCGGGACGATTCGTTTAGAGGTTTTTCTGCTGCGATTAAATTTTTTAACATTTTTTCAGCTCAATCGATTTAGAAAAAAATATGTGATTTATGATTTTGAAATGTTAGGATTCGATTGAGATTGGTTGGTCCGAGGTAATCTACTTTAATTTTATTTCGGCTCACACAAATTTTATGAGGGGGCATCAGGTACAGGGATGGGTGTTACGCCACCAACTCGTCAACAAAACTGACTATAACTTGTTACGGATGGCATACAGCCAACCCGCAGATATCACTAAATAGGCAGAGGCCATTGTTAGGGTGAATGTTTGGGTCGTGGGGATGTTGAGGCTTGCCTATTTCTAGCCTACACCGTGGAATAAGACTATTTTTAAAGAAAAAACTCAAGAAAAGCAAGTCACACCGAAATTTGTCTGCTCAAACTTGAGGAAACGTAAAAAAAATAATTATAACCGGATGAGCCCATCCGGTGATGAGCAAATCTCCCCGAGGGACAAGTACCCCGTCTGCTGAAGAGACTCCCCTGAATGTCCCTTCGACCCCGAAAGGCCGATGCCCAGTCACAACGAAACGAAATATGAGGGTAGGGACGCCTCCTCAACAGACAAAGCCTCTCTTCCCTCGGAGAGACCTCCAGCAACTCTCCCACATTACACACTCCGACAACGGAAACCGGAGTCCCATGGGGAGGCCTGGTGCATTTTACGGTTGCCCCCGAATGAACGACACGAGATGAAGAGGAGTGGCACGCTTAGCCAGTTTTGATGGCACCGACGCGGAATAAAACTTTCACTGCTATCATACCAAAATCGAGAAAATTAGTAGTTCATTTTATTTGATTTTATTTTAAGAAAAGAGAAAAAAACAAACCCGGTAAATATAATGATCAGCGGATCTGGATAGTAACGGGATACCGCTAACTCCGGAAAAGGAAAAGAAAATTCGCGTAATGCCAAGCGGTCCTTAATCTAAATGAAAAATTTTCAAACAACAAAAACTCGAAATCATGAACAAGAAATAAATGAAACTAAAACGGTCGAGCGAACAATTTTGGAGCGAGAGAATAACAGAATATTTAAAAATATCCAATCCCATAGTAATCGGTTAAGAAATTATCGAGTTCCGCCCCAGCAAGCCATATTGGAGAACTCCTTGCAAAAATCATTTAAGAATCCCATTTCCATCGAACTTACCCAATCTCATCATAACCGGTTAGGAAATGGCTGAGTTCCGCTCCAGGTGACCATATTCCAGAACTTCTTCCAAAAATCATTTAAGAATCTCATTTCCATCTAACTTACCGAATTCCATCATAATCGGTTAAGAAATTACAGAGTTCCGCCCCAGATGACCATATTTCAGAACTTCTTCCAAAAATCATTTAAGAATCCCATTTTCACCCAACCTACCCAATCCCATCATAATCAGTTAGTAAATGGCCGACCTCCGTCCCAGATAGCCATATTCCAGAACTTCCTCCAAAAATCATTTAAGAATCCTTTTTCAATCCAACTTACCCAATCCCATCATAATCGGTTAGGAAATGGCCGAAGTCCGTCCCAGTTGGCCATATGCCAGAACTTCTTCCAAAAATCATTATAAATCCCATTTCCATCAAACTTACCCAATCCCATCATAATCGGTTGGGAAATGGCCGAGTTCCGTCCTAAGTGGCCATATTCCAGAACTCCTTCCAAAAATTAGTTAAGAATCCTATTTCCATCTAACATACCCAATTTCATCCTAATCGGTGAAGAAAATACAGAGTTCAATAACGGAAAACATTAAAATGGCAGTGCTTCCCTCTCCACCGCAAGCAATGCGTCACAGTCCCACTCATCGTATCGAAGTCTTTGATCCTTTAGGTATCGAGAGGTGTTAAATTAAATTTTGGATGTAGATGATAGGTAAATAGCTGCAGCGTCAAACTGTATCAAAATATTTCTTTATCATCAGTTTTTTGGATTGCCTCCCTATGATAGCAAAAATAAAGACGTATTCACATCAAAAGTGCAAATTGCCACGAGGTTGGCCACATGCTCACTGTAAATTTCCGTTGGGCATTTTTTTCTTCCGTCAAAACCAAATAACGATAGAAAAATATATCTGTTCGAGGATGTTTTTTGGTTTTGCGTCAGTCGCGCTCTCCTTCGCACCGCGAGGCAAACGCACGTGTGAAAAAAGGAGAAAACACAACAAAAATACTTCTCTATATCTTCGCTGTTGCACACCCGCACACGGTGTATACATTGGTCTCGCTCCAACACTACTCGTCGTTCACGTTTACAATAGGGATGGACAGTATTCAGTATTGCTACTTTCTCACAGATGGCAATGCCGACACTACGATACATTAATCAACCGATTGAAATGAAATTAAAATCCAGAATAAAACTGGAAAACAATGTTATGACCATGAAGTCGTAACAAACGTTTTAGAGTACTGTATTGTACGCCATCTATAGACAACTGGAATAAACTAACATTAAATTAGTTTAGTCAGTAATTTAATAGAAAATATTGGTAACGGGCACACAGTATTACAATTCTGAAACGGTAATTACGGACAAAATACAAATTTTTTGTTAGACATGGGTCTGAAACCTATAATTAAGAATTTACAACGCCATCTCTTTAAAAAAGAAAAAATTCGAACCTTATATATTTTAACGACATCTATTGATATTTTGACAAACAAAAAAATATGAAAATGAATTGAACGGTAATTTCGGGAAAACTCTTTAGAGCCCAGGTCCTAGGTTCCTTTTTTATTTTTTTTATGATTAAAAGTTTTTTATAAAAATTGTGGTTTTCTAATGCCAGAAATGAATTTCATTGAGTCCGAATTTCGAGCAAAATTTGGTGAAGTCTCATTTTTTTTGAAAAAAAATTAGCTCAATCGATTTTGATGAAATTTAATGAGGAGGGTTTTTTGAGTGGCAGGAATCATTTCCAATGAGTGGTGGTTTTCATGGTCATGGTGGTTTTTGTTGGAGCTTGAGGCCCTTTTGTAACATTTTATTGACTTAACCTGTTTGGTTATATCGGAAATGCTCTGTATGAAAATATCAAATTTGATTGAATGAATTTTGAGTTGTATAAAATATGGCTTACTGCCAACTCGTATATGTTTTGAGGTGTCGTAAATTTAAAACGCAAGGTTGTCGTTTATACGATTTTCGGATAAGATATCTCAACCAAAATACAAAATTTCCAGACTGTAAAATTGCATTGGACTTTATACACCACCAGATTTAAATGTCACTGTCCGGAACCCGATTATTGCGGGTGCGTTAAACAAAATTTATAAATAACGTATAATCTCACGATAATTACACAACAATAAATCATCAATCAAATTGGTTAAACCAATATAGTATATCCTCAAGTACGCCTTCTAATGACTTGCGAAAGAGCTCATTTATTGCCTATTATCTTGTCCGATGCTATCAACAAAGTTTTATTTAATTTTGTATTTTTATTTAATATTCGCAAGTCTCAAAAATTTTAGGCACTTAAGGAAATACAATACAACACCAAAAATCAGATACCCGTATATTATTACGCGTTATCCAAGGTCATTTCGCATTGTTACGATAACATTTATAATGTCAGAACTAAACGATTGATTACGCAAAAAATATGCTAATTTGGTTTAAGCGTATTGCCGAGGGGTAAACGAGCTTTTGAGTTTTGGTACTTATACGTCTTAAGTCACCCTATAAATAATTACCAAAAAAGAAGACAAAACTCTTTTCTGGGTTTTTTCCATTCAACAATTACCTTAGTGGCTCTTTTCTGGTTTTATAATTTATTTACTTAAATTTAAGTTTATTGTGATAAAAAATTACAAAACATTATGTTTTAAATCGCGCATGTCATCAGCCATAACATGTTATTCGTCTTTATTACGATTTATACATATATACAAAGTGGTTCAAAGATGGACCAAGATATCGAGTAATTGGATTTTTATGTACCCGACTCTTTTGGTACTTAAACGATAAAAAAGAATTACACGCTCAATTTGTGTTTGTGGTGTACCACCTTAATCCAATTTGAGGTGATTGGAAAAGGTACTGATTTTTACCGTCTTTTTTAACAAAGTTATCATAAGAAGTGTTATGAATATTTGTCCAAACTAGTGTCTTGACATGGGCTGATGAACACAATTTGAAGCATAGCATTTTTACTGTACACTAGCTTACGAGTATTCATGGTCACTTATTTTGTTTAGAAAGAGTGACCTTTTGTCATGCTCTAGTAACGAATGTGTGTCACTGTGAATCAGTAAACAATTTTAAATTTTGGAATTAATTATTTATTCAGTTCAACTGTAAGGTCAAGGTCAGGTAAAGTCATCCGCTTTAGTTTCTTCAACTCCATTAAGTTTTTGGCGGTAATTGGTGTGTTTTGGATCAGTATTGTGCAGTTACGCGTGTTCTAGAATTGTTTACATGTTATTGTCGAAAATGGGTCCCATTTGAAACGCGATATTTTAAAACGCGAATTGTCAAAACGCGATATTTCAAAATGCGATAATTCAAAACGCGATAGAGTACAAAACGCGATATGGTACAAAACTGGAGTTTAGGATCGGGTTATATCAGGTTGAAGGGGAAATTTAATTTCAGTTTATAGGAATTTAAAAATCAACCAGATCGAGAGTATAAAGGATCGGTATCAATTGGGTCGCTGCATTCCCGTCGCTTCGCAATGCACATTCTATACCATAACGCGATTTGAAATATCGCGTTTTAAAATATCTCGTTTTGTACCATATCGCGTTTTGTACCATATCCCGTTTTGTCATATCTCATTTCGAAATATCGCGTTGAACGGTTAAAATTTAATGTCACAGATTGTGTATGTTTCGGTTATTTTGCATTAGTAATGTAATTTTGAATAGATCAGCATTTAAATTGCTGCAATATGTCGCCTCATTCGCCTGTAATCCAGGTTCGTAGGCATAGCTTAACCGCGGATTTCAAAATACGAAATTTCGAATAACCGCGCTTTCCAAATGGATCCAAACCGTTAATTTCTTACTCAATGTATTATTTTCATTACCTTTAATCATTTTGAACCAGAATTTCAACAAAAAAATATTTTCAATTTTTTTGCAAAAATCCCTGATGGTTAGCCTTACTTTTTTTGAACGGTTAAAATTTATTGTCACAGATTGTGTATGTTTCGGTTATTTTGCATTAGTAATGTAATTTTGAATAGATCAGCGTTTAAATTGCTGCAATATGTCGCCTCATTCGCCTGTAATCCAGGTTCGTAGGCATAGCTTAACCGCGGATTTCAAAATACGAAATTTCGAATAACCGCGCTTTCCAAATGGATCCAAACCGTTAATTTCTTACTCAATGTATTATTTTCATTACCTTTAATCATTTTGAACCAGAATTTCAACAAAAAAATATTTTCAATTTTTTTGCAAAAATCCCTGATGGTTAGCCTTACTTTTTTTGAACGGTTAAAATTTTTTGTCACAGATTGTGTATGTTTCGGTTATTTTGCATTAATAATGTAATTTTAAATTGATCAGCGTTTAAATTGCTGCAATATGTCGCCTCATTCGCCTGTAATCCAAGCTTAACCACGGATTTCAAAATACGAAATTTTGAATAACCGCGCTTTCCAAATGGATCCAAACCGTTAATTTCTTACTCAATATATTATTTTCATTACCTTTAATCATTTTGAACCGGAATTTCAACAAAAAAATATTTTCAATTTTTTTGCAAAAATCCCTGGTGCCTTCCTTTTTTTGAACGGTTAAAATTTGTTGTCACAGATTGTGTATGTTTCGGTTATTTTGCATTAGTAATGTAATTTTGAATAGATCAGCGTTTAAATTGCTGCAATATGTCGCCTCATTCGCCTGTAATCCAGGTTCGTAGGCATAGCTTAACCGCGGATTTCAAAATACGAAATTTCGAATAACCGCGCTTTCCAAATGGATCCAAACCGTTAATTTCTTACTCAATATATTATTTTCATTACCTTTAATCATTTTGAACCAGAATTTCAACAAAAAAATATTTTCAATTTTTTTGCAAAAATCCGTGATGGCTTGCCTTACTTTTTTTGAACGGTTAAAATTTATTGTCACAGATTGTGTATGTTTCGGTTATTTTGCATTAGTAATGTAATTTTGAATAGATCAGCGTTTAAATTGCTGCAATATGTCGCCTCATTCGCCTGTAATCCAGGTTCGTAGGCATAGCTTAACCGCGGATTTCAAAATACGAAATTTCGAATAACCGCGCTTTGCAAATGGATCCAAACCGTTAATTTCTTACTCAATATATTATTTTCATTACCTTTAATCATTTTGAACCGGAATTTCAACAAAAAAATATTTTCAATTTTTTTGCAAAAATCCCTGGTGCCTTCCTTTTTTTGAACGGTTAAAATTTGTTGTCACAGATTGTGTATGTTTCGGTTATTTTGCATTAGTAATGTAATTTTGAATAGATCAGCGTTTAAATTGCTGCAATATGTCGCCTCATTCGCCTGTAATCCAGGTTCGTAGGCATAGCTTAACCGCGGATTTCAAAATACGAAATTTCGAATAACCGCGCTTTCCAAATGGATCCAAACCGTTAATTTCTTACTCAATATATTATTTTCATTACCTTTAATCATTTTGAACCAGAATTTCAACAAAAAAATATTTTCAATTTTTTTGCAAAAATCCGTGATGGTTTGCCTTACTTTTTTTGAACGGTTAAAATTTATTGTCACAGATTGTGTATGTTTCGGTTATTTTGCATTAGTAATGTAATTTTGAATAGATCAGCGTTTAAATTGCTGCAATATGTCGCCTCATTCGCCTGTAATCCAGGTTCGTAGGCATAGCTTAACCGCGGATTTCAAAATACGAAATTTCGAATAACCGCGCTCTCCAAATGGATCCAAACCGTTAATTTCTTACTCAATATATTATTTTCATTACCTTTAATCATTTTGAACCGGAATTTCAACAAAAAAATATTTTCAATTTTTTTGCAAAAATCCCTGATGGTTAGCCTTACTTTTTTTGAACGGTTAAAATTTATTGTCACAGATTGTGTATGTTTCGGTTATTTTGCATTAGTAATGTAATTTTGAATAGATCAGCGTTTAAATTGCTGCAATATCTCGCCTCATTCGCCTGTAATCCAGGTTCGTAGGCATAGCTTAACCGCGGATTTCAAAATACGAAATTTCGAATAACCGCGCTTTCCAAATGGATCCAAACCGTTAATTTCTTACTCAATGTATTATTTTCATTACCTTTAATCATTTTGAACCAGAATTTCAACAAAAAAATATTTTCAATTTTTTTGCAAAAATCCCTGATGGTTAGCCTTACTTTTTTTGAACGGTTAAAATTTTTTGTCACAGATTGTGTATGTTTCGGTTATTTTGCATTAATAATGTAATTTTAAATTGATCAGCGTTTAAATTGCTGCAATATGTCGCCTCATTCGCCTGTAATCCAAGCTTAACCACGGATTTCAAAATACGAAATTTTGAATAACCGCGCTTTCCAAATGGATCCAAACCGTTAATTTCTTACTCAATATATTATTTTCATTACCTTTAATCATTTTGAACCGGAATTTCAACAAAAAAATATTTTCAATTTTTTTGCAAAAATCCCTGGTGCCTTCCTTTTTTTGAACGGTTAAAATTTGTTGTCACAGATTGTGTATGTTTCGGTTATTTTGCATTAGTAATGTAATTTTGAATAGATCAGCGTTTAAATTGCTGCAATATGTCGCCTCATTCGCCTGTAATCCAGGTTCGTAGGCATAGCTTAACCGCGGATTTCAAAATACGAAATTTCGAATAACCGCGCTTTCCAAATGGATCCAAACCGTTAATTTCTTACTCAATATATTATTTTCATTACCTTTAATCATTTTGAACCAGAATTTCAACAAAAAAATATTTTCAATTTTTTTGCAAAAATCCGTGATGGTTTGCCTTACTTTTTTTGAACGGTTAAAATTTATTGTCACAGATTGTGTATGTTTCGGTTATTTTGCATTAGTAATGTAATTTTGAATAGATCAGCGTTTAAATTGCTGCAATATGTCGCCTCATTCGCCTGTAATCCAGGTTCGTAGGCATAGCTTAACCGCGGATTTCAAAATACGAAATTTTGAATAACCGCGCTTTGCAAATGGATCCAAACCGTTAATTTCTTACTCAATATATTATTTTCATTACCTTTAATCATTTTGAACCGGAATTTCAACAAAAAAATATTTTCAATTTTTTTGCAAAAATCCCTGATGGTTAGCCTTACTTTTTTTGAACGGTTAAAATTTATTGTCACAGATTGTGTATGTTTCGGTTATTTTGCATTAGTAATGTAATTTTGAATAGATCAGCGTTTAAATTGCTGCAATATGTCGCCTCATTCGCCTGTAATCCAGGTTCGTAGGCATAGCTTAACCGCGGATTTCAAAATACGAAATTTCGAATAACCGCGCTTTGCAAATGGATCCAAACCGTTAATTTCTTACTCAATATATTATTTTCATTACCTTTAATCATTTTGAACCGGAATTTCAACAAAAAAATATTTTCAATTTTTTTGCAAAAATCCCTGATGGTTAGCCTTACTTTTTTTGAACGGTTAAAATTTATTGTCACAGATTGTGTATGTTTCGGTTATTTTGCATTAGTAATGTAATTTTGAATAGATCAGCGTTTAAATTGCTGCAATATGTCGCCTCATTCGCCTGTAATCCAGGTTCGTAGGCATAGCTTAACCGCGGATTTCAAAATACGAAATTTCGAATAACCGCGCTTTCCAAATGGATCCAAACCGTTAATTTCTTACTCAATATATTATTTTCATTACCTTTAATCATTTTGAACCAGAATTTCAACAAAAAAATATTTTCAATTTTTCTACAAAAATCTCTGATGGTTAGCCTTACTTTTTTTGAACGGTTAAAATTTATTGTCACAGATTGTGTATGTTTCGGTTATTTTGCATTAGTAATGTAATTTTGAATAGATCAGCGTTTAAATTGCTGCAATATGTCGCCTCATTCGCCTGTAATCCAGGTTCGTAGGCATAGCTTAACCGCGGATTTCAAAATACGAAATTTCGAATAACCGCGCTTTGCAAATGGATCCAAACCGTTAATTTCTTACTCAATATATTATTTTCATTACCTTTAATCATTTTGAACCGGAATTTCAACAAAAAAATATTTTCAATTTTTTTGCAAAAATCCCTGATGGCCTTACTTTTTTTGAACGGTTAAAATTTATTGTCACAGATTGTGTATGTTTCGGTTATTTTGCATTAGTAATGTAATTTTGAATAGATCAGCGTTTAAATTGCTGCAATATGTCGCCTCATTCGCCTGTAATCCAGGTTCGTAGGCATAGCTTAACCGCGGATTTCAAAATACGAAATTTCGAATAACCGCGCTTTCCAAATGGATCCAAACCGTTAATTTCTTACTCAATATATTATTTTCATTACTTTTAATCATTTTGAACCGGAATTTCAACAAAAAAATATTTTCAATTTTTTTGCAAAAATCCCTGATGGTTAGCCTTACTTTTTTTGAACGGTTAAAATTTTTTGTCACAGATTGTGTATGTTTCGGTTATTTTGCATTAATAATGTAATTTTAAATTGATCAGCGTTTAAATTGCTGCAATATGTCGCCTCATTCGCCTGTAATCCAAGCTTAACCACGGATTTCAAAATACGAAATTTTGAATAACCGCGCTTTCCAAATGGATCCAAACCGTTAATTTCTTACTCAAAATATTATTTTCATTACTTTTAATCATTTTGAACCGGAATTTCAACAAAAAAATATTTTCAATTTTTTTGCAAAAATCCCTGATGGTTAGTTAGCCTTACTTTTTTTGAACGGTTAAAATTTATTGTCACAGATTGTGTATGTTTCGGTTATTTTGCATTAGTAATGTAATTTTGAATAGATCAGCGTTTAAATTGCTGCAATATGTCGCCTCATTCGCCTGTAATCCAGGTTCGTAGGCATAGCTTAACCGCGGACTTCAAAATACGAAATTTCGAATAACCGCGCTTTGCAAATGGATCCAAACCGTTAATTTCTTACTCAATATATTATTTTCATTACCTTTAATCATTTTGAACCGGAATTTCAACAAAAAAATATTTTCAATTTTTTTGCAAAAATCCCTGATGGTTAGCCTTACTTTTTTTGAACGGTTAAAATTTATTGTCACAGATTGTGTATGTTTCGGTTATTTTGCATTAGTAATGTAATTTTGAATAGATCAGCGTTTAAATTGCTGCAATATGTCGCCTCATTCGCCTGTAATCCAGGTTCGTAGGCATAGCTTAACCGCGGATTTCAAAATACGAAATTTCGAATAACCGCGCTTTGCAAATGGATCCAAACCGTTAATTTCTTACTCAATATATTATTTTCATTACCTTTAGTCATTTTGAACCAGAATTTCAACAAAAAAATATTTTCAATTTTTCTACAAAAATCTCTGATGGTTAGCCTTACTTTTTTGAACGGTTAAAATTTATTGTCACAGATTGTGTATGTTTCGGTTATTTTGCATTAGTAATGTAATTTTGAATAGATCAGCGTTTAAATTGCTGCAATATGTCGCCTCATTCGCCTGTAATCCAGGTTCGTAGGCATAGCTTAACCGCGGATTTCAAAATACGAAATTTCGAATAACCGCGCTTTGCAAATGGATCCAAACCGTTAATTTCTTACTCAATATATTATTTTCATTACCTTTAATCATTTTGAACCGGAATTTCAACAAAAAAATATTTTCAATTTTTTTGCAAAAATCCCTGATGGTTAGTTAGCCTTACTTTTTTTGAACGGTTAAAATTTTTTGTCACAGATTGTGTATGTTTCGGTTATTTTGCATTAATAATGTAATTTTAAATTGATCAGCGTTTAAATTGCTGCAATATGTCGCCTCATTCGCCTGTAATCCAAGCTTAACCACGGATTTCAAAATACGAAATTTTGAATAACCGCGCTTTCCAAATGGATCCAAACCGTTAATTTCTTACTCAATATATTATTTTCATTACTTTTAATCATTTTGAACCGGAATTTCAACAAAAAAATATTTTCAATTTTTTTGCAAAAATCCCTGATGGTTAGTTAGCCTTACTTTTTTTGAACGGTTAAAATTTATTGTCACAGATTGTGTATGTTTCGGTTATTTTGCATTAGTAATGTAATTTTGAATAGATCAGCGTTTAAATTGCTGCAATATGTCGCCTCATTCGCCTGTAATCCAGGTTCGTAGGCATAGCTTAACCGCGGACTTCAAAATACGAAATTTCGAATAACCGCGCTTTGCAAATGGATCCAAACCGTTAATTTCTTACTCAATATATTATTTTCATTAAATTTAATCATTTTGAACCGGAATTTCAACAAAAAAATATTTTCAATTTTTTTGCAAAAATCCCTGATGGTTAGTTAGCCTTACTTTTTTTGAACGGTTAAAATTTATTGTCACAGATTGTGTATGTTTCGGTTATTTTGCATTAGTAATGTAATTTTGAATAGATCAGCGTTTAAATTGCTGCAATATGTCGCCTCATTCGCCTGTAATCCAGGTTCGTAGGCATAGCTTAACCGCGGATTTCAAAATACGAAATTTCGAATAACCGCGCTTTCCAAATGGATCCAAACCGTTAATTTCTTACTCAATGTATTATTTTCATTACCTTTAATCATTTTGAACCAGAATTTTAACAAAAAAATATTTTCAATTTTTTTGCAAAAATCCCTGATGGTTAGCCTTACTTTTTTTGAACGGTTAAAATTTTTTGTCACAGATTGTGTATGTTTCGGTTATTTTGCATTAATAATGTAATTTTAAATTGATCAGCGTTTAAATTGCTGCAATATGTCGCCTCATTCGCCTGTAATCCAAGCTTAACCACGGATTTCAAAATACGAAATTTTGAATAACCGCGCTTTCCAAATGGATCCAAACCGTTAATTTCTTACTCAATATATTATTTTCATTACTTTTAATCATTTTGAACCGGAATTTCAACAAAAAAATATTTTCAATTTTTTTGCAAAAATCCCTGATGGTTAGTTAGCCTTACTTTTTTTGAACGGTTAAAATTTATTGTCACAGATTGTGTATGTTTCGGTTATTTTGCATTAGTAATGTAATTTTGAATAGATCAGCGTTTAAATTGCTGCAATATGTCGCCTCATTCGCCTGTAATCCAGGTTCGTAGGCATAGCTTAACCGCGGACTTCAAAATACGAAATTTCGAATAACCGCGCTTTGCAAATGGATCCAAACCGTTAATTTCTTACTCAATATATTATTTTCATTACCTTTAATCATTTTGAACCGGAATTTCAACAAAAAAATATTTTCAATTTTTTTGCAAAAATCCCTGATGGTTAGCCTTACTTTTTTTGAACGGTTAAAATTTATTGTCACAGATTGTGTATGTTTCGGTTATTTTGCATTAGTAATGTAATTTTGAATAGATCAGCGTTTAAATTGCTGCAATATGTCGCCTCATTCGCCTGTAATCCAGGTTCGTAGGCATAGCTTAACCGCGGATTTCAAAATACGAAATTTCGAATAACCGCGCTTTCCAAATGGATCCAAACCGTTAATTTCTTACTCAATATATTATTTTCATTACCTTTAGTCATTTTGAACCAGAATTTCAACAAAAAAATATTTTCAATTTTTCTACAAAAATCTCTGATGGTTCGCCTTACTTTTTTTGAACGGTTAAAATTTATTGTCACAGATTGTGTATGTTTCGGTTATTTTGCATTAGTAATGTAATTTTGAATAGATCAGCGTTTAAATTGCTGCAATATGTCGCCTCATTCGCCTGTAATCCAGGTTCGTAGGCATAGCTTAACCGCGGATTTCAAAATACGAAATTTCGAATAACCGCGCTTTGCAAATGGATCCAAACCGTTAATTTCTTACTCAATATATTATTTTCATTACCTTTAATCATTTTGAACAGGAATTTCAACAAAAAAATATTTTCAATTTTTTTGCAAAAATCCCTGATGGTTAGCCTTACTTTTTTTGAACGGTTAAAATTTATTGTCACAGATTGTGTATGTTTCGGTTATTTTGCATTAGTAATGTAATTTTGAATAGATCAGCGTTTAAATTGCTGCAATATGTCGCCTCATTCGCCTGTAATCCAGGTTCGTAGGCATAGCTTAACCGCGGATTTCAAAATACGAAATTTCGAATAACCGCGCTTTGCAAATGGATCCAAACCGTTAATTTCTTACTCAATATATTATTTTCATTACCTTTAATCATTTTGAACCGGAATTTCAACAAAAAAATATTTTCAATTTTTTTGCAAAAATCCCTGATGGTTAGCCTTACTTTTTTTGAACGGTTAAAATTTATTGTCACAGATTGTGTATGTTTCGGTTATTTTGCATTAGTAATGTAATTTTGAATAGATCAGCGTTTAAATTGCTGCAATATGTCGCCTCATTCGCCTGTAATCCAGGTTCGTAGGCATAGCTTAACCGCGGACTTCAAAATACGAAATTTCGAATAACCGCGCTTTGCAAATGGATCCAAACCGTTAATTTCTTACTCAATATATTATTTTCATTACCTTTAATCATTTTGAACCGGAATTTCAACAAAAAAATATTTTCAATTTTTTTGCAAAAATCCCTGATGGTTAGCCTTACTTTTTTTGAACGGTTAAAATTTATTGTCACAGATTGTGTATGTTTCGGTTATTTTGCATTAGTAATGTAATTTTGAATAGATCAGCGTTTAAATTGCTGCAATATGTCGCCTCATTCGCCTGTAATCCAGGTTCGTAGGCATAGCTTAACCGCGGATTTCAAAATACGAAATTTCGAATAACCGCGCTTTCCAAATGGATCCAAACCGTTAATTTCTTACTCAATATATTATTTTCATTACCTTTAATCATTTTGAACCGGAATTTCAACAAAAAAATATTTTCAATTTTTTTGCAAAAATCCCTGATGGTTAGTTAGCCTTACTTTTTTTGAACGGTTAAAATTTATTGTCACAGATTGTGTATGTTTCGGTTATTTTGCATTAGTAATGTAATTTTGAATAGATCAGCGTTTAAATTGCTGCAATATGTCGCCTCATTCGCCTGTAATCCAGGTTCGTAGGCATAGCTTAACCGCGGACTTCAAAATACGAAATTTCGAATAACCGCGCTTTGCAAATGGATCCAAACCGTTAATTTCTTACTCAATATATTATTTTCATTACCTTTAATCATTTTGAACCGGAATTTCAACAAAAAAATATTTTCAATTTTTTGGCAAAAATCCCTGATGGTTAGCCTTACTTTTTTTGAACGGTTAAAATTTATTGTCACAGATTGTGTATGTTTCGGTTATTTTGCATTAGTAATGTAATTTTGAATAGATCAGCGTTTAAATTGCTGCAATATGTCGCCTCATTCGCCTGTAATCCAGGTTCGTAGGCATAGCTTAACCGCGGACTTCAAAATACGAAATTTCGAATAACCGCGCTTTGCAAATGGATCCAAACCGTTAATTTCTTACTCAATATATTATTTTCATTACCTTTAATCATTTTGAACCGGAATTTCAACAAAAAAATATTTTCAATTTTTTTGCAAAAATCCCTGATGGTTAGCCTTACTTTTTTTGAACGGTTAAAATTTATTGTCACAGATTGTGTATGTTTCGGTTATTTTGCATTAGTAATGTAATTTTGAATAGATCAGCGTTTAAATTGCTGCAATATGTCGCCTCATTCGCCTGTAATCCAGGTTCGTAGGCATAGCTTAACCGCGGACTTCAAAATACGAAATTTCGAATAACCGCGCTTTGCAAATGGATCCAAACCGTTAATTTCTTACTCAATATATTATTTTCATTACCTTTAATCATTTTGAACCGGAATTTCAACAAAAAAATATTTTCAATTTTTTTGCAAAAATCCCTGATGGTTAGCCTTACTTTTTTTGAACGGTTAAAATTTATTGTCACAGATTGTGTATGTTTCGGTTATTTTGCATTAGTAATGTAATTTTGAATAGATCAGCGTTTAAATTGCTGCAATATGTCGCCTCATTCGCCTGTAATCCAGGTTCGTAGGCATAGCTTAACCGCGGATTTCAAAATACGAAATTTCGAATAACCGCGCTTTCCAAATGGATCCAAACCGTTAATTTCTTACTCAATATATTATTTTCATTACCTTTAGTCATTTTGAACCAGAATTTCAACAAAAAAATATTTTCAATTTTTCTACAAAAATCTCTGATGGTTAGCCTTACTTTTTTTGAACGGTTAAAATTTATTGTCACAGATTGTGTATGTTTCGGTTATTTTGCATTAGTAATGTAATTTTGAATAGATCAGCGTTTAAATTGCTGCAATATGTCGCCTCATTCGCCTGTAATCCAGGTTCGTAGGCATAGCTTAACCGCGGATTTCAAAATACGAAATTTCGAATAACCGCGCTTTGCAAATGGATCCAAACCGTTAATTTCTTACTCAATATATTATTTTCATTACCTTTAATCATTTTGAACCGGAATTTCAACAAAAAAATATTTTCAATTTTTTTGCAAAAATCCCTGATGGTTAGCCTTACTTTTTTTGAACGGTTAAAATTTTTTGTCACAGATTGTGTATGTTTCGGTTATTTTGCATTAATAATGTAATTTTAAATTGATCAGCGTTTAAATTGCTGCAATATGTCGCCTCATTCGCCTGTAATCCAAGCTTAACCACGGATTTCAAAATACGAAATTTTGAATAACCGCGCTTTCCAAATGGATCCAAACCGTTAATTTCTTACTCAATATATTATTTTCATTACTTTTAATTATTTTGAACCGGAATTTCAACAAAAAAATATTTTCAATTTTTTTGCAAAAATCCCTGATGGTTAGTTAGCCTTACTTTTTTTGAACGGTTAAAATTTATTGTCACAGATTGTGTATGTTTCGGTTATTTTGCATTAGTAATGTAATTTTGAATAGATCAGCGTTTAAATTGCTGCAATATGTCGCCTCATTCGCCTGTAATCCAGGTTCGTAGGCATAGCTTAACCGCGGACTTCAAAATACGAAATTTCGAATAACCGCGCTTTGCAAATGGATCCAAACCGTTAATTTCTTACTCAATATATTATTTTCATTACCTTTAATCATTTTGAACCGGAATTTCAACAAAAAAATATTTTCAATTTTTTTGCAAAAATCCCTGATGGTTACCCATTAGCCTTACTTTTTTTGAACGGTTAAAATTTATTGTCACAGATTGTGTATGTTTCGGTTATTTTGCATTAGTAATGTAATTTTGAATAGATCAGCGTTTAAATTGCTGCAATATGTCGCCTCATTCGCCTGTAATCCAGGTTCGTAGGCATAGCTTAACCGCGGATTTCAAAATACGAAATTTCGAATAACCGCACTTTGCAAATGGATCCAAACCGTTAATTTCTTACTCAATATATTATTTTCATTACCTTTAGTCATTTTGAACCAGAATTTCAACAAAAAAATATTTTCAATTTTTCTACAAAAATCTCTGATGGTTAGCCTTACTTTTTTTGAACGGTTAAAATTTATTGTCACAGATTGTGTATGTTTCGGTTATTTTGCATTAGTAATGTAATTTTGAATAGATCAGCGTTTAAATTGCTGCAATATGTCGCCTCATTCGCCTGTAATCCAGGTTCGTAGGCATAGCTTAACCGCGGATTTCAAAATACGAAATTTCGAATAACCGCGCTTTCCAAATGGATCCAAACCGTTAATTTCTTACTCAATGTATTATTTTCATGACCTTTAATCATTTTGAACCAGAATTTCAACAAAAAAATATTTTCAATTTTTTTGCAAAAATCCCTGATGTTAGCCTTACTTTTTTTGAACGGTTAAAATTTTTTGTCACAGATTGTGTATGTTTCGGTTATTTTGCATTAATAATGTAATTTTAAATTGATCAGCGTTTAAATTGCTGCAATATGTCGCCTCATTCGCCTGTAATCCAAGCTTAACCACGGATTTCAAAATACGAAATTTTGAATAACCGCGCTTTCCAAATGGATCCAAACCGTTAATTTCTTACTCAATATATTATTTTCATTACTTTTAATCATTTTGAACCGGAATTTCAACAAAAAAATATTTTCAATTTTTTTGCAAAAATCCCTGATGGTTAGTTAGCCTTACTTTTTTTGAACGGTTAAAATTTATTGTCACAGATTGTGTATGTTTCGGTTATTTTGCATTAGTAATGTAATTTTGAATAGATCAGCGTTTAAATTGCTGCAATATGTCGCCTCATTCGCCTGTAATCCAGGTTCGTAGGCATAGCTTAACCGCGGACTTCAAAATACGAAATTTCGAATAACCGCGCTTTGCAAATGGATCCAAACCGTTAATTTCTTACTCAATATATTATTTTCATTACCTTTAATCATTTTGAACCGGAATTTCAACAAAAAAATATTTTCAATTTTTTTGCAAAAATCCCTGATGGTTAGCCTTACTTTTTTTGAACGGTTAAAATTTTTTGTCACAGATTGTGTATGTTTCGGTTATTTTGCATTAATAATGTAATTTTAAATTGATCAGCGTTTAAATTGCTGCAATATGTCGCCTCATTCGCCTGTAATCCAAGCTTAACCACGGATTTCAAAATACGAAATTTTGAATAACCGCGCTTTCCAAATGGATCCAAACCGTTAATTTCTTACTCAAAATATTATTTTCATTACTTTTAATCATTTTGAACCAGAATTTCAACAAAAAAATATTTTCAATTTTTTTGCAAAAATCCCTGATGGTTAGTTAGCCTTACTTTTTTTGAACGGTTAAAATTTATTGTCACAGATTGTGTATGTTTCGGTTATTTTGCATTAGTAATGTAATTTTGAATAGATCAGCGTTTAAATTGCTGCAATATGTCGCCTCATTCGCCTGTAATCCAGGTTCGTAGGCATAGCTTAACCGCGGACTTCAAAATACGAAATTTCGAATAACCGCGCTTTGCAAATGGATCCAAACCGTTAATTTCTTACTCAATATATTATTTTCATTACCTTTAATCATTTTGAACCGGAATTTCAACAAAAAAATATTTTCAATTTTTTTGCAAAAATCCCTGATGGTTAGCCTTACTTTTTTTGAACGGTTAAAATTTATTGTCACAGATTGTGTATGTTTCGGTTATTTTGCATTAGTAATGTAATTTTGAATAGATCAGCGTTTAAATTGCTGCAATATGTCGCCTCATTCGCCTGTAATCCAGGTTCGTAGGCATAGCTTAACCGCGGATTTCAAAATACGAAATTTCGAATAACCGCGCTTTGCAAATGGATCCAAACCGTTAATTTCTTACTCAATATATTATTTTCATTACCTTTAATCATTTTGAACCGGAATTTCAACAAAAAAATATTTTCAATTTTTTTGCAAAAATCCCTGATGTTAGCCTTACTTTTTTTGAACGGTTAAAATTTTTTGTCACAGATTGTGTATGTTTCGGTTATTTTGCATTAATAATGTAATTTTAAATTGATCAGCGTTTAAATTGCTGCAATATGTCGCCTCATTCGCCTGTAATCCAAGCTTAACCACGGATTTCAAAATACGAAATTTTGAATAACCGCGCTTTCCAAATGGATCCAAACCGTTAATTTCTTACTCAATATATTATTTTCATTACTTTTAATCATTTTGAACCGGAATTTCAACAAAAAAATATTTTCAATTTTTTTGCAAAAATCCCTGATGGTTAGTTAGCCTTACTTTTTTTGAACGGTTAAAATTTATTGTCACAGATTGTGTATGTTTCGGTTATTTTGCATTAGTAATGTAATTTTGAATAGATCAGCGTTTAAATTGCTGCAATATGTCGCCTCATTCGCCTGTAATCCAGGTTCGTAGGCATAGCTTAACCGCGGACTTCAAAATACGAAATTTCGAATAACCGCGCTTTGCAAATGGATCCAAACCGTTAATTTCTTACTCAATATATTATTTTCATTAAATTTAATCATTTTGAACCGGAATTTCAACAAAAAAATATTTTCAATTTTTTTGCAAAAATCCCTGATGGTTAGTTAGCCTTACTTTTTTTGAACGGTTAAAATTTATTGTCACAGATTGTGTATGTTTCGGTTATTTTGCATTAGTAATGTAATTTTGAATAGATCAGCGTTTAAATTGCTGCAATATGTCGCCTCATTCGCCTGTAATCCAGGTTCGTAGGCATAGCTTAACCGCGGATTTCAAAATACGAAATTTCGAATAACCGCGCTTTCCAAATGGATCCAAACCGTTAATTTCTTACTCAATGTACTATTTTCATTACCTTTAATCATTTTGAACCAGAATTTCAACAAAAAAATATTTTCAATTTTTTTGCAAAAATCCCTGATGGTTAGCCTTACTTTTTTTGAACGGTTAAAATTTTTTGTCACAGATTGTGTATGTTTCGGTTATTTTGCATTAATAATGTAATTTTAAATTGATCAGCGTTTAAATTGCTGCAATATGTCGCCTCATTCGCCTGTAATCCAAGCTTAACCACGGATTTCAAAATACGAAATTTTGAATAACCGCGCTTTCCAAATGGATCCAAACCGTTAATTTCTTACTCAATATATTATTTTCATTACTTTTAATCATTTTGAACCGGAATTTCAACAAAAAAATATTTTCAATTTTTTTGCAAAAATCCCTGATGGTTATTTAGCCTTACTTTTTTTGAACGGTTAAAATTTATTGTCACAGATTGTGTATGTTTCGGTTATTTTGCATTAGTAATGTAATTTTGAATAGATCAGCGTTTAAATTGCTGCAATATGTCGCCTCATTCGCCTGTAATCCAGGTTCGTAGGCATAGCTTAACCGCGGACTTCAAAATACGAAATTTCGAATAACCGCGCTTTGCAAATGGATCCAAACCGTTAATTTCTTACTCAATATATTATTTTCATTACCTTTAGTCATTTTGAACCAGAATTTCAACAAAAAAATATTTTCAATTTTTCTACAAAAATCTCTGATGGTTAGCCTTACTTTTTTTGAACGGTTAAAATTTATTGTCACAGATTGTGTATGTTTCGGTTATTTTGCATTAGTAATGTAATTTTGAATAGATCAGCGTTTAAATTGCTGCAATATGTCGCCTCATTCGCCTGTAATCCAGGTTCGTAGGCATAGCTTAACCGCGGATTTCAAAATACGAAATTTCGAATAACCGCGCTTTCCAAATGGATCCAAACCGTTAATTTCTTACTCAATATATTATTTTCATTACCTTTAGTCATTTTGAACCAGAATTTCAACAAAAAAATATTTTCAATTTTTCTACAAAAATCTCTGATGGTTAGCCTTACTTTTTTTGAACGGTTAAAATTTATTGTCACAGATTGTGTATGTTTCGGTTATTTTGCATTAGTAATGTAATTTTGAATAGATCAGCGTTTAAATTGCTGCAATATGTCGCCTCATTCGCCTGTAATCCAGGTTCGTAGGCATAGCTTAACCGCGGATTTCAAAATACGAAATTTCGAATAACCGCGCTTTGCAAATGGATCCAAACCGTTAATTTCTTACTCAATATATTATTTTCATTACCTTTAATCATTTTGAACCGGAATTTCAACAAAAAAATATTTTCAATTTTTTTGCAAAAATCCCTGATGTTAGCCTTACTTTTTTTGAACGGTTAAAATTTATTGTCACAGATTGTGTATGTTTCGGTTATTTTGCATTAGTAATGTAATTTTGAATAGATCAGCGTTTAAATTGCTGCAATATGTCGCCTCATTCGCCTGTAATCCAGGTTCGTAGGCATAGCTTAACCGCGGATTTCAAAATACGAAATTTCGAATAACCGCGCTTTGCAAATGGATCCAAACCGTTAATTTCTTACTCAATATATTATTTTCATTACCTTTAATCATTTTGAACCGGAATTTCAACAAAAAAATATTTTCAATTTTTTTGCAAAAATCCCTGATGGTTAGCCTTACTTTTTTTGAACGGTTAAAATTTATTGTCACAGATTGTGTATGTTTCGGTTATTTTGCATTAGTAATGTAATTTTGAATAGATCAGCGTTTAAATTGCTGCAATATGTCGCCTCATTCGCCTGTAATCCAGGTTCGTAGGCATAGCTTAACCGCGGACTTCAAAATACGAAATTTCGAATAACCGCGCTTTGCAAATGGATCCAAACCGTTAATTTCTTACTCAATATATTATTTTCATTACCTTTAATCATTTTGAACCGGAATTTCAACAAAAAAATATTTTCAATTTTTTTGCAAAAATCCCTGATGGTTAGCCTTACTTTTTTTGAACGGTTAAAATTTATTGTCACAGATTGTGTATGTTTCGGTTATTTTGCATTAGTAATGTAATTTTGAATAGATCAGCGTTTAAATTGCTGCAATATGTCGCCTCATTCGCCTGTAATCCAGGTTCGTAGGCATAGCTTAACCGCGGATTTCAAAATACGAAATTTCGAATAACCGCGCTTTCCAAATGGATCCAAACCGTTAATTTCTTACTCAATATATTATTTTCATTACCTTTAATCATTTTGAACCGGAATTTCAACAAAAAAATATTTTCAATTTTTTTGCAAAAATCCCTGATGGTTAGTTAGCCTTACTTTTTTTGAACGGTTAAAATTTATTGTCACAGATTGTGTATGTTTCGGTTATTTTGCATTAGTAATGTAATTTTGAATAGATCAGCGTTTAAATTGCTGCAATATGTCGCCTCATTCGCCTGTAATCCAGGTTCGTAGGCATAGCTTAACCGCGGACTTCAAAATACGAAATTTCGAATAACCGCGCTTTGCAAATGGATCCAAACCGTTAATTTCTTACTCAATATATTATTTTCATTACCTTTAATCATTTTGAACCGGAATTTCAACAAAAAAATATTTTCAATTTTTTGGCAAAAATCCCTGATGGTTGTTAGCCTTACTTTTTTTGAACGGTTAAAATTTATTGTCACAGATTGTGTATGTTTCGGTTATTTTGCATTAGTAATGTAATTTTGAATAGATCAGCGTTTAAATTGCTGCAATATGTCGCCTCATTCGCCTGTAATCCAGGTTCGTAGGCATAGCTTAACCGCGGACTTCAAAATACGAAATTTCGAATAACCGCGCTTTGCAAATGGATCCAAACCGTTAATTTCTTACTCAATATATTATTTTCATTACCTTTAATCATTTTGAACCGGAATTTCAACAAAAAAATATTTTCAATTTTTTTGCAAAAATCCCTGATGGTTAGCCTTACTTTTTTTGAACGGTTAAAATTTATTGTCACAGATTGTGTATGTTTCGGTTATTTTGCATTAGTAATGTAATTTTGAATAGATCAGCGTTTAAATTGCTGCAATATGTCGCCTCATTCGCCTGTAATCCAGGTTCGTAGGCATAGCTTAACCGCGGATTTCAAAATACGAAATTTCGAATAACCGCGCTTTCCAAATGGATCCAAACCGTTAATTTCTTACTCAATATATTATTTTCATTACCTTTAGTCATTTTGAACCAGAATTTCAACAAAAAAATCTTTTCAATTTTTCTACAAAAATCTCTGATGGTTAGCCTTACTTTTTTTGAACGGTTAAAATTTATTGTCACAGATTGTGTATGTTTCGGTTATTTTGCATTAGTAATGTAATTTTGAATAGATCAGCGTTTAAATTGCTGCAATATGTCGCCTCATTCGCCTGTAATCCAGGTTCGTAGGCATAGCTTAACCGCGGATTTCAAAATACGAAATTTCGAATAACCGCGCTTTGCAAATGGATCCAAACCGTTAATTTCTTACTCAATATATTATTTTCATTACCTTTAATCATTTTGAACCGGAATTTCAACAAAAAAATATTTTCAATTTTTTTGCAAAAATCCCTGATGGTTAGCCTTACTTTTTTTGAACGGTTAAAATTTATTGTCACAGATTGTGTATGTTTCGGTTATTTTGCATTAGTAATGTAATTTTGAATAGATCAGCGTTTAAATTGCTGCAATATGTCGCCTCATTCGCCTGTAATCCAGGTTCGTAGGCATAGCTTAACCGCGGATTTCAAAATACGAAATTTCGAATAACCGCGCTTTCCAAATGGATCCAAACCGTTAATTTCTTACTCAATGTATTATTTTCATTACCTTTAATCATTTTGAACCAGAATTTCAACAAAAAAATATTTTCAATTTTTTTGCAAAAATCCCTGATGGTTAGTCCCTGATGGTTAGCCTTACTTTTTTTGAACGGTTAAAATTTTTTGTCACAGATTGTGTATGTTTCGGTTATTTTGCATTAATAATGTAATTTTAAATTGATCAGCGTTTAAATTGCTGCAATATGTCGCCTCATTCGCCTGTAATCCAAGCTTAACCACGGATTTCAAAATACGAAATTTTGAATAACCGCGCTTTCCAAATGGATCCAAACCGTTAATTTCTTACTCAATATATTATTTTCATTACCTTTAATCATTTTGAACCGGAATTTCAACAAAAAAATATTTTCAATTTTTTTGCAAAAATCCCTGATGGTTAGTTAGCCTTACTTTTTTTGAACGGTTAAAATTTATTGTCACAGATTGTGTATGTTTCGGTTATTTTGCATTAGTAATGTAATTTTGAATAGATCAGCGTTTAAATTGCTGCAATATGTCGCCTCATTCGCCTGTAATCCAGGTTCGTAGGCATAGCTTAACCGCGGACTTCAAAATACGAAATTTCGAATAACCGCGCTTTGCAAATGGATCCAAACCGTTAATTTCTTACTCAATATATTATTTTCATTACCTTTAATCATTTTGAACCGGAATTTCAACAAAAAAATATTTTCAATTTTTTTGCAAAAATCCCTGATGGTTAGCCTTACTTTTTTTGAACGGTTAAAATTTATTGTCACAGATTGTGTATGTTTCGGTTATTTTGCATTAGTAATGTAATTTTGAATAGATCAGCGTTTAAATTGCTGCAATATGTCGCCTCATTCGCCTGTAATCCAGGTTCGTAGGCATAGCTTAACCGCGGATTTCAAAATACGAAATTTCGAATAACCGCGCTTTGCAAATGGATCCAAACCGTTAATTTCTTACTCAATATATTATTTTCATTACCTTTAGTCATTTTGAACCAGAATTTCAACAAAAAAATATTTTCAATTTTTCTACAAAAATCTCTGATGGTTAGCCTTACTTTTTTTGAACGGTTAAAATTTATTGTCACAGATTGTGTATGTTTCGGTTATTTTGCATTAGTAATGTAATTTTGAATAGATCAGCGTTTAAATTGCTGCAATATGTCGCCTCATTCGCCTGTAATCCAGGTTCGTAGGCATAGCTTAACCGCGGATTTCAAAATACGAAATTTCGAATAACCGCGCTTTGCAAATGGATCCAAACCGTTAATTTCTTACTCAATATATTATTTTCATTACCTTTAATCATTTTGAACCGGAATTTCAACAAAAAAATATTTTCAATTTTTTTGCAAAAATCCCTGATGGTTAGCCTTACTTTTTTTGAACGGTTAAAATTTTTTGTCACAGATTGTGTATGTTTCGGTTATTTTGCATTAATAATGTAATTTTAAATTGATCAGCGTTTAAATTGCTGCAATATGTCGCCTCATTCGCCTGTAATCCAAGCTTAACCACGGATTTCAAAATACGAAATTTTGAATAACCGCGCTTTCCAAATGGATCCAAACCGTTAATTTCTTACTCAATATATTATTTTCATTACTTTTAATTATTTTGAACCGGAATTTCAACAAAAAAATATTTTCAATTTTTTTGCAAAAATCCCTGATGGTTAGCCTTACTTTTTTTGAACGGTTAAAATTTATTGTCACAGATTGTGTATGTTTCGGTTATTTTGCATTAGTAATGTAATTTTGAATAGATCAGCGTTTAAATTGCTGCAATATGTCGCCTCATTCGCCTGTAATCCAGGTTCGTAGGCATAGCTTAACCGCGGATTTCAAAATACGAAATTTCGAATAACCGCGCTTTCCAAATGGATCCAAACCGTTAATTTCTTACTCAATATATTATTTTCATTACCTTTAGTCATTTTGAACCAGAATTTCAACAAAAAAATATTTTCAATTTTTCTACAAAAATCTCTGATGGTTAGCCTTACTTTTTTTGAACGGTTAAAATTTATTGTCACAGATTGTGTATGTTTCGGTTATTTTGCATTAGTAATGTAATTTTGAATAGATCAGCGTTTAAATTGCTGCAATATGTCGCCTCATTCGCCTGTAATCCAGGTTCGTAGGCATAGCTTAACCGCGGATTTCAAAATACGAAATTTCGAATAACCGCGCTTTGCAAATGGATCCAAACCGTTAATTTCTTACTCAATATATTATTTTCATTACCTTTAATCATTTTGAACCGGAATTTCAACAAAAAAATATTTTCAATTTTTTTGCAAAAATCCCTGATGTTAGCCTTACTTTTTTTGAACGGTTAAAATTTATTGTCACAGATTGTGTATGTTTCGGTTATTTTGCATTAGTAATGTAATTTTGAATAGATCAGCGTTTAAATTGCTGCAATATGTCGCCTCATTCGCCTGTAATCCAGGTTCGTAGGCATAGCTTAACCGCGGATTTCAAAATACGAAATTTCGAATAACCGCGCTTTGCAAATGGATCCAAACCGTTAATTTCTTACTCAATATATTATTTTCATTACCTTTAATCATTTTGAACCGGAATTTCAACAAAAAAATATTTTCAATTTTTTTGCAAAAATCCCTGATGGTTAGCCTTACTTTTTTTGAACGGTTAAAATTTATTGTCACAGATTGTGTATGTTTCGGTTATTTTGCATTAGTAATGTAATTTTGAATAGATCAGCGTTTAAATTGCTGCAATATGTCGCCTCATTCGCCTGTAATCCAGGTTCGTAGGCATAGCTTAACCGCGGACTTCAAAATACGAAATTTCGAATAACCGCGCTTTGCAAATGGATCCAAACCGTTAATTTCTTACTCAATATATTATTTTCATTACCTTTAATCATTTTGAACCGGAATTTCAACAAAAAAATATTTTCAATTTTTTTGCAAAAATCCCTGATGGTTAGCCTTACTTTTTTTGAACGGTTAAAATTTATTGTCACAGATTGTGTATGTTTCGGTTATTTTGCATTAGTAATGTAATTTTGAATAGATCAGCGTTTAAATTGCTGCAATATGTCGCCTCATTCGCCTGTAATCCAGGTTCGTAGGCATAGCTTAACCGCGGATTTCAAAATACGAAATTTCGAATAACCGCGCTTTCCAAATGGATCCAAACCGTTAATTTCTTACTCAATATATTATTTTCATTACCTTTAATCATTTTGAACCGGAATTTCAACAAAAAAATATTTTCAATTTTTTTGCAAAAATCCCTGATGGTTAGTTAGCCTTACTTTTTTTGAACGGTTAAAATTTATTGTCACAGATTGTGTATGTTTCGGTTATTTTGCATTAGTAATGTAATTTTGAATAGATCAGCGTTTAAATTGCTGCAATATGTCGCCTCATTCGCCTGTAATCCAGGTTCGTAGGCATAGCTTAACCGCGGACTTCAAAATACGAAATTTCGAATAACCGCGCTTTGCAAATGGATCCAAACCGTTAATTTCTTACTCAATATATTATTTTCATTACCTTTAATCATTTTGAACCGGAATTTCAACAAAAAAATATTTTCAATTTTTTGGCAAAAATCCCTGATGGTTGTTAGCCTTACTTTTTTTGAACGGTTAAAATTTATTGTCACAGATTGTGTATGTTTCGGTTATTTTGCATTAGTAATGTAATTTTGAATAGATCAGCGTTTAAATTGCTGCAATATGTCGCCTCATTCGCCTGTAATCCAGGTTCGTAGGCATAGCTTAACCGCGGACTTCAAAATACGAAATTTCGAATAACCGCGCTTTGCAAATGGATCCAAACCGTTAATTTCTTACTCAATATATTATTTTCATTACCTTTAATCATTTTGAACCGGAATTTCAACAAAAAAATATTTTCAATTTTTTTGCAAAAATCCCTGATGGTTAGCCTTACTTTTTTTGAACGGTTAAAATTTATTGTCACAGATTGTGTATGTTTCGGTTATTTTGCATTAGTAATGTAATTTTGAATAGATCAGCGTTTAAATTGCTGCAATATGTCGCCTCATTCGCCTGTAATCCAGGTTCGTAGGCATAGCTTAACCGCGGATTTCAAAATACGAAATTTCGAATAACCGCGCTTTCCAAATGGATCCAAACCGTTAATTTCTTACTCAATATATTATTTTCATTACCTTTAGTCATTTTGAACCAGAATTTCAACAAAAAAATCTTTTCAATTTTTCTACAAAAATCTCTGATGGTTAGCCTTACTTTTTTTGAACGGTTAAAATTTATTGTCACAGATTGTGTATGTTTCGGTTATTTTGCATTAGTAATGTAATTTTGAATAGATCAGCGTTTAAATTGCTGCAATATGTCGCCTCATTCGCCTGTAATCCAGGTTCGTAGGCATAGCTTAACCGCGGATTTCAAAATACGAAATTTCGAATAACCGCGCTTTGCAAATGGATCCAAACCGTTAATTTCTTACTCAATATATTATTTTCATTACCTTTAATCATTTTGAACCGGAATTTCAACAAAAAAATATTTTCAATTTTTTTGCAAAAATCCCTGATGGTTAGCCTTACTTTTTTTGAACGGTTAAAATTTATTGTCACAGATTGTGTATGTTTCGGTTATTTTGCATTAGTAATGTAATTTTGAATAGATCAGCGTTTAAATTGCTGCAATATGTCGCCTCATTCGCCTGTAATCCAGGTTCGTAGGCATAGCTTAACCGCGGATTTCAAAATACGAAATTTCGAATAACCGCGCTTTCCAAATGGATCCAAACCGTTAATTTCTTACTCAATGTATTATTTTCATTACCTTTAATCATTTTGAACCAGAATTTCAACAAAAAAATATTTTCAATTTTTTTGCAAAAATCCCTGATGGTTAGTCCCTGATGGTTAGCCTTACTTTTTTTGAACGGTTAAAATTTTTTGTCACAGATTGTGTATGTTTCGGTTATTTTGCATTAATAATGTAATTTTAAATTGATCAGCGTTTAAATTGCTGCAATATGTCGCCTCATTCGCCTGTAATCCAAGCTTAACCACGGATTTCAAAATACGAAATTTTGAATAACCGCGCTTTCCAAATGGATCCAAACCGTTAATTTCTTACTCAATATATTATTTTCATTACCTTTAATCATTTTGAACCGGAATTTCAACAAAAAAATATTTTCAATTTTTTTGCAAAAATCCCTGATGGTTAGTTAGCCTTACTTTTTTTGAACGGTTAAAATTTATTGTCACAGATTGTGTATGTTTCGGTTATTTTGCATTAGTAATGTAATTTTGAATAGATCAGCGTTTAAATTGCTGCAATATGTCGCCTCATTCGCCTGTAATCCAGGTTCGTAGGCATAGCTTAACCGCGGACTTCAAAATACGAAATTTCGAATAACCGCGCTTTGCAAATGGATCCAAACCGTTAATTTCTTACTCAATATATTATTTTCATTACCTTTAATCATTTTGAACCGGAATTTCAACAAAAAAATATTTTCAATTTTTTTGCAAAAATCCCTGATGGTTAGCCTTACTTTTTTTGAACGGTTAAAATTTATTGTCACAGATTGTGTATGTTTCGGTTATTTTGCATTAGTAATGTAATTTTGAATAGATCAGCGTTTAAATTGCTGCAATATGTCGCCTCATTCGCCTGTAATCCAGGTTCGTAGGCATAGCTTAACCGCGGATTTCAAAATACGAAATTTCGAATAACCGCGCTTTGCAAATGGATCCAAACCGTTAATTTCTTACTCAATATATTATTTTCATTACCTTTAGTCATTTTGAACCAGAATTTCAACAAAAAAATATTTTCAATTTTTCTACAAAAATCTCTGATGGTTAGCCTTACTTTTTTTGAACGGTTAAAATTTATTGTCACAGATTGTGTATGTTTCGGTTATTTTGCATTAGTAATGTAATTTTGAATAGATCAGCGTTTAAATTGCTGCAATATGTCGCCTCATTCGCCTGTAATCCAGGTTCGTAGGCATAGCTTAACCGCGGATTTCAAAATACGAAATTTCGAATAACCGCGCTTTGCAAATGGATCCAAACCGTTAATTTCTTACTCAATATATTATTTTCATTACCTTTAATCATTTTGAACCGGAATTTCAACAAAAAAATATTTTCAATTTTTTTGCAAAAATCCCTGATGGTTAGCCTTACTTTTTTTGAACGGTTAAAATTTTTTGTCACAGATTGTGTATGTTTCGGTTATTTTGCATTAATAATGTAATTTTAAATTGATCAGCGTTTAAATTGCTGCAATATGTCGCCTCATTCGCCTGTAATCCAAGCTTAACCACGGATTTCAAAATACGAAATTTTGAATAACCGCGCTTTCCAAATGGATCCAAACCGTTAATTTCTTACTCAATATATTATTTTCATTACTTTTAATTATTTTGAACCGGAATTTCAACAAAAAAATATTTTCAATTTTTTTGCAAAAATCCCTGATGGTTAGTTAGCCTTACTTTTTTTGAACGGTTAAAATTTATTGTCACAGATTGTGTATGTTTCGGTTATTTTGCATTAGTAATGTAATTTTGAATAGATCAGCGTTTAAATTGCTGCAATATGTCGCCTCATTCGCCTGTAATCCAGGTTCGTAGGCATAGCTTAACCGCGGACTTCAAAATACGAAATTTCGAATAACCGCGCTTTGTAAATGGATCCAAACCGTTAATTTCTTACTCAATATATTATTTTCATTACCTTTAATCATTTTGAACCGGAATTTCAACAAAAAAATATTTTCAATTTTTTTGCAAAAATCCCTGATGGTTACCCATTAGCCTTACTTTTTTTGAACGGTTAAAATTTATTGTCACAGATTGTGTATGTTTCGGTTATTTTGCATTAGTAATGTAATTTTGAATAGATCAGCGTTTAAATTGCTGCAATATGTCGCCTCATTCGCCTGTAATCCAGGTTCGTAGGCATAGCTTAACCGCGGATTTCAAAATACGAAATTTCGAATAACCGCACTTTGCAAATGGATCCAAACCGTTAATTTCTTACTCAATATATTATTTTCATTACCTTTAGTCATTTTGAACCAGAATTTCAACAAAAAAATATTTTCAATTTTTCTACAAAAATCTCTGATGGTTAGCCTTACTTTTTTTGAACGGTTAAAATTTATTGTCACAGATTGTGTATGTTTCGGTTATTTTGCATTAGTAATGTAATTTTGAATAGATCAGCGTTTAAATTGCTGCAATATGTCGCCTCATTCGCCTGTAATCCAGGTTCGTAGGCATAGCTTAACCGCGGATTTCAAAATACGAAATTTCGAATAACCGCGCTTTGCAAATGGATCCAAACCGTTAATTTCTTACTCAATATATTATTTTCATTACCTTTAATCATTTTGAACCGGAATTTCAACAAAAAAATATTTTCAATTTTTTTGCAAAAATCCCTGATGGTTAGCCTTACTTTTTTTGAACGGTTAAAATTTATTGTCACAGATTGTGTATGTTTCGGTTATTTTGCATTAGTAATGTAATTTTGAATAGATCAGCGTTTAAATTGCTGCAATATGTCGCCTCATTCGCCTGTAATCCAGGTTCGTAGGCATAGCTTAACCGCGGATTTCAAAATACGAAATTTCGAATAACCGCGCTTTCCAAATGGATCCAAACCGTTAATTTCTTACTCAATGTATTATTTTCATTACCTTTAATCATTTTGAACCAGAATTTCAACAAAAAAATATTTTCAATTTTTTTGCAAAAATCCCTGATGGTTAGCCTTACTTTTTTTGAACGGTTAAAATTTTTTGTCACAGATTGTGTATGTTTCGGTTATTTTGCATTAATAATGTAATTTTAAATTGATCAGCGTTTAAATTGCTGCAATATGTCGCCTCATTCGCCTGTAATCCAAGCTTAACCACGGATTTCAAAATACGAAATTTTGAATAACCGCGCTTTCCAAATGGATCCAAACCGTTAATTTCTTACTCAATATATTATTTTCATTACTTTTAATCATTTTGAACCGGAATTTCAACAAAAAAATATTTTCAATTTTTTTGCAAAAATCCCTGATGGTTAGTTAGCCTTACTTTTTTTGAACGGTTAAAATTTATTGTCACAGATTGTGTATGTTTCGGTTATTTTGCATTAGTAATGTAATTTTGAATAGATCAGCGTTTAAATTGCTGCAATATGTCGCCTCATTCGCCTGTAATCCAGGTTCGTAGGCATAGCTTAACCGCGGACTTCAAAATACGAAATTTCGAATAACCGCGCTTTGCAAATGGATCCAAACCGTTAATTTCTTACTCAATATATTATTTTCATTACCTTTAGTCATTTTGAACCAGAATTTCAACAAAAAAATATTTTCAATTTTTCTACAAAAATCTCTGATGGTTAGCCTTACTTTTTTTGAACGGTTAAAATTTATTGTCACAGATTGTGTATGTTTCGGTTATTTTGCATTAGTAATGTAATTTTGAATAGATCAGCGTTTAAATTGCTGCAATATGTCGCCTCATTCGCCTGTAATCCAGGTTCGTAGGCATAGCTTAACCGCGGATTTCAAAATACGAAATTTCGAATAACCGCGCTTTGCAAATGGATCCAAACCGTTAATTTCTTACTCAATATATTATTTTCATTACCTTTAATCATTTTGAACCGGAATTTCAACAAAAAAATATTTTCAATTTTTTTGCAAAAATCCCTGATGGTTAGCCTTACTTTTTTTGAACGGTTAAAATTTATTGTCACAGATTGTGTATGTTTCGGTTATTTTGCATTAGTAATGTAATTTTGAATAGATCAGCGTTTAAATTGCTGCAATATGTCGCCTCATTCGCCTGTAATCCAGGTTCGTAGGCATAGCTTAACCGCGGATTTCAAAATACGAAATTTCGAATAACCGCGCTTTGCAAATGGATCCAAACCGTTAATTTCTTACTCAATATATTATTTTCATTACCTTTAGTCATTTTGAACCAGAATTTCAACAAAAAAATATTTTCAATTTTTCTACAAAAATCTCTGATGGCTAGCCTTACTTTTTTTGAACGGTTAAAATTTATTGTCACAGATTGTGTATGTTTCGGTTATTTTGCATTAGTAATGTAATTTTGAATAGATCAGCGTTTAAATTGCTGCAATATGTCGCCTCATTCGCCTGTAATCCAGGTTCGTAGGCATAGCTTAACCGCGGATTTCAAAATACGAAATTTCGAATAACCGCGCTTTGCAAATGGATCCAAACCGTTAATTTCTTACTCAATATATTATTTTCATTACCTTTAATCATTTTGAACCGGAATTTCAACAAAAAAATATTTTCAATTTTTTTGCAAAAATCCCTGATGGTTAGCCTTACTTTTTTTGAACGGTTAAAATTTATTGTCACAGATTGTGTATGTTTCGGTTATTTTGCATTAGTAATGTAATTTTGAATAGATCAGCGTTTAAATTGCTGCAATATGTCGCCTCATTCGCCTGTAATCCAGGTTCGTAGGCATAGCTTAACCGCGGATTTCAAAATACGAAATTTCGAATAACCGCGCTTTCCAAATGGATCCAAACCGTTAATTTCTTACTCAATGTATTATTTTCATTACCTTTAATCATTTTGAACCAGAATTTCAACAAAAAAATATTTTCAATTTTTTTGCAAAAATCCCTGATGGTGTTAGCCTTACTTTTTTTGAACGGTTAAAATTTTTTGTCACAGATTGTGTATGTTTCGGTTATTTTGCATTAATAATGTAATTTTAAATTGATCAGCGTTTAAATTGCTGCAATATGTCGCCTCATTCGCCTGTAATCCAAGCTTAACCACGGATTTCAAAATACGAAATTTTGAATAACCGCGCTTTCCAAATGGATCCAAACCGTTAATTTCTTACTCAATATATTATTTTCATTACTTTTAATCATTTTGAACCGGAATTTCAACAAAAAAATATTTTCAATTTTTTTGCAAAAATCCCTGATGGTTAGTTAGCCTTACTTTTTTTGAACGGTTAAAATTTATTGTCACAGATTGTGTATGTTTCGGTTATTTTGCATTAGTAATGTAATTTTGAATAGATCAGCGTTTAAATTGCTGCAATATGTCGCCTCATTCGCCTGTAATCCAGGTTCGTAGGCATAGCTTAACCGCGGACTTCAAAATACGAAATTTCGAATAACCGCGCTTTGCAAATGGATCCAAACCGTTAATTTCTTACTCAATATATTATTTTCATTACCTTTAATCATTTTGAACCGGAATTTCAACAAAAAAATATTTTCAATTTTTTTGCAAAAATCCCTGATGGTTAGCCTTACTTTTTTTGAACGGTTAAAATTTTTTGTCACAGATTGTGTATGTTTCGGTTATTTTGCATTAATAATGTAATTTTAAATTGATCAGCGTTTAAATTGCTGCAATATGTCGCCTCATTCGCCTGTAATCCAAGCTTAACCACGGATTTCAAAATACGAAATTTTGAATAACCGCGCTTTCCAAATGGATCCAAACCGTTAATTTCTTACTCAATATATTATTTTCATTACTTTTAATCATTTTGAACCGGAATTTCAACAAAAAAATATTTTCAATTTTTTTGCAAAAATCCCTGATGGTTAGTTAGCCTTACTTTTTTTGAACGGTTAAAATTTATTGTCACAGATTGTGTATGTTTCGGTTATTTTGCATTAGTAATGTAATTTTGAATAGATCAGCGTTTAAATTGCTGCAATATGTCGCCTCATTCGCCTGTAATCCAGGTTCGTAGGCATAGCTTAACCGCGGACTTCAAAATACGAAATTTCGAATAACCGCGCTTTGCAAATGGATCCAAACCGTTAATTTCTTACTCAATATATTATTTTCATTACCTTTAATCATTTTGAACCGGAATTTCAACAAAAAAATATTTTCAATTTTTTTGCAAAAATCCCTGATGGTTAGCCTTACTTTTTTTGAACGGTTAAAATTTATTGTCACAGATTGTGTATGTTTCGGTTATTTTGCATTAGTAATGTAATTTTGAATAGATCAGCGTTTAAATTGCTGCAATATGTCGCCTCATTCGCCTGTAATCCAGGTTCGTAGGCATAGCTTAACCGCGGATTTCAAAATACGAAATTTCGAATAACCGCGCTTTGCAAATGGATCCAAACCGTTAATTTCTTACTCAATATATTATTTTCATTACCTTTAGTCATTTTGAACCAGAATTTCAACAAAAAAATATTTTCAATTTTTCTACAAAAATCTCTGATGGTTAGCCTTACTTTTTTTGAACGGTTAAAATTTATTGTCACAGATTGTGTATGTTTCGGTTATTTTGCATTAGTAATGTAATTTTGAATAGATCAGCGTTTAAATTGCTGCAATATGTCGCCTCATTCGCCTGTAATCCAGGTTCGTAGGCATAGCTTAACCGCGGATTTCAAAATACGAAATTTCGAATAACCGCGCTTTGCAAATGGATCCAAACCGTTAATTTCTTACTCAATATATTATTTTCATTACCTTTAATCATTTTGAACCGGAATTTCAACAAAAAAATATTTTCAATTTTTTTGCAAAAATCCCTGATGGTTAGCCTTACTTTTTTTGAACGGTTAAAATTTTTTGTCACAGATTGTGTATGTTTCGGTTATTTTGCATTAATAATGTAATTTTAAATTGATCAGCGTTTAAATTGCTGCAATATGTCGCCTCATTCGCCTGTAATCCAAGCTTAACCATGGATTTCAAAATACGAAATTTTGAATAACCGCGCTTTCCAAATGGATCCAAACCGTTAATTTCTTACTCAATATATTATTTTCATTACTTTTAATCATTTTGAACCGGAATTTCAACAAAAAAATATTTTCAATTTTTTTGCAAAAATCCCTGATGGTTAGTTAGCCTTACTTTTTTTGAACGGTTAAAATTTATTGTCACAGATTGTGTATGTTTCGGTTATTTTGCATTAGTAATGTAATTTTGAATAGATCAGCGTTTAAATTGCTGCAATATGTCGCCTCATTCGCCTGTAATCCAGGTTCGTAGGCATAGCTTAACCGCGGACTTCAAAATACGAAATTTCGAATAACCGCGCTTTGCAAATGGATCCAAACCGTTAATTTCTTACTCAATATATTATTTTCATTACCTTTAATCATTTTGAACCGGAATTTCAACAAAAAAATATTTTCAATTTTTTTGCAAAAATCCCTGATGGTTAGCCTTACTTTTTTTGAACGGTTAAAATTTATTGTCACAGATTGTGTATGTTTCGGTTATTTTGCATTAGTAATGTAATTTTGAATAGATCAGCGTTTAAATTGCTGCAATATGTCGCCTCATTCGCCTGTAATCCAGGTTCGTAGGCATAGCTTAACCGCGGATTTCAAAATACGAAATTTCGAATAACCGCGCTTTGCAAATGGATCCAAACCGTTAATTTCTTACTCAATATATTATTTTCATTACCTTTAGTCATTTTGAACCAGAATTTCAACAAAAAAATATTTTCAATTTTTCTACAAAAATCTCTGATGGTTAGCCTTACTTTTTTTGAACGGTTAAAATTTATTGTCACAGATTGTGTATGTTTCGGTTATTTTGCATTAGTAATGTAATTTTGAATAGATCAGCGTTTAAATTGCTGCAATATGTCGCCTCATTCGCCTGTAATCCAGGTTCGTAGGCATAGCTTAACCGCGGATTTCAAAATACGAAATTTCGAATAACCGCGCTCTCCAAATGGATCCAAACCGTTAATTTCTTACTCAATATATTATTTTCATTACCTTTAATCATTTTGAACCGGAATTTCAACAAAAAAATATTTTCAATTTTTTTGCAAAAATCCGTGATGGTTAGCCTTACTTTTTTTGAACGGTTAAAATTTATTGTCACAGATTGTGTATGTTTCGGTTATTTTGCATTAGTAATGTAATTTTGAATAGATCAGCGTTTAAATTGCTGCAATATGTCGCCTCATTCGCCTGTAATCCAGGTTCGTAGGCATAGCTTAACCGCGGATTTCAAAATACGAAATTTCGAATAACCGCGCTTTCCAAATGGATCCAAACCGTTAATTTCTTACTCAATATATTATTTTCATTACCTTTAGTCATTTTGAACCAGAATTTCAACAAAAAAATATTTTCAATTTTTCTACAAAAATCTTTGATGGTTAGCCTTACTTTTTTTGAACGGTTAAAATTTATTGTCACAGATTGTGTATGTTTCGGTTATTTTGCATTAGTAATGTAATTTTGAATAGATCAGCGTTTAAATTGCTGCAATATGTCGCCTCATTCGCCTGTAATCCAGGTTCGTAGGCATAGCTTAACCGCGGATTTCAAAATACGAAATTTCGAATAACCGCGCTTTGCAAATGGATCCAAACCGTTAATTTCTTACTCAATATATTATTTTCATTACCTTTAATCATTTTGAACCGGAATTTCAACAAAAAAATATTTTCAATTTTTTTGCAAAAATCCCTGATGGTTAGCCTTACTTTTTTTGAACGGTTAAAATTTATTGTCACAGATTGTGTATGTTTCGGTTATTTTGCATTAGTAATGTAATTTTAAATTGATCAGCGTTTAAATTGCTGCAATATGTCGCCTCATTCGCCTGTAATCCAGGTTCGTAGGCATAGCTTAACCGCGGATTTCAAAATACGAAATTTCGAATAACCGCGCTTTCCAAATGGATCCAAACCGTTAATTTCTTACTCAATATATTATTTTCATTACCTTTAATCATTTTGAACCGGAATTTCAACAAAAAAATATTTTCAATTTCTTTGCAAAAATCCCTGATGGTTAGCCTTACTTTTATTGAACGGTTAAAATTTATTGTCACAGATTGTGTATGTTTCGGTTATTTTGCATTAGTAATGTAATTTTGAATAGATCAGCGTTTAAATTGCTGCAATATGTCGCCTCATTCGCCTGTAATCCAGGTTCGTAGGCATAGCTTAACCGCGGATTTCAAAATACGAAATTTCGAATAACCGCGCTCTCCAAATGGATCCAAACCGTTAATTTCTTACTCAATATATTATTTTCATTACCTTTAATCATTTTGAACCGGAATTTCAACAAAAAAATATTTTCAATTTTTTTGCAAAAATCCCTGATGGTTAGCCTTACTTTTTTTGAACGGTTAAAATTTATTGTCACAGATTGTGTATGTTTCGGTTATTTTGCATTAGTAATGTAATTTTGAATAGATCAGCGTTTAAATTGCTGCAATATGTCGCCTCATTCGCCTGTAATCCAGGTTCGTAGGCATAGCTTAACCGCGGATTTCAAAATACGAAATTTCGAATAACCGCGCTTTGCAAATGGATCCAAACCGTTAATTTCTTACTCAATATATTATTTTCATTACCTTTAATCATTTTGAACCGGAATTTCAACAAAAAAATATTTTCAATTTTTTTGCAAAAATCCCTGATGGTTAGCCTTACTTTTATTGAACGGTTAAAATTTATTGTCACAGATTGTGTATGTTTCGGTTATTTTGCATTAGTAATGTAATTTTGAATAGATCAGCGTTTAAATTGCTGCAATATGTCGCCTCATTCGCCTGTAATCCAGGTTCGTAGGCATAGCTTAACCGCGGATTTCAAAATACGAAATTTCGAATAACCGCGCTCTCCAAATGGATCCAAACCGTTAATTTCTTACTCAATATATTATTTTCATTACTTTTAATCATTTTGAACCGGAATTTCAACAAAAAAATATTTTCAATTTTTTTGCAAAAATCCCTGATGGTTAGTTAGCCTTACTTTTTTTGAACGGTTAAAATTTATTGTCACAGATTGTGTATGTTTCGGTTATTTTGCATTAGTAATGTAATTTTGAATAGATCAGCGTTTAAATTGCTGCAATATGTCGCCTCATTCGCCTGTAATCCAGGTTCGTAGGCATAGCTTAACCGCGGATTTCAAAATACGAAATTTCGAATAACCGCGCTTTCCAAATGGATCCAAACCGTTAATTTCTTACTCAATATATTATTTTCATTACCTTTAGTCATTTTGAACCAGAATTTCAACAAAAAAATATTTTCAATTTTTCTACAAAAATCTCTGATGGTTAGCCTTACTTTTTTTGAACGGTTAAAATTTATTGTCACAGATTGTGTATGTTTCGGTTATTTTGCATTAGTAATGTAATTTTGAATAGATCAGCGTTTAAATTGCTGCAATATGTCGCCTCATTCGCCTGTAATCCAGGTTCGTAGGCATAGCTTAACCGCGGATTTCAAAATACGAAATTTCGAATAACCGCGCTTTGCAAATGGATCCAAACCGTTAATTTCTTACTCAATATATTATTTTCATTACCTTTAATCATTTTGAACCGGACTTTCAACAAAAAAATATTTTCAATTTTTTTGCAAAAATCCCTGATGGTTAGCCTTACTTTTTTTGAACGGTTAAAATTTATTGTCACAGATTGTGTATGTTTCGGTTATTTTGCATTAGTAATGTAATTTTGAATAGATCAGCGTTTAAATTGCTGCAATATGTCGCCTCATTCGCCTGTAATCCAGGTTCGTAGGCATAGCTTAACCGCGGATTTCAAAATACGAAATTTCGAATAACCGCGCTTTCCAAATGGATCCAAACCGTTAATTTCTTACTCAATATATTATTTTCATTACCTTTAGTCATTTTGAACCAGAATTTCAACAAAAAAATATTTTCAATTTTTCTACAAAAATCTCTGATGGTTAGCCTTACTTTTTTTGAACGGTTAAAATTTATTGTCACAGATTGTGTATGTTTCGGTTATTTTGCATTAGTAATGTAATTTTGAATAGATCAGCGTTTAAATTGCTGCAATATGTCGCCTCATTCGCCTGTAATCCAGGTTCGTAGGCATAATAGCTTAACCGCGGATTTCAAAATACGAAATTTCGAATAACCGCGCTTTCCAAATGGATCCAAACCGTTAATTTCTTACTCAATGTATTATTTTCATTACCTTTAATCATTTTGAACCAGAATTTCAACAAAAAAATATTTTCAATTTTTTTGCAAAAATCCCTGATGGTTAGCCTTACTTTTTTTGAACGGTTAAAATTTTTTGTCACAGATTGTGTATGTTTCGGTTATTTTGCATTAATAATGTAATTTTAAATTGATCAGCGTTTAAATTGCTGCAATATGTCGCCTCATTCGCCTGTAATCCAAGCTTAACCACGGATTTCAAAATACGAAATTTTGAATAACCGCGCTTTCCAAATGGATCCAAACCGTTAATTTCTTACTCAATATATTATTTTCATTACTTTTAATCATTTTGAACCAGAATTTCAACAAAAAAATATTTTCAATTTTTTTGCAAAAATCCCTGATGGTTAGCCTTACTTTTTTTGAACGGTTAAAATTTATTGTCACAGATTGTGTATGTTTCGGTTATTTTGCATTAGTAATGTAATTTTGAATAGATCAGCGTTTAAATTGCTGCAATATGTCGCCTCATTCGCCTGTAATCCAGGTTCGTAGGCATAGCTTAACCGCGGATTTCAAAATACGAAATTTCGAATAACCACGCTTTGCAAATGGATCCAAACCGTTAATTTCTTACTCAATATATTATTTTCATTACCTTTAATCATTTTGAACCGGAATTTCAACAAAAAAATATTTTCAATTTTTTTGCAAAAATCCCTGATGGTTAGCCTTACTTTTTTTGAACGGTTAAAATTTATTGTCACAGATTGTGTATGTTTCGGTTATTTTGCATTAGTAATGTAATTTTGAATAGATCAGCGTTTAAATTGCTGCAATATGTCGCCTCATTCGCCTGTAATCCAGGTTCGTAGGCATAGCTTAACCGCGGATTTCAAAATACGAAATTTCGAATAACCGCGCTTTGCAAATGGATCCAAACCGTTAATTTCTTACTCAATGTATTATTTTCATTACCTTTAATCATTTTGAACCAGAATTTCAACAAAAAAATATTTTCAATTTTTTTGCAAAAATCCCTGATGGTTAGCCTTACTTTTTTTGAACGGTTAAAATTTTTTGTCACAGATTGTGTATGTTTCGGTTATTTTGCATTAATAATGTAATTTTAAATTGATCAGCGTTTAAATTGCTGCAATATGTCGCCTCATTCGCCTGTAATCCAAGCTTAACCACGGATTTCAAAATACGAAATTTTGAATAACCGCGCTTTCCAAATGGATCCAAACCGTTAATTTCTTACTCAATATATTATTTTCATTACTCTTAATCATTTTGAACCAGAATTTCAACAAAAAAATATTTTCAATTTTTTTGCAAAAATCCCTGATGGTTAGCCTTACTTTTTTTGAACGGTTAAAATTTATTGTCACAGATTGTGTATGTTTCGGTTATTTTGCATTAGTAATGTAATTTTGAATAGATCAGCGTTTAAATTGCTGCAATATGTCGCCTCATTCGCCTGTAATCCAGGTTCGTAGGCATAGCTTAACCGCGGATTTCAAAATACGAAATTTCGAATAACCGCGCTTTCCAAATGGATCCAAACCGTTAATTTCTTACTCAATGTATTATTTTCATTACCTTTAATCATTTTGAACCAGAATTTCAACAAAAAAATATTTTCAATTTTTTTGCAAAAATCCCTGATGGTTAGCCTTACTTTTTTTGAACGGTTAAAATTTTTTGTCACAGATTGTGTATGTTTCGGTTATTTTGCATTAATAATGTAATTTTAAATTGATCAGCGTTTAAATTGCTGCAATATGTCGCCTCATTCGCCTGTAATCCAAGCTTAACCACGGATTTCAAAATACGAAATTTTGAATAACCGCGCTTTCCAAATGGATCCAAACCGTTAATTTCTTACTCAATATATTATTTTCATTACTTTTAATCATTTTGAACCGGAATTTCAACAAAAAAATATTTTCAATTTTTTTGCAAAAATCCCTGATGGTTAGTTAGCCTTACTTTTTTTGAACGGTTAAAATTTATTGTCACAGATTGTGTATGTTTCGGTTATTTTGCATTAGTAATGTAATTTTGAATAGATCAGCGTTTAAATTGCTGCAATATGTCGCCTCATTCGCCTGTAATCCAGGTTCGTAGGCATAGCTTAACCGCGGACTTCAAAATACGAAATTTCGAATAACCGCGCTTTGCAAATGGATCCAAACCGTTAATTTCTTACTCAATATATTATTTTCATTACCTTTAGTCATTTTGAACCAGAATTTCAACAAAAAAATATTTTCAATTTTTCTACAAAAATCTCTGATGGTTAGCCTTACTTTTTTTGAACGGTTAAAATTTATTGTCACAGATTGTGTATGTTTCGGTTATTTTGCATTAGTAATGTAATTTTGAATAGATCAGCGTTTAAATTGCTGCAATATGTCGCCTCATTCGCCTGTAATCCAGGTTCGTAGGCATAGCTTAACCGCGGATTTCAAAATACGAAATTTCGAATAACCGCGCTTTGCAAATGGATCCAAACCGTTAATTTCTTACTCAATATATTATTTTCATTACCTTTAATCATTTTGAACCGGAATTTCAACAAAAAAATATTTTCAATTTTTTTGCAAAAATCCCTGATGGTTAGCCTTACTTTTTTTGAACGGTTAAAATTTATTGTCACAGATTGTGTATGTTTCGGTTATTTTGCATTAGTAATGTAATTTTGAATAGATCAGCGTTTAAATTGCTGCAATATGTCGCCTCATTCGCCTGTAATCCAGGTTCGTAGGCATAGCTTAACCGCGGATTTCAAAATACGAAATTTCGAATAACCGCGCTTTGCAAATGGATCCAAACCGTTAATTTCTTACTCAATATATTATTTTCATTACCTTTAGTCATTTTGAACCAGAATTTCAACAAAAAAATATTTTCAATTTTTCTACAAAAATCTCTGATGGCTAGCCTTACTTTTTTTGAACGGTTAAAATTTATTGTCACAGATTGTGTATGTTTCGGTTATTTTGCATTAGTAATGTAATTTTGAATAGATCAGCGTTTAAATTGCTGCAATATGTCGCCTCATTCGCCTGTAATCCAGGTTCGTAGGCATAGCTTAACCGCGGATTTCAAAATACGAAATTTCGAATAACCGCGCTTTCCAAATGGATCCAAACCGTTAATTTCTTACTCAATGTATTATTTTCATTACCTTTAATCATTTTGAACCAGAATTTCAACAAAAAAATATTTTCAATTTTTTTGCAAAAATCCCTGATGGTTAGCCTTACTTTTTTTGAACGGTTAAAATTTTTTGTCACAGATTGTGTATGTTTCGGTTATTTTGCATTAATAATGTAATTTTAAATTGATCAGCGTTTAAATTGCTGCAATATGTCGCCTCATTCGCCTGTAATCCAAGCTTAACCACGGATTTCAAAATACGAAATTTTGAATAACCGCGCTTTCCAAATGGATCCAAACCGTTAATTTCTTACTCAATATATTATTTTCATTACTTTTAATCATTTTGAACCGGAATTTCAACAAAAAAATATTTTCAATTTTTTTGCAAAAATCCCTGATGGTTAGTTAGCCTTACTTTTTTTGAACGGTTAAAATTTATTGTCACAGATTGTGTATGTTTCGGTTATTTTGCATTAGTAATGTAATTTTGAATAGATCAGCGTTTAAATTGCTGCAATATGTCGCCTCATTCGCCTGTAATCCAGGTTCGTAGGCATAGCTTAACCGCGGACTTCAAAATACGAAATTTCGAATAACCGCGCTTTGCAAATGGATCCAAACCGTTAATTTCTTACTCAATATATTATTTTCATTACCTTTAGTCATTTTGAACCAGAATTTCAACAAAAAAATATTTTCAATTTTTCTACAAAAATCTCTGATGGTTAGCCTTACTTTTTTTGAACGGTTAAAATTTATTGTCACAGATTGTGTATGTTTCGGTTATTTTGCATTAGTAATGTAATTTTGAATAGATCAGCGTTTAAATTGCTGCAATATGTCGCCTCATTCGCCTGTAATCCAGGTTCGTAGGCATAGCTTAACCGCGGATTTCAAAATACGAAATTTCGAATAACCGCGCTTTGCAAATGGATCCAAACCGTTAATTTCTTACTCAATATATTATTTTCATTACCTTTAATCATTTTGAACCGGAATTTCAACAAAAAAATATTTTCAATTTTTTTGCAAAAATCCCTGATGGTTAGCCTTACTTTTTTTGAACGGTTAAAATTTATTGTCACAGATTGTGTATGTTTCGGTTATTTTGCATTAGTAATGTAATTTTGAATAGATCAGCGTTTAAATTGCTGCAATATGTCGCCTCATTCGCCTGTAATCCAGGTTCGTAGGCATAGCTTAACCGCGGATTTCAAAATACGAAATTTCGAATAACCGCGCTTTGCAAATGGATCCAAACCGTTAATTTCTTACTCAATATATTATTTTCATTACCTTTAATCATTTTGAACCGGAATTTCAACAAAAAAATATTTTCAATTTTTTTGCAAAAATCCCTGATGGTTAGCCTTACTTTTTTTGAACGGTTAAAATTTATTGTCACAGATTGTGTATGTTTCGGTTATTTTGCATTAGTAATGTAATTTTGAATAGATCAGCGTTTAAATTGCTGCAATATGTCGCCTCATTCGCCTGTAATCCAGGTTCGTAGGCATAGCTTAACCGCGGATTTCAAAATACGAAATTTCGAATAACCGCGCTTTCCAAATGGATCCAAACCGTTAATTTCTTACTCAATGTATTATTTTCATTACCTTTAATCATTTTGAACCAGAATTTCAACAAAAAAATATTTTCAATTTTTTTGCAAAAATCCCTGATGGTTAGCCTTACTTTTTTTGAACGGTTAAAATTTTTTGTCACAGATTGTGTATGTTTCGGTTATTTTGCATTAATAATGTAATTTTAAATTGATCAGCGTTTAAATTGCTGCAATATGTCGCCTCATTCGCCTGTAATCCAAGCTTAACCACGGATTTCAAAATACGAAATTTTGAATAACCGCGCTTTCCAAATGGATCCAAACCGTTAATTTCTTACTCAATATATTATTTTCATTACTTTTAATCATTTTGAACCGGAATTTCAACAAAAAAATATTTTCAATTTTTTTGCAAAAATCCCTGATGGTTAGTTAGCCTTACTTTTTTGAACGGTTAAAATTTATTGTCACAGATTGTGTATGTTTCGGTTATTTTGCATTAGTAATGTAATTTTGAATAGATCAGCGTTTAAATTGCTGCAATATGTCGCCTCATTCGCCTGTAATCCAGGTTCGTAGGCATAGCTTAACCGCGGACTTCAAAATACGAAATTTCGAATAACCGCGCTTTGCAAATGGATCCAAACCGTTAATTTCTTACTCAATATATTATTTTCATTACCTTTAATCATTTTGAACCGGAATTTCAACAAAAAAATATTTTCAATTTTTTTGCAAAAATCCCTGATGGTTAGCCTTACTTTTTTTGAACGGTTAAAATTTTTTGTCACAGATTGTGTATGTTTCGGTTATTTTGCATTAATAATGTAATTTTAAATTGATCAGCGTTTAAATTGCTGCAATATGTCGCCTCATTCGCCTGTAATCCAAGCTTAACCACGGATTTCAAAATACGAAATTTTGAATAACCGCGCTTTCCAAATGGATCCAAACCGTTAATTTCTTACTCAATATATTATTTTCATTACTTTTAATCATTTTGAACCGGAATTTCAACAAAAAAATATTTTCAATTTTTTTGCAAAAATCCCTGATGGTTAGTTAGCCTTACTTTTTTTGAACGGTTAAAATTTATTGTCACAGATTGTGTATGTTTCGGTTATTTTGCATTAGTAATGTAATTTTGAATAGATCAGCGTTTAAATTGCTGCAATATGTCGCCTCATTCGCCTGTAATCCAGGTTCGTAGGCATAGCTTAACCGCGGATTTCAAAATACGAAATTTCGAATAACCGCGCTTTCCAAATGGATCCAAACCGTTAATTTCTTACTCAATGTATTATTTTCATTACCTTTAATCATTTTGAACCAGAATTTCAACAAAAAAATATTTTCAATTTTTTTGCAAAAATCCCTGATGGTTAGCCTTACTTTTTTTGAACGGTTAAAATTTTTTGTCACAGATTGTGTATGTTTCGGTTATTTTGCATTAATAATGTAATTTTAAATTGATCAGCGTTTAAATTGCTGCAATATGTCGCCTCATTCGCCTGTAATCCAAGCTTAACCACGGATTTCAAAATACGAAATTTTGAATAACCGCGCTTTCCAAATGGATCCAAACCGTTAATTTCTTACTCAATATATTATTTTCATTACTTTTAATCATTTTGAACCGGAATTTCAACAAAAAAATATTTTCAATTTTTTTGCAAAAATCCCTGATGGTTAGTTAGCCTTACTTTTTTTGAACGGTTAAAATTTATTGTCACAGATTGTGTATGTTTCGGTTATTTTGCATTAGTAATGTAATTTTGAATAGATCAGCGTTTAAATTGCTGCAATATGTCGCCTCATTCGCCTGTAATCCAGGTTCGTAGGCATAGCTTAACCGCGGATTTCAAAATACGAAATTTCGAATAACCGCGCTTTCCAAATGGATCCAAACCGTTAATTTCTTACTCAATGTATTATTTTCATTACCTTTAATCATTTTGAACCAGAATTTCAACAAAAAAATATTTTCAATTTTTTTGCAAAAATCCCTGATGGTTAGCCTTACTTTTTTTGAACGGTTAAAATTTTTTGTCACAGATTGTGTATGTTTCGGTTATTTTGCATTAATAATGTAATTTTAAATTGATCAGCGTTTAAATTGCTGCAATATGTCGCCTCATTCGCCTGTAATCCAAGCTTAACCACGGATTTCAAAATACGAAATTTTGAATAACCGCGCTTTCCAAATGGATCCAAACCGTTAATTTCTTACTCAATATATTATTTTCATTACTTTTAATCATTTTGAACCGGAATTTCAACAAAAAAATATTTTCAATTTTTTTGCAAAAATCCCTGATGGTTAGTTAGCCTTACTTTTTTTGAACGGTTAAAATTTATTGTCACAGATTGTGTATGTTTCGGTTATTTTGCATTAGTAATGTAATTTTGAATAGATCAGCGTTTAAATTGCTGCAATATGTCGCCTCATTCGCCTGTAATCCAGGTTCGTAGGCATAGCTTAACCGCGGACTTCAAAATACGAAATTTCGAATAACCGCGCTTTGCAAATGGATCCAAACCGTTAATTTCTTACTCAATATATTATTTTCATTACCTTTAGTCATTTTGAACCAGAATTTCAACAAAAAAATATTTTCAATTTTTCTACAAAAATCTCTGATGGTTAGCCTTACTTTTTTTGAACGGTTAAAATTTATTGTCACAGATTGTGTATGTTTCGGTTATTTTGCATTAGTAATGTAATTTTGAATAGATCAGCGTTTAAATTGCTGCAATATGTCGCCTCATTCGCCTGTAATCCAGGTTCGTAGGCATAGCTTAACCGCGGATTTCAAAATACGAAATTTCGAATAACCGCGCTTTGCAAATGGATCCAAACCGTTAATTTCTTACTCAATATATTATTTTCATTACCTTTAATCATTTTGAACCGGAATTTCAACAAAAAAATATTTTCAATTTTTTTGCAAAAATCCCTGATGGTTAGCCTTACTTTTTTTGAACGGTTAAAATTTATTGTCACAGATTGTGTATGTTTCGGTTATTTTGCATTAGTAATGTAATTTTGAATAGATCAGCGTTTAAATTGCTGCAATATGTCGCCTCATTCGCCTGTAATCCAGGTTCGTAGGCATAGCTTAACCGCGGATTTCAAAATACGAAATTTCGAATAACCGCGCTTTGCAAATGGATCCAAACCGTTAATTTCTTACTCAATATATTATTTTCATTACCTTTAATCATTTTGAACCGGAATTTCAACAAAAAAATATTTTCAATTTTTTTGCAAAAATCCCTGATGGTTAGCCTTACTTTTTTTGAACGGTTAAAATTTATTGTCACAGATTGTGTATGTTTCGGTTATTTTGCATTAGTAATGTAATTTTGAATAGATCAGCGTTTAAATTGCTGCAATATGTCGCCTCATTCGCCTGTAATCCAGGTTCGTAGGCATAGCTTAACCGCGGATTTCAAAATACGAAATTTCGAATAACCGCGCTTTCCAAATGGATCCAAACCGTTAATTTCTTACTCAATGTATTATTTTCATTACCTTTAATCATTTTGAACCAGAATTTCAACAAAAAAATATTTTCAATTTTTTTGCAAAAATCCCTGATGGTTAGCCTTACTTTTTTTGAACGGTTAAAATTTTTTGTCACAGATTGTGTATGTTTCGGTTATTTTGCATTAATAATGTAATTTTAAATTGATCAGCGTTTAAATTGCTGCAATATGTCGCCTCATTCGCCTGTAATCCAAGCTTAACCACGGATTTCAAAATACGAAATTTTGAATAACCGCGCTTTCCAAATGGATCCAAACCGTTAATTTCTTACTCAATATATTATTTTCATTACTTTTAATCATTTTGAACCGGAATTTCAACAAAAAAATATTTTCAATTTTTTTGCAAAAATCCCTGATGGTTAGTTAGCCTTACTTTTTTTGAACGGTTAAAATTTATTGTCACAGATTGTGTATGTTTCGGTTATTTTGCATTAGTAATGTAATTTTGAATAGATCAGCGTTTAAATTGCTGCAATATGTCGCCTCATTCGCCTGTAATCCAGGTTCGTAGGCATAGCTTAACCGCGGACTTCAAAATACGAAATTTCGAATAACCGCGCTTTGCAAATGGATCCAAACCGTTAATTTCTTACTCAATATATTATTTTCATTACCTTTAATCATTTTGAACCGGAATTTCAACAAAAAAATATTTTCAATTTTTTTGCAAAAATCCCTGATGGTTAGCCTTACTTTTTTTGAACGGTTAAAATTTTTTGTCACAGATTGTGTATGTTTCGGTTATTTTGCATTAATAATGTAATTTTAAATTGATCAGCGTTTAAATTGCTGCAATATGTCGCCTCATTCGCCTGTAATCCAAGCTTAACCACGGATTTCAAAATACGAAATTTTGAATAACCGCGCTTTCCAAATGGATCCAAACCGTTAATTTCTTACTCAATATATTATTTTCATTACTTTTAATCATTTTGAACCGGAATTTCAACAAAAAAATATTTTCAATTTTTTTGCAAAAATCCCTGATGGTTAGTTAGCCTTACTTTTTTTGAACGGTTAAAATTTATTGTCACAGATTGTGTATGTTTCGGTTATTTTGCATTAGTAATGTAATTTTGAATAGATCAGCGTTTAAATTGCTGCAATATGTCGCCTCATTCGCCTGTAATCCAGGTTCGTAGGCATAGCTTAACCGCGGACTTCAAAATACGAAATTTCGAATAACCGCGCTTTGCAAATGGATCCAAACCGTTAATTTCTTACTCAATATATTATTTTCATTACCTTTAATCATTTTGAACCGGAATTTCAACAAAAAAATATTTTCAATTTTTTTGCAAAAATCCCTGATGGTTAGCCTTACTTTTTTTGAACGGTTAAAATTTATTGTCACAGATTGTGTATGTTTCGGTTATTTTGCATTAGTAATGTAATTTTGAATAGATCAGCGTTTAAATTGCTGCAATATGTCGCCTCATTCGCCTGTAATCCAGGTTCGTAGGCATAGCTTAACCGCGGATTTCAAAATACGAAATTTCGAATAACCGCGCTTTGCAAATGGATCCAAACCGTTAATTTCTTACTCAATATATTATTTTCATTACCTTTAGTCATTTTGAACCAGAATTTCAACAAAAAAATATTTTCAATTTTTCTACAAAAATCTCTGATGGTTAGCCTTACTTTTTTTGAACGGTTAAAATTTATTGTCACAGATTGTGTATGTTTCGGTTATTTTGCATTAGTAATGTAATTTTGAATAGATCAGCGTTTAAATTGCTGCAATATGTCGCCTCATTCGCCTGTAATCCAGGTTCGTAGGCATAGCTTAACCGCGGATTTCAAAATACGAAATTTCGAATAACCGCGCTTTGCAAATGGATCCAAACCGTTAATTTCTTACTCAATATATTATTTTCATTACCTTTAATCATTTTGAACCGGAATTTCAACAAAAAAATATTTTCAATTTTTTTGCAAAAATCCCTGATGGTTAGCCTTACTTTTTTTGAACGGTTAAAATTTTTTGTCACAGATTGTGTATGTTTCGGTTATTTTGCATTAATAATGTAATTTTAAATTGATCAGCGTTTAAATTGCTGCAATATGTCGCCTCATTCGCCTGTAATCCAAGCTTAACCATGGATTTCAAAATACGAAATTTTGAATAACCGCGCTTTCCAAATGGATCCAAACCGTTAATTTCTTACTCAATATATTATTTTCATTACTTTTAATCATTTTGAACCGGAATTTCAACAAAAAAATATTTTCAATTTTTTTGCAAAAATCCCTGATGGTTAGTTAGCCTTACTTTTTTTGAACGGTTAAAATTTATTGTCACAGATTGTGTATGTTTCGGTTATTTTGCATTAGTAATGTAATTTTGAATAGATCAGCGTTTAAATTGCTGCAATATGTCGCCTCATTCGCCTGTAATCCAGGTTCGTAGGCATAGCTTAACCGCGGACTTCAAAATACGAAATTTCGAATAACCGCGCTTTGCAAATGGATCCAAACCGTTAATTTCTTACTCAATATATTATTTTCATTACCTTTAATCATTTTGAACCGGAATTTCAACAAAAAAATATTTTCAATTTTTTTGCAAAAATCCCTGATGGTTAGCCTTACTTTTTTTGAACGGTTAAAATTTATTGTCACAGATTGTGTATGTTTCGGTTATTTTGCATTAGTAATGTAATTTTGAATAGATCAGCGTTTAAATTGCTGCAATATGTCGCCTCATTCGCCTGTAATCCAGGTTCGTAGGCATAGCTTAACCGCGGATTTCAAAATACGAAATTTCGAATAACCGCGCTTTGCAAATGGATCCAAACCGTTAATTTCTTACTCAATATATTATTTTCATTACCTTTAGTCATTTTGAACCAGAATTTCAACAAAAAAATATTTTCAATTTTTCTACAAAAATCTCTGATGGTTAGCCTTACTTTTTTTGAACGGTTAAAATTTATTGTCACAGATTGTGTATGTTTCGGTTATTTTGCATTAGTAATGTAATTTTGAATAGATCAGCGTTTAAATTGCTGCAATATGTCGCCTCATTCGCCTGTAATCCAGGTTCGTAGGCATAGCTTAACCGCGGATTTCAAAATACGAAATTTCGAATAACCGCGCTCTCCAAATGGATCCAAACCGTTAATTTCTTACTCAATATATTATTTTCATTACCTTTAATCATTTTGAACCGGAATTTCAACAAAAAAATATTTTCAATTTTTTTGCAAAAATCCGTGATGGTTAGCCTTACTTTTTTTGAACGGTTAAAATTTATTGTCACAGATTGTGTATGTTTCGGTTATTTTGCATTAGTAATGTAATTTTGAATAGATCAGCGTTTAAATTGCTGCAATATGTCGCCTCATTCGCCTGTAATCCAGGTTCGTAGGCATAGCTTAACCGCGGATTTCAAAATACGAAATTTCGAATAACCGCGCTTTCCAAATGGATCCAAACCGTTAATTTCTTACTCAATATATTATTTTCATTACCTTTAGTCATTTTGAACCAGAATTTCAACAAAAAAATATTTTCAATTTTTCTACAAAAATCTCTGATGGTTAGCCTTACTTTTTTTGAACGGTTAAAATTTATTGTCACAGATTGTGTATGTTTCGGTTATTTTGCATTAGTAATGTAATTTTGAATAGATCAGCGTTTAAATTGCTGCAATATGTCGCCTCATTCGCCTGTAATCCAGGTTCGTAGGCATAGCTTAACCGCGGATTTCAAAATACGAAATTTCGAATAACCGCGCTTTGCAAATGGATCCAAACCGTTAATTTCTTACTCAATATATTATTTTCATTACCTTTAATCATTTTGAACCGGAATTTCAACAAAAAAATATTTTCAATGTTTTTGCAAAAATCCCTGATGGTTAGCCTTACTTTTTTTGAACGGTTAAAATTTATTGTCACAGATTGTGTATGTTTCGGTTATTTTGCATTAGTAATGTAATTTTAAATTGATCAGCGTTTAAATTGCTGCAATATGTCGCCTCATTCGCCTGTAATCCAGGTTCGTAGGCATAGCTTAACCGCGGATTTCAAAATACGAAATTTCGAATAACCGCGCTTTCCAAATGGATCCAAACCGTTAATTTCTTACTCAATATATTATTTTCATTACCTTTAATCATTTTGAACCGGAATTTCAACAAAAAAATATTTTCAATTTCTTTGCAAAAATCCCTGATGGTTAGCCTTACTTTTATTGAACGGTTAAAATTTATTGTCACAGATTGTGTATGTTTCGGTTATTTTGCATTAGTAATGTAATTTTGAATAGATCAGCGTTTAAATTGCTGCAATATGTCGCCTCATTCGCCTGTAATCCAGGTTCGTAGGCATAGCTTAACCGCGGATTTCAAAATACGAAATTTCGAATAACCGCGCTCTCCAAATGGATCCAAACCGTTAATTTCTTACTCAATATATTATTTTCATTACCTTTAATCATTTTGAACCGGAATTTCAACAAAAAAATATTTTCAATTTTTTTGCAAAAATCCCTGATGGTTAGCCTTACTTTTTTTGAACGGTTAAAATTTATTGTCACAGATTGTGTATGTTTCGGTTATTTTGCATTAGTAATGTAATTTTGAATAGATCAGCGTTTAAATTGCTGCAATATGTCGCCTCATTCGCCTGTAATCCAGGTTCGTAGGCATAGCTTAACCGCGGATTTCAAAATACGAAATTTCGAATAACCGCGCTTTGCAAATGGATCCAAACCGTTAATTTCTTACTCAATATATTATTTTCATTACCTTTAATCATTTTGAACCGGAATTTCAACAAAAAAATATTTTCAATTTTTTTGCAAAAATCCCTGATGGTTAGCCTTACTTTTATTGAACGGTTAAAATTTATTGTCACAGATTGTGTATGTTTCGGTTATTTTGCATTAGTAATGTAATTTTGAATAGATCAGCGTTTAAATTGCTGCAATATGTCGCCTCATTCGCCTGTAATCCAGGTTCGTAGGCATAGCTTAACCGCGGATTTCAAAATACGAAATTTCGAATAACCGCGCTCTCCAAATGGATCCAAACCGTTAATTTCTTACTCAATATATTATTTTCATTACTTTTAATCATTTTGAACCGGAATTTCAACAAAAAAATATTTTCAATTTTTTTGCAAAAATCCCTGATGGTTAGTTAGCCTTACTTTTTTTGAACGGTTAAAATTTATTGTCACAGATTGTGTATGTTTCGGTTATTTTGCATTAGTAATGTAATTTTGAATAGATCAGCGTTTAAATTGCTGCAATATGTCGCCTCATTCGCCTGTAATCCAGGTTCGTAGGCATAGCTTAACCGCGGATTTCAAAATACGAAATTTCGAATAACCGCGCTTTCCAAATGGATCCAAACCGTTAATTTCTTACTCAATATATTATTTTCATTACCTTTAGTCATTTTGAACCAGAATTTCAACAAAAAAATATTTTCAATTTTTCTACAAAAATCTCTGATGGTTAGCCTTACTTTTTTTGAACGGTTAAAATTTATTGTCACAGATTGTGTATGTTTCGGTTATTTTGCATTAGTAATGTAATTTTGAATAGATCAGCGTTTAAATTGCTGCAATATGTCGCCTCATTCGCCTGTAATCCAGGTTCGTAGGCATAGCTTAACCGCGGATTTCAAAATACGAAATTTCGAATAACCGCGCTTTGCAAATGGATCCAAACCGTTAATTTCTTACTCAATATATTATTTTCATTACCTTTAATCATTTTGAACCGGACTTTCAACAAAAAAATATTTTCAATTTTTTTGCAAAAATCCCTGATGGTTAGCCTTACTTTTTTTGAACGGTTAAAATTTATTGTCACAGATTGTGTATGTTTCGGTTATTTTGCATTAGTAATGTAATTTTGAATAGATCAGCGTTTAAATTGCTGCAATATGTCGCCTCATTCGCCTGTAATCCAGGTTCGTAGGCATAGCTTAACCGCGGATTTCAAAATACGAAATTTCGAATAACCGCGCTTTCCAAATGGATCCAAACCGTTAATTTCTTACTCAATATATTATTTTCATTACCTTTAGTCATTTTGAACCAGAATTTCAACAAAAAAATATTTTCAATTTTTCTACAAAAATCTCTGATGGTTAGCCTTACTTTTTTTGAACGGTTAAAATTTATTGTCACAGATTGTGTATGTTTCGGTTATTTTGCATTAGTAATGTAATTTTGAATAGATCAGCGTTTAAATTGCTGCAATATGTCGCCTCATTCGCCTGTAATCCAGGTTCGTAGGCATAGCTTAACCGCGGATTTCAAAATACGAAATTTCGAATAACCGCGCTTTCCAAATGGATCCAAACCGTTAATTTCTTACTCAATGTATTATTTTCATTACCTTTAATCATTTTGAACCAGAATTTCAACAAAAAAATATTTTCAATTTTTTTGCAAAAATCCCTGATGGTTAGCCTTACTTTTTTTGAACGGTTAAAATTTTTTGTCACAGATTGTGTATGTTTCGGTTATTTTGCATTAATAATGTAATTTTAAATTGATCAGCGTTTAAATTGCTGCAATATGTCGCCTCATTCGCCTGTAATCCAAGCTTAACCACGGATTTCAAAATACGAAATTTTGAATAACCGCGCTTTCCAAATGGATCCAAACCGTTAATTTCTTACTCAATATATTATTTTCATTACTTTTAATCATTTTGAACCAGAATTTCAACAAAAAAATATTTTCAATTTTTTTGCAAAAATCCCTGATGGTTAGCCTTACTTTTTTTGAACGGTTAAAATTTATTGTCACAGATTGTGTATGTTTCGGTTATTTTGCATTAGTAATGTAATTTTGAATAGATCAGCGTTTAAATTGCTGCAATATGTCGCCTCATTCGCCTGTAATCCAGGTTCGTAGGCATAGCTTAACCGCGGATTTCAAAATACGAAATTTCGAATAACCACGCTTTGCAAATGGATCCAAACCGTTAATTTCTTACTCAATATATTATTTTCATTACCTTTAATCATTTTGAACCGGAATTTCAACAAAAAAATATTTTCAATTTTTTTGCAAAAATCCCTGATGGTTAGCCTTACTTTTTTTGAACGGTTAAAATTTATTGTCACAGATTGTGTATGTTTCGGTTATTTTGCATTAGTAATGTAATTTTGAATAGATCAGCGTTTAAATTGCTGCAATATGTCGCCTCATTCGCCTGTAATCCAGGTTCGTAGGCATAGCTTAACCGCGGATTTCAAAATACGAAATTTCGAATAACCGCGCTTTGCAAATGGATCCAAACCGTTAATTTCTTACTCAATATATTATTTTCATTACCTTTAATCATTTTGAACCGGAATTTCAACAAAAAAATATTTTCAATTTTTTTGCAAAAATCCCTGATGGTTAGCCTTACTTTTTTTGAACGGTTAAAATTTATTGTCACAGATTGTGTATGTTTCGGTTATTTTGCATTAGTAATGTAATTTTGAATAGATCAGCGTTTAAATTGCTGCAATATGTCGCCTCATTCGCCTGTAATCCAGGTTCGTAGGCATAGCTTAACCGCGGATTTGAAAATACGAAATTTCGAATAACCGCGCTTTCCAAATGGATCCAAACCGTTAATTTCTTACTCAATATATTATTTTCATTACCTTTAGTCATTTTGAACCGGAATTTCAACAAAAAAATATTTTCAATTTTTCTACAAAAATCTCTGATGGTTAGCGTTACTTTTTTTGAACGGTTAAAATTTATTGTCACAGATTGTGTATGTTTCGGTTATTTTGCATTAGTAATGTAATTTTGAATAGATCAGCGTTTAAATTGCTGCAATATGTCGCCTCATTCGCCTGTAATCCAGGTTCGTAGGCATAGCTTAACCGCGGATTTCAAAATACGAAATTTCGAATAACCGCGCTTTGCAAATGGATCCAAACCGTTAATTTCTTACTCAATATATTATTTTCATTACCTTTAATCATTTTGAACCGGAATTTCAACAAAAAAATATTTTCAATTTTTTTGCAAAAATCCCTGATGGTTAGCCTTACTTTTTTTGAACGGTTAAAATTTATTGTCACAGATTGTGTATGTTTCGGTTATTTTGCATTAGTAATGTAATTTTGAATAGATCAGCGTTTAAATTGCTGCAATATGTCGCCTCATTCGCCTGTAATCCAGGTTCGTAGGCATAGCTTAACCGCGGATTTCAAAATACGAAATTTCGAATAACCGCGCTTTGCAAATGGATCCAAACCGTTAATTTCTTACTCAATGTATTATTTTCATTACCTTTAATCATTTTGAACCAGAATTTCAACAAAAAAATATTTTCAATTTTTTTGCAAAAATCCCTGATGGTTAGCCTTACTTTTTTTGAACGGTTAAAATTTTTTGTCACAGATTGTGTATGTTTCGGTTATTTTGCATTAATAATGTAATTTTAAATTGATCAGCGTTTAAATTGCTGCAATATGTCGCCTCATTCGCCTGTAATCCAAGCTTAACCACGGATTTCAAAATACGAAATTTTGAATAACCGCGCTTTCCAAATGGATCCAAACCGTTAATTTCTTACTCAATATATTATTTTCATTACTCTTAATCATTTTGAACCAGAATTTCAACAAAAAAATATTTTCAATTTTTTTGCAAAAATCCCTGATGGTTAGCCTTACTTTTTTTGAACGGTTAAAATTTATTGTCACAGATTGTGTATGTTTCGGTTATTTTGCATTAGTAATGTAATTTTGAATAGATCAGCGTTTAAATTGCTGCAATATGTCGCCTCATTCGCCTGTAATCCAGGTTCGTAGGCATAGCTTAACCGCGGATTTCAAAATACGAAATTTCGAATAACCGCGCTTTCCAAATGGATCCAAACCGTTAATTTCTTACTCAATATATTATTTTCATTACCTTTAGTCATTTTGAACCAGAATTTCAACAAAAAAATATTTTCAATTTTTCTACAAAAATCTCTGATGGTTAGCCTTACTTTTTTTGAACGGTTAAAATTTTTTGTCACAGATTGTGTATGTTTCGGTTATTTTGCATTAATAATGTAATTTTAAATTGATCAGCGTTTAAATTGCTGCAATATGTCGCCTCATTCGCCTGTAATCCAGGTTCGTAGGCATAGCTTAACCGCGGATTTCAAAATACGAAATTTCGAATAACCGCGCTTTGCAAATGGATCCAAACCGTTAATTTCTTACTCAATGTATTATTTTCATTACCTTTAATCATTTTGAACCAGAATTTCAACAAAAAAATATTTTCAATTTTTTTGCAAAAATCCCTGATGGTTAGCCTTACTTTTTTTGAACGGTTAAAATTTATTGTCACAGATTGTGTATGTTTCGGTTATTTTGCATTAGTAATGTAATTTTGAATAGATCAGCGTTTAAATTGCTGCAATATGTCGCCTCATTCGCCTGTAATCCAGGTTCGTAGGCATAGCTTAACCGCGGATTTCAAAATACGAAATTTCGAATAACCGCGCTTTCCAAATGGATCCAAACCGTTAATTTCTTACTCAATATATTATTTTCATTACCTTTAGTCATTTTGAACCAGAATTTCAACAAAAAAATATTTTCAATTTTTCTACAAAAATCTCTGATGGTTAGCCTTACTTTTTTTGAACGGTTAAAATTTTTTGTCACAGATTGTGTATGTTTCGGTTATTTTGCATTAATAATGTAATTTTAAATTGATCAGCGTTTAAATTGCTGCAATATGTCGCCTCATTCGCCTGTAATCCAAGCTTAACCACGGATTTCAAAATACGAAATTTTGAATAACCGCGCTTTCCAAATGGATCCAAACCGTTAATTTCTTACTCAATATATTATTTTCATTACCTTTAATCATTTTGAACCAGAATTTCAACAAAAAAATATTTTCAATTTTTTTGCAAAAATCCGTGATGGTATGCCTTACTTTTTTTGAACGGTTAAAATTTATTGTCACAGATTGTGTATGTTTCGGTTATTTTGCATTAGTAATGTAATTTTGAATAGATCAGCGTTTAAATTGCTGCAATATGTCGCCTCATTCGCCTGTAATCCAGGTTCGTAGGCATAGCTTAACCGCGGATTTCAAAATACGAAATTTCGAATAACCGCGCTTTGCAAATGGATCCAAACCGTTAATTTCTTACTCAATATATTATTTTCATTACCTTTAATCATTTTGAACCGGAATTTCAACAAAAAAATATTTTCAATTTTTTTGCAAAAATCCCTGATGGTTAGCCTTACTTTTTTTGAACGGTTAAAATTTATTGTCACAGATTGTGTATGTTTCGGTTATTTTGCATTAGTAATGTAATTTTGAATAGATCAGCGTTTAAATTGCTGCAATATGTCGCCTCATTCGCCTGTAATCCAGGTTCGTAGGCATAGCTTAACCGCGGATTTCAAAATACGAAATTTCGAATAACCGCGCTTTCCAAATGGATCCAAACCGTTAATTTCTTACTCAATATATTATTTTCATTACCTTTAGTCATTTTGAACCAGAATTTCAACAAAAAAATATTTTCAATTTTTCTACAAAAATCTCTGATGGTTAGCCTTACTTTTTTTGAACGGTTAAAATTTATTGTCACAGATTGTGTATGTTTCGGTTATTTTGCATTAGTAATGTAATTTTGAATAGATCAGCGTTTAAATTGCTGCAATATGTCGCCTCATTCGCCTGTAATCCAGGTTCGTAGGCATAGCTTAACCGCGGATTTCAAAATACGAAATTTCGAATAACCGCGCTTTGCAAATGGATCCAAACCGTTAATTTCTTACTCAATATATTATTTTCATTACCTTTAATCATTTTGAACCGGACTTTCAACAAAAAAATATTTTCAATTTTTTTGCAAAAATCCCTGATGGTTAGCCTTACTTTTTTTGAACGGTTAAAATTTATTGTCACAGATTGTGTATGTTTCGGTTATTTTGCATTAGTAATGTAATTTTGAATAGATCAGCGTTTAAATTGCTGCAATATGTCGCCTCATTCGCCTGTAATCCAGGTTCGTAGGCATAGCTTAACCGCGGATTTCAAAATACGAAATTTCGAATAACCGCGCTTTCCAAATGGATCCAAACCGTTAATTTCTTACTCAATATATTATTTTCATTACCTTTAGTCATTTTGAACCAGAATTTCAACAAAAAAATATTTTCAATTTTTCTACAAAAATCTCTGATGGTTAGCCTTACTTTTTTTGAACGGTTAAAATTTATTGTCACAGATTGTGTATGTTTCGGTTATTTTGCATTAGTAATGTAATTTTGAATAGATCAGCGTTTAAATTGCTGCAATATGTCGCCTCATTCGCCTGTAATCCAGGTTCGTAGGCATAGCTTAACCGCGGATTTCAAAATACGAAATTTCGAATAACCGCGCTTTCCAAATGGATCCAAACCGTTAATTTCTTACTCAATGTATTATTTTCATTACCTTTAATCATTTTGAACCAGAATTTCAACAAAAAAATATTTTCAATTTTTTTGCAAAAATCCCTGATGGTTAGCCTTACTTTTTTTGAACGGTTAAAATTTTTTGTCACAGATTGTGTATGTTTCGGTTATTTTGCATTAATAATGTAATTTTAAATTGATCAGCGTTTAAATTGCTGCAATATGTCGCCTCATTCGCCTGTAATCCAAGCTTAACCACGGATTTCAAAATACGAAATTTTGAATAACCGCGCTTTCCAAATGGATCCAAACCGTTAATTTCTTACTCAATATATTATTTTCATTACTTTTAATCATTTTGAACCAGAATTTCAACAAAAAAATATTTTCAATTTTTTTGCAAAAATCCCTGATGGTTAGCCTTACTTTTTTTGAACGGTTAAAATTTATTGTCACAGATTGTGTATGTTTCGGTTATTTTGCATTAGTAATGTAATTTTGAATAGATCAGCGTTTAAATTGCTGCAATATGTCGCCTCATTCGCCTGTAATCCAGGTTCGTAGGCATAGCTTAACCGCGGATTTCAAAATACGAAATTTCGAATAACCACGCTTTGCAAATGGATCCAAACCGTTAATTTCATACTCAATATATTATTTTCATTACCTTTAATCATTTTGAACCGGAATTTCAACAAAAAAATATTTTCAATTTTTTTGCAAAAATCCCTGATGGTTAGCCTTACTTTTTTTGAACGGTTAAAATTTATTGTCACAGATTGTGTATGTTTCGGTTATTTTGCATTAGTAATGTAATTTTGAATAGATCAGCGTTTAAATTGCTGCAATATGTCGCCTCATTCGCCTGTAATCCAGGTTCGTAGGCATAGCTTAACCGCGGATTTCAAAATACGAAATTTCGAATAACCGCGCTTTGCAAATGGATCCAAACCGTTAATTTCTTACTCAATATATTATTTTCATTACCTTTAATCATTTTGAACCGGAATTTCAACAAAAAAATATTTTCAATTTTTTTGCAAAAATCCCTGATGCCTTACTTTTTTTGAACGGTTAAAATTTATTGTCACAGATTGTGTATGTTTCGGTTATTTTGCATTAGTAATGTAATTTTGAATAGATCAGCGTTTAAATTGCTGCAATATGTCGCCTCATTCGCCTGTAATCCAGGTTCGTAGGCATAGCTTAACCGCGGATTTGAAAATACGAAATTTCGAATAACCGCGCTTTCCAAATGGATCCAAACCGTTAATTTCTTACTCAATATATTATTTTCATTACCTTTAGTCATTTTGAACCGGAATTTCAACAAAAAAATATTTTCAATTTTTCTACAAAAATCTCTGATGGTTAGCGTTACTTTTTTTGAACGGTTAAAATTTATTGTCACAGATTGTGTATGTTTCGGTTATTTTGCATTAGTAATGTAATTTTGAATAGATCAGCGTTTAAATTGCTGCAATATGTCGCCTCATTCGCCTGTAATCCAGGTTCGTAGGCATAGCTTAACCGCGGATTTCAAAATACGAAATTTCGAATAACCGCGCTTTGCAAATGGATCCAAACCGTTAATTTCTTACTCAATATATTATTTTCATTACCTTTAATCATTTTGAACCGGAATTTCAACAAAAAAATATTTTCAATTTTTTTGCAAAAATCCCTGATGGTTAGCCTTACTTTTTTTGAACGGTTAAAATTTATTGTCACAGATTGTGTATGTTTCGGTTATTTTGCATTAGTAATGTAATTTTGAATAGATCAGCGTTTAAATTGCTGCAATATGTCGCCTCATTCGCCTGTAATCCAGGTTCGTAGGCATAGCTTAACCGCGGATTTCAAAATACGAAATTTCGAATAACCGCGCTTTGCAAATGGATCCAAACCGTTAATTTCTTACTCAATGTATTATTTTCATTACCTTTAATCATTTTGAACCAGAATTTCAACAAAAAAATATTTTCAATTTTTTTGCAAAAATCCCTGATGGTTAGCCTTACTTTTTTTGAACGGTTAAAATTTTTTGTCACAGATTGTGTATGTTTCGGTTATTTTGCATTAATAATGTAATTTTAAATTGATCAGCGTTTAAATTGCTGCAATATGTCGCCTCATTCGCCTGTAATCCAAGCTTAACCACGGATTTCAAAATACGAAATTTTGAATAACCGCGCTTTCCAAATGGATCCAAACCGTTAATTTCTTACTCAATATATTATTTTCATTACTCTTAATCATTTTGAACCAGAATTTCAACAAAAAAATATTTTCAATTTTTTTGCAAAAATCCCTGATGGTTAGCCTTACTTTTTTTGAACGGTTAAAATTTATTGTCACAGATTGTGTATGTTTCGGTTATTTTGCATTAGTAATGTAATTTTGAATAGATCAGCGTTTAAATTGCTGCAATATGTCGCCTCATTCGCCTGTAATCCAGGTTCGTAGGCATAGCTTAACCGCGGATTTCAAAATACGAAATTTCGAATAACCACGCTTTGCAAATGGATCCAAACCGTTAATTTCTTACTCAATATATTATTTTCATTACCTTTAATCATTTTGAACCGGAATTTCAACAAAAAAATATTTTCAATTTTTTTGCAAAAATCCCTGATGGTTAGCCTTACTTTTTTTGAACGGTTAAAATTTATTGTCACAGATTGTGTATGTTTCGGTTATTTTGCATTAGTAATGTAATTTTGAATAGATCAGCGTTTAAATTGCTGCAATATGTCGCCTCATTCGCCTGTAATCCAGGTTCGTAGGCATAGCTTAACCGCGGATTTCAAAATACGAAATTTCGAATAACCGCGCTTTGCAAATGGATCCAAACCGTTAATTTCTTACTCAATATATTATTTTCATTACCTTTAATCATTTTGAACCAGAATTTCAACAAAAAAATATTTTCAATTTTTTTGCAAAAATCCCTGATGGTTAGCCTTACTTTTTTTGAACGGTTAAAATTTATTGTCACAGATTGTGTATGTTTCGGTTATTTTGCATTAGTAATGTAATTTTGAATAGATCAGCGTTTAAATTGCTGCAATATGTCGCCTCATTCGCCTGTAATCCAGGTTCGTAGGCATAGCTTAACCGCGGATTTCAAAATACGAAATTTCGAATAACCGCGCTTTCCAAATGGATCCAAACCGTTAATTTCTTACTCAATATATTATTTTCATTACCTTTAGTCATTTTGAACCAGAATTTCAACAAAAAAATATTTTCAATTTTTCTACAAAAATCTCTGATGGTTAGCCTTACTTTTTTTGAACGGTTAAAATTTATTGTCACAGATTGTGTATGTTTCGGTTATTTTGCATTAGTAATGTAATTTTGAATAGATCAGCGTTTAAATTGCTGCAATATGTCGCCTCATTCGCCTGTAATCCAGGTTCGTAGGCATAGCTTAACCGCGGATTTCAAAATACGAAATTTCGAATAACCGCGCTTTGCAAATGGATCCAAACCGTTAATTTCTTACTCAATATATTATTTTCATTACCTTTAATCATTTTGAACCGGAATTTCAACAAAAAAATATTTTCAATTTTTTTGCAAAAATCCCTGATGGTTAGCCTTACTTTTTTTGAACGGTTAAAATTTATTGTCACAGATTGTGTATGTTTCGGTTATTTTGCATTAGTAATGTAATTTTGAATAGATCAGCGTTTAAATTGCTGCAATATGTCGCCTCATTCGCCTGTAATCCAGGTTCGTAGGCATAGCTTAACCGCGGATTTCAAAATACGAAATTTCGAATAACCGCGCTCTCCAAATGGATCCAAACCGTTAATTTCTTACTCAATATATTATTTTCATTACCTTTAATCATTTTGAACCGGAATTTCAACAAAAAAATATTTTCAATTTTTTTGCAAAAATCCCTGATGGTTAGCCTTACTTTTTTTGAACGGTTAAAATTTATTGTCACAGATTGTGTATGTTTCGGTTATTTTGCATTAGTAATGTAATTTTGAATAGATCAGCGTTTAAATTGCTGCAATATGTCGCCTCATTCGCCTGTAATCCAGGTTCGTAGGCATAGCTTAACCGCGGATTTCAAAATACGAAATTTCGAATAACCGCGCTTTGCAAATGGATCCAAACCGTTAATTTCTTACTCAATATATTATTTTCATTACCTTTAATCATTTTGAACCGGAATTTCAACAAAAAAATATTTTCAATTTTTTTGCAAAAATCCCTGATGGTTAGCCTTACTTTTTTTGAACGGTTAAAATTTATTGTCACAGATTGTGTATGTTTCGGTTATTTTGCATTAGTAATGTAATTTTGAATAGATCAGCGTTTAAATTGCTGCAATATGTCGCCTCATTCGCCTGTAATCCAGGTTCGTAGGCATAGCTTAACCGCGGATTTCAAAATACGAAATTTCGAATAACCACGCTTTGCAAATGGATCCAAACCGTTAATTTCTTACTCAATATATTATTTTCATTACCTTTAATCATTTTGAACCGGAATTTCAACAAAAAAATATTTTCAATTTTTTTGCAAAAATCCCTGATGGTTAGCCTTACTTTTTTTGAACGGTTAAAATTTATTGTCACAGATTGTGTATGTTTCGGTTATTTTGCATTAGTAATGTAATTTTGAATAGATCAGCGTTTAAATTGCTGCAATATGTCGCCTCATTCGCCTGTAATCCAGGTTCGTAGGCATAGCTTAACCGCGGATTTCAAAATACGAAATTTCGAATAACCGCGCTTTGCAAATGGATCCAAACCGTTAATTTCTTACTCAATATATTATTTTCATTACCTTTAATCATTTTGAACCGGAATTTCAACAAAAAAATATTTTCAATTTTTTTGCAAAAATCCCTGATGGCTAGCCTTACTTTTTTTGAACGGTTAAAATTTATTGTCACAGATTGTGTATGTTTCGGTTATTTTGCATTAGTAATGTAATTTTGAATAGATCAGCGTTTAAATTGCTGCAATATGTCGCCTCATTCGCCTGTAATCCAGGTTCGTAGGCATAGCTTAACCGCGGATTTGAAAATACGAAATTTCGAATAACCGCGCTTTCCAAATGGATCCAAACCGTTAATTTCTTACTCAATATATTATTTTCATTACCTTTAGTCATTTTGAACCGGAATTTCAACAAAAAAATATTTTCAATTTTTCTACAAAAATCTCTGATGGTTAGCGTTACTTTTTTTGAACGGTTAAAATTTATTGTCACAGATTGTGTATGTTTCGGTTATTTTGCATTAGTAATGTAATTTTGAATAGATCAGCGTTTAAATTGCTGCAATATGTCGCCTCATTCGCCTGTAATCCAGGTTCGTAGGCATAGCTTAACCGCGGATTTCAAAATACGAAATTTCGAATAACCGCGCTTTGCAAATGGATCCAAACCGTTAATTTCTTACTCAATATATTATTTTCATTACCTTTAATCATTTTGAACCGGAATTTCAACAAAAAAATATTTTCAATTTTTTTGCAAAAATCCCTGATGGCTAGCCTTACTTTTTTTGAACGGTTAAAATTTATTGTCACAGATTGTGTATGTTTCGGTTATTTTGCATTAGTAATGTAATTTTGAATAGATCAGCGTTTAAATTGCTGCAATATGTCGCCTCATTCGCCTGTAATCCAGGTTCGTAGGCATAGCTTAACCGCGGATTTGAAAATACGAAATTTCGAATAACCGCGCTTTCCAAATGGATCCAAACCGTTAATTTCTTACTCAATATATTATTTTCATTACCTTTAGTCATTTTGAACCGGAATTTCAACAAAAAAATATTTTCAATTTTTCTACAAAAATCTCTGATGGTTAGCGTTACTTTTTTTGAACGGTTAAAATTTATTGTCACAGATTGTGTATGTTTCGGTTATTTTGCATTAGTAATGTAATTTTGAATAGATCAGCGTTTAAATTGCTGCAATATGTCGCCTCATTCGCCTGTAATCCAGGTTCGTAGGCATAGCTTAACCGCGGATTTCAAAATACGAAATTTCGAATAACCGCGCTTTGCAAATGAATCCAAACCGTTAATTTCTTACTCAATATATTATTTTCATTACCTTTAATCATTTTGAACCGGAATTTCAACAAAAAAATATTTTCAATTTTTTTGCAAAAATCCCTGATGGTTAGCCTTACTTTTTTTGAACGGTTAAAATTTATTGTCACAGATTGTGTATGTTTCGGTTATTTTGCATTAGTAATGTAATTTTGAATAGATCAGCGTTTAAATTGCTGCAATATGTCGCCTCATTCGCCTGTAATCCAGGTTCGTAGGCATAGCTTAACCGCGGATTTCAAAATACGAAATTTCGAATAACCGCGCTTTCCAAATGGATCCAAACCGTTAATTTCTTACTCAATGTATTATTTTCATTACCTTTAATCATTTTGAACCGGAATTTCAACAAAAAAATATTTTCAATTTTTCTACAAAAATCTCTGATGGTTAGCCTTACTTTTTTTGAACGGTTAAAATTTATTGTCACAGATTGTGTATGTTTCGGTTATTTTGCATTAGTAATGTAATTTTGAATAGATCAGCGTTTAAATTGCTGCAATATGTCGCCTCATTCGCCTGTAATCCAGGTTCGTAGGCATAGCTTAACCGCGGATTTCAAAATACGAAATTTCGAATAACCGCGCTTTGCAAATGGATCCAAACCGTTAATTTCTTACTCAATGTATTATTTTCATTACCTTTAATCATTTTGAACCAGAATTTCAACAAAAAAATATTTTCAATTTTTTTGCAAAAATCCCTGATGGCTAGCCTTACTTTTTTTGAACGGTTAAAATTTTTTGTCACAGATTGTGTATGTTTCGGTTATTTTGCATTAATAATGTAATTTTAAATTGATCAGCGTTTAAATTGCTGCAATATGTCGCCTCATTCGCCTGTAATCCAAGCTTAACCACGGATTTCAAAATACGAAATTTTGAATAACCGCGCTTTCCAAATGGATCCAAACCGTTAATTTCTTACTCAATATATTATTTTCATTACTCTTAATCATTTTGAACCAGAATTTCAACAAAAAAATATTTTCAATTTTTTTGCAAAAATCCCTGATGGTTAGCCTTACTTTTTTTGAACGGTTAAAATTTATTGTCACAGATTGTGTATGTTTCGGTTATTTTGCATTAGTAATGTAATTTTGAATAGATCAGCGTTTAAATTGCTGCAATATGTCGCCTCATTCGCCTGTAATCCAGGTTCGTAGGCATAGCTTAACCGCGGATTTCAAAATACGAAATTTCGAATAACCACGCTTTGCAAATGGATCCAAACCGTTAATTTCTTACTCAATATATTATTTTCATTACCTTTAATCATTTTGAACCGGAATTTCAACAAAAAAATATTTTCAATTTTTTTGCAAAAATCCCTGATGGTTAGCCTTACTTTTTTTGAACGGTTAAAATTTATTGTCACAGATTGTGTATGTTTCGGTTATTTTGCATTAGTAATGTAATTTTGAATAGATCAGCGTTTAAATTGCTGCAATATGTCGCCTCATTCGCCTGTAATCCAGGTTCGTAGGCATAGCTTAACCGCGGATTTCAAAATACGAAATTTCGAATAACCGCGCTTTGCAAATGGATCCAAACCGTTAATTTCTTACTCAATATATTATTTTCATTACCTTTAATCATTTTGAACCAGAATTTCAACAAAAAAATATTTTCAATTTTTTTGCAAAAATCCCTGATGGTTAGCCTTACTTTTTTTGAACGGTTAAAATTTATTGTCACAGATTGTGTATGTTTCGGTTATTTTGCATTAGTAATGTAATTTTGAATAGATCAGCGTTTAAATTGCTGCAATATGTCGCCTCATTCGCCTGTAATCCAGGTTCGTAGGCATAGCTTAACCGCGGATTTCAAAATACGAAATTTCGAATAACCGCGCTTTCCAAATGGATCCAAACCGTTAATTTCTTACTCAATATATTATTTTCATTACCTTTAGTCATTTTGAACCAGAATTTCAACAAAAAAATATTTTCAATTTTTCTACAAAAATCTCTGATGGTTAGCCTTACTTTTTTTGAACGGTTAAAATTTATTGTCACAGATTGTGTATGTTTCGGTTATTTTGCATTAGTAATGTAATTTTGAATAGATCAGCGTTTAAATTGCTGCAATATGTCGCCTCATTCGCCTGTAATCCAGGTTCGTAGGCATAGCTTAACCGCGGATTTCAAAATACGAAATTTCGAATAACCGCGCTTTGCAAATGGATCCAAACCGTTAATTTCTTACTCAATATATTATTTTCATTACCTTTAATCATTTTGAACCGGAATTTCAACAAAAAAATATTTTCAATTTTTTTGCAAAAATCCCTGATGGTTAGCCTTACTTTTTTTGAACGGTTAAAATTTATTGTCACAGATTGTGTATGTTTCGGTTATTTTGCATTAGTAATGTAATTTTGAATAGATCAGCGTTTAAATTGCTGCAATATGTCGCCTCATTCGCCTGTAATCCAGGTTCGTAGGCATAGCTTAACCGCGGATTTCAAAATACGAAATTTCGAATAACCGCGCTTTCCAAATGGATCCAAACCGTTAATTTCTTACTCAATATATTATTTTCATTACCTTTAGTCATTTTGAACCGGAATTTCAACAAAAAAATATTTTCAATTTTTCTACAAAAATCTCTGATGGTTAGCCTTACTTTTTTTGAACGGTTAAAATTTTTTGTCACAGATTGTGTATGTTTCGGTTATTTTGCATTAGTAATGTAATTTTGAATAGATCAGCGTTTAAATTGCTGCAATATGTCGCCTCATTCGCCTGTAATCCAGGTTCGTAGGCATAGCTTAACCGCGGATTTCAAAATACGAAATTTCGAATAACCGCGCTTTCCAAATGGATCCAAACCGTTAATTTCTTACTCAATATATTATTTTCATTACCTTTAATCATTTTGAACCAGAATTTCAACAAAAAAATATTTTCAATTTTTCTACAAAAATCTCTGATGGTTAGCCTTCCTTTTTTTGAACGGTTAAAATTTATTGTCACAGATTGTGTATGTTTCGGTTATTTTGCATTAGTAATGTAATTTTGAATAGATCAGCGTTTAAATTGCTGCAATATGTCGCCTCATTCGCCTGTAATCCAGGTTCGTAGGCATAGCTTAACCGCGGATTTCAAAATACGAAATTTCGAATAACCGCGCTCTCCAAATGGATCCAAACCGTTAATTTCTTACTCAATATATTATTTTCATTACCTTTAATCATTTTGAACCGGAATTTCAACAAAAAAATATTTTCAATTTTTTTGCAAAAATCCCTGATGGTTAGCCTTACTTTTTTTGAACGGTTAAAATTTATTGTCACAGATTGTGTATGTTTCGGTTATTTTGCATTAGTAATGTAATTTTGAATAGATCAGCGTTTAAATTGCTGCAATATGTCGCCTCATTCGCCTGTAATCCAGGTTCGTAGGCATAGCTTAACCGCGGATTTCAAAATACGAAATTTCGAATAACCGCGCTTTCCAAATGGATCCAAACCGTTAATTTCTTACTCAATATATTATTTTCATTACCTTTAGTCATTTTGAACCAGAATTTCAACAAAAAAATATTTTCAATTTTTCTACAAAAATCTCTGATGGTTAGCCTTACTTTTTTTGAACGGTTAAAATTTATTGTCACAGATTGTGTATGTTTCGGTTATTTTGCATTAGTAATGTAATTTTGAATAGATCAGCGTTTAAATTGCTGCAATATGTCGCCTCATTCGCCTGTAATCCAGGTTCGTAGGCATAGCTTAACCGCGGATTTCAAAATACGAAATTTCGAATGCAAAAATCCCTGATGGTAAGCCTTACTTTTTTTGAACGGTTAAAATTTTTTGTCACAGATTGTGTATGTTTCGGTTATTTTGCATTAGTAATGTAATTTTGAATAGATCAGCGTTTAAATTGCTGCAATATGTCGCCTCATTCGCCTGTAATCCAGGTTCGTAGGCATAGCTTAACCGCGGATTTCAAAATATGAAATTTCGAATAACCGCGCTTTGCAAATGGATCCAAACCGTTAATTTCTTACTCAATATATTATTTTCATTACCTTTAATCATTTTGAACCAGAATTTCAACAAAAAAATATTTTCAATTTTTTTGCAAAAATCCGTGATGGTATGCCTTACTTTTTTTGAACGGTTAAAATTTATTGTCACAGATTGTGTATGTTTCGGTTATTTTGCATTAGTAATGTAATTTTGAATAGATCAGCGTTTAAATTGCTGCAATATGTCGCCTCATTCGCCTGTAATCCAGGTTCGTAGGCATAGCTTAACCGCGGATTTCAAAATACGAAATTTCGAATAACCGCGCTTTCCAAATGGATCCAAACCGTTAATTTCTTACTCAATATATTATTTTCATTACCTTTAATCATTTTGAACCAGAATTTCAACAAAAAAATATTTTCAATTTTTTTGCAAAAATCTCTCTTCCTTTTTTTGAACGGTTAAAATTTATTGTCACAGATTGTGTATGTTTTGGTTATTTTGCATTAGTAATGTAATTTTGAATAGATCAGCGTTTAAATTGCTGCAATATGTCGCCTCATTCGCCTGTAATCCAGGTTCGTAGGCATAGCTTAACCGCGGATTTCAAAATACGAAATTTCGAATAACCGCGCTTTCCAAATGGATCCAAACCGTTAATTTCTTACTCAATATATTATTTTCATTACCTTTAATCATTTTGAACCAGAATTTCAACAAAAAAATATTTTCAATTTTTTTGCAAAAATCCGTGATGGTTAGCCTTACTTTTTTTGAACGGTTAAAATTTATTGTCACAGATTGTGTATGTTTCGGTTATTTTGCATTAGTAATGTAATTTTGAATAGATCAGCGTTTAAATTGCTGCAATATGTCGCCTCATTCGCCTGTAATCCAGGTTCGTAGGCATAGCTTAACCGCGGATTTCAAAATAAGAAATTTCGAATAACCGCGCTTTCCAAATGGATCCAAACCGTTAATTTCTTACTCAATATATTATTTTCATTACCTTTAATCATTTTGAACCAGAATTTCAACAAAAAAATATTTTCTATTTTTTGCAAAAATCTCTGTTGGTTAGCCTTCCTTTTTTTGAACGGTTAAAATTTATTGTCACAGATTGTGTATGTTTCGGTTATTTTGCATTAGTAATGTAATTTTGAATAGATCAGCGTTTAAATTGCTGCAATATGTCGCCTCATTCGCCTGTAATCCAGGTTCGTAGGCATAGCTTAACCGTGGATTTCAAAATACGAAATTTTGAATAACCGCGCTTTCTAAATGGATCCAAACCGTTAATTTCTTACTCAATATATTATTTTCATTACCTTTAATCATTTTGAACCGGAATTTCAACAAAAAAATATTTTCAATTTTTTTGCAAAAATCCGTGATGGTTAGCCTTCCTTTTTTTGAACGGTTAAAATTTATTGTCACAGATTGTGTATGTTTCGGTTATTTTGCATTAGTAATGTAATTTTGAATAGATCAGCGTTTAAATTGCTGCAATATGTCGCCTCATTCGCCTGTAATCCAGGTTCGTAGGCATAGCTTAACCGTGGATTTCAAAATACGAAATTTTGAATAACCGCGCTTTCTAAATGGATCCAAACCGTTAATTTCTTACTCAATATATTATTTTCATTACCTTTAATCATTTTGAACCGGAATTTCAACAAAAAAATATTTTCAATTTTTTTGCAAAAATCCGTGATGGTTAGCCTTCCTTTTTTTGAACGGTTAAAATTTATTGTCACAGATTGTGTATGTTTCGGTTATTTTGCATTAGTAATGTAATTTTGAATAGATCAGCGTTTAAATTGCTGCAATATGTCGCCTCATTCGCCTGTAATCCAGGTTCGTAGGCATAGCTTAACCGCGGATTTCAAAATACGAAATTTCGAATAACCGCGCTTTCCAAATGGATCCAAACCGTTAATTTCTTACTCAATATATTATTTTCATTACCTTTAATCATTTTGAACCAGAATTTCAACAAAAAAATATTTTCAATTTTTTTGCAAAAATCTCTGATGGTTAGCCTTCCTTTTTTTGAACGGTTAAAATTTATTGTCACAGATTGTGTATGTTTCGGTTATTTTGCATTAGTAATGTAATTTTGAATAGATCAGCGTTTAAATTGCTGCAATATGTCGCCTCATTCGCCTGTAATCCAGGTTCGTAGGCATAGCTTAACCGCGGATTTCAAAATACGAAATTTCGAATAACCGCGCTTTCCAAATGGATCCAAACCGTTAATTTCTTACTCAATATATTATTTTCATTACCTTTAATCATTTTGAACCAGAATTTCAACAAAAAAATATTTTCAATTTTTTTGCAAAAATCTCTGATGGTTAGCCTTCCTTTTTTTGAACGGTTAAAATTTGTTGTCACAGATTGTGTATGTTTTGGTTATTTTGCATTAGTAATGTAATTTTGAATAGATCAGCGTTTAAATTGCTGCAATATGTCGCCTCATTCGCCTGTAATCCAGGTTCGTAGGCATAGCTTAACCGCGGATTTCAAAATACGAAATTTCGAATAACCGCGCTTTCCAAATGGATCCAAACCGTTAATTTCTTACTCAATATATTATTTTCATTACCTTTAATCATTTTGAACCAGAATTTCAACAAAAAAATATTTTCAATTTTTTTGCAAAAATCTCTGATGGTTAGCCTTCCTTTTTTTGAACGGTTAAAATTTGTTGTCACAGATTGTGTATGTTTTGGTTATTTTGCATTAGTAATGTAATTTTGAATAGATCAGCGTTTAAATTGCTGCAATATGTCGCCTCATTCGCCTGTAATCCAGGTTCGTAGGCATAGCTTAACCGCGGATTTCAAAATACGAAATTTCGAATAACCGCGCTTTCCAAATGGATCCAAACCGTTAATTTCTTACTCAATATATTATTTTCATTACCTTTAATCATTTTGAACCAGAATTTCAACAAAAAAATATTTTCAATTTTTTTGCAAAAATCCGTGATGGTTAGCCTTACTTTTTTTGAACGGTTAAAATTTATTGTCACAGATTGTGTATGTTTCGGTTATTTTGCATTAGTAATGTAATTTTGAATAGATCAGCGTTTAAATTGCTGCAATATGTCGCCTCATTCGCCTGTAATCCAGGTTCGTAGGCATAGCTTAACCGCGGATTTCAAAATATGAAATTTCGAATAACCGCGCTTTCCAAATGGATCCAAACCGTTAATTTCTTACTCAATATATTATTTTCATTACCTTTAATCATTTTGAACCAGAATTTCAACAAAAAAATATTTTCTATTTTTTTGCAAAAATCTCTGTTGGTTAGCCTTCCTTTTTTTGAACGGTTAAAATTTATTGTCACAGATTGTGTATGTTTCGGTTATTTTGCATTAGTAATGTAATTTTGAATAGATCAGCGTTTAAATTGCTGCAATATGTCGCCTCATTCGCCTGTAATCCAGGTTCGTAGGCATAGCTTAACCGTGGATTTCAAAATACGAAATTTTGAATAACCGCGCTTTCTAAATGGATCCAAACCGTTAATTTCTTACTCAATATATTATTTTCATTACCTTTAATCATTTTGAACCGGAATTTCAACAAAAAAATATTTTCAATTTTTTTGCAAAAATCCGTGATGGTTAGTTAGCCTTACTTTTTTTGAACGGTTAAAATTTATTGTCACAGATTGTGTATGTTTCGGTTATTTTGCATTAGTAATGTAATTTTGAATAGATCAGCGTTTAAATTGCTGCAATATGTCGCCTCATTCGCCTGTAATCCAGGTTCGTAGGCATAGCTTAACCGCGGATTTCAAAATACGAAATTTCGAATAACCGCGCTTTCCAAATGGATCCAAACCGTTAATTTCTTACTCCAAATATTATTTTCATTACCTTTAATCATTTTGAACCAGAATTTCAACAAAAAAATATTTTCAATTTTTCTACAAAAATCTCTGATGGTTAGCCTTCCTTTTTTTGAACGGTTAAAATTTATTGTCACAGATTGTGTATGTTTCGGTTATTTTGCATTAGTAATGTAATTTTGAATAGATCAGCGTTTAAATTGCTGCAATATGTCGCCTCATTCGCCTGTAATCCAGGTTCGTAGGCATTGCTTAACCGCGGATTTCAAAATATGAAATTTCGAATAACCGCGCTTTCCAAATGGATCCAAACCGTTAATTTCTTACTCAATATATTATTTTCATTACCTTTAATCATTTTGAACCAGAATTTCAACAAAAAAATATTTTCAATTTTTCTACAAAAATCTCTGATGGTTAGCCTTCCTTTTTTTGAACGGTTAAAATTTATTGTCACAGATTGTGTATGTTTCGGTTATTTTGCATTAGTAATGTAATTTTGAATAGATCAGCGTTTAAATTGCTGCAATATGTCGCCTCATTCGCCTGTAATCCAGGTTCGTAGGCATAGCTTAACCGCGGATTTCAAAATAAGAAATTTCGAATAACCGCGCTTTCCAAATGGATCCAAACCGTTAATTTCTTACTCAATATATTATTTTCATTACCTTTAATCATTTTGAACCGGAATTTCAACAAAAAAATATTTTCTATTTTTTTGCAAAAATCTCTGTTGGTTAGCCTTCCTTTTTTTGAACGGTTAAAATTTATTGTCACAGATTGTGTATGTTTCGGTTATTTTGCATTAGTAATGTAATTTTGAATAGATCAGCGTTTAAATTGCTGCAATATGTCGCCTCATTCGCCTGTAATCCAGGTTCGTAGGCATAGCTTAACCGCGGATTTCAAAATATGAAATTTCGAATAACCGCGCTTTCCAAATGGATCCAAACCGTTAATTTCTTACTCAATATATTATTTTCATTACCTTTAATCATTTTGAACCAGAATTTCAACAAAAAAGTATTTTCAGTTTTTCTACAAAAATCCCTGATGGTTAGCCTTACTTTTTTTGAACGGTTAACATTTATTGTCACAGATTGTGTATGTTTCGGTTATTTTGCATTAGTAATGTAATTTTGAATAGATCAGCGTTTAAATTGCTGCAATATGTCGCCTCATTCGCCTGTAATCCAGGTTCGTAGGCATAGCTTAACCGCGGATTTCAAAATACGAAATTTCGAATAACCGCGCTTTCCAAATGGATCCAAACCGTTAATTTCTTACTCAATATATTATTTTCATTACCTTTAATCATTTTGAACCGGAATTTCAACAAAAAAATATTTTCAATTTTTTTGCAAAAATCCGTGATGGTTAGCCTTACTTTTTTTGAACGGTTAAAATTTATTGTCACAGATTGTGTATGTTTCGGTTATTTTGCATTAGTAATGTAATTTTGAATAGATCAGCGTTTAAATTGCTGCAATATGTCGCCTCATTCGCCTGTAATCCAGGTTCGTAGGCATAGCTTAACCGCGGATTTCAAAATATGAAATTTCGAATAACCGCGCTTTCCAAATGGATCCAAACCGTTAATTTCTTACTCAATATATTATTTTCATTACCTTTAATCATTTTGAACCAGAATTTCAACAAAAAAGTATTTTCAGTTTTTCTACAAAAATCCCTGATGGTTTGCCTTCCTTTTTTTGAACGGTTAAAATTTATTGTCACAGATTGTGTATGTTTCGGTTATTTTGCATTAGTAATGTAATTTTGAATAGATCAGCGTTTAAATTGCTGCAATATGTCGCCTCATTCGCCTGTAATCCAGGTTCGTAGGCATAGCTTAACCGCGGATTTCAAAATACGAAATTTCGAATAACCGCGCTTTCCAAATGGATCCAAACCGTTAATTTCTTACTCAATATATTATTTTCATTACCTTTAATCATTTTGAACCGGAATTTCAACAAAAAAATATTTTCAATTTCTTTGCAAAAATCCCTGATGGTTAGCCTTACTTTTATTGAACGGTTAAAATTTATTGTCACAGATTGTGTATGTTTCGGTTATTTTGCATTAGTAATGTAATTTTGAATAGATCAGCGTTTAAATTGCTGCAATATGTCGCCTCATTCGCCTGTAATCCAGGTTCGTAGGCATAGCTTAACCGCGGATTTCAAAATACGAAATTTCGAATAACCGCGCTCTCCAAATGGATCCAAACCGTTAATTTCTTACTCAATATATTATTTTCATTACCTTTAATCATTTTGAACCGGAATTTCAACAAAAAAATATTTTCAATTTTTTTGCAAAAATCCCTGATGGTTAGCCTTACTTTTTTTGAACGGTTAAAATTTATTGTCACAGATTGTGTATGTTTCGGTTATTTTGCATTAGTAATGTAATTTTGAATAGATCAGCGTTTAAATTGCTGCAATATGTCGCCTCATTCGCCTGTAATCCAGGTTCGTAGGCATAGCTTAACCGCGGATTTCAAAATACGAAATTTCGAATAACCGCGCTTTCCAAATGGATCCAAACCGTTAATTTCTTACTCAATATATTATTTTCATTACCTTTAGTCATTTTGAACCAGAATTTCAACAAAAAAATATTTTCAATTTTTCTACAAAAATCTCTGATGGTTAGCCTTACTTTTTTTGAACGGTTAAAATTTATTGTCACAGATTGTGTATGTTTCGGTTATTTTGCATTAGTAATGTAATTTTGAATAGATCAGCGTTTAAATTGCTGCAATATGTCGCCTCATTCGCCTGTAATCCAGGTTCGTAGGCATAGCTTAACCGCGGATTTCAAAATACGAAATTTCGAATGCAAAAATCCCTGATGGTTAGCCTTACTTTTTTTGAACGGTTAAAATTTTTTGTCACAGATTGTGTATGTTTCGGTTATTTTGCATTAGTAATGTAATTTTGAATAGATCAGCGTTTAAATTGCTGCAATATGTCGCCTCATTCGCCTGTAATCCAGGTTCGTAGGCATAGCTTAACCGCGGATTTCAAAATATGAAATTTCGAATAACCGCGCTTTGCAAATGGATCCAAACCGTTAATTTCTTACTCAATATATTATTTTCATTACCTTTAATCATTTTGAACCAGAATTTCAACAAAAAAATATTTTCAATTTTTTTGCAAAAATCTCTGATGGTTAGCCTTCCTTTTTTTGAACGGTTAAAATTTATTGTCACAGATTGTGTATGTTTCGGTTATTTTGCATTAGTAATGTAATTTTGAATAGATCAGCGTTTAAATTGCTGCAATATGTCGCCTCATTCGCCTGTAATCCAGGTTCGTAGGCATAGCTTAACCGCGGATTTCAAAATACGAAATTTCGAATAACCGCGCTTTCCAAATGGATCCAAACCGTTAATTTCTTACTCAATATATTATTTTCATTACCTTTAATCATTTTGAACCAGAATTTCAACAAAAAAATATTTTCAATTTTTTTGCAAAAATCTCTGATGGTTAGCCTTCCTTTTTTTGAACGGTTAAAATTTGTTGTCACAGATTGTGTATGTTTTGGTTATTTTGCATTAGTAATGTAATTTTGAATAGATCAGCGTTTAAATTGCTGCAATATGTCGCCTCATTCGCCTGTAATCCAGGTTCGTAGGCATAGCTTAACCGCGGATTTCAAAATACGAAATTTCGAATAACCGCGCTTTCCAAATGGATCCAAACCGTTAATTTCTTACTCAATATATTATTTTCATTACCTTTAATCATTTTGAACCAGAATTTCAACAAAAAAATATTTTCAATTTTTTTGCAAAAATCCGTGATGGTTAGCCTTACTTTTTTTGAACGGTTAAAATTTATTGTCACAGATTGTGTATGTTTCGGTTATTTTGCATTAGTAATGTAATTTTGAATAGATCAGCGTTTAAATTGCTGCAATATGTCGCCTCATTCGCCTGTAATCCAGGTTCGTAGGCATAGCTTAACCGCGGATTTCAAAATAAGAAATTTCGAATAACCGCGCTTTCCAAATGGATCCAAACCGTTAATTTCTTACTCAATATATTATTTTCATTACCTTTAATCATTTTGAACCAGAATTTCGACAAAAAAATATTTTCTGTTTTTTGCAAAAATCTCTGTTGGTTAGCCTTCCTTTTTTTGAACGGTTAAAATTTATTGTCACAGATTGTGTATGTTTCGGTTATTTTGTATTAGTAATGTAATTTTGAATAGATCAGCGTTTAAATTGCTGCAATATGTCGCCTCATTCGCCTGTAATCCAGGTTCGTAGGCATAGCTTAACCGTGGATTTCAAAATACGAAATTTTGAATAACCGCGCTTTCTAAATGGATCCAAACCGTTAATTTCTTACTCAATATATTATTTTCATTACCTTTAATCATTTTGAACCGGAATTTCAACAAAAAAATATTTTCAATTTTTTTGCAAAAATCCGTGATGGTTAGCCTTCCTTTTTTTGAACGGTTAAAATTTATTGTCACAGATTGTGTATGTTTCGGTTATTTTGCATTAGTAATGTAATTTTGAATAGATCAGCGTTTAAATTGCTGCAATATGTCGCCTCATTCGCCTGTAATCCAGGTTCGTAGGCATAGCTTAACCGCGGATTTCAAAATACGAAATTTCGAATAACCGCGCTTTGCAAATGGATCCAAACCGTTAATTTCTTACTCAATATATTATTTTCATTACCTTTAATCATTTTGAACCAGAATTTCAACAAAAAAATATTTTCAATTTTTTTGCAAAAATCTCTGATGGTTAGCCTTCCTTTTTTTGAACGGTTAAAATTTGTTGTCACAGATTGTGTATGTTTTGGTTATTTTGCATTAGTAATGTAATTTTGAATAGATCAGCGTTTAAATTGCTGCAATATGTCGCCTCATTCGCCTGTAATCCAGGTTCGTAGGCATAGCTTAACCGCGGATTTCAAAATACGAAATTTCGAATAACCGCGCTTTCCAAATGGATCCAAACCGTTAATTTCTTACTCAATATATTATTTTCATTACCTTTAATCATTTTGAACCAGAATTTCAACAAAAAAATATTTTCAATTTTTTTGCAAAAATCCCTGATGCCTTACTTTTTTAGAATGGTTAAAATTTATTGTCACAGATTGTGTATGTTTCGGTTATTTTGCACTAATAATGTAATTTTAAATTGATCAGCGTTTAAATTGCTGCAATATGTCGCCTCATTCGCCTGTAATCAAAGCTTAACCGCGGATTTCAAACTACGAAATTTCGAATAACCGCGCTTTCCAAATGGATCCAAACCGTTAATTTCTTACTCAATATATTATTTTCATTACCTTTAATCATTTTGAACCGGAATTTCAACAAAAAAATATTTTCAATTTTTTTGCAAAAATCCGTGATGGTTTATCTGTGCCTTACTTTTTTTGAACGGTTAAAATTTATTGTCACAGATTGTGTATGTTTCGGTTATTTTGCATTAGTAATGTAATTTTGAATAGATCAGCGTTTAAATTGCTGCAATATGTCGCCTCATTCGCCTGTAATCCAGGTTCGTAGGCATAGCTTTACCGTGGATTTCAAAATACGAAATTTCGAATAACCGCGCTTTCCAAATGGATCCAAACCGTTAATTTCTTACTCAATATATTATTTTCATTACCTTTAATCATTTTGAACCAGAATTTCAACAAAAAAATATTTTCAATTTTTTTGCAAAAATCCCTGATGCCTTACTTTTTTAGAATGGTTAAAATTTATTGTCACAGATTGTGTATGTTTCGGTTATTTTGCACTAATAATGTAATTTTAAATTGATCAGCGTTTAAATTGCTGCAATATGTCGCCTCATTCGCCTGTAATCAAAGCTTAACCGCGGATTTCAAACTACGAAATTTCGAATAACCGCGCTTTCCAAATGGATCCAAACCGTTAATTTCTTACTCAATATATTATTTTCATTACCTTTAATCATTTTGAACCGGAATTTCAACAAAAAAATATTTTCAATTTTTTTGCAAAAATCCGTGATGGTTTATCTGTGCCTTACTTTTTTTGAACGGTTAAAATTTATTGTCACAGATTGTGTATGTTTCGGTTATTTTGCATTAGTAATGTAATTTTGAATAGATCAGCGTTTAAATTGCTGCAATATGTCGCCTCATTCGCCTGTAATCCAGGTTCGTAGGCATAGCTTAACCGCGGATTTCAAAATACGAAATTTCGAATAACCGCGCTTTCCAAATGGATCCAAACCGTTAATTTCTTACTCAATATATTATTTTCATTACCTTTAATCATTTTGAACCAGAATTTCAACAAAAAAATATTTTCAATTTTTTTGCAAAAATCCCTGATGCCTTACTTTTTTAGAATGGTTAAAATTTATTGTCACAGATTGTGTATGTTTCGGTTATTTTGCACTAATAATGTAATTTTAAATTGATCAGCGTTTAAATTGCTGCAATATGTCGCCTCATTCGCCTGTAATCAAAGCTTAACCGCGGATTTCAAAATACGAAATTTCGAATAACCGCGCTTTCCAAATGGATCCAAACCGTTAATTTCTTACTCAATATATTATTTTCATTACCTTTAATCATTTTGAACCGGAATTTCAACAAAAAAATATTTTCAATTTTTTTGCAAAAATCCGTGATGGTTTATCTGTGCCTTACTTTTTTTGAACGGTTAAAATTTATTGTCACAGATTGTGTATGTTTCGGTTATTTTGCATTAGTAATGTAATTTTGAATAGATCAGCGTTTAAATTGCTGCAATATGTCGCCTCATTCGCCTGTAATCCAGGTTCGTAGGCATAGCTTTACCGTGGATTTCAAAATACGAAATTTCGAATAACCGCGCTTTCCAAATGGATCCAAACCGTTAATTTCTTACTCAATATATTATTTTCATTACCTTTAATCATTTTGAACCAGAATTTCAACAAAAAAGTATTTTCAGTTTTTCTACAAAAATCCCTGATGGTTAGCCTTACTTTTTTTGAACGGTTAAAATTTATTGTCACAGATTGTGTACGTTTCGGTTATTTTGCATTAGTAATGTAGTTTTGAATAGATCAGCGTTTAAATTGCTGCAATATGTCGCCTCATTCGCCTGTAATCCAGGTTCGTAGGCATAGCTTAACCGCGGATTTCAAAATACGAAATTTCGAATAACCGCGCTTTCCAAATGGATCCAAACCGTTAATTTCTTACTCAATATATTATTTTCATTACCTTTAATCATTTTGAACCGGAATTTCAACAAAAAAATATTTTCAATAATTTTGCAAAAATCCCTGATGGTTAGCCTTACTTTTTTTGTTTTAATCACAGAAAACAGTAGATTCTCTTCCTCCCACAGAATATTTAAAATGTTTCAAATGCCGCATAAGCCACCAAGAGCACTCGCTCGCAAGTACTGTATCGAGTTTCGGCTTCGTGAAAAAAACATAATGGCTGCCAACCATCTGAGAAGCCATCGACTACCGACCATAATACCGAGTATCGCGTTTGATATGAGGCATACGTTAGCTATTATAGAACGACTTATAGATTCCTCATTGCAAATTAGTGATTGTACCCATATTCCTTTTTAGTGAAATCTTGTAGAAAATCGTATAAATTTGCTTGATCGTACGCCGCTTTAGGCAGAAATGTTCGGTAGTAATTGATCATGCCTAAAAATAGATGGCAGTGGAAAACTTGTTATTGCTACAACGTGAGATTTATCTGGAGAAATTCATTTTGCTGATATGCTCAATCCGAGATAGCTTATTTCATTGTCTGCGATAACGCACTTATTGAGGTTGATTATCTAACCTGTGTCGGATTTGTTAGGCCAAATGTCACATGAGGGAACTCAAACAATCCAAACGGTGTACAAATTGTGTTTTTTTTAAACTTTGAAAAATATTTAAAGTGCGGTAAATTTCCAACCTTTTTAGTCCTTGACTTAACTAAAACTCGATTTCGTTTATCGCTATTTACATCATTTTACTTAAACGAGGAACATTTGCACTGCTTGATGGACTTGCCATTTTGATGCAATGTGTGACATTATGTTTGATTATTTAACGTCGTTCTCTCATGTGATATTTATTTGAATTCAGACAGCAAATTTAGAACATCCGAAGGAAATGCGTCGGCCCTGAATGTCGTTATACCATATGGCTGTATTGAAATTCACTTGCCTTTCACACCTAAAAATGTGATCGATACGTTTTTAATTCTTAACGTCGGTCAAGAAACCTGAATTTGAAAGAAAATTCACGCCGAGAATACAGCGATCGACATTTGCTATTATAAATTTCCAAACTAATGATCTGAGGTTTTAGCCACCAAATGTATCTCTCTTGGATGTATTTGCACCATATAATTTGCATGTTGGATGTTAGTGATATTACAGAAATGTCCGCTCTTGTGTCTATATTAGCAATGTCCTTATTGAGGTGGAAATTACAAGGCCTTAAACTTTTACCTGGATATTTGGTCGTGATGCGCTGCGGTGGCTTTGTTGTCCCGTACTACTCTTGCGACCGCTGGATATTGGCATGTCAGTGGATAATCTTTATCTGAATAGATTCTCAATGCCTCTGTTCAGATTTCAATGAAGTGTGTGAATACCCGCAGGTTTATTAACGACGATTATTTTATCGGGAGTCGTCACTAATTTTGATAAATCGGCGTCTTCCAAACATGACAAAATTGCTTGCGTTTGTGTTGGTAGCAGTTACCGCCTCAAGTTTGTAAGCACCGATTCCGTGATTTGATTCTCGGTTAATGATTTGATTTCCCGTAGAAGCTGAGATGTTTTTTATCGCCGAATTGTACAATTATTTGATTACTGTCGCTTTGAGAGCCTTACATTTCCCAGATGTTGGGAGTTGGTGAGTTTTGTGGCATACGCATTTCACTCTATCAATTATTATTTGACTGTGGGCCAAAACTTGGGTAAAATTGGATTTAGAACAATTTGATCAGTTTGCTCTAGAGTTTTTGAAAAATATATGAAATTACTGAAAAATTTACTTAAAATTGACTTTCGCCCGCATCCTTACTCCTCGGCTGAAAATTTTCAGATCACGCCAGAGTCACCAACGTTACGTTAAAAGTGTTACATTTGGAAAAGGTCTCATTTGAACTGGTTTGTAAGTGATAATATCTGTTTCATGGAGCGGAAAATTATCAATAAGGCAGTTTAAAAATTATCAAGCTTTAAATGGTTTGTATAATTGTCGTTAAAGTAGTTTGGAATTCAAGACTATGCCAGACATACACAGATGTTTGATGAAGCTAAAGGGGTGAAATTTTGATTTTTACCTTCTTCCGACAATAAAATCGTTGACCATGCGAGATTTTTCCAGATGGACACCAATCTGACTATGCCGATTAAATAGCCCATAACCATAGGTTTATTTTTATTATATTTAGGTTAGGGATGAATCTGATGAGGTTTTAGGAGCGGAATTTTGATTTTCCTCATTTTTCATCGATAAAATCGTTCGTCATTCGTGATTTTGGTATATAGGCACCCCGCACCATTCTGACTATGCCGATTTGATAGCCCATTACCATAGGTAGATTCTGAGTATAGGTTAGGGCTGGGTCTGATGGGATTAAAGAGATGAATTGGCATATCTGCTTTATACAGCTGAAAAAACGATTGATGACGAACGCTTCTTAACGATGCTTGATAATTTTCAATCTTCTTTATAAACTACTTCCGGGTGTATGAAGCAGATATGCCATTTCATCTCTTTAATCCCATCAGACCCAGCCCTAACCTATACTCAGAATCTACCTATGGTAATGGGCTATCAAATCGGCATAGTCAGAATGGTGCGGGGTGCATTTGGTTTTTTCGATGAAAAATGGGGAAAATCGGAATTTCAGATAGGCGTTCATCTGTCAAAATCTTGATATACGAGTACAAACCATTCATCAGCTAAACGTGACTGCGACTCATGGCTATTGTAAAGATGCCTGTTATTGGCATTTTTTTTTAAATTAATGATTCATATGTAACTTTTAAATTTGTATTGCTGACATTTTTCGGTTTGTATATTGGTTAATCTTCTTTATCGATACGATCTGCATTATCGACATTTTAAAATATTTTGGTTGGGCTTTGTAGCATTTAGCATGCAATGGAGGGTATTATTCTACAAAAAAAATGTAATTGGGACAACAAAAAAAAAATGAAAATAAAATGAAAATGCTAATAAAAAAAAAAATAATATTGTGAAAAACAAAAAAAACAGAATACCGTCCACCACATGCTAGGCTATAGAATTGGACCAACTCAGGGACTCAAGCGGTTGTTGCGCGGCTAAGCGTCAGGGAGTGGGGTGGGGTTTTTGAGTGTGGGTAGGCCATGTTTAACCGCTATAAGGTAGGAAATCGGGAAATGCTAATTACCTATATACCGATCTTAACACTCACCCTAATTCATTCTCGTTGCTTTCTCAAATTTACCTCATTTCCAAGTTGAAATGAGAAGACATAAAAAAATTTTTAATTTTTAAGAGAAAATGATAAATTATTTATTTAACAGAAAGAAAAAAAAGTATTCAAGAAAATAAAGTGCAAAAAATTGAGCTTTTAACCTAACTAGCTAAGACTAATTCCCTATCCGACTTAAATATATCACCCTACACCAGATTAAAATAACTAACTATTTTCTATAAATTATAACTTAATAAAAAACATATTCATGTAATTTATGTAATTTAAGTAAATAAAAAAAAAAATTTGTTATTAATTTAATTTTGTGAGCCATATGCTCTATAATTTCTTACGGTTTTGATGAGGTTATAAATGTTGAGAGTTGATTCATCAAGTCCAAGGTTGAAGAAGATGTTGATTGATGAATGAGTCGAACATTGATGAATGGGCTTATTTATTATATCATACGATTATTTGTTTTATATAATTTTTTTGTTTTAAATATTTTAACGTTTTTTTATTTTTATTATGTCAACGGTTTTTCTTATTATTGCCACGCAAATTATATTGTCTTAGACATGATTTAATTTACAATCACTTCGCATATACTTTATTATCAATATAGTATTATATGATCACGTTTGAAATAGGGATCTCGAAACTCACTTATATTTTTATTGTATATAGTTTTTTTTTTTGTATCACAATTAAAATTAACGCACAGACTTTCAATCCTTATAGTTCATAACAGTTTTTGTATTGATTTTTCACTGTTTTATTTAGATTTATATGTTATACAACGATTTATTAAGCTATGCGATGCTCGCATACCGATTTACATAGATATATTTTTGTTCATGCAAACAATTTTCACATGAAATTTTATACTAATCAATTTTAATTAACACTTCATTTTTCGTGACTACTTTCTTCATAATTTCCTTATAATTTTAAGTACAATTAAAAAGAAGTTTCGACTTCGTATATCGAAAACATCAAAACTTAATTCATCCAAACAAATTTTTGTTCTTTTCACGAAATTATTATTTTAAATCTTTTCAATTTTTCTTTCTTGCACTGAATGCCAAACAAGACTTAACTTATAAAAAAAAATTATCTTTATATTTCGATATACTTTTTAGCATTTTGATCTTCACGAATTGATCATCAAAACTTAACTCCCCTCCAAAAAAATTATTTTTTTCCATCATCCTTGCAAAAAAAAAACGCAAAAAAAAACAAAAAAAAAGATCAATTTTGCTAAGTCATTTTAGTCTGCTGTATCGACCACTCGATATTCTTTCCAGCTTAATCGAACTGCCTTATCAATCGATATTATTACCCCTTCACGATCAGTTCGATCATTTTCCACTACACAATATCGTAGACAACATTTAGGCGTTAAATTAAATAAATTGTGTAAATTAAAATAACTTGGAACGAAGCCGTTGGGAATCGTTACAGCTTGCAAAATTGATACCTGCATTACCATCCTTCGGTAGGTAAACAAAGATACTATCTGCAGTACCATTTCGGCTGGAGACTTTCGGCTAACTTTTACAGATATCCTCAGTGTTTTGAGTTACGGAGAAAAATGTTCAGTGTGTTCCTTATGTGTTATGTTCAGTGGTTAAAATGTTAATGTGACAGAGTAAATTTATTTCCTTTGTCTCCATTCGCTTTGACTGATTACTTCGAACTCGTTGTGAATAATTCAAGCGCAAAAATGTATTATCGTGCTGACTTGTTAGCCGCGCTCGACCGTTTGAACCGCGAACTAGGTTATTGTTATTTAATGTGTTAATGGTTTTAATGCCTTATCGATGGGTAAAGAATTATCAATATTCAAACCCTCGAAAGCGACCGGAGTGAAATAATTCCTAAAGAAATCCTAAGTAAAAAAAGTCTGTATATGTATTAGTAAAATACATACATAAAAAATCAACATTTAGGCGAAACTATATTTTACATAGCAAGAGCTTAAAGATTTTCTTTCACAACAAAAAATATAAATATTTGTAAAGTTATATATGCATTTGTGAATAATTGGTCTTACCGATAGCTTAAACATATCAAAAATCATTACAATTATATTTAAAAACTAAAAAAATATAATTATATCGGTATAAAACAAGAATAAGCTTAAAATATAAATTTTGTTACGATTTTGCCTTGTCAATCAAGGTTCGAATCACTGGATTGTGAATAAATACACTGCTTCAATTTTGAACTCACACAATTTATTTACACAACACAATTTATTATACAACACAAAATTCACAATTAATTATTATAATTATAACACACTTTTTAATTATCACTTTAATAATCGCTTTAATAATCACTTTAATAATCTTTCTATTTAACCTTCACTGTATCACGTTTAAAATAATACTCAGCAATACACGTCAACGCGCGCCTTTATATACCAAAATATTTGTTTCTAGAATAATCCTAAATGCGCAGCAAATATGTTAGTATAGAAATACGCCTAAATGTTGAGTATAAATTATAAATGTAATTGAACAATTAATGAAATTAACTTATTTTATTCTATTCTAGGTGTCACCGTAACACTACCCCCCACCTAAGCCTGTTCGTCCCGAACAGGATCCAGATCACCTCCTCTGTAGAGCGCCAAACGCTCTAAATGCACCACCTTTGGTTTACCTTTCCGTCCTTTCTGTATGCGATAAACCACGTCGTTCAACTTTTTAATGACAGTGTAAGGTCCTTCCCATGTGGGTTGCAACTTCGGTGATAATCCCTTGTGCCGTTGCGGGTTGTGAAGCCATACCAATTGCCCTTCCTCGAAGCCTTGATTATTTGCTCGTATGTCATATCGAGCTTTCATTCGATCACTTGATATTCGAATTTTCTCCCGTACAAATTGATGTATTTCATTAAGTTCCTCTTTCATTCGGTCGACGTAATCCTGTCCGCATAGAGCTGCTGATGGAACAGCCCCAAATTTTAAATCTCCTGGTAATCGCAGATTGTTCCCAAATATGGTTTTAGCTGGTGTCACTCCTGTTGTGTCATGTACCGCTGATCGGTAGGCCATCAGGAACATTGGTATATGTCGATCCCAGTTGCGTTGGTTCCTTTCCACAGCTTTTGCTAGATATTCCTCCAATGTACCATTGAATCTTTCCACCATACCGTCCGATTGTGGGTGTAAAGGCGTCGTTCTTGTTTTATTGATTCCAAGCATCTGACATATCTCCTGAAATACCACCGATTCGAAATTCCTTCCTTGATCCGTGTGAATTTCCATAGGTACACCAAATCTGCTAATCCAATTGTTAACCACGGCATCAGCTATTGTTGTTGTCTCCTGATTGGGTATGGGGTACACCTCCGGCCATTTGCTAAAATAATCCATTATTACTAGCACATATTTATTTCCGCTCTCGGTGGTCGGAAATGGCCCCGCCACGTCCATTGCAATTCTCTCAAATGGTGCCCCGACATTATATTGTTTCATGGTTCCACGGCATTTTCGTGCTGGTCCCTTCACTGCCGCACATTGGTCACATCTTCGACACCATTCTACTACTGACTGTCTACATCCGGACCAGTAGAAACGTTGGCGAATTTTGGCTAATGTTTTATTAATCCCTAGGTGACCTCCACTTGCTCCTCCGTGATACTCCTTGAGGATTTCCGCTATCCGATCTTTTGGCACCACTACCAACAATTGTTTTACTTTACCATCCGTGCTTTCCCACTTTCGTTTTAAACATCCATTTTCTATGTGGAGGCTATCCCATTGAGCCCAATAACTTTTTACAATGGGAGTTTTGTCGGCTATCTCACTCCACGTGGGCCGGCGATCCTTTTCCTTACATTCCATGATGAATGACAGATCAGCATCCCGTAATTGCTCCTTCCTGATCATTTCATCAGTCCATTGCTCGTCAGGTAGCGCTTGCATGAGCCGAATATCGACGATGTTTTCCTTGACCTCCACATTCCCACAATTCTTGCATTCCGCGGGACATGGTCTTCTTAATAACGCGTCGGCATTTTTATGTGCACTTCCCTTCCGATGTTCAATATCGACTTTTTTTGTCAAGCTCTCACCGCTTCCTTTTAATCTCGAAACTTGGATGGATGTCATGGGGCAATCGATTGTGGGAGTCAGCGTTTGCTCCTTCAAGCTCTCTCGTTTTAACGACTCCAATGTCGTCCGACCCTCCTTTCTGGTCTCTCTCTGCTGTTCGTTTGGTCTACGCTTGATAGGAGATGGCGATCTTCCTCGTTTCTTCTTAATCTCCCAACAGTCCCGTGAAATGTGACCCATTCTATTACATACCCAGCATTTAATCCTGCTACTTCCATATCTGAACCTTGGCGTAGCCCGCTCGGTGTCCATTCTGGAATCAATCTCCAGTCGGCGAATTTCCATTGCTGGTTTGATGATGGTTTGCGCAGTTTCGTTTGTTAACGCACAAGCGATGGTTTCCGTGAAAGTTGCCTTAGGTGACAACATCACCGCTCTGCGCGTCTCAGGATCTCGAATACCGTCAATGAATGCATCTATTTTAATTCGCTCCATGTAATCGGCCGACATATTTGAATGTGCTAAATGCGCGAGCCGCTCAATTGCCGATGAAAATTCCTGTAGCGATTCTCCTCCTTTTTGGTATCGACCCTTCAATTCCATGCGATAGATTTCTCGTTTGTGGTCACTTCCGTATTTTCGATCTAACGCCTTCATAATTCCGATGTAAACGTTCCGTTCTTGCTCGGGAATGATTTGTAGTGTTTCTGCCGCTTCGCCTTTAAGAGCCACAATTAACGCTGCAACACATTGTTCTTCAGTCCACTGATTTTGCTTAATCGCCGTTTCGAATTGGAACTTAAAAATACTGAAGGATGTTGTTCCATCAAATGTTGGTGGTTTTATCTTAACTGCATTAACCGTCTGGATCACTTGATGTGTCGTTCCATTCGCCTTGACATCTTGGAGCTCCTTCTCGAGACGTTGAACCTCCCCTTTAACATTTTGAATTTCCGCGTGTACTTCTGTTTGTAGTTTTTCCACTTTACCGTGTAGTGTAGAAGATAACTCCAGAAACCGCTCGTCCATTTTCTTTTGGCCATCCTCTATTTGATTTTTAATGTCCGCCCCTTGTTGCTCCATCTGCTGTTTCATGTAATGGTTCGACAATTTCATTTGATGTTTAATGTCCGCCCCTTGTTGCTCTACTTGTAACATCTGTTGTTTCATTTCCTGGTTCGACAATTGTATCTCATTTTTAACTCCAACCAACTGTTGTCCCATCATTTGATTCATAGCAGCCATTAACTGCGATAAATCAAAACTTCCGGATGGGTTTTGTGTTGTTCCGACCACCATTTGTGCGTCGCCTTCTTTCTTGTCCACACCGGTCTCATCCGTTTTTTCCTCCTCGAAATCATACACGTCTGGATTTAAACCTTCTTTCTCCATGGCCTCACGTAGTCGCTCCACCAAACTAGCTTTTGTGCCTTCACTGGCCAAACCTCGCCGTGTCAGTTGCTCCTTTAATTGCGCAAGCTTTAATCCGTAGAAAATCATTTTTCTTATTATTCACAATCCCACCGCTGTCACCAATTGTTACGATTTTGCCTTGTCAATCAAGGTTCGAATCACTGGATTGTGAATAAATACACTGCTTCAATTTTAACTCACACAATTTTATTTACACAACACAATTTATTATACAACACAAAATTCACAATTAATTATTATAATTATAACACACTTTTTAATTATCACTTTAATAATCGCTTTAATAATCACTTTAATAATCTTTCTATTTAACCTTCACTGTATCACGTTTAAAATAATACTCAGCAATACACGTCAACGCGCGCCTTTATATACCAAAATATTTGTTTCTAGAATAATCCTAAATGCGCAGCAAATATGTTAGTATAGAAATACGCCTAAATGTTGAGTATAAATTATAAATGTAATTGAACAATTAATGAAATTAACTTATTTTATTCTATTCTAGGTGTCACCGTAACAATATTATTAAACCTGCTTAGAATCCAAAAGAATACAAGTCTAGATTTTAGGAGGTGGTCATCGATTTTACTATGTTTTAATGTTAGATCTATTAAATGACTATGTCCATAACTATACACAAACAAACTATAACCCATGAATTTAACCCACAAACAACCTATAACCCATGAAAAACCCTCAAAAAATTAGGGGAACACTGGGTTTAATATTCAAAAGTTGAATAGGTAAAAATCGAAGTAAAAAACCCTAATCCTAAGACACTTCTAAGAGCTTACAACTTCCAAAGTAGGTGTTTTCAGTTTGTACTAGACCCAATCGAAATAGAAAACATGAGTTTTCCGAAAAAATTAGGGGAACACTGGGTTTAATATTCAAAAGTTTTATAGGTAAAAAATCGAAGTAAAAACCCCCAAGTCCTAAGACACTTCTAAAAGCTTACAACTTCCAAAGAAGGTGTTTTCACAACATGAGTTTTCCGAAAAAATTAGGGGAACACTGGGTTTAATATTCAAAAGTTGAATAGGTAAAAATCGAAGTAAAAACCTTCAATCCTAAGACACTTCTAAGAGCTTACAACTGCCAAAGTAGGTGTTTTCACTTTGTACTAGACCCAATCGAACTAGAAAATATGGGTTATGCGGGAAAATTAGGGGAACACTGGCTTTAATATTCAAAAGTTGTATAGGTAAAAAATTGAAGTAAAAACCCCTAATCCTAAGACACTTCTAAGAGCTTACAACTTCTAGAGTAGGTGTTTTCACTTTGTACTAGACCCAATCGAAATAGAAAACATGAGTTTTCCGGAAAAATTAGGGGAACACTGGGTTTAATATTCAAAAGTTGTATAGGTAAAAAAATTGAAGTAAAAATCCTCAATCCTAAGAGACTTCTAAGAGCTTACAACTCTTGGAATAGCTGTTTTCACTTTGAACTTGACCCAATCGAACTAGAAAACATGAGTTTTCCGGGAGAACTAGGGGAACACTGCGTTTAATATTCAAAAGTTGTAAAAGTAAAAAATCGAAGTAAAACCCCTAATCCTAAGACACTTCTAAGAGCTTACAACTTCTAGAGTATGTGTTTTCAGTTTGTACTAGACCCAATCGAACTATAAAACATGAGTTTTCTGGAAAAAAATAGGGGAACACTGGGTTTAGTATTCAAAGTTGTATAGGTAAAAATCGAAGTTAAAGCACTCATGCTTTCGAGTTGGATTGGGTCTAGTACAAAGTGAAAACATCTAACCCAAAAGTTGTAACCTCTTAGAAGTAATTTAGGACAGAGGGTTTTAACTTCGATTTTTACCCTTTACAATTTTGAATACCTATCCCAGTGTTCCTCTAATTTTTCCGGGAAACTCATGTTTTCCAGTTCGATTGGGCCTAGTACAAACTGAAAACAGCTATTCCAAAAGTTGTAACCTCTTAGGACAAAGACTTATTACTTCTATTTCTCGATTTCCATATTTTATAATATATTTAGAGTTTTTTAATTACGGCTGATAATAAAGATTTTATCATTGACCTTATTTTATTTTAATTTTTCAATTCGTGTGATCAGATTTCATCTGTTAAAAATTATAATATTTATTTTGCCGAAATACATTGTTAAATTTTATTATTAATTGGAAACGTTGTTCTTGGATTTTGAACAAATTAGGACAAATTACAACTCCGTAAAAATTGGTTAACTCGCAATGATAAGCTTCTGAGCCATGTTTCGCAATTCCAGAACTATGACAAAGTTCAAAATATCACCATGCCCATATCTGACTGATCTAACATAAAAACATAGTGAGATCGATGACCACCTCCCACAATCTCGACTCGTATTCTTTCGAATTCCAAGCAACTTTTAATAATAATTTTCATATTTTAAGCTTATTCTTACCTCTTGCCGATTTATTTATGTTTTTTTTTTATTTTTAAATATAATTTTAGCAGTTTTTGAAATTTCAAATCTATCAGTAGAATCAATTATTCAAAATTACATTTTTAACTATTTTCGCCTAAATGTTTGTTTTTGGTGTATATTTACTAATGCACACAAGATTTTTACTAGGATTTCTTAAGGAATTATTTCATTCCGGTATACAGGGGTGTGAAATATTTCCTAAACCTTTCCTAATTTTTTTTTTAACTTAGGATAAAGTTAGGAAATATTTCGCGCGCATCGAAAACGCTTCGTTGCTGCAAACGTTGTAATTAGTCACCAAGTTCTCTTTTCAACCTCTTTTCAAGGAATCTCTTTTCAACCAATCTGTTGTAATTTTCAAATTATAATTATTTTTGATAGGGAGAGGTAATTGGTCTTTGGAGAGTTGATCATTATTATTTTATTAATGGCCGGTTGCACAGAAAAATGACTAACGACCGGTTAGTTGTGCGCCAGATAAAGTTTTAATATGAAATCTGGTTTTGCAGTCACATAAAAAATCAAAGCAAACTTGGTTAAATATATTTTATTCCGTGGAAATATTTAGCTTGCGTATAAATATTTGAATGGCCAGTTTTTATTGAATAACTTTTTAACTAATCGTTAAATATTTCCATGGAATAAAATATATTTAACCAAGTTTGCGCTGATTTTTTTTGTGACTGCAAAACCAGATTTCATATAAACTCTTTATCTGGCGCACAACTAACCGGTCGTTAGTCATTTTTCTGTGCAACCGGCCATAAGTCAAACAATTTCATGTTTCCGGTAATCTAGAATTCAGAATAATATCAAATCAAAATCTTACAATTTTTAATCATCGTAAAATCATAAAAACTCAATCTATATCCAAAATTTGAAATACCTTAAGTCTAGACAAAGTGTGACTAACTTACGAACGCTCGAATATTTTTCAACGAAGTACGTTGATTGCAAACTTCCCAACAATATGACCAAAAAAAAAATGTATTGTTTGTTAGAGATTGTATCAAAACTATAAATTGATATGGTCGCATTATCTTCTACTTTAATACCAGAGTCACGTGCTTCGCGCTGTATAAGTAGCAAACATGCTTGTCAATTAAATATAGAGCAACAGGTTTTTGTACTCGTACGTATCGTACAAATTTGGGAGCTTATCAGCATTATCAATATGTATGTAATAAACAATAGACACCAACAAAATAATATGGACAATCAAATCAATTAAAGTGTGATTGATTAATTCATTGTTTTATGGCATTATGGCGTAATTAAAATATGTGTTTGAAGCTTGAGCTGTATGTTCAAGTAATTAGAAAACGAATTTGATAACGTTTTACACACCAACCAACAATGTTGGCCGTACCGTATACAAATTTCTTTTATGAATGAATAACGAGTACGTATTAAGGCATCGTATTTATTTGAGGGTATCATGACCACGACCAAAATATTTTTGTGGTGTTGTGTACCATCGCGCGCGATTTAATTGACGAAAAGTCATTGATCGCCTGAAATTGTGCCATATAAAGTTTTTTTTTTTTTTTGAGTATACGTTAAACAATCAATCTTGTGCATCACGTTTTTATACTTTTTTTTTTGTTGATATTCTCTGTTGAATTCTTAATGTGATTTTTGGTTTCGTTTTTTTTTTGATTTCTTAAAATTATCATTAAAGATCGTACGATACACGCACGTTTGTCTGCAAGGAAACCAAACGTTTTTGTATTTTTTTTTTTGGTTCGGTGGAAATTTTTGAGTCTCTTTACAGTTTTTTTTGTTATGCACGGTGCGGATAATGATCGATTTATACGAAAATGTTAGTTGGAATCGACAGACTGCATTGAATCTCGTTTTTACAATCATTTTTAATTTAAAGGGTGGTTCAAAATTGCGTAACCAGCAACACGACGTTGAAATTCTATGTGGCCAGCATATTAAACAAGCAAAGTGAAATTTATTCAAATTTTAGTTCCTTTTGCTTCAAAAACTTATTATGGTTTGTAATTTGCGATTGTTTGCAAGAATGTCTCGAGTACGAACTATACAATTTATGAATAAATTATTTACCTGAGGTAAATAATATCTGTAATTTTTAAATTGACGGAAGGTACTTTTCATTTCTTTAGAAATTGAAAACAATTTCCTACTTGTGGGAGTTGAGACTATGCGATAAACTGTAGGCGACGAAGAAAGTTATAAATTTATCACTATTTTTGGGATTCAATTACTGTGTGAAACAATGAAATGTGATAGTTCCGGTAAATGTGAGTGTGGAGGTATGCTGCACTTGTTGTTGTTTATATTAATTTCTAGTAAAACTTACTTCAGGTATCTACTTTGGCTGATCTTTTTATAACACACAATACAACAAGATGCTTTTACAATATTTTGTACTTTTGGAAACTGTACTATTCATCGTGACCTCAATTTCTCCCAAAACTTGATCCCAATGTATCCCACATATGGGATCCTTTATATGGGTTGGCAGAAAAAATTAGCAGAAACTGTTTGTTTTTTTGATCATTTTTCTGTAGAAAAAATGTAAATATGCCCTAATTTTGGAAACAGAGGCTTACTGCTAAAGCCAAATTATAATCATGGGTTCCAGAAATTTTGTGTACAAACACTGTTTTATCGACAAATATAAAATAGTCGTTGACAAATTAACTCTATTTTCGCTTTAAGTAAGCATGTTTTCATTCCATAATTAGTCCAAGTATAAGATAGTGGAATTATAGTCGAGGCATTGAAGCACTAAAACGGCCAAAAGTTCGAAATTTTTTAGAGCAAGACGGATGGGAATGCGGTTTTTTTCATTCCCTTCTAAAAATTGTTTGTAAAAAATCGCCCCTATTTTTTTTTAACAAACCGAAAATTGCATTGCTGCAGCCAAAAATGGATTAAAAAAATGCATTTTTTGAGATGCATCTTTTGAGAAGAAAACAAATGTCTAAAAATAGTTTACTACGTTTAATTGGGTTTTGTTGATATTTTTATGGAATTTCCCTAAAAATATTAATTTTGTATATTAAAGTAAAAAATTGGATATTATTACATATTTCCAATAAATATTACCAGTTTTCAGCATAAATGTACAGTCATAATATTGCTATAAGTACAAAATACAATAAATTTCCATTGAATTATATTCCCAGTTAATTCTTTCCTAAAATAGGTATGGAATAATAAACGTCAAAACTGCTATAAATGGGAAATAATTTTTTTTCCAAAATTTTTTTTTGCTAAACGCCAGAAAACACTTTTGGGGGAAAAGGAATAAAACTGCTATAAAATTTTAAATTACCAATCCCCGGGAATTACCAGAATAGGGCTACAGGCGAGAGTTACACATCAATGAATGTGTGAAATTATGAGACGATTTTCGGTTAGTATTTTGCAATCGTGTGAGGAAAACCCTCGGAGACGACGTTGAGGCCCAGGTTCCGGTGCACAAGGAGTTGGGAGGATCGTTTTCGACGTGAAATTTGAATTAAGCGCCCAAAAAATGCCCCCACGATGATTTTCGGGCGGTTTTTGCCGATATTATCAGGAAAATTCTCGGGGATGACGTTCACGTCCAGGTTCGGGCGCACCAGGTGTCCTGGGGGTTTTTGCGGATGCCATATTTGGATTGAACGACCCAAAAAACTCCCGGGAGCCGAGTTTCTCTCCTTCCCGCCTGAAATTTGGTGAGAGTTTAACAGAGATGCCGTTCAGTACCAGGTTCCGGTGCACCAGGTGTTCGGGGGGGGGGGGGGGGGGGGGGGTCATTTTCGACGGGAAATTCGGATTCAGCGCCCCAAAAAACACCCCCACGATGATTTTCGGGTTGTTTTTTCCGACATTGTCAGGAAAATTCTCTGGGGGTTCTCGCCGATGCCATATTTAGATTCAGCGACCCAAAAAACCACCGGGCGCCGAGTATCTCTCCTTCCCCTAGTATCCCTCCGTCCAGGTCGGCTGTGGGTCAATTTGAACATCATAATCGTGATCAGCGACCTCGAAAACCCGTAGGAACCCGAGTAGGGCTAGTTTTAACTCTTATTTACAAAGTCTTCTAATCTTCCAAAGCCATCACAAAAAATGCATTTTTTGAATCCATTTTTGGCTGCAGCAATGCAATTTCCGGTTTGTTCAAAAAAAGACATAGCGGTGATTTCTACAAATAATTTTTGGAAGCGAATGCAAAAAACTACATTCTGATCCGTCTTCTCAAAAATTTCGAACTTCTTTGCTTCATTGCCTCGACTATTAGGGTCCAATAAATTTAAAGCAGATCGCATGTGAAAAACTATATGAATTGGTTGAAGTTAGACACATTTGAAAATGCCTGGAACCCACGATTATAATTTGTATCCGGGGGTAGGAGCAAATTTATTGAATTTTGTATTATGACCAAATATATTAGGAGTACCTAGGGTAACTGAGATATTCAGTCAATGGACTCACAGCGACACAATTAGATCTGTATAGCCACATTGTTTTCTCGCCTCACCTGTCCATCGAACCATTTTGAACTCTCAATGGAGCGTGGACGTACATTTTATTGAGTTACATGAAGTCATTAAGGAGAGTAGTTCTCAGGAATTTCAGTCTGCTAAGTACTAGGCAGGGTCAGGTGCAAAGCAAATGGAGAACAGTTTCTACCTCCTCTTGTTACGAGTGGCTCGAAGCCAACCCGCAGATTTCATCTAAACTGGGAAAGTTGAGGCTGGCATGCCCCTGGCCTATACAGTGTAACAGAACAGAATATAAAAATAAGCAAACAAAAACTGAAAGTCAATTGAATTTTTTTCCAGAATCCGTCGTCCCAAATTTGAGGAACGTGAATAATTTTAATAATACCGGGTGTGCCCACCCAGGAACAATCAGATCTCCCCGAGTAGCAAGTATAATGTCAGCTGAATAAAAACCCCTGAATGACCCATCAAACCCTAGAGGCCGATGCCTAGCCACAACGAAGCAGCATAATAGCGTAGTGACACTTCCCTAACAGACGAAGACTCTTTTCACCTGGATATACCTTTAGAGGATCTCCCACAATTCACACTCCAACAGCTTGAGACTGCCGGAGTACCGTGTAGATTTTACGATCGTCCCCGAATGAACGGCACATATGCTGGACTCGCTACTCCGACCCTGTGGATGTCCTGTCAAGGAGATAATGGGGAGTGACAAGCCTAGCCTGCAACTGTGGAACCCTCCCATTATACCGATTCGGAAAAAAATTAACACTTCATCTTATTGCAAAACAAAAAAAAATATGTAAAATTCTAGGATAATAGCTGAACAAAAGAAAATTGGGGCCGAAAAATAGATCCAACAGAAAGAGTTAAGCGAAAGAAAAATAAATGAAGCTGAAAATGGTCGAGAGAGAAAAAAACAGAATCGAACTATATACTAAATATAACTATACTAATCGAAAAATATGAATTTAGTAAAACAAAATGACCATAAAAAAAATTAATTTAAAACAAAAAAGTCGTACCTTGGCACCTCATGGAGGTCAACGTTGAGAGTTGCGGTGCCTTTTACAGATACCCACAGGAGTTTAGAAAGGGCCAGTTGACCATCTGTATGTTCCGTTGGGCGTTGTGCCGCCGAAAAACGTAAATTTGAATGGCCTCAACTGGCCACCCGTAAATGCAGTGCACCACGTTGCAGATTTACCGCCGTAATACTCCGAAACCTGGCCATCCGTTGATTATGCGGCACACGTTGATAGGATGCTGTATCAGCCCAAAAAGTGATAACCGAAGAAAATGCAGCGCCCGGCAAAAACGGAATTTTTTTTACACGAATGGGCACGTTTTAGAACATTTTCCACAACATCTTTCAAAATTTGTGGCTGTAGCGTTCGAATTTTTGCAATGGCCTTGAGTTCAAGGATTGTCTCGAGCTTGTTCACATATATTCGCACCTTCAAATAACCCCAAAGAAAATAGTCGGGTGCTGACAAATGTGGTGAACGCGCTGGACAATTAATTCCCGAATTTCTGGAAATTATTCGCTTTCCAAAAACTTGCCTTAAAAGTGCCATTGTGTCTCGGGCAGTGGCTCCATACCGCTCTCCATTTACGGTTACAGCACTTCCATCTTCATTTTCGAAGAAGTAAGGCCCAATGATATTTTCAGATGAATGCCACACCATACTGTCCACCGAATGAGGATTGTGTGAATCATGAATGGCTCTTGGATTTTCAGAACCCCACAACTGCAGTTGTGGTTATTAGCAAAGCCATTCAAATGAAAATGAGCTTCGTCACCCATAATCAGATTTTCAATAAAGTTGATTTCATTTGAGGCCAACTATTGAAATTTAACACAAAAAATTTAGACGTTGCCGATGATCTTCAGATTTTAATTCACCAATTGCACCTTATATGGGCATAACAATAAATCATTTTTTAAAATGCGCCGTAGTGACGTACGAGACATTCCTAGCTGAGCAGAACGCCTTCTATTAGATGTTTCTGGTGTTTCGTTATCATTTTGCTCTACACGTTCAATATTTTCCGCAGTGCGAATTAAACGTGGTCTACCGGTTCAAGGCGAATCTCTTGCGGTGCCATGTTGGTGGTGACGATCAACTAAGCAACGAATCATTGTTTCAGAGGTGGAGATTCTGATTGTAAAATGGCGACGATATGCTCTTTGCGTTAAAATAATTGATCGCTGATTTAAATAATAAAATTTTATTATTCTGGTTCTCTGTTCAGTTGTAAATCTCTCCATTATTTTTTATCAAGGTCTTATTTATATAATCTGAAAAAAAAAATATAAAAACGAAAAAGTTATACGCTTACTCAAACTTATATCAAACTATCGTGCAAAAGTATTTTTTAAACTCAAAAACTAGACGTTCTCTACAATATACAAACTCAGACCTCTTATACATAATCCAAAAAAACTAAACTCGATTTTTTATTTGCAAAATCAAAACTAGACCCAAACAAAAATCTACTACTACACACAAACAAAAATGTAGAAGAAATTTTTCCTTTTTTTTTAAAACGAAAACGTACCACAAAAATACTCTTCTGTATTCGTACTTGTCGCACACACGCACAAGGTGCACAATGGTCTCGCTCTCAAAATTATTCGACGTCTACGCGATACTATAGGAGTGTGCAAAATGTGAACCAGAGTATAAAGGCCAATTCACACTCACAAAAAAAAACTTTAGTGTCAAATGCTCCAGAACAGATGGCAATGTCTTCAGTAAAAGGCAACATTTATTCGGTGGCCACGAAATTAAAGTAATCATGTGAGGAGACTCCCGTTCTATTCGCATGCTTACCTATCAGAACACCAATAACCATACTGACATGCCAGGCAGATTGTGTTTTCTCAAGCGAGTCTATTCACCTATACATTTCCCGTAATATTGAATTGCCTGACACCCACATCAGATGATGTTGAACTTGTCCGTTTAGAGATATGAAACAATTCTGTGCTACCTTCGACGTAAGGAAATATGATTAGAACGTCTTGCAACCCTGAGTGCCTCTTTTACATCCAGAGAGGAGAATGGCTGCGTGATCGGTCTGATGTTGTTTAAGACCTCTCTATATCCAGAAATATTATTATGGAGTATTCCTTATGTTCAAGAGATTTCTAGATAGGAACAATAAGGAAGTGGATGGAAGTTTCCATAGATTTCTATTTCCAAAATACATGTTGGAATTTCGATAGCCTATTTGGCTCAATCGAACTCCTAATGTGGGTTTCTACTCGCCATAGGTAAAAATATTACATCTACCGTCCACATTTACTATAGGAATGTGACAGATTTCTAGGCCGCCCTTGGAGATAACTTCCAGCCAGGGTAAGCGAAAGTCGGTCGGGTATTGGACATAATGTCATCATCTCAGAAGAAATGATTTATCACAGGACTTTTCTTCGACTTATAATCAGAATATTACGGTTTTGTTACCCCTAGGCCTTTGTGGCGCAGAATCGGAGTTTTTAAAAGCGAGTTTCCAGTAGTAGATCCAAGAATTTTGCACTAGTTACAGTTTAAAAACCAACCGGTCTTTACCGACTTACAGATAGTATTTTACGTAGCCGAGATGTCTCACAGGAGCCTTGAATTTTACTACCTAAAGTATATAGCCTGCATTTTTTACTAGTGTTTTGAAGTCCTTTCGACCATCACGATGGCTGAGGTCTACGGTCTATTATTAGGACACACACCTAATTTGACCTTAAAATCGTTGAATAACCGGTCCGCTAGTACATCAAGTTCTTGTATTCAACTAGGAGGTTTTGGAACCGATATCGGTAGTGAATTGCATAGAATAGTTATAAAAGCATCCCAATTGGGTTTCCTTCAGTTTCTATAGCTTGGATTTTTATGGGTTTTGTCTCCAATTCAAATTGGAAACACTTCAAGCAGAAAAGTACTGATCTTTCGACATCTTCCAATTCACAAAACTTTCCACAAGGTATTTGAGGCAAGTATAATGTCTAGTACTACTTATCTAATTCTAGTTATAAAAGTTGGTTTACGGCAATAATAATAAACTCAAAGAGTAACTCATCTCGTTCATTAAGATGATTATGTGATTTGCATCACTTCCCAGGTTGACTCCAATTTTTCGTTTTTAAGTCTCCATTAATGAGATTTCTAAAATGTCAGGTAGGATATCTTCAACGATTTTTGTAACCACATCTGAATTACTGTAATTTGATAACAGAAAGATATTCAAACTATTTTTTACTATTTTGAGCTGTCAACATTGACCCAGGGTTCTTGGACTAGGACAATATCTATTTCCTTTGCTCTTAGTTTGAACATAAAGGCAACCACCCCCTTGGTGGGAATTAACCCGGAGGACCTCAATGTTCGAGTTGCTGTTTTACTTCAACTACCACAGTCCTCTCTGACTGTGATTACTCCAGGGACCCACAAAATAATCTCATCGAAGTGGGTCGGTGCAGTTCAGAATTACTTATTTGTAGAATTTCCATTTCTATTGGTTCACTGGGTTCCGCTAGGTTCTTAAGGCCTTCTGCACTTTCCTCCAATCCAGGACGAACTACTAACTCTTATTGAAAGGCCTACAGTTTCCTGCATTCTAGTTTCTATTACTTTCTTCTGTGATTCCTTTTCCGATCTCTGCCTTTTGTGTCTATTAGATGAGCAAATGAGAACGTTTCCATATTCCTGTCAGTTCTCTCCGCCAACGTAGTCTTATTGAGATTCTAGAGCTGTCTAGGTTCTTTTTCTGGTTTTACAAGTTTATACGAGGGCCAGGCCTAATGGCCAAAGTCCTATGTTGATCCCGATTTCCTCGGACATCTTGTGAACCAGGCTTATCGACCAAAGTTCCACGTAGGTTAAGTATGCCTTAATGTCTTCTCCCACGAGATACTACTTGTTATTAAATTATCAGATGAAGTATTATAAAATGTTGATGGGCTCCATCCATCTCTTTAACAACTGTTTTCAGTTCCCCAACTTTCCACTCGCTCGACATATTTCACAATAATGTTTTACTTAAAATTCTGTTTCTGATTTATATTTTGTTTATTTTCAGGAAACACTACTCTGCCATTACCAATTGCTGTTTGTGAGGTTTACGTTGTGCATCAAACATTGGGAACCAGAAAGGTAAGACCATGGGTATTTTTGATAATGTGCATAGATACTATATAAACTTTAGAATTACAAAATTACTCTTTCCATACCGTTAAAGCCTAATTTGTGCATAGGAAGGTATTATAGGTAGTCTAGGAAGGTATTATAGGTCGACCAACACAAAATGAAACTTTGCATACCGATTAAGCGCCCAATTTGTGCTAATTAGTGCTCACGGGGAAAAAATAGTACAACTCCAAAAGCCGAAAAAACGGGAAAAGAAAATTTCAAATTTCGCCTGAAAGACTATACAAATAAAACCCAATTTCTTGAAAAAAAAACAGAAATAATTTAAGGCTAATTTTAAAATTTTTCCGAAGGCGGCTATACTGACTAAATTTGGGCGTATCATAGCAATATGATTTTCATAAATTTTCATTCATAAATTGAGGAAAAATAAACTAGCCCCTAAAAGATACTATAATTAAAAGAACAAAATACAGAGGTACACCGTTCAATAATATTTGTGTTGAAAAACAAATTAAAAATAGAAATAAAATATTATTAAATCCAAGAATAAGCAATTCAGATAGCATATTCCTGTCACGAATGTTCATTGCTATCAGAAATATGCAATCAGAAGTGCCAACTTCATTGGTTTCTAGAACACTTTTTGTTAAAAAATCGTTAATTCAACGATATTTGTTGTTCAACGGAATTGGACCAATTCTGGATTAGCATAAATTTAGCCACTATCTTTTCGGATGGCAATGAACATGCCATAGGAATATGCTACCTGAATCGCTTATTCTTGGATTTTAGAACATTTTACTTCTTTTGTTATTGAACACAAATATTAAGGCGCCTTTATTTTTCCACATTTTTTCGACCAATCATTTCTTGTGGAAAAATCCAGAAGAAAAAATCGTCATTTTGTGCAATATGATTGGTCGACGAAAAAATTGTCAGAACGATGAACACCAACCATACCTCTGTATTTTGTTTGTTTAATATAGTATCTTTTAGGGGAAAGTTTATTTTACTCAATTTATGAATGAAAATTTATGAAAATCATAATTTTATGATAAGCACAAATTTTGTCAGATTAGCCGCCTTTGGAAAGTGTTAAAATTAGACTTAAATTATTTCTAGTTTTTTCTAGAAATTGGGTTTTATTGTTTTCGTCTTTCAGGCGAAATTTGAAATTTTCTTTTTCCTTTTTTCGGCTCCTGGACTAGCACTAATTTTTGCTCATGAGCACTAATTAGCACAAATTGGGCGCTTAATCGGTATGCAAAATTTAATTTTGAAATTCGAAAATTTACCTGCCGCAGTTACCCACACACGAAAACGGATCATTTGATCTACAATTCAATTCTTGGGGTTTTGATCATATCTTACCCCCAAGCCCCAAATACTCAAGAGATTTTCTTGAATCTGTTCACATAGCTTAAACGAACTTGCTTACTGATGCTTTCGAAATCTAAGGTAGTTTCGGAAACGAAAATTTATTTAAGAAAACGATCTATTTTGTGATAACGTTGAGTTATTTAAATTCATAAAATGTCAAATATGTAAATCTTCTTGCCTAACAACAATAGATGACCCACCAACAGTGACTGTAATAGGCGCCAAAATTATTACTGTTCATTGAATTTGAAACCCAACGATTCATATAATTTTGCATTGCAAATGCACAAGAGACCTAAAGGGTTACACTTTTTAGGCTGTCTACCGCACGATTGTGATATAACTGAACCTTCACTTTCATAAGTTATCATTGAATTACTGTGTCTCAAGGATTCTCCCCCGCACAAATTAAAAATATTTCACAACTTATTTCTTAAAATATTCATTATCATCATAAAGTTTTTATTACCATTGCATTGAGACAAATATGCAAACGACGTAAAATTGTACTTAAAACGGTACCGACTGTCTATATCTGAATATACAAGCAAAAAACATCTCATGATGAAATTTATCGAAATAAATGTTTAAACTTTCCATTTAAAATTTATAGTCAAGTGATGCGATAAGATTGATTTAAAATTTTGAGAATTGTACAGTGACGAGTATACCGATTAATTTGCATAGTAGACTGATTTAGCGCGTCACATTCGTATTAGATACCTAATTTACCTTTAATTTTAGATACCTATACCAAAACCATTTGTATAGGTATCTAAAGAACATATAATTATGATTTATTAGTCGCGATGTGTTACAATTCAGTATCATGTTAATAAAAGTATGTACGAGTACACACACACACACCGTTTATAAATTAATTAACTGACACAATATTTCTATAATAAGGCATTTATCAATGTTATCGCAGTCAATTTTGATAAGCTTCATATACAACCCCGCATATTAAAAAAGATTTATAATCACAGAATTCCTGATTAAAATTTTATTTACAATATAAAAACTACAAATCTTACAGGTAGCAGAAAGTAACGCCGCTGTATAAACGGTTGTAAAATTTTTTTTTTTTTGGTTTTTTTATTTTTAATTTATTTGTAATTAGCAACAATTATTGATATTGTTTGTAATACATAAATGCGTCCCGTAGTGCATGGCCATGCGATAACATCAGCTTATTTTATGGTGTTAATGCCAAACAGCTGATCGTTTTACTACAGTTAAGACAGTAATTCACTTATCAAAACACAGTTATTGATAATATTTTGAAGGTTAATGATGAAGAATATAAGTATAATATTTAACATTTTTGAATTTCGAGCGTTCGATCAACTTCTTCAATACATTCACTATTTCACTATTTGTCACTTAGTATGACTTGTTCACTCTTTGATTTTCACTGTTCATTTTATACTGCAAAACTTGTACTATTGACTGTTATAAGCTCGCGCTTATATACTTGCCCATTGCTGTACGAGTTTAATCCATTTAATACATATATATATATAAGTCTACGTCTCTTTCTGTTAGAATTAATTTGACTTCTGTTTCGTTTATCAATTAGTTCTTTTCTATTGCTATTACAACCTACTAGAATATATTTGAACAATATCTATTTCACGTATTTTCGTTCTAGAATCGAAAATAAATTATTTGGTGATAGAAACCATCGAGCAATAAATATATAAGAGAAATCAAGTAGTGCAAATTTTATAGGCAGATTTTTCCGAGGTTAATCTTACTTTATAATTTAAATATATTTATATACACGAATTTAATTTTTTTCTATATTTAATCCATATATACGTATCTTATAAACATATCGGCATAGTTATTTTCTAGTTCATTGTTCTTGTTAGGCTTATACAGATTGCCAAAAGTAAAATAGATTAACCTCGGAATCTCTACATGAGTCCTCTTATATGTATATATTTTGCTTTATGTAGAAACGCAGTTGAAACATCATAATGTTGCAATCTAGAATCTAGCAGGCTGGTAAATGATATGATATGATATGATATTTACAACGTAGGGCAGCTGTTAACCTGTATAGGAACCATGCGCAGATTTTAGCGAAAAAAAAACTAGATATAATTTTTTTTCGATTAAATAAAAATAAATGATTGCAGCCAAACAAATTTTGTGTATGCAACCAACATAAAAACTCAATAAATTTAGACAAAAATTTTATCAGTACATATGGAGGTACAGATAAAAAATTTTGTTGTTTTCAAAGCAAAAATTATTTTGGTTGATAAAAAAAATAAAAACTCGATAATAACGTAATATAAACTTTATTTAAAAATACACAATTTTTTATATTTAATTTTATTTTTTCGAGAATCAAAATGACATTTGAAAATCGTGTGCATGATAATTACATTTTCAGTCACATTTAATTGAATGGATACGGTACATCTCTTCAAAACTAATAAAAAATGGAAATCATATTCAGATAAATTTATTGAAATGAAAATTAAAATCATCTTACTTTTTATCAGTATATCGAAAGAGTTTAATCTAGCTCACATCCTTTTTAGTAAAATTGTTCAATGTATCATGCGATATATTTCAATATTTATGGCACTCGAAATGGACAACACTAATTTTGTTGATTAAATTAAAAGTATAGGCTTTAAATATATTAGTTTATAAAATAATAACTTAGATACTTTTTTAATTATTTAAGTGTGTTAAGATAAATTAAATTTAAAACACAACAAAAAATTTAACCGCCAATGCGAAACGTCAAATTGAATTATGTAAACATAAACAAAATGAACATACGTTGCACACACGTCTGCTTCAAAAAATGAAATATTCAAAATTGAACGTGCGTTTTTCTAGCAACTACAAGAAATTATATCGAATTTTTTTTTCGCTAAAATTTGCGCATGGTTCCTATACTGGTATCCTATAACCCAGTATGCAATTATTCCACTGTGTGGAAAAACTGCTCAAATGTCGTACAAAATTCCGTACTACAAAATATCAAATACACAAAAATATTGATTTTGGAGAAAAATAATTGTTTTTCTCTTTCTATTTCGCGGTAATATTATTTTCGTTTTATTATAGCAAGTTCATTCGGAATTACAACAAAAAGTTACCCAGGTTTTTTGTAAATGAACACGAAAAAAGTTTACCCGACTTTTGTAGTAGTATTGGTGAAAAGCAAGACAAAAAATTGTTTATTGTTAAAAATGTCAGACATTTCAACGTGTTACCATCGGTATAATTATTATAAAGCAAAATACGTACTATTAAAATTTTCAATAGTGTCTTCCATATTTCAATTTTAATAATTTATTTATAACTCAATACCAATAATTTTTAATTAATAATATGTATAAGAAATTATATAATTTCGCACATGAAAGAAATGTTGAGTTTGCTAAATCACAAATCGAATGAATGAGTGATAAATTGATGAAAAGTTTTGAAGGTGCCCGTAACAATCCGTTTCAATTTCGGCATTTGCAGTTGTGTCACAATTTGGCGGATTTAAGTAAAGTTCCGAGCCCAAAGGTCGTGTTAGCTCCGATATTGAAAGTGGATACGCACGTGATTTGTTTGTACAATGAGCTTAGTTTACTGATATTTAAATAATATAACATATTTCTTTGGTGAAAGATGGCGAAAGAGTGAACGTTGCACATTTGGTGTTGGTGAAGAAAAATTAAAATAATAATTAATTAAAATTATATTGTGATTATTCCATGTGCGAAATAACTTATAAAACTATTAATTATTTTTATTTCATTTAATCTACGCAAAATAATATCTAATTTGATACATAATATGTTATGTTATTTCATTGGCTTAAAAATAAAAATTTCAATACTCATCAAAATTTTTTCAACATGGTGGTTACGTCAGTAAATTAATTATCAATTCAGTTAAGTTTGTTTTCTTCTATTTTCTATAATATGGACACACGTGTATTTACAAATTAAAATTAAAATATAATAATAGAACAGTAATAATATAAATAAGTTGGTCCATTTAAGTTTCTTTTAACAAATCTTTGTGTAAATTAGTGCAATAATCTGTGTTATAATTAACAATAATGGCTAATACCACTAATAATAATAAATCTGGTCCCACTACACGCAAACAGTCCACGCGTGATCCCGTCACGCTAGCAGATAGTTTATTCAATTTAGAAAATCCAACTAATAAGGATCTTCTAATTGCCATTTCTTCCATTCATAAAAGTAATGAAGTTACAAATAAAAAACTTGACTCAGTGATGGATGACATAAAAATTCTTATTTGTGATAATGAGGCCAACAAGAAACAAATTAATACAAACAAAAATGTAATCGATTCAGTCCAACATGAGATTACGCATTTGAAGAACGAAGTTGAATATTTGAAGCAGAAAGAATTTAACAATGACGTTATCATTTCCGGTATTCCACATATTGTAAACATTACTGCGGAGGAATTACTGAACTCTATTCGGAATATATTCATGCTGCACAACGAAGCTATTATTTCCTATTACCTTCGGCAAAATAGTAATCGGCAACAATTTCAACTATTCATCAAATTTAAAGACTTGGGCTGTAAGGATGCCTTCATTAAAAAGGTTCGTACTAAGGGGCCGCTTTTTTTACATCAATTGTTACCACAATCCAGTATTACGGCTAATGATGTTAACCGTAAATTATTCATCAATGATCGATTAACAAAATTCAACATAAATTTATTAAATCAGCTGAGGCAATTACAAAAACAAAAAGTGCTTAGTAATATCTGGTTTCGCAACGGCATATTTTCTGTTAAAATCAACAAAGATGACACAACGTCAACAATTATCGGCAATGCAGTTGACATCTCTAAACTCAGAACAACGGAATAATCATTAAAAACGAATTTTCTACTACAAATTATATTTTTATTCTTAATATTTACCATTTTTCTATTACCAATATCAAGGTCAAATGTAACACATATTTGTAATTGTGATTGAGTTTTGTGAGTTTAATTTCATTTATTTTTTATTCTTTTTTTTTTGTTGTTTAAGATAAATTAAATCTATTTTAATTAATATTTTGTTAGTGATGGATTCTGGTGAAGAACAAGATCTGCTCAATGAAATCAACATATCATTTGCAAAATATAGCAGTTTTGATTGCGTGGCATTCGGTTTTGAAAGAATACTCTACATTAATGCAAGAAGTTTACGCAACAAATTGGATGAAGTAGAAATGACTATTTCCTCCTTTTGTAAAAAGCCTCAAGTTTTGGTTATTTCTGAAACATGGATATATGGTAATGAAGTTCAGTATTTTAATTTACCAGATTATACTTTCTACCACTGCGTTATGGATGACAATCGGGGCGGTGGCGTTTCTATTTTTGTGCATGACAGTATTTGTTCAGCTTTTGCTTTCTCTGAGTCCACAGATTACGCCAGCTATTTAGTCGTACAACTATTACCATTTAACATTAAGATCTGTGGAATATATAGGTCCCAAAAAGCCAATCTGGATACTTTCCTTGTCAAATTAGACGATATCCTTAACACGAACACACACTGCATTATACTGGGTGATTTAAATGTTAATTATTTACTTGCTAATGATTAACCTACACAAAAACTTGAAAGTTGTTTGAATTTTTTGACTTATACACAATCAATTGATGTGTGTATAAGTAGGTGTCGATTATCATGGTCGTTGTCATACACATTGACGCAAATGGAAGAATTTCCTACGGTTGTGTAATTAATTCGAGAGTGCTGAAATAGACCAATATACGGAACAATCACAATACACCATTACAATTGATAAAAACCAAAGTAAAATATTGAAAGTTGTGTTCTTTCACATGGTTTTGTTATATTGAACCCTCGACTAACTAGCTTTTACACAAGAATGTCCAATAACCCTTCTATTTTAGATTATGTTATAACAGATTTAACTTCAAAAAGGTATAATCTCGACAGCTTTGATGTATCCTATTCAGACCATAAAATTCTTGTGCTTGATTATTTTTCTCAAGCTCGTCGTAATTTTACTTTCCCACAAGCGACTAAAACGATAATTGATCATCAAAGTATTTCTAGAGTATTAAGCGACTGCGCTGTTCCAACTGGCGTTGATATATCTAGTCTAATTGTTTATTTAACCAATTTAATACAAAGACATACTATCTCTATGAGAATTAAAAAACATAATAAACATTGGATTAATAGTGAAATTTTACAATTAATTTCTACTAGAGATAAATTTTATCGTTTGCATAAAAAGTATCCTGTAAATTCATACTTCAAACACCAATTTCTGTATCACAGAAATTTGGTTACCAATAAAAACAAATTTTTAAAGAACAATTATTATAGTGATCAGTTTAGGCAGAATAACTTTGACTCTCGAAAAAATTGGAATTTATTCAATCGCATTATTTTTAATCGTTCAAAAACAATTAGCCCTATAATTATCTCTGATAACCCTGGTAATTTTTTGGAACCACTGGCGGCTGCAAACACGTTCAATAGGCACTTTATTAGTGTTTCTTCTAATTCTTGTGACCAAGCATTCTCTATCACAAACCTTGACATTATCCATAGTTTCAGGCATTACGTAGTATACAACTGCTCTGTACCCATTTCAATACAAATGTCAATTTTTGTATAGTTGACAATATCATTAGTCCTCTTAATACCAAATCGGCTAATGGATATGATTTAATATCAGTAAAATTCTTACAAATCCATAAACAAAATCTCATAAATAAAATTGTGCAAGCTATGAATGACTGTTTATATAAGGGAACTTTTCCCAGTTCATTAAAAAAAGCAGTTGTTACTCCTATTCATAAATGTGGAAGTAAACTAATTTGTACAAATTACACGCCAATCTCAGTCCTCAATTCTATGTCTAAGATTTTAGAGAAAATTATCTATAACAATATCAATAGTTTTTTTATTGAACATAAAATTATTAATGAGAATCAGTTTGGATTTATTAAGGACTCAAATACTGAAGCAGCTGTGGCCAATCTTATGCACAATGTTTATTTAGGGAGTCATGAGAAATTATACGTCAGCGCTTTATTTATTGATATTCGCAAGGCTTTTGATTGTGTTGATCATTTTATTCTAATAGAAAAATTCAAACTACTCAAACCCACCGAACAGTTCTTAACCATACTCATAGACTATCTAAGTGATCGCACTCAGTGCACAATCGTCAATAATATTTATAGTGAATATGCGTCAATTTATGCCGGTGTACCACAAGGATCGATTCTGGGTCCATTATTATTCATTTTTTATATTAATGATATTTTTAATTTGAACCTATTTGGTAAATTACAGCTTTATGCTGATGATGCAGCTTTAGTTTATAGTAGTAGCGAATTTTTTTTTTTTTTTTTTTTTTTATAAAGTTATTTAAAGCACACAGGCTTATCATTTATTTTCAATACGATTTTTTGTCACATATAATAATAATAATATACAAAAAGAAAATAAATGAGTAGGGTAATCATCACCGATTTAACGGCAGTATTGATCTACCCTTTAATAAGAAAAATTATGAAAAAAAAAAAAAAATTGAATAAATATTACAAATAAAAATTTAAATGAATATTACAAATAAAAATTTAACAATAAAAATATAAAAAATAAAAATATAAAAAAGATAAACTATTGAAACTAAAATTAAACTGCATCAGACTAAAACTCTAAATAGAAAATCGATATTAGGGTGCTCAAAAAGCCAAACTTTAAGTAAATGGAGAAATGATTTTGAATTTATTTGTTGCCGTATGCTAAGTGGAAGTTGGTTAAATAAGGAAGGAGCAGTTACCAGGAAATATTTTCTAAAATGTTCACTAAAAAAATGTGGAACAACAAATAAGAACTGATCATTGTTCCTAATGTTGTATCGCACATTTGATCTCAATAATCGGTGCCCACTTCGCAAATAAAATAAACGTAAAACCTTATAAACATATAAATGTTGTAATGGTAAAACTTTAAACTCAAAAATAATGGCCATGCAGAAACCCGTGAAGACTTAAAACACATGATACGAATAGCATATTTCTGAACAGTAATGAGAATTTTAAAAGTTGAATGATAGAAACCACCCCAACACGATAAAGCATATTCGAGTCTAGAGTTAATGCAGGCATAGTAGAATTTTAGCAATACCGATTTAGGAGCTACAGGTCTTAATAGATATAAGGTTCGTAATGCATTGCTGAGAGACTTTTTTAATTTATCGACATGATGCTTCCAACTCAGATTACAATCAACAATAATTCCAAGATACTTGAAACTCTCAACAGCTTCAATGGAAATGCACAAGCTGGAGCAATTAATGGTATTACAAAAACTGGAATGATACGTTAACGGTGAATGTAAAAAACTGCTACACAAACTAAAATGCATAATCTTATCTTTGTCACTTAAAATTAAGAAATGCTGGTCAAATCATTTCCTTAAAACTAAAAGGTCCGCTGCAATTTTACGGCGAACATCAGTTTGTGAGGACCCACGGTAATAAAAGCTCATATCGTCTGCAAAGGCAACAATCGTGCCTGCCAAATTTGTACTAAAAATTGAGTTTATGTAAATCAAAAATAAAAGGGGTCCCAAGACGGAACCTTGAGGAACACCAATGTTTAAAACATAAGGACAGCTCATAGTTTCATTCATAGTTTCACACCATTCAATTAAATACCATTACAAAGCATATGCGACATGATTTACATTTGATCAATAACTATCTAGTGGCTAATCGTTTATCGTTGAATATTAACAAAACCAATTACATTATTTTTGATAATAAACCAAGAGAAAATTTCCCACCCTTTTTTAATTTTGGCAATGTTAACATTCAAGAAGTATCATTTTTTAAGTATTTAGGATTGGTAATTGATTCAAAACTAAATTGGTCGCAACATATTAGCAAATTATACAAAACCATTTCTCCAATGTTATTTGTAATGCGACGTATTTCCAATCATGTCAATTCTGAATCTGCATGGTTAATATATTTTGCCCATGTCAAATCACATCTTAATTATATGAGCATGATCTGGTCCGCTGCTCCTGAGTATCTATTGCATCCATTAGTAATTCTACAGAATCGAATAATAAAAATTATTAAACACTTACCTAGACTAACTTCCTCATATTTACTTTACAGCGAAAAGATTTTACCTGTTGCTGTTCTCGGTGATTTTGATTTACTGATTTTCATTTTCAAGGCTATTAACAATTTAATTAAATGCAATTACAGTTTTCGAAGAGGTAGTGACATTCATTATTATAATACACGTTCCAATCAAAACTACTATATAACAGCCCTTAGGACCAATAGGGACTCGAAAAATGTATTTCATAGAGGCTTAATTTTGTTCAATGAATTACCAGATGAAGTTAAACAAGAAACGCGCATTAGCTCTTTCAAATTAGCTGTTAAGATATTTATTTTTAATAAATGGCTAAATTTAAATTCATTATAAGGGGAATTCTCAAGGCATCCATCAATTAATTATTTATATGTGTATGTTTATTTTGTATTATATTTTATTTTGCTTTTTCGTTTTATATATACAATCATATTGTGCATTTCTATTTGTTATAGTTTTTGTAACTTTTTGAATAGAATAAAGAATTATAACGAAAAAAAAAAAAAAAATTGGTTGAAAAAAAAACAATAAAATGATTAATCCAGAGTATTTAACCCATGATGAGTTTGAGTTGGAATGTGCAGTACGTAATATTTCGGAAGATAATCCCCTCGAGAAACTCAACAAACTTTCAAAACTATTACAAGACGAAATCGAACATCCCGTGTTAGCCCCAAATCGTCCACTTCAGGCTGCTCAGAAAAATCCGAGACGTGCTGTTCATGAAATATCGATACAATTTCAGAAGATTCACACAGAAATCGAAATCGCTTTAAATAAAACAGATAATAAGCAAGATCAATTTTATTCTCGACTGCTGCATATAAGGGGTTGTTTATATAGATTAGAATATTCAAAAGCTGTAAATGCTCAGGTAGTTGTGCTTCAGCAAAAATGTAATCAGTTGATGGGTTTCATTGATAAAGTTATTGAAACAGACAACTTGAACGAATCTGTTGACCAACTGAAAGCATTGAGTTTAGCAAATAATTGTGATGTTCAAATTACTGATGAACTTGAGTCCGACGCAGAACCAACAGATAAATCTATAAACGGTGAAGATGCACCAAAGATACGGTCCAATACTCTTGAAAATCCTGGATCGAGTAACATACTTAAATCCGATTACATTATTGAAATGCATGGATCACAATCCAAGCCAGTAACTTTACCCATGCCTGGCTTAATCGTAAATGATTCTAGCACAGCAATTCCCATACCCCATCAGAATAGAACACCTCATCCACTACCTTCATTAACCCATTTTCCACAACAACTCATACCCCAACCAGTACTCCAAATTCCTGTACAACCTCCTCCTAATATTCCACCATCGTTTCAACCTCAACCTAATCCACCAGTTACTAATTTTCCACCTCCGAATATGTATTATCAAACACCCTATTTCTCCCAAAATTACAACACTTTCTATAATCCTAATCAGTTTTTACCTTTACAACGTGATCCTATTAAATGGACTATTTCTTTTGACGTTACATTGCACGGAACTCCGGCTAAAAAGTTCATCAAAATGATGGAACATCAGGCAAGGACAAATCGACTGATTCTTCAACAATTAGCAAATGATATGAGCTATTTTCTAAAAGGAATAGCAGGTGATTGGTACTGGGATTTCGTTCAACGGCATGTGAATGTTGAATGGTCTTTCTTCAAAGCTGAACTGATAAAACGATTCGCTGATAGGAAGACTGATTTAGAAATCATACGTGATATTGAATCCAGGAAACAATAATGAGAAATTTATTCACTTTTATAATGCTGTTCTTTCGTTATCGTTGCAATTAGAAAATCCAATGCCCGACTCTGATCTTATCTTTGTAATTAGCCAAAATATGCGACCGGGATTGCAAGATGGTCTAGCAGTTACGAAATTCAATTCACTTGATGAATTGTTGCGATTGAATGCGTTGCATACGAAGATGCTTGGGCTCGAAATCGAATAGTCCCAGAAACGTTTTATGAACCACGCAAATACGTCAATGTCGTCAATGAAATGCAGGTTTTACCAGACATTAATTCAAAACTCAAACCTTGCGTTCCGCAAGATCCGTTTTACTACCAGAATCAACCAAATTACGTCAATGCTTTACCATTACCGCATCATGATGGACATAACATCAACGACAATGTTCGCAACCCAATATATAATAATATTCCTTGCTCTTACATACCTGGTAATTACCCATCAAACTACCCAACGGTTAATGCTCTTTCTGCTAAGCCAACTGTTTGGTCACAACCTGCTACTAGTAGTGAAACTTCGAATGTAGTCCAACATTGCTGGAATTGCAGAGGTGCGGGACATGACTTTAAAAGCTGCAATCAACGTATAATGCATACGTTTTGTTTTGGTTGTGGAACGCCCGAAGTGATTAAGCCAAATTGCCCTCACTGTTGTGCAGTTTGGGGAAACTCGAAGCAGGGAGTGAACACCACAAAAATGCTTACCCCCGATCCCTCACAACAAATCCACCACAAAAACAACGGGTTTCGTTCGATCCTAAAGCGCCCTTAGATGAAAAATATAGTTTATCAAAATTCTACAAATCTAAAACAAAATACTCTAATTCGTGTATATCCAGTCCCATATCCCGATCAAAACGCTATTTTCAATTGAGGAAATTACTTAAATCTCAGATAACCGAATCATTAATCGCTGATTCAATTGATGGACGGCCTTATGCTGATATCCATTTACTTGGTAACAAGATACGCGGATTATTAGATAGTGGTGCCAACGTGTCTATTCTAGGGGGAAATTGTGAAGATATTCTAAAGGATCCCACCGTTCATTTTCGACAACTCCCATCATCAATTAAGACGGCAAATGGTTATTCTGAACAAATTATTGGACATGTCCGAGTCCCAATTACATTTGCTGGACAAACGAATGTTATAACATTGCATTTAGCACCAAACCTGAAACAACCTTTATACCTAGGCGTTGATTTTTGGAGATTGTTTCACTTAAAAATTATGTACAAATCTGCTCTATTTGATTTTCCTTCACCTTCCAGAATTTGCTCTTCCCCGAATGTAGTATCGGATATTGATCATTATGATAATGATGCTATTCTACATAATTTAACACCATCTCAGCAGCAACAGTTGGAAACAGTTAAGCAGAAATTTCCGTCGTCCTATGTGCTTGGTCTGGGTAAAACGCAGTTAGTAAAACACGTCATTGACGTCGGTGATGCGAAACCCATCAAGCAACATTACTACGCGGTGTCTCCGGCTGTTGAGGCTGATATTGGCAAGGAACTCGATCGTATGCTTTCGCTGGGTGTCATAGAGGAAAGTGCCAGCTCATGGAGTCCCCCGATAATGTTAGTCCGCAAAGCGGGTGGCAAGGTCCGATTGTGCTTAGACGCACGGAAAGTAAACTCCGTCACGGTGAAAGATGCTTACCCTTTGCCACTCATCGATGGGTTGCTAGGGCGTCTGAACAAGACCAGGTTTATTTCAAGCCTGGACTTGAAAGATGCCTTTTGGCAAATACCATTAGATGAGGGGTCGAGGGAGAAGACAGCTTTTACCGTGGCTGGAAGACCGTTATATCAATTTACTGTCATGCTTTTCGGACTTTGTAACGCGCCACAGACTATGTGCCGGCTGCTGCTAATCGGGTGATTCCCCACGAGCTGCACACACAAGTCTTCGTATACCTCGATGACCTCCTTATAGCAGCCGAGACATTCGACGAGCATATGGAAATCCTGAGTAGGGTTGCTGAACTATTAAAGAAAGCTGGTCTGACAATAAACGTGGAGAAGAGTAAATTTCTTCTAAAAGAAATCCGCTACCTGGGGTACATTGTCGGAGATGGTGTACTTAAGTTAGATCCCTCAAAAGTATCTGCTATTACCTCATATCCTCCTCCAAAAACCGTCCGACAACTCAGAAGGTTCCTGGGTATGGCAGGATGGTATAGACGATTTATTCGACGATACTCAGAGATTTCAACACCACTAACGAATCTTTTGAAGAAAAATCGCAAGTTTGAGTGGAATCCCATGGCTCAGGAATCTTTTGAAAAGTTGAAGCTATCCCTTTCTTCCGTTCCTGTCCTATGTAATCCGGATTGGAGTCAGCCATTCTTTATTCAGTGTGATGCATCTACGACTGGTGTGGGAGCTGTTCTCTTTCAAAGGTCATCCAGCGGCGAAGAGCGCCCTATTGCCTTTATTTCTCAAAAACTTAATGCAGCGCAGCGTAACTACAGCATCATTGAGCTCGAATGTTACGCGGCTGTATTAAGCGTTGAGAAGTTTAGACAATACGTAGAAGGCTACTCTTTTACCATCATAACTGATCACGCAAGTCTGAAGTGGTTGATGGGACAGAGAGATCTTTCTGGGCGTCTCGCTCGCTGGAGCCTTAAACTCCAAGGATTCAATTTTTCGATTGAGTACCGAAAAGGCAAAGATAATATAGTGCCGGACGCGCTCTCACGTCAGGCGGAGGCTTTTACACTGAATGAATGCCACGCTGATTTTTCCTTACCTCTTGATCCTTATTCCGCTCATTTCCTAAATCCTGATTATCTGTTGCTTATTAACCAAATCCAGTCTAAATCGCATATCAAATTTAATCTCCAAGTTCGTAATGGTAAGATATTTATCTGCCCTAATTCGACGTCTGACTTGTCCAGTGATATTCCGTCGTGGAAGATATGTGTTCCTAATTCACTTATTCCCATCTTGTTGGAAAAAGCTCATGCACCACCGAATGCCGCTCATTTGGGAGTTCGAAAAACTTTGGAAGTTCTGCGAAGACATTATCATTGGCCTAAAATGGCGTACGACGTCCATAAATTTGTAACAAATTGTGATGTATGCAAAACCACCAAAGCCACCAATGTTTTTATTCGGCCACCAATGGGTAATTACACTGAGGTACAAAGAAATTTTCAACGTCTCTATATTGATTTTATGGGTCCTTTTCCACGATCTAAATTTGGAAACTGCTACCTTTTTGTCGTTTTAGATCATCTTAGTCGTTTCGTTCTACTAGAACCAATGCGCGATGCAACTAGTAATAATGTTATAAAGTTTCTGGAGAGTCGAGTGTTGAATGTTTTTGCTGTTCCCGAACAAATTTTAAGTGATAATGGAAAACAGTTCACCTCTAAAGTCTTTCGCGAATTTTTAGAAAAGCATAGCATTAGGCAAATACTTACCCCGAAATATTCGCCTCAAGCGAATGCTTCGGAGCGAGTAAATCGAAGCATCCTCTCAGCTGTTCGTTCGTACATTCGAGAAGACCATACTACCTGGGATTTACATATTCATACTATAGCGTGCGCACTTAGGAATGTAATCCATGAAAGCACAGAACGATTCCCTTACTTTTTAGTATTCGGACAGCATTATGTACCACACGGCTCGTACTATAACTTACTACGAGAGTTAAATAGTTTAGCACATGATCAACATGCGAATATTTATAATCTTAGAAGCCGAAATCGGTTATTTACCGCTGGACAACAAGTTTTCGTGCGGAACTTTTGCCAAAACAGCGCCCCACAAAAATTCTCAGCAAAACTCGCACCGAAATTTCGAAAAGCCTTTATCAAGGAACCAGTTGGTAACGTCGCCTTTAAGCTCGTGGATGAAAACGGAATTCTTATCGGGACTTACCATATGAAGGACATAAGAACTTAACTATCTTACTTTCCATACATTTTATTTTTACCTGCACAATGAATGCATAATCATACATTTATTTCAACTCAAACACCTCATGCGACGAAATAAATACTACTGGTAATTAAGATCTATTTTAATGCCCGGCTTTGAGACATCTCTCATGGGATGTGGGTCGTCCCCACGAATTGTACCGACGTACAATGATAAATCGATAATTTTATCTTGCCGTCAGTTTTATGTTACATCAACACAGCCAACGTGTTAAAATGAAACGCTACCTCGTGCAATGTAATAAATTGATGTTGTATTAGTTGGTTATTGTAAATGTTATATTGTTATTGGGCGGGAAAATGTTAGCTGAGGGATAACACGGAAAAAACAAATCAGTGGGGTGTCAGATTTCGTAGAGCCAAGTGCCTAAAAATTTTGAATTATATTCTAATTTTTAAACAACTAGTTAAGTGTTAAGTTTATATCAGTGAACCAAAATATAGAACTTTGAGAATATAAACTTTTATGTTCTAAATAATTCAGTTTTGGCAATAATTATAGTATTGTATAATAATAATAATAAGACTGTTTAAGCGAAACCTGTATATTCATAAAAGAAAGTGTATAGTGGAAATTTTGCCAGTTGACCTCTCAAGGCAAAAATCAACGTGGTTTGGGAAGTAGATTAAAACGTACACGAATAACATATCTCCCAATTGTGCATCTTTAAATAATATTATAATTAATAGTTGACGCGGTTTTAATACTTGCTAGAGTTGCTACTGTTTTCACAACAATAATAATAATCATGTGTACAAACAACTCAACAATATTTTGTACACAGTAATTAATATCACCGAAATAAAAGAATTATAAAAATGGTTTGCGAACATTCTTTTAATATATAGACAACAACAAATATCGATATTGTAATAACAAAATGCTACTATTCAATCATCAATAGAGTAGCGACGGAAAATAACGCATCAGCTACAACCACTGCAAGTGAAACATCATCAAACGGTTTAAACGGATTTCTTCGCTAGCTACAATTAAAGCTAACTGTGGATTATCATCGCGTCACAAATGCATTAAGGTACCTTAATTCGTTATTAATTAAGTATTTAAGTTTAGAAATTATTATCATAAATTTTGTGAGTTATAAGTAAGGTCATCTAGGGTTAGTTAGGATTAAACTTAAGTTTTTTTTACGTGCACAAATTTTAATAATAAAGATATTAGATTTAGTTTGCTTAGTTTAGTTTGTTTGATTAAATTCATAATTATTTTGATAATTTTTATTTTTCTTTATTATATTTTTTTTCTCAATTAAATTTACTTTTTTTTAATGGTCATTATATTGAAATAAAACCCGAAAATGTTGAAATCTGACGTCTCATTGTTTTGTTGTGTGGTAAATTAGTCTAATGATGAGAGATTAAAAAAATAAGAGTTGGATGATCTGGAATGTAAGTAGGTAGAAGCTGAGGTAGGTTGACTGATCATTGGTAATCCTTCGTTTTTTTTATTTCTTTGCTCAGTATACATGATTTTTTTAGTTTAGTTCCCCTCTTCGTGTAAGCGGTCTAATACAGGCTGGCATATATTTTGGAAAATCCCACGACACTGCTGATCCCTAGCCGGGGCAAACTGACCGCCCAAAATCACTATGTCAGCATTTCTGTTAACACCCTAGTGCGTCACTTATGTTGGCTTGCTAGGGCGTTACAAACTGTTTGTATCATCGCGGTGTGTCTTATCTGTGAAATTTGGCAGAAATCGTCCATATTAGGAGCAAAATTCTACTAATCTCCTTACTTAAAAAATATGTTTTGATCCTGGCCAACTTCTTCGGATCCGTTTACTTTTAACCTGGACAGGCTGCATTTCGTTCCTCTTAACTTCGATCCGTCCACCGGGATAGCTTGTAGAACTTGCTTAAAAAACCAGTGATATTCTCCAATTAGCAGGCATAATCAAGACAAAATCGTGTTCTCATCTTTTTTCTAATTCGGTAATCGTCCTGGTGCTTGACCGGATTAGAGTAAAATGGCCCCACAATTCCCATCTTGTTATCTTCAAGGTCACCGTCTATTTATCATTTTATCTCATTTTATATGTGTATCATTTATTTTAAAATAAAACGAATGAACAGCTTCTCGGGAAAACGTTTCATCTTTTAAGGTTATCCAAGTTTGAAGCCAATTTTCAGTTTAATCGAAAGAAGTGATCTGGTGTCCCAGAAGAGTCAATGTCCGGAGAATACAGTAGGGGCAGTTAAATATCCCACTTACCCCCCGTACACAACTCCTCTTTTGTCCCACCAGATACACAGCATAACCTACGAACCATGAAAGTCTTTCGTTCGTCTATGGTGTTGACGTTAAGGTCGATAGCAACGATTGGCCGGGCAAAGAGCAGTACTTTTTCTCTTGGAGTTATCGTGGAAGAACCACTTTTTGTCACCAGTCACTATCCGATGTAAAAAACCCCTTTCTTGTTTGTCTTTGAAGCAGCTGCTCGCAAGAAAGAAATCGCTTTTCCACGTCTCTCTGTTTCAATTCATAAGGGAAACAATTGCCTTGCGTTTGAATTATGCCCATAGATTTCAACTATACGGAAACTGTCTTTTGGATCATCGTCAATGTATTGGCAAGCTCCTCTTGCATTTGAGTCGGATCTTCATCGAGCAATGCTTTTAATTCATCGTCTACGATTTTTTTTACTGTCCCAAGCGAGGCTTATCTTCAACCCTGAAATCATCATTTTTGAAGCGTCAAAACCATTCTCTACATGATTTATCGGTTCATTCGATGTGCTTCAGCTGCATTTTTTTCCAATTAAAACAAAAAATTAACACTTCCCGCAAATGCTGTTTAGTTATCACAAAACCCGACATATTCAAACTCAACTCAAAGCAATACAAAGTGAATGTTAACGGCAGATGTCTAATCTGTCTGAAACAACGGAAATCAGCCGTCACTATAAAAAATTTATTATAGTCAGGTACTTTTTGAAGACGGCCGAATTAATTTGTATTCCCAATACTTTTCCGTACCAATGCTGATTAAATGAAACAAGAGATTTCTCTCCTATAATCTCGCATCTAATTGCCTTATTTCAACACGTTTCTAGCCGCACTGGCGTCAGCTTCTCTTGGGTGCGAGGTACCTGGCTGCTTACAATCCGACAAGTAATGGTCGGGGTAGCTGTGGCCTTGATTTTCGTCATATCTCAGAATTCAGCTGGAGCAATTTTTCAAGATCAGTTGATTTATATACAAAGCCTAAAGCTAACGGCCATACTTTATTTTTGGCTTTACCCTAGGCGTTCCTTACGAAATTGTAGCTTGTTTTGAGTTGTATTTGCGTAATTCCTTGACGTGTGAGTGCCGATATCTTGATTCTAACTCAGCTATGCCCACATATAACGCTTTTCAGTTGCGGATACATTTTCCAAGAATTCTGCAGCTTTGCCTCGAAAACAAAAAATGAGTGCATTGGGCTCCCTTTAGTTCCGATAGTTGTGCTGTACTACCGCTTGGCACTGTATTTAAAAATTCTTTAATGAGACCTCGCCATCGAAATCGGAGAATTTAAAATTCTGCTTCAGCTCTGCCATCCGTGGCAACGTCTCGCTTAGAGTCATTACCGTGACCAAGATTCGAACCTGCGTTACTACATCCACACATTAGAGTCCTAATCACAAGACAACCACACCTATTAGAAGTCTATATTAAATTTAAATTTGTAATAAAATCTCTTTACTTTTTCGTTTACTTCTACTTTCGATTTTATTCATTACAATTTTCACGGCTGATTGAACCACCGGTGAAACCGCAGAAACATTCTAATCTTTAGATACTTTGTAATAAAAATTTTTGTTCGTTTGACGACATAAATTTCTATTTTTAAAAGTGAATCTATAACCAAATCGGATTTGAATGGACCCTGCAGTAATTTCTAACTTGCTAAATCATAACAATAGATATTTCGATTTGTTTATGTAGAATCGGTATACAATATTATATTCGCTTTCATCAATCGAATTTGCAAAGAGAGTACAGGGTGACCCCTTACATAATAAAAAATATTTGGATTTTATAATCCTGGTGCTAATCCCGAAACTATAATACCACTCAGATATGAGGTGGCTAACATTTATTCTAAGTTTTTTAAATGAATAATGCTCCAGTTGAACATCCAACCAAAAGGTATTCTGACGATGGTATTATCGAACTGAGCAGATTTGTCGTAGGGATAGGTACAGATATGAGTGGCAGGCAATTGGTAGGAATATAACCGCACTTACGATATGAGAATGCTTATTGCGGTAGTAGGGCCTATTTCTTTCTGCCAGGTAAACACATCACTCCGGAAAAAGATGTTCTGATCCATATTTGTTAAAATGGATAATACTGTGGACAGTACTGTCAAAATTGGCTCGTTTTCTTCGTCAGTTGATGAACCTACACTTTCATCTTCTAAGGCTGGCAAAGTGCACAGTTTTATGTTAAATATCCCAAGAGTTGAGATAAATAATCTTGTTGTCAATTTTTCCAGAACTCTTGGTGCATTTGATATACTAACTCCCAGTTGGTTGTATGTACTGTGATTTTTATCTAACAAATCATATTCCGGGGAAACCAGAAAAGTATTACTAATTAAAATATGTTCAGAAGTTTGAAGATTCATATTGGTTTAGTTAATGTATTGGTACCATGAAGCGTGCACGTATGTGCCGAATTAATAATTATACTGTTGGTAGAATTAGATTTCTTTCTCTGAATGGGAGATCCAAATTTTTCAGTTTTTATCCTACCCTTATAGGCCGCCGTTGCCCTTAAAGGTGATATTTCAATACAAAGAAACATCTTGAACTTGAACTGCTCTTACGATTGTGGTTATTGCTGACCTGAGTTCTACTGGTCGTATTTCATCGGCACCCGCTGGTTTCTTACTACTTCTAAATCTTAAGCTGTGTTGCTTTCAAAAGATTACAACAACAATTGCATTGTATTCAAGCCGATTGTTTTAGAATGTTAAGAAAAAAAATTTTAGGATTAGAGGAAATAAAATCATTTTATGGTTATGGTGTTTACCGCAAGGCGTTATTTTTTCTATTTTTCTAGAAAAATTTATTTTGAATAATAATTTGTTATTTGATAGCAAAATACCGAATTTAATTTATTCTATTTCTTAAAATAAAAAAAATTGAATAAATATTAAGACTCAGAAAAATTAAAACGCATTAAAAAATTAAATCCAAAAGTTGTTGCTTTCACATTTCTTAGCTAAGCTAAGCGGATTTGCGAAAGCAACACTACTTTAGATATGAATCCGATGAGTTCGGAGCATTTACTCGTGGTATGGTTTTTAAATAATCTGTCTTGCGGTCATGGGTATGGCGTTTTCAGAAGTAGTTTCAGAGTACTAAATTTTGAAAGTGAAAGAGGTTATGCGTTTCCATCCCCCGATTTTACAGATGTTTTAAATTTAACATTCGTTAGTGTTTATTAGGGTATGAACGATCTAGCTAAGTTCGATAAGTTATTACTTTTTATAGAGAGTCTTAAAACTGACATACATATTGTAGTTATTTCGGAAACATTTGTTCAAAGTTCTAAAAAAATTTCTCCTACAGATTACTTAAGTATTTTCTCTTGTTGGGATGATAGAACGGGTGGTGGTATTGCTATATTTTCATTAAGCATGTTATTCCATACACCTTGAAAAGTGTAGATGACGGTTCTTTAACATTCCAATACATATGCTTATAAAACTTTTAACTTAATCTCAGAATATAAACGTAACTTTGCACTCTCATGGAATGATTGTAACAAATACTTTCTTTACCAGACGTAATATTTTAGGCCACTCTGTTAGTAGTTTTCATAATATTGAGCAAGTTCGGAATTTTACCATTGAACCCGACATAAGTGATCATAGTTTTGTACTCTCAAAATTTCGCATCAAGCCTAAATATTTTACTCGGACACTAACGAAAAGATACGTTAATTACAGAAAGGCCTTAATCAGGCCTTTAAATATTTTTTAATAATTACCGTATTTGACGTCAGAAATCCTGAATCTACTCTTGAACGATGATATGTGTAATAAACTTGTTCCACAGTTTTCCGTATTGAAGGAAGTAAATGTAAAAATTTAAAATGCAAGGGTTTGTCCTTGGATGACTCTTGATCTCTGGGATTTAATTAAACTTAAAAACCGTAAATTGAAGCGTTTTAAAAGGAACAGTACTAATTTAGAACTGAAACATGAATTAGATTTGCTAAATAGGAAGATCAAAAATGAAAAATATTTTGCAAAGAAGCGATATTTTAACAATTTATTTAATAATTTGGGCCAAAAAGAAATCTGGAAACAGGTAAATCATTTCATGGAAAATAACTCTAATAATAGGATCCACTCTGGCGCTATATCCCACCTAGATATTTGGCCGCCTTAAACGAGATTTCATAATCATATTTTCATTACGGATAATGAATGATTAATTTATTGATCCTAAAGCAGCCGTGCAATTTTTTCCTTGTCACCACCGAGAATCGAACCCGAGACCCACGGTTGCTGGAGCAGGCATGCTGACTTATTTACCACCGTGGCGGCCATGATTTTATTGCTATTTTTAATTTAATCGCATTTTTGTTAACTTGTTGATTCTTCTGTATCAGCAAGTATAGTTGTAGCCCAGGCTCAGATGATTTAAATAAATTTTACAATATGGTGCCTAAGTATTAATTCATGTTCTTAGTAATACAAAGGGTGGTGGTATTTGCCAAAACTTTAGGAAAAAATATTGCTAACCGGATGATCGATTTTCTAAATAAATCTAATTTTTTTCGATTCTCGTCAGTTTGGATTTGGACAAGGTTCTGGTACAGGTTTGGTCCTAACAAACATTACTGATTTGATCTATCGTAATTTTGACAGGCAAAACTTTTTTTCTGGCTTATTTCTTGATCTTCGTAAAACTTTTGATTGTATAGTTCACAGTTTACTTCTTCAGAAATTACAAATACTTCCGTGGCCTATCACACAAACTTTTAGAAAGCTACCTTACTAATCGAAAGCAGTTTGTGGTTTTAAATGGTGGAAAAAGCTCCACTTTAGGTGTGAACTGTGATGTTCCTCAAGGGAGAGTCCTTGGTTATTCTGAATCTATAAGTAAATGATCTGGCCAATTTAACGCTCACGGTCATATTAGAATGTCTGTTGACGACACGGCTCTCTTCTATGATTCCAGGGACTGTCAGGTAGCAATGTCACACATGAGAGATGATATTATTTTCCTTTAGATTTTCTGCATCTGAACAAAATATCAGTAAATTTTAATAAAACGAAACATATAATTTTTTTCACTTCCCACGCCTACAACACATTGATTTACCACCACTCCAAGTAGCAAATTGCACCATAGAGCGAGTGGACAAATTTATGTACGTTAGTGTAACATTCGACAAGCATATGACGTGGGATGACCATATTAATGCTATTTGTATTAAAGTTTGCCCATTTACATGCTTGATCAGAAAATTGGCTGATTTTGCTCCTGTACTGTATAAATAAAAATTCTACTTAAAAATAAAAAGTTTTACCTTGGTTTTTGCCGTCAGTAGCCGTCTGACGACTGTTCCATTTAACAATTTTAACAATTAGATAACAGGTATACTGCAGCCCTTTCTGGCGCATCGCAAAACCGGTTTAATCCTTAAATGCATGACCTCTGTGGTGTTAATAAGAAAAATATTTTTTCATGTACATATTTTGAGATGCAGATTAAGAATCCGAACTCTTTTTCAATTAGGTATTTCCAGATTTTCAGATAATCTGGATAAATTGGTTGTCCGTTTAAACGGACATCATGCACTAAACTAATGTATACATAACTTGTATTATGTCGCCTGAAAAGTTCCCGATCTGACACATAGATGGTGCCACAAATTTAAAACCTATTGTATTTCTAAATTTTACCAACCTTCAAATGATATTATGATACTGTTAAAATTTCATGACATTTCGATCGTTAAGTTTGCAAGTTACAGTTGTTATTGTGACGCTACTGTGTGTGACGGGACTCTGCACCAGGAAAATCAACATTGATTAGTATGCTGAATTTAGACGTGGTTGTACAACCACGGATGATGCACCACGCTCTGGACGCCCAAATGAGGCTGTGGCTCTAGAAACCATAAAAAATCCACAAAATTGTTTTGAAAGACCGTAAAGTGAAAATGAGTGAGATAGCTGACCTTGTAAAGATATTCATGGAACGTGTTGGTCATATTTTGCACGAACATTTGTCCATTAGAAAGCTGTGTTCGAATTTTGTACCGCATTTGCTCACAATGGATCAAAAACGACAATACATTATTGTACATTGAATTGCTTCCGTACACACCGTTTTCGCCACATTTAGCCCCCAGCGATTATTTCTTGTTTGGAGACCTCGAAAAAACCTCTAGGGAAAGTGATTTGGTTCCAATGATTAAGTGATTGCCGAAACTAAAGCTTATTTAGAAGATAAAGATAAATCGTTCTTCAAAAAAGGCATATCGAAATGTTGATGAATAAAATCTATTTTTCCAAAAAATTGTGCTTTCTTTGTTAGACCGGGAACTTTTTAGCGATGTGTTACATATGTATGGACTGCATATTGTCCGTTTAAAATGACAATCATTTTCCGTTATCAAACGTACAATTGTGCAAGCAGATTTATTTAAAAATAGCTTTATATATAGATTATTTAGCATATTTTTACTTACTTGATTTTTCTTTGCCATTTATTTGTACTAACTAATGTTTTATTGCATATATAAAAACGCACTTTTTAGTTTTAACTGCAGAAGCGAAATGATTTGTTTGCCGATCGAGACTAATTGACCCTTTACTCAAATAATTTCAACCGACTCTAGATTACACTGGTACTTAAACATAAAGACACATATTTGCTTAAAATGTGTTTTCTGTTTACCTTTTTATCGATTTTCCAGGTTGTCATTTATAACGGACTTCATGCATTTAAGGGTTAAACAAAGTATCCGTAGAATACTTTGCGAGAATCGTATGCTTAGAGTGCTTATGGACTGTCGGAATCGTCGGTTCGCATTTTTTTAAAGATGACGATGGCCGCAACGTTACCGTAAATGGCGCTCGCTATCATTCTAGCATTTCGGACTTTTTTGCCCAAAATGCGTTGAAAATTACAAAATGCACTGAATCTGGTTGGAAACTATGGACGTATTGAGAAGTGAGTCGGTGAGCAATTGATCTCACGTTTCGGCTATAGGTGAATTTACCGCCTAAATCGTGCGATTTGACGCCTCTTGACTATTTTTTATGGGGCTAGGTGAAGTCTCTGGTCTATGCCAATAAATGAACACCAATTGTAGAATTGGAAGTTGAGCCATGAGATACCAACCGAAATGCCCGAAAAAGTGGTGAAAATAGGGCATCTCGTACCAGTTCGGCCATTTTGCTGTAATTTCTTTAGGAGTTTGGATATTATCGTAATTGGCGACAACCATCCTACACGGTAAAAAAAATTGGTTACTTTTAAAACTTTTTTGACTGCATATAGGTAATAAACTCTTTCAGTTTAATCTTGAAACTTTTAGATGTTTAGTAAAATAAACGCAAATGTTTGAAAAATCGCAATAAAATGTTTAAAATTTACGCTCGAAAAGTCTTACTCTGAGTCATCAAAATTTTAAAACAAAACGAAAATTTCATTAAATTAGTAATTATTTGTTTAAGAAGAAAAATTTGTTGTTTGAAATTTACATTCTAAATCTAAGATTTAAACTTAATAGTTTGTAAACGAATATCAAAAGTGTTTGAAAGAGCCATCGAAGTTTTAAACTTAAACAAACAATTTTAAAATTATTGAAAAAAGACTAATAAGTAGTGGTTTTTTGGTTAAATTAAAAACCTAAAAGTATTATTGATAGATTTGTGGTCTAAAAATTTAACTTGGTGGTTTTACCTTGTATAGTTTTAGGTTTTCTTTAAAGCTTCTACTAGTTTGAAGAATAGACGACCAAATCATTAATTTTAGCTACTAAAAGTTTAAAATTTAAAAGTTCGCTTTTCTGCCGCTAATAATGGAAAATCAAAGTTCTCTTAATTTTAAATAATATTCGATTTTAATATATAGATTTTTTTTAATTTATTTATTTACTGTAAAATTCAGGCGTTATTCTCAAACTACATAATACATATATTATACTTAGAAATTAATACAAGTTTTTGAAAATAAAAAGGTGTTTTTTCCTACAACCATTTTATGGAATGTTTGTTTATTGCTTAATGTTTCGAAACAAATAATGTCTTTAGTGTTCGTTTCGCTTATTTCGTAATTACAGTATAATTCATTAAATTTTTCAGATTTATGTAAGATACAACTAAAATAGATTTTATTTTCTACAGAAATGATGTCTTTAATGTTATAAAAATCTGAATGTTCATTTTCATTATTCTTAAGTGTAATAAATAAACCTATTTTATATATAAAACCTCCATACGAAAATGAACTTATTTTAATAATGGTCGCTTGATCAGTCAAAAGTAATAACTCTTTATTATCAAAGCATTTTAATAATTTCATTTGTCTTTTTCCAAAAGAAAATAGATCGGATACGTCTAGGTTCTTCCAATTGTAATACATTTTTTGCTGGTGTCTATGAGACAATGACTTGTTGATAATGTTGTGTTGCAATATTGGCCACTTGTCTTGTAGCACTTGTGATTCACCAAACTGTTGTTCGAAATCAAATATAATCTGTAACAAACACGATTATTTGTGTAATTTTATATAATAGTGTAAAAAAAATAAAAATAAATACCAATTCCGGATCCACAAAGAAAGAAGGAAACTCTTCCACCAGCTTTGTATTTAAAGATAAAATCGCTTTTCGCTCCTTAACTGTTTTTGCTAATAAACTTTTAACTTTATCAATTTGGGCTGGAAGAACTGCGCATTTCAAATACCTAAGGTCGTCGGTTGCATCGTACGGCTCAGAAGTTACAGTCTCTAAAGTAGGTAGCAGCGACGGAGACAACGGTGTGCTATTAAATTTCTTTGCGTTGAAATTTAAATTTTTCAACTGACCTACGAGGTAACCAGTATTTTGGTCTGGATCAAAAAATAATTCCTAAAATTACCAAAATGTTTAATTAGTCAAAAAAATAAAATAGAATTTAAAAATTTACTGTTAGGGTTGTCAATACTATGCTACAAAATCGTATCAGTATGTGGTATTTTATTTCTTTGATACCGATTGACTAATAAAACACGACAACTCCTAATACCATCATTGATAAATATAAAACAAGATTAGTTGTAAAGGGCTCTGGGAATATTATGGCATTAAGTAAGTCATTATCCAGCAAACTCATATTTTTATGAGAACTGGATGAAACTATTTACAAGAAGAAACGACTCAAGAGGGGTTTTTATCAATGAATGAAGGTAGCAAAGTGCTAAAATAACACTAATCTAAATATAAAAAAATTTTAAAAATGAAATCGGAATTCAACTTTTTCTTAAATCAACCACAAATGTTTAGGGCCCATGCTGAAAAGTATATTAAGAATAGGCAATGCAACCCTTATACGTCTATAAGTCATACACATATACTCGTATAATATGTGAGCTGTTGCAAAGATTTAAGATACTAGAGGCAATAGATTTTCAGTTTTGAGTGGTGTGTTTCGCTTGATCAGGGAAATTTTCGTGCGGCTGTTAATTCATTACCGCAGAATGTACTTTAGCTTATAGTAAGGTCGAAAACTTAGTAATCAGTTCTTTAGGCACCTATTTAGAAAGAGCTTGCTAAACTTATGGTGGTAAAATAAGATTAATGTAAATATAAAATGTTTCTAAAAGAACTGAAATCGGAATTCAACATTTTCTTAAATCAACCACAAGTGTTTAGGACCAATGCTGAAAAGTATATTATGAATAGGCAATGCAACTTTTATATTCATGTGACTAGCCTTGTTAAGAGAACAATTCTCTTCCTCAACTGAAATGACACAGAGTTGTCCGATTTGTTTTTCCAGCGGTTTGGGGTTAATAATCACTTACAATACAAGTTGGCATATTGAAGTACTTGAGCTCTGTAGTTTTAAAGAATTATAGGATGTATTTTCCAAAATGCAAAAAAACAGATCGGTTGTTTCAAGGTAATGGGACCTTCATTAGTAAGAGAGCTATAGTAGCTGCAATTGAAGCTTTCAAAAAAAGCAACTGCGCAAAAGGTTAATTAAAAGAATGTTGGAAGAGTTTCTTCAGCAAGTGTCAGAATAAAACCCAAACGAAAAAAAATCTGTAAAATTCAAAACAAATGCTTGTTTTTTTTGTATTCCAATATTTATCAATATCGGTGTCATTTCGTACTATGGAACCAAAAATAATAATATCGAAATATGACATTCAAAAATCCGGTATTAATACAAATAATAACAAAGAAAAATAATTATTGGTAAAATTTAAATTCCTTACCGCTCCGCCATAAATGCTAGTAGACTTAAAACAAGTAAAGATTTCCACAGCAGCTTTGGCAACTGCAAACTTTTCTTCCTTTGAAGGTTTATTTCCGCAGTGTAAAATTAAGTAGCGGCCAAGAATTCGCGTTAATAACTTTCTATTTTGGTCAGTAATGGCCTGGTCTCTATTAAACTGGTCTAATATGCCTCCTCCGCCATTCACTTTGATGTGTTGCTTAATTGACTAAAAAATAAGAGGTGTAAGCACGGCTCATAATGTTTTGTAATATACGTACGTTTGATGTTATACATATATACGCCTGTTCCGATCGCACAATAACTCCTCTTTAGCGTTGTTGCTACTAAAATATCAAAAATAATTATGTATAATATTTTCACATGTAATTGAGCTATTATTTAAATCTATACCTTGTTTTTGATCCGTCGTGCAGAGTTCCAAAAAAAGGAGAAACAGTATAAATATTGGTACACTAAAGTTACCACCAATTCCGAATTTAATTTTTCGCCGAATTTATCTCGAAAATAGGCAAATTCGCCCCGCAGTATATTGAAGAAACTTAGAACTAAATAGGAAAAATATCAAAATTAAATTGTTTTAAATAGTGAACTTATTTGTTAATCTACTAGCACAGGAGCCACAAGTACGATTTTTCCATTTCAGTTTTATTTTACAATAAATTTGTGATCGTGACAATTAAAAAAAGTCGTAAGTTAATCACTACGAGTAAATGCAATATGTAAAGGAATTCGTATTTTTTCTTACATCGTATAGGCTGATTTTGCTTGTATTGCTTCTAAAAATAATTCTAAGAGTATTTCTTTACCAAATTATAATATTATTCTGTTAAATCATCACGGTCGCAAATTCACTCTATGCGTACTGTACTGCCAGAACTGAATGTTGCAAATGAAATTGAAATTTTTTTACTAGGGCTCGCAAAACCACAAAATAAATAAGTTTTAATTATTATTTAGATATTCTCAAAATAATAACAGAATAAATAAAGTTTTCAATAACCTCACTTTTGCACTATGCTTCACTACGTTCTACTTCTATATGGTGTAACATGCATTTAAAGGGAACCTATTTGATAGTTCACTGTATTTAGATTTAAATTAATTAAAATTGATAAAATATGTACATAATAAGTAATTACATTTAATTTAAAAATAAAAAAGATCTAGTTAATTGTAATGTAAAGTGCGGTTAGCCATTCTCATCGCACGTGTTTTTTACAAGAATTTTCATGAAATAGTCAAAATTAAAAATATAATAGATTAAACATAATCATTTAATAACAATTATGTGTAATTAATTTTATAAATACTATACATATTTTAAATCAGCAACTTGAATCCCAAATTTCACTTCACCACAATTAGCACACACTAACAAACCTGATAAAACAATATCTTCGAAACCCGTGTCAACGAGTTCGTCTGTATTGTGTTTTTGTAACACTAAATGTTTTATTTTATTTTTATATTTAATTGGAATTACCCTTCCCACAATTGCATTCATTTTTGTAATATAATTTTATAGCTTCCTTCAAGTTTTAAAACACTTATGACACGTTTTTATATCAACACTGTTCAGATTGACGATCGCTGGTAGACTAACATTTAATGAAATAAAAATCTAAAGTTGCGGGAACATATAAAAACAAAATTGGGGAATTACCGAAAAATGTAAATTTTATAATTTAGAACATTTCTACACAATTTTTAAACTTTTTCGTTTTAAATTTCTCGAATTTAAGAAAAATATAAATATTTTTTCGACCGTTTAGGTTTAAAAATAGTAGGACTCGATTAATTAACTTTTTATACTTAAAACTAGCTCTTGCAGTTTTCTATATTACATGACGAAACAAAAAGGATTTGATTTTAGTCTTTTTTGGTTTTTTTTTTATTTTAACCCATATTTATGTTTAAAATTAATACTTTCTAGTTTAAAATGAGATCTAAACTTTTCTAAGTTTCAAAAATAGCACCGAACTGTTTTAAAATTCAACAAAACTATTAAAGTTTACAGAAAAGTTTCAAAATTAGTCGCGATTTTTTTACAGTGTAATGAATCAAATTGTCTTGCAACTTTCGCTCTTGTTTGACTCTAGTATAGATTGCAACATTTTTGGGTGGCTGCTCGACCGCTTGCTCAGTTGAAATTGACCTTTTTGAAGTAATATGATTAGCTGTTCTTGTAGAAGTAGTACTAGTTGGGACGCCATCGATATAAGAGTTTTCTATTAGCAGTCTTCACCTCAATTCATTGCTTGCTGGTGTAATGTTCTTATTGCTAATAACGGAGCCGCTGATATGCCATATGTATCGGTACATTTTGATGGTAAATGTCGATACATTTTGATTATGTCGGCTCCGACGTTGACTTCATTGAGGCTTCAAATATTTATATATAATGCAAAATTTTGATTATTTTAAATTTTGTTTTAAAATTGTTTGAAGTGGCATATAAAAATGACTGATGCAATTGGATGATGACTTAATATTTCCCATTTGAAGATATTCTCTCAAGAATCCTACATGCAAGTGTCGTATTTGTTCATTATATTGGAAACATTTCTCAATTTGCGAGAACCGTGCCGTGGCACTTTTTTTTGAAGCACCAAGTCTGCTGGTATCATTTTTCTTGAACGGTAAGGTAACCACGGTCACACTTAGATCCCGCTAAATTGGTTCACGGTGCTAGTTCTTCCTTTACACTGATGTTAACCGGCACGAATAACATTGATACGTTTGATGATATTCTACCATTTCGTTTCAAATCGACAATTTTCAAAGTGTATTCTCATGAGGGCATGAAAGAATGGGTAGAGCGTAGAGGTTTAGTGGTCTATCTAAAATAAATTATTAACCTAAACTTCAACATTTTAGAGTGCGATAATGGTGTTTTTCCTTTCAATTTTATAAACATTGAGCTTCCTGAGTATTCTTCAACCAAAATTTGGGCCTTCTACAGATCACATTTCTACATTATTTCCGTGACATAAATATCCCTGTAAATAAAAACTTGGACATAGTGGTTAATTACAAAAATATTTTTTTGAGTTCTGCGATGAAGACCAATACATTTGCTACAATATGTACAAGTACAAATGTTCTGGACCATTCAGCGTGCAGTTTCTTTAACATTAAGGCTGTTTATAATTTCACACTTTTTCAGAAAATAAGTAGCCATAACTTTATTTTTTCATCTGTTTTTTTTAAGAAAAATTCATTCGGCAATAGGACCGGTTTTAAAACCATCTGCACATTGCAAGCTCCACTTCACGTCAGCCTATATACTAGCATGGAAGATGGGTAGGTCTGAGTTTGGTTGGTCTTTGAGTTTATTACTCGAGTATTATATTTCTGTACTATGGGTTGTGTTTAGAAAACTGAGTACAACAATCTGTATATTTTATAATGAACTGTTTTTTATTAATATTTCACAGCACCAATTTTGTACAGTTTGACAGTACAATCTGATCAAATTTTATTTTAATTAAGTTTTTTTTTCTTGTTAATAAATATTTATAATTTTATCACTTTTATTAATTTAATTTTTATTTTGAAATTCACTAACAAAATTTGCGACTAAATACTCGTTCGCCATTTGCAATTAATTGCCTCCAATCTCAACCAAGCTGTTCCTAACCTTTTGCTAGTTTCCGTGATTGACTAAAAATTTTTTATATGCATGAACCTTAAATTGTTTACTTGAGATTACGTTTGCACTCTGGACTAGTTGAAGCACATTCAAATCTCTCTATTAACAGAGATTCCTTGTAGTGCTGAACAGTCTAATTGTAATTCAACTTTTTGACATTAATGTGTTTAAAAGCTTCTATATACAATTCTTTAGTGTATCATGCATTTTTCTAATATCCTTGGCTGCTTTTGATTGAACTTTTGGAAAGTTCATGATAGTCATAGTGTCCATCTATTCGGCCATAATTTTTCATTCTGTATCGCTCCTTAATGAAGTCATACGCAGTTTTGTTTTATTACCCGTACTTAAATTTGGAACAGGTGTGATTGGTGGATTCTTCGTCTCTGACACACTAGTTATTACGTTAAATCCGTTAAATTGATCTCGAAACCTAATGAGAATTTGAACGCTTTTACGACAGAAATATTCTAAACACTTTGAATGTTTATTGAAAGTATTGTTACAGGCTGGCTACTGCCAACCTGCAGATTTTCACTAAGCTCCTGCAGAGGCCTCCACGGTGATGTTTTGCCGGCTACGTTCTCAGCGGAGAAGTGCGTAGGTCGTGGGGTTTGAGGCATGCAGGGCTCCTGGCCTACACCGTGATTAACAGATAATTATAAAAAAAAAAAAAATGGGAAAACGCAAATGATAATAAGAACACCGATGTTCCGCCGAAATTCGTCGGCCGGAATCTGAGGAACGAACCGAATCATCAAAATAAATTAAAATAATAATAATAACGGTAGAGGTGCCTTGGTGCGCGCATCCATCCGAATTCAAACGGGGCCAAGCCCTGGTTACGGAATTGGATGCGGGCACCAAGGGACCGCAAACACTAAACCGACACAGAGGGAGTCTCCGCTCCCATCACACCGAACCCAAAAAATTTTAAGTATTCATTTTATTTATTGTTTATTTAAACCCAAAAACACAAAAAAATAAAGCGACTCACTTCCCACGTGGAACAAAGAAGAAAGAGAAAAAAGAGAAAGAACGAGAGAAAGCGGGAAAACGAGAGAGAAAGAAACAATGCGCATCGAGCGTGCACCCGCTGTGCGGCGCTCGATTACAAAATATAAAAATTAAATTTAGTAAAAAAAAATTTAGGAAATAAATAAAATTTAAAAGATAAAAAAAAATCAAAAAAAATCGTACCTTAATTAATTAATAAAAAAAACCGTTGCGGCCTTGCGCGGCCGGGCGTTGCGGGGCCTCTCCCCGATACCAAAAAATCAAAAGTAACAATAGCCGGTTGGCTACCGTTAGTTGCGGGGCCTCTCCCCGATACCAAAAAAATCAAAAGTAACAATAGCCGGTTGGCTACCGTTAGTTGCGGGGCCTCTCCCCGATACCAAAAAACTCAAAAGTAACAATAGCCGGTTGGCTACCGTTAGTTGCGGGGCCTCTCCCCGATACCAAAAGGTCGGGCAACCGGTTGGTTGACTACCCGTCGTTGCGGCAGACCACCGAAATATACCAACCCAAAAACTGGCCTTGATTGGCCGCCAAAAACACACGTTGGGCGTTGTCTCGCCTTATCGAAAATAAGAGTGGCCTCAACTGGCCACCCAAAATAAATTAGGCGTTGTATCGCCGATACCGTTGCAACGTTGGGCGTTGTCTTGAAAAACTGCAACTGCAATTTGCGATTGGCCACGAGGTTGTTGTTGCCACCCGTACTGATGCGGCACCCGCCGGATAAATTTTATGACACAATAAACCAATTTTATAATTGTATCCTCTCGTCGACTAAGCACCGTGTAATTAACTCGATTACAAACTGCCGTTAACCCCCAAAAGAAAATATCGGGCGTTGTCCCGCAGAAAACGGTTAATGAAATAAATGGCCTTGATATACCACCGAAAATTGTTCTTCAAAATGGTGTACACCAAACCAAATCGCGACAACCGTTGAGATTTTAGGCGCACACCCAATTAAATTTAACGTCAAAGCGCCCCAATGCCAAATTCTATTACGTCGAGTCACTTTACAACAACCAAACTAAATCCAGAATGCTCCCGTCAAAAGTTTAGGGACCTGCACCAATATTGTACTCGACAAAAACACTCACGCCGAATTTATCGCAAAATATTTTTTTATTTTTTTTTATTTATTATTTTGTATAATTTTTATTTTGTGTTTGTTCAATAACACCTTTGCTTTCACAAAAAATTTATATAAAACAAGTTTTTATAGTCTATTCTCTACATACATTCGAAATATCGAACTTTTCAATTTATTTTTATTTTTAATACCAAAACTTGATAACATTACTTTAATCACATTCCAAAAAACTAAAAAATTATCCACGACATTTTACACTCGACTTTATTTTTTTCAAGACCAAACTCGAATCAAAAATCAAAAACTACACCAAACCAGACTTTTACTTTACAAAAATCAAAACTCGAATGGCCACCAAAAAAAATTCTTACGCCGCACAACTCGTAAAACGTTCTAGAAGAAATTAATCTCTCTTCTCTGTCTCTCCCTTATATCAAATTTTCGTTGATATAAGGGAGATAGACATATAAGAAAAACATTTCTTCCAAAACGTTTTACTTTGCACACACTCGATGCATTGTTCTCTCTCTCTCCCATTTTTGTTTTACTACCAACCAAACGAACAAAAACATACGAGAATCCCTCCACACGGAACGCGTTCAGACACCAACAACACAGAGGCAAGAAACCGAGAGTAAAAACATAAAATCTAACAAAATATGGGGATGTCACGCGTAAACGAATATTATGTCTTGTTACAGACAACACAGTCGTAACAAACGTGGGAACGTCCCACACCCTGAGACGTCTCATAAGCCGGGCCTAAAACAAACAATGGGATCGAGATAACAAACGATGTAAACAAACGAGGTGGGCGATATGATTAGGCACGAATGTCTTTAAGGTGGTAAGTACCTAGGTTTTTGCCACTCAGATCTTCGACTGCGTACGCCACTTGTCCTACTTTACCGGAAATTACCGCGGGTTTAAATTTGCTAGCCAATTTGGCGGAAAATTTATTCACCGCATCGCTCAAAACAAAAGATCGTACAAAGACGGGTTGGCCAACTCGAAAAGAACGCTTATTACTACGCAGGTTGTAATGTTGAGACCCCTTTTCGTGTGCTACGCGTAAGTAGTGAGTTATACGATTTTTTAGGAGGTTTACTCGATCTGGCTTAGCCCATACCTGGACTTCGCTGGGATCATGTTCATCGAGTAATCGTCGCAGTGAATAATCCGAACCATGCATCGACATATGTTGACCGAACACGACATAATGAGGGGAATAATGTATCGTATCATGTACAGCATTTCGTAACGCGGCTGCAATTTCTTGCAAATTCTTGTCCCACAAATTATGATCGTGATCGCTCAAATATGATCGAATGCTAGCAATTAAAGTTCTATTGACACGCTCGGAGGCGTTGCTTTGAGGCGAATACAAAGGCGTTCGAATGTGCGTTACGCCGTACTTAGCCAACAAGTCTTTAAATAGATTCGAGGTGAACTGCTTCCCATTGTCGGACGTGATTATTTCGGGAACCGAGAACAACAGAAATATTTCGTTTTCTAAGAATCGACACAGCAAAAGAGCAGACGCTTCCCGTAGAGGTTTTACAACGACAAATTTCGAGTAATGATCCAAGATGATAACGATGCAGGTATTACCGAGTTTCGAACGTGGATACGGACCCAAAAAATCAACATACAATTTTTGGAACGGGCGAGTTGACGTGACCTGAGCTCCCATGGCTGGTTGTGTAGAGAAATTAACAGCTTTGTTCATTTTACAATTAGTGCAGCTAGCAACGTATTGTTTAACCTGTTTTGCCATTTGAGGCCAGTAAAATTGACGCTGAAGGCGCTCGAGAGTTTTGCTGCCGCCTAAATGTGCTGAAGTGGGAGGTACGTGAGCCTGTTCGATAAGCGTTGAAGTTAAGGAATTAGGAATAACAAGTTTCCAATTCGAAAGATCGGTATCCGTATATTTAAAACCGAAGGAAGGGGATATTAATAGTTTATCATCCTGGATCTTGTAGTTGTGCGAACAGTCTTTTAATGAACGAATTTTCGCGATCTGATCGACGTAATCTGAATCTTGGAACGCAACCGAATTTTGATCAACGTGTAGAATGGGGACTGAAGAAGGTATTAACGCATTCACGGAAGGGTCGATATTTTTACTCGACAAGGCTGGATCTCCAAATTGAACACCAGGATCAGGCGTGCTCTTACTTTCGGAATCATCCTCACAAGGAGCGGATTCATCCGGAAAAGCTCGAGACAACGCATCAGGTACAACGTTAACTGAACCTTTTCGGTATCCAATCTGAAAATCCAGCGCTTGGAGTTTAAGACTCCATCTCGCCAAACGTCCGGAGAGGTCTTTTTGACTCATTAGCCAGCGCAAACTGGAATGGTCAGTGTAAATGACGAACGGATAACCTTCCACGTAGGGACGGAATTTTCGCACGCTGAGGACGGCAGCGTAGCATTCCAGCTCGGTCACCGAGTAGTTTCGCTGCGCCGCATTGAGCTTATGGGAATAAAACTCAATGGGCCGCTCTACCCCCTCGGCGTCCACCTGAAATAAGACACTACCGACCCCGACGGCACTGGCATCACACTGAACAAAAAAGGGTTTTGTATAATCAGGATGCGTCAATACAGGAGCCGTTGACAAGGCGGTTTTGAGAGCATTAAAAGAAGAGTCAGCAGCTGCAGACCAACATACTTTAGTGTTTTTACCAGTAAGATCGGTGAGAGAAGAAGCTAAGGAGGCGAAATTTGGAATGAAGCGACGGTACCATCCGCACATTCCCAGAAAACGTCTAATCTGTTTCGTCGTTTTCGGAATAGGGTACTCCAGAATAGCTTTACATTTATCTGGGTTTGTACGGAGGCAGCCATCACCCACAATATAACCTAAATAGTCTACTTCTTTCAACACAAACTTACTTTTGGTCAAATTGATTGTTAAACCAGCGTCCTTCAGATATCCAGCAACCTGTTTTAGCAAATCGAAATGTTCAGCCAGAGTGGAGGATGTGACCAGAAGGTCATCGAGGTACACAAAGACCTTATCGTGTAGCTGGTACGGGATCACGCGGTGCATCAAGCGACAAAGCGTCTGCGGTGCGTTGCACAAGCCAAACGGCATCACCTTGAACTGATACAAGGGCCGTCCAGGAACCGTAAACGCTGTTTTATCGCGGGATGCTGGGTCGAGTGGGATCTGCCAAAAGGCATCCTTTAAATCAATCGCCGAAATGAATCGGGTGTGTCCCAAACGACCCAACAATCCGTTGATTATGGGCAGCGGATACGCATCCTTGACGGTGGCCTTGTTCAGTTCTCTAGCATCCAAGCACAGACGAACCTTGCCATTGGCCTTACGCACCAACGTGACCGGTGAACACCAGGAACTTTGTGACTCCTCGATGACCCCCAAAGACAACATCCTATCCAACTCGGCATACATGAGTTTCTGGATAGCTGGGGACACGGAATAAAAACGTTGTTTGACTGGTTTTGCGGAACCGACATCGATCATATGAGTGATGAGGGATGTGTGGCCCAAACCTAAAATATCGCTGCTCGGAAAAGATTCGCGAATGAGATCCAATTTACGACGATCATCAGATGTTAAAATATGGAATTTGGGTGTGTTGGTAGTTTCACCTAATTCGTCCGAATTATTCAACGCGGAAATTTTTGGGGAAATTCCAAAACGATTCCAAAAATCGATACCCAAATAAAGCGGTTGTTCCAAGGAAGGGACAACGTGAAAATTCATAAATTTAGTGACTCCGTTGAATTCGACGTTAGCTCGGATATAACCAAAGACTCGTTGGACTTGGCCACTCGCGGTAGTTATAGTGGAAGGAAAGTTATGGAATTCAACAAATGGATTTGACATAAGTTTCTCCGATCCACTCCCGAGAACACTGACACTCGCCCCGCTGTCGAGAAGACCCTTAAAAGGAATCTTATTTATTAAGACCTGGGCGTAAGGCCGAGTGTCACTACCCTCGGAGAATAGAACGGAGGAAATCACATCATTTCTCATTGCGACGCGACGGTTCCAATATTTTTTTGAACGCTTTAAACGATCTAACTTTGCCAATGATGGGGCATTATAGAAAAATTTAAGAGCGACAGGAAGGGAGGAAGGATTGGATGGGGAAGAAGGATCGGGAAAGGAATCATTACTGGCAGACGAGCTTACTTCTTCGTCGGATTCGAATAGGAGCGGATTTCCGCGTCCGTATTGCTTGCTGCATCCTCCAGAATCGGTTTGAGTGGATTTGTCCGTGGTAACATTAGTCTGGGTTGCGGTTGTGGTGGTTTTCGGGGTATCTCTCCAAGAACTACTGCTCAGGTTTTCCGACATCTTTGATTGAGGAATTCGTTCATCGCCACTTCGTCTACATCGTGCAGAACTGGGTTGTTGTCTGTAAACTAACCTCGAACTGTCTGCTGGGACTTGTCCGCCAAGACGTCTCGCCACTGCCGATGGAAACCTGCTCTCCGTGTGAATTGCGGATGCTGAGTTATCAGGTAGTACATCAGTAAAGGGGTAATTCTCGTACGAGTCATACGCTCCAGCATCATCATACGGACTGCCTGATGACTCATTGATCACGCGTCGTGAATGGATTGCAGGATCCGCCGGAGCTTTGAGCCGCCGGAAAGACTCCTCCCAAGCAGAACAGCTTTTGATTAGTTCGTTGATGCTGCTGAACCGACGATCTGTAAGGTGGTATTGTAGCGTAGGCTTCATGTTGTTCATCAAAATTTGAATGAGCTCTTCGTCGGAATACGGTGTGCGACATTGTAGTGTAAGAGTCCACATTTGATCAAAGAATTCTAGGAAGCTTTCGTTTGGTTGCTGTTTCCGGGCTTCGACCATTCTGCGGATTTCGTAGTTAGTGCGACGATCTTGAAAGCGCTCGATAATTCCGCTTCGTAGTTCTGACCAGGTCGCGTGCGGGTTGTGTTTACGAAATGTCCAGTACCACTGCAACGCGAGGTCTTTCAGAATGGTGTGGAGCTCCAACAATAAAATTTGTTCGGATAATCCCCGAGATGAAGCGATGGTGTCCACTTGGAATAAAAACATGTCGATGTTGATTCCCGAGGGAGATCCCGTGAAACTGAGGCCACTCTCAGACAATAATGGTCCATCAATATAGCTTTGCTCCAATTCGTCTTGCTCGAAAAATGTTATGTCCATGTTGGATGATGCAGGGGTAAGGGAATATTCTTGCTCGATTATGTTTGATAAGGAACAATAACGAAGTCTTTATTAAATTTATTAACAATACAAAAAATTTGAATTCAAAATAACTCTAACTTAAACGGAAGGTTTCAAGTTAAAGAAAATTACAACTAAAGATATTCCACACCCACTATAACTAAATAACACCAAAAAATATAAATGATAAAAATAATTGCAATAATAATAAAGGGATGGTTACCTTGTAATTGAGATACCATCGAAAATGGCATGTCTCGACGAGAACCTATTTTGGAATGTCTCGTTGAAAACCATTTTAATAAGCAAAAAATAATAAAAAATATTAATAATAGTCCCGAAACGTAAACTACCAACACACCCAATGGTACGCCGATAATAAAATTATACAACTAAATCGTAAAGCAAAACGCAAAGAAAATCAAATAATAAGAAAAGAAAAGAAGGAATGGTTACCTTGTAGTGGTTTGTGGGTCCCGTATTCCCACGGTTAGTTTAACGACGGAAGACGAGATACCCCCCAAAGTGGCGCTTTTCGATGAGAACCTAATTTGGAGGGGCTCGTTGAAATTTACAAAACGATACGAAGAAAATGAAAAAAAAAGAACCAAGACTTCCAGCACACCCAGCGATGCGCAGGTAGAAGGCTAATAGAAAAATAAAACCAAGATATAATAAAATGAAGTACTAATAAACCCGAGGGTTCCAATACAACCCAAAAACTAAATCAAAATAAAAATAATCAATAATATCAAAAATATCAATAAATCAAACAAACATATCGAATATAAATTTTAAACCAAAACGAAAATACGGATGGTATGATGAGAGTGGAAACCCCACTCCGTGTCAGCTAAATAATAAAAAAAAAATAATAATATAATAATAAAGTGTTCTGTTCCTCAAATTTCGGTCAAGAAATTTCGGGGAAGAGAAGAAATGAAGCTAAACTAAACTCCAGACAAATGACATCCGAGCTCCACCACAATCAGACACAACATAGTGGAAATGGGAAAGAGCTCGGAAGTCGGATGTCCAAAGAATAGGGGATGACACCCCCCATCTACGCGCAATCAAACAGCCCGTGCTGGTTGCGATCGTAGATAGGGAATGTCAACCGGGAGACTGGCTTTGGTGTGCGCGTCCATGCAAATTCAAACAGTGTGAAACACCGGTTTCGACAATGGACGCGCACGCCAAAGGGAGTGAAGCTACAAATAATAAAAAATCAAAAAAATTATCAAAATTCGCGGAAAGTTTGGGCGCCACTGTTACAGGCTGGCTACTGCCAACCTGCAGATTTTCACTAAGCTCCTGCAGAGGCCTCCACGGTGATGTTTTGCCGGCTACGTTCTCAGCGGAGAAGTGCGTAGGTCGTGGGGTTTGAGGCATGCAGGGCTCCTGGCCTACACCGTGATTAACAGATAATTATAAAAAAAAAAAAAATGGGAAAACGCAAATGATAATAAGAACACCGATGTTCCGCCGAAATTCGTCGGCCGGAATCTGAGGAACGAACCGAATCATCAAAATAAATTAAAATAATAATAATAACGGTAGAGGTGCCTTGGTGCGCGCATCCATCCGAATTCAAACGGGGCCAAGCCCTGGTTACGGAATTGGATGCGGGCACCAAGGGACCGCAAACACTAAACCGACACAGAGGGAGTCTCCGCTCCCATCACACCGAACCCAAAAAATTTTAAGTATTCATTTTATTTATTGTTTATTTAAACCCAAAAACACAAAAAAATAAAGCGACTCACTTCCCACGTGGAACAAAGAAGAAAGAGAAAAAAGAGAAAGAACGAGAGAAAGCGGGAAAACGAGAGAGAAAGAAACAATGCGCATCGAGCGTGCACCCGCTGTGCGGCGCTCGATTACAAAATATAAAAATTAAATTTAGTAAAAAAAAATTTAGGAAATAAATAAAATTTAAAAGATAAAAAAAAATCAAAAAAAATCGTACCTTAATTAATTAATAAAAAAAACCGTTGCGGCCTTGCGCGGCCGGGCGTTGCGGGGCCTCTCCCCGATACCAAAAAATCAAAAGTAACAATAGCCGGTTGGCTACCGTTAGTTGCGGGGCCTCTCCCCGATACCAAAAAAATCAAAAGTAACAATAGCCGGTTGGCTACCGTTAGTTGCGGGGCCTCTCCCCGATACCAAAAAACTCAAAAGTAACAATAGCCGGTTGGCTACCGTTAGTTGCGGGGCCTCTCCCCGATACCAAAAGGTCGGGCAACCGGTTGGTTGACTACCCGTCGTTGCGGCAGACCACCGAAATATACCAACCCAAAAACTGGCCTTGATTGGCCGCCAAAAACACACGTTGGGCGTTGTCTCGCCTTATCGAAAATAAGAGTGGCCTCAACTGGCCACCCAAAATAAATTAGGCGTTGTATCGCCGATACCGTTGCAACGTTGGGCGTTGTCTTGAAAAACTGCAACTGCAATTTGCGATTGGCCACGAGGTTGTTGTTGCCACCCGTACTGATGCGGCACCCGCCGGATAAATTTTATGACACAATAAACCAATTTTATAATTGTATCCTCTCGTCGACTAAGCACCGTGTAATTAACTCGATTACAAACTGCCGTTAACCCCCAAAAGAAAATATCGGGCGTTGTCCCGCAGAAAACGGTTAATGAAATAAATGGCCTTGATATACCACCGAAAATTGTTCTTCAAAATGGTGTACACCAAACCAAATCGCGACAACCGTTGAGATTTTAGGCGCACACCCAATTAAATTTAACGTCAAAGCGCCCCAATGCCAAATTCTATTACGTCGAGTCACTTTACAACAACCAAACTAAATCCAGAATGCTCCCGTCAAAAGTTTAGGGACCTGCACCAATATTGTACTCGACAAAAACACTCACGCCGAATTTATCGCAAAATATTTTTTTATTTTTTTTTATTTATTATTTTGTATAATTTTTATTTTGTGTTTGTTCAATAACACCTTTGCTTTCACAAAAAATTTATATAAAACAAGTTTTTATAGTCTATTCTCTACATACATTCGAAATATCGAACTTTTCAATTTATTTTTATTTTTAATACCAAAACTTGATAACATTACTTTAATCACATTCCAAAAAACTAAAAAATTATCCACGACATTTTACACTCGACTTTATTTTTTTCAAGACCAAACTCGAATCAAAAATCAAAAACTACACCAAACCAGACTTTTACTTTACAAAAATCAAAACTCGAATGGCCACCAAAAAAAATTCTTACGCCGCACAACTCGTAAAACGTTCTAGAAGAAATTAATCTCTCTTCTCTGTCTCTCCCTTATATCAAATTTTCGTTGATATAAGGGAGATAGACATATAAGAAAAACATTTCTTCCAAAACGTTTTACTTTGCACACACTCGATGCATTGTTCTCTCTCTCTCCCATTTTTGTTTTACTACCAACCAAACGAACAAAAACATACGAGAATCCCTCCACACGGAACGCGTTCAGACACCAACAACACAGAGGCAAGAAACCGAGAGTAAAAACATAAAATCTAACAAAATATGGGGATGTCACGCGTAAACGAATATTATGTCTTGTTACAGACAACACAGTCGTAACAGTATAAACACAATGTATTAGCGAATTATTATATTTTGCTACGCATTTGTTAACCCAAAACAGTATTCAATTTATTCACACACACAGTCTTTCAAACAAGAGGAGTGTGGATATGTATGGGAGTACAATAAGAGTTTTTTATTTTTTCGTATGAAAATGATACTGAAAATTCCAGTTCGTGATAAACTTTTATTGAGATGCCTTAATTTAAACGGGGAAAATAAAAATAAAAAGGGGAAATTTGTTTACCAAATATAAGGTTTTGGTTGGTTGGTTCTACTCTCTTTCAATGCTCTCAGTCAAATTTGTTTGTAAAATTTGATTGATGGAAAACAAAATTTCGGCAACTGGCTGCTTGGGTATATCTTCAAAACTTGATGATGATGATTTCTGAAGTTGGTGCAGATTTAAAACTTATCAGCAGTCAACATTTTTGCTCAAAATTTTATCAACAATGTACATGTTTCTGATACCGTTGCATTTCACAATAAATGCTAAATATCAATATTAAATAATTACTTTTCTAAATTTCCATAAACTTACATGCAGTAGATCAAGGATTTAAAACTTGTGTTAATTTCTATTTACCGCATATTTTAACCGGATTCAAACTCGCCGCCTATTATACTTCATAATAAAGTTCAATGTCTTATAAACAGGGTGTCCGAGTTTGGGATGCTATTTTGATAACATGACATTTCTAAGATAAGTTTTGCGTTGAAAAAGTTTGGTTGAGATTTACGACATTTAACGGAGAGTAATCAGCCTCGCCGTCTCTCAGTTTGTCCGAATGCTAGACACCCTGTAAAAATTTATTATTACTTATTACGAAAACGAAAATGAAAGTTTATCGATTGATATAAATTACATACCTATAAAACCACTAACCTTGAATATAAAATATGCGCGTTCGTGCCGATTAAACGTGTAGTCGGAGTAGCTATACAACTAAATTTATTCTCTCTGTTTACATTTTTGTTTTCTTACAAAAACTTATAGAGGGGTTTTCTATTATGCATTACACTTTGAAAATCAATATGAGTACCCAAAGCTAAAAGTAATTGAATCTTATGCGAGACGGTTGGTCTGTGTGTGGTACATTTAATATGTAAATGAAAAGCAAATTTTAAGTTTCGTTTTCAAGTTCATCAAACGATTGATTTGCGTAAGTAACTATTAAAAGTAAAGTTTTATGTAATTGTCTTTAAATGTTGATTCGTTTGCAATTGGAACGAGGTGCATGTGCGTACATGAGTTTGCTAAAGAGATTAGTAGGTCATCACTTACTCAGTACTCTATGTGTTATGCTTATGACATCCAGTGTAGAAATTTATTTACCTACCTATCTAGTATGAAATTGTGTAATAAATGTTTGATATTGAAAATGCGGTTAATCTATGACGTCTACATAAATGGGGATATGAGTTGGTTAGTTTGTAATTTTAAATGATTACTTTCTCTTTATCATGTAAATTGTAAAATCAGCTGAACGTATTAGGCAATAATACTCACAGAAGGAATATTGCGATGGAAAACTAATCACGTGACCTCAGGTTTTGTGACCTTGTTAGAACACAACTACCGCCGCGTTCGTACCTGTTTTGTAACTCTCACAGTTCCTTCCTCTTCTAAGTGACTCTTTAAATACCACTAAAAAAAGAAGAATGCTTATGGAATTTAACTTCCCAGATTTAGCCCCGCTCTCTGTTCTGAATTAATCAAACTCACACTGAACTATTTGTTTTGGTTTGGTTACCTTTTCCGTGACGAATGTTATCGTTTCTCTTTCAGGTATGCATAACAAATTAAATGTATAAACCCTCGCAAGCTTTCTATAGTTATTTTGAGTTTGTTTTTGGGATTGCGTATTATTCTCACGGCTCAGCGTCTAACGCAGTATCCAAAAAATTAAAAGTACCGGACACTTCTCCAAAAATATAAGAACTACATAGACAACAGTTCTTAAAAATGAGCTCTTTTTATCTAGAGAATTTGTCCGACTTTGTCCAGAAACTGTAACTGTAATGATATTATCTTTACAAGGACACCTTTATCATTAAAATCTATCAAGTTCTTTTCAAATTAAAGCAATCGTAGCAAAATGCAATATTTCGGTGAAAATAATTGGCGTACTGCAATCTCCTGTATAATAAGCACGTTAATCGATATTTAATCAGCCACTTATCAGACGTTGACCTGAACTAATCTCTACCAGTTCCAGAAAAACAAATATTGTTTTCTTACCTGGTGGAGGCCGTAGAGGCGATCTGACCACTAATAGATATATCGACGACATGCTCTAGAATCATGTAGTGCCCTACGCAGGATATATAGGGGAAGATTTCATATTGAGGCATGACAATGCCCGGTGTCATACAGCTCGAACCACTCGGCAGTTCATGGATGCGATACCCCAGGTCTTTAAACCTTAATATTAAGTATTAAATTGTTATTTTTTTGCTCGGATTTTTTGTTGTAATTTTAATTTAATTATCCTCAAAATTTTTTTCATAATAATCAATTTTGGTTGCGTTTTCATTCAAAATGCATTCTAAAAAAAGGTTCTGAACCAATTTTAATGAAATAATGTCATTTTAAAGTGAAAATATCAGTCTTTCAAAAAATAATGTCTTGTGAAAATCGGTTCAGCCGTTTTAAAAATATTCGTTTTTCTGTGAGAACTGAAAGTTTGAGTCGATTTGGTTGCTCGCGATGAGTGTAGTTGTAGCGAGTTGGTTTTGGGATGGTACAGGATTCCCTAGAAATATGCAAGAGTTCGACTGCCTTTCTGTACCTGGCCTACATATTTGCGGATGTTTTTATTCGATGGCGGTAATCTTGGTTGTGTTTTCATTCAAAACAAAATGAAGTGAAAATCGGTTCAGCCGTTTTAGCTGAGCCGTTGAGCTGAAGATTTGAGTAGTTTTAGTTGCTCGCGAGTGTAGTTGTTATTGGTTTTATGATGCTATAGGATTTTCTAGAATATTACAAGAGTTCGACTGCCTTTCTGTACCTGACCTACATTTGCGTATGTTTTTATTAGATGGTGGGAAAACCCGAATTCTGAAATCCAAGATCAATTTTCAAACAGATGGCATTTCAACTCGATGTTAAAGATAGAAAATCAAAAAATTTAACAAAATATAAAAGAATAGGAAACTTTCAACAAATCCTAGAATGCCTTGACATCCACCCTGCAGTGGTCCTTCAGATCAGGCCCCAGAATCTTGGGTCTATTTGAAGGTAGATGGGGGAACAAAGCAAAAAGTGTGCGGTTTCTTCCTTCTATTCGTCTTAGCAGCTATGACAGTAATCACGTGAGGAGGCTCCAAGGCGGTTTAAGCTGATATAATGCCTTTGCTGACATATCAGCTGTTTACCGATTTATTAAAATGTACGGGTACTCTGTTCAAGTGGATGTTGAACTGTTCGGCAATTTCGTTGATATAGATTATAGATGATATAATATTCTTTCACCATCACACCTATATCTATGTCTGTGAAGTTAGCCCGTAAACGATCCCGGAAAAATGCGATGGCAACACTAACATACAAATATCACGACATTTGTCAATGTCATCCCGAAAAATATTTATATCACGATATTTTTGAATGTCATCCCGGAAAAAAAATGTCATGACAGTTTTTTACTGTATCAATTCATAAAAATTTATAAACAATTTGTTTTGAAAACTGATGCCAACCGGGAAAAGATTATGTCACAATAAATTTTCTAACAAGCAAATAAATAATTTTTGAAAACAAAAAACATGTATAATATCAAAAAAACATGAAATGATATATAAAGTTAATAATATAGGAAAATTAAGTAGAGGTGTAGGAAAACAAAAAACAAACCAAAATAATAATATAAGTGGCAAAAAAATTCTATGATTTAGAGTCGTTTGAATTTAAATAACATAAGGCAAAAAAATCTTTGGTTTAGAGCTCCGCTATAGTCATTTGAACTCGTAGAAGAAGTCCATTACCAGAAACCGGAGTATATAGGTTTTGTAGTTCAGGGATTGACCTGTTTAAATAGTAATAGGCAAACAAATTCTATGATTGAGAGCCTCGCTATAGTCGTTTGAATTTAAATGACAAAAGGCAAAAAAATTCTTTGATTTATAGTCATTTGAATTCGTAGAAGAAGTCCATTACCAGAAACTGGACTATATAGGTTTTGAAGTTCAGGGATTGGCCTGTTTAAATAATAAGAGGTCAAAAAAATTGTATGATTGAGAGCCTCGCTATAGTCGTTTGAATTTAAATGACAAAAGGCAAAAAAATTCTTTGATTTAGAGCTCCGCTATGGTAGAAGAAGTCCATTACCAGAAACCGGACTATATATCTGAGTTCCTAAGACGGCTATAGCGGATCTCTAAATCAAACAATTTTTTGCCTCTTGTCATTTAAATTCAAACGACTACAGCGAGGCTCTCAATCATAGAATTTTTTTTGCCTAGTATTATTTAAACAGGCCAATCCCTGAACTACAAAACCTATATACTCCGGTTTCTGGTAATGGACTTCTTCTACGAGTTCAAATGACTATAGCGGAGCTCTAAATCAAAGAATTTCTTGCCTCTTGTCATTTAAATTCAAACGACTATAGCGAGGCTCTCAATTATAGAATTTTTTTGCCTCTTATTATTTAAACAGGTCAATCTCTGTACTACAGTACTTTGAAGTTCACAGTAAATTATATTCGTAAGTGTATTTATTATTATTTAATTTGTTTATTTTATTTAATAAAATTATTTATTAATTAATTATTATTTAATTAATCTGGAATTTTTACAATTTTTAGAATTATCCAAATTGTTGTGACATTGTTGTTGTTTACAAATTTAATTATTACTTATTATATAAACAAACCCACTCGTTCATATACAAATTATGTAATTTTTTATTATGTCATCATATCAGCTTTACATTATAGCTATATATAGCGCAAGCTAAAATTTGTTAATCGGTTTTTATTTATAATGGCCGCCATTTCGTGTATTATTTTTCATAATAATTTTTCTTACTATCGTTATAGTTTTATATCGTGATAGTTATAGTTTCATTATATTTTCTTTAATATATAATGGTGTTGCCATACTTAACTATAATCATTTTACGGGATGATTTTACGGGCTAACTTCACAAAGGTCCTATATCTAGCATATGGGTGTCTACGTCCAGACCCGGGAGAACCCGAATGATCGACCTTGTTAAGGAAAGGTCCTCTAGATTCAGAAATATTATCATAGAGAATTCCTTATACTTAAGGGAGTTCTGAACGCGGCTTATACGGAAGTTGATTTCAGTTTCTATAGATTTCACATGACGCGGCGCGTGTAGACATTTTCGATCGATCATCTTGTGTAAGCACCTATTTGCTTTTCCTCAAGGTGTTTGGGATTGAGATGAAGCTTTTTCTCGTCTTCTGTACTTCAGTCTATTTTCTAGGAATGTGAAAATGCTCCAAGGTATGGCTTTGAAATTAGGGTTAATTCACTCTAACACCAAGTCAGTGAACTGTTAGAAATTCGCAAGGGTTCTACCGACCTGAAGCGATTAAAGATAGTTAATGAACGGCAGGATTAGCCTTATTATGTTTGGCTTGGGAGGCCTGGAATTATAATGGCTCTTGGTTCGCATAGCACGTTCTCGGAGCAGCTGCGAAAGTGAGTTTCCAAAAGCAGAACCAAAGATTCCGCACTATTGGACCAAAGTGTGGTTCACTTTTAGCTAGAGTTTTACATTGCCTAAATATTTCCGAAAACACCACGCGTTTGTCTAGGTACTTCTTAGTCGCACATTCTGATGACTCTTGCTTTCTTGGCTTTTTTGTTTTCTGCATGATCATCGGAGACCTTCATTTTTTTTGACATTATTTTTTAAAACTTCTTATAAACGTTGGCTGAATGAAATCCAAGATTCTCGATCGTATCCTTATTACCCTATAGATAGTATGATGTGGATTTGCAAAACTTTCCAGGATGACTGCATCTTTCATTTAATGAAACTTCGTATAGTACCTCTTTCCCATTGTGGTAAGGTAAGCTGATATAATCCAGTCAGGTATGTATTTGATAATCCATAGAATCTTACATATTTTCTTGAAAAAATATATTTGGAGTCCTCAGTCCAAGTATTCGGTTTCCACTACTACCGGTCCAAGGCTACTGGATTAGGGCGATGCAATTCAGCTCTACATTTTTTGTAGAGAAAATAGATCCACAGGAATGTAAGCATTTAGGTTGATCAGCCCGCCCCCATCACTGTCACGGGCAAGCTCGCGATTTTTTATGTTCATTTAGTCTTCATCAGTGTAGCCACCGACTGATTCTTTAGTATTATACTGGTTGCCCTGTACTCAGCCTTTCGTTATTCCAGCACTAAAATCTTTCAGTTGTACGTCGAAAGATCAGGATTGCTCAATTGTAACGGTTACAGAATAACCTTTGGGTCACTAAAACCTCGCGATAACCTTTAGTCCTGCTCCAGGCGCTTAGTTAGCCTCATCTTGACTTTTTATAGCCTTCTTGCAAAAAAATGCACTATACACTGAGAGAAAAAAATGATTGAATCTACAAAAAAACCGATAAATTCAACAATTTCCGGGATTGATTTTGAGCCAACAAAAAAATTATAATACTTACTGTAATTATTGTTAAAATTAATATTTTTGTTTATTGTAATTTCAATATTTAAATAGTAATAATTGTTTATTTTACAAATAATTTATGACTATTGTAAAATTAGCAAAGTGAACAAATAAATTGTCACATTTGCAATTTTTTTCCAGTTCTTGTAAAATCAACAAGTAAATGATAGAAATCGTAAAACATACAATGAAATTGTAATATTAACAAGTACTACAAGTAAATTATCATGCTTGTAAAGTCAATAAATAAATGTTATAAATGGTAGTATTTACAAATAATTTGTACTTTTAGTAAATTTTACAAGAAACTTGGCATTCTTGTATTCTCAACAAATAAATATTACAAATGATAATATTTACAAACAAATTATAATCATAGTAATTTCGACAAGAAATTTGTCGTTATTGTGCAATCAGCAAATCACTATAAGAAATGTTAATATTTACAAACTAATTGTATTATAAGTAAATTTGCAACTGATTAATGTAAGATAAATATTATTAAAAAATCTGGTATAATTACCCGTTATTGGAAATGATCATTTATTTTTTGACCTCTGTTCAGAAGCAGTATAAAAGAGAAGCTTTGTAAAGTGAAACCTTTGATATGAAATAAAATAAAATTCTTTTCACGATTTTTTTGATTGAGCTTTATTATAGTTTTAAAGTGATTATGTTAAGAAACAGTTATAATAGTTCATGTCATATTGCAATTAATATAAAAAAGAGACAAACAAATTAATGATTTTAACATATTTTTAAAAAAAGTTTTTATCGTTTTAATATTTATGAACCATGAAGCTAGCTATAACAATAAAATTATAGTGATAGTCTTCTATGTTATACTTTTGAATTTAAGTTCCAACTTGATAACAACTAAAGTTAAATACTAATACGCTAAAATTTCAAAATTTGTACAAATTGAAAAATATTACCTAAGACAACCTAAAAGAGATATTTCATCCTATGTAAACGTAAAAATTTAAACTGCGATTTCATTTTCTGTAAATAGCTGCATACAATCAAAAATATTTTTTTAACGCAGTTTAACAAAAAATCACAGATACAACGATGACATTCGAATTATCAGAAGTTTGTTTTGTTTTCATTTTGCTCAAATGAAAAATCTAATTTGATTGTCTGTGATATTACTATTAACTTTAATGAATGGTTTAATGAATATTGTGTCAGTAAGTGTCTTTTAAAAGAATTCTTAACACTTACTAAAACCACATTTATTTGATGACCACATTTATCAGATGTTTAATGACTAATATAATTAAAGAAAATAAATTAAATTAATATTTAAATAACAATATAATTTAAAATTAACTAATTAATGCAATTAAGTAAATTTGTACTTATGGTTTAAAAATGTGTTTTCCAATGTTGAACAAAACAGTTATAAAACTGATCGCTGCTGATATTGGTTTATCAAAACGCGTGTCTACCGCATAAAAATAAGTTTGAGTACAATACCATACGTTATATGACTAATTTTTCTAGGCTAAATTAAAAACTTAAAATGTTTTAAAACATAAATCAATTGCTCCCATCCAAAAGTGTATGTTGAATATACGTGGTTGCTATCTACTCTTGCAATAAATTTAATCGGCAACTATTATTGGTTGAAGGGTTAACTTATTCGCTAGATGTTCTTCTATTTATTCAATTTTGACTTAATAGCTTCCAATGAAATGTTTCCTCATCCACTTTTAAATTATGTTTAATTAACGGAGACATCAAGTAATGTAACAATTTCAATACTTGTAAATGTTGCAATTCTGAAAGATAGAAAACAGATTTTCTTTCATTTAATTATTTTCATATATACGATACGGTTACAGTATGAAATGAAACAAAACTTACCAGTATTATTAGTTTCAGCAAAAGATCTTTTTTTAAATTAATTATTCCATCAAGCTTCAATATTTTGTTCGAATTTTCCAACCTATGGCCATCACAATCTGTGCTCTCTTTTAATATATCTTTCTGCATTCTTTTAATACTGCTGATATGTTCTTTCTTTGGGAAAATTAATTGCTTAACTTTGCTCAGTTGTAACTCTCCGTCGTTCTTCAAAGGCTACCAGATGTATATTTATAAGATATCCAAAGTTTGTCATCACTGCAGGAAGTGGTTTTTATAAATCTATATAAATTGTAACATTTAACAATAGTTTAAACTATAAGAAAATCAAATCGAGAACTATTTTAAATAATGTTCGAGGTAAAATAATTACAAACTATAACTATCGATAAAACCATAAAGATGAACGTACATCATTTTCAATAATGAGGGAACTATTTTATAACCTTAAATTTGGTAATGGAAATGCACAAAACTAAATTTCACTTTCCGATTTTTTTTTGTTTATTTTTATCAAACGAATTTATATCAAATAAATCTTTCTTACCAAGCAATGATCATATATTTCCAAATTCAAAAATATTGTATCCAAAATATATTAATAAATTTTCACTAAACAACGTATTGATTGATTTAAGGTTCAACTGAAACTGATCACCACGTTGTTTTAGATAAATTGGTTTATTATAATAATATTTACAAATTAATATTAAATTATACAAATTGCTTATAAAATTTAATATATTGTTTTAATTTTTTACAATTTAATAATAATTGCTATTATTGTTTATTTATTTGTTTTATTTACTATTTAAGAGTAAATAAAACAATCAATTGGAAGAAAGTTTACTATTTTATTGTTCATGATATGTAACACTCGTAGATTGCCATTATTGAATCAAAACACATAATTCATAATTTTTTTAGCATTAATATACCTGGAACTATAATTTTATTTACAAGTTAGTTATAAGTCATGCCAAATAAAATTATCTTCACGTTAAATACCATGCATTATTTGAATGATTACACTGACAACTTCTGGAAGAATCACAAATCGCAATCTTATATTTACAACACACGTTCGCCATTTTTGACAAAATGGAAAATATTTTTTAATTTCAAATTTTAAAGATAAGAAACGCACAAAACTTATTTTCACTTTATAGTAAATAAATGTTTCTTAAACAATAATTTTAAATTATTTATAATAAACACTGGTAAAAAAAATTACCAATTTTTCATTAGATAACGTATAAAACTATAAACTGATTCGTAGTTCAACTGAAACTGATGCACTGATAAAAATTGATGAACAAATTTTAGTTTAAACAAATTTCTAGTAATATGTAACAATTATTTTTTAGTTTTACAATTTAATAATAATAGTTACTGATTATTTGTATTAATTACAATTTAACAGTAAATATAACAATATATTTATTGTAATTACAATTTAAAAGCCAATTTAACATTTTATTTTATATAAATTTGTATCTATGGTAAAAGAGTGCCAATACAAACAAAAACACTTTAAACTTGGCATTACTGGACTAAATATAACTGAGATTATAACCGTATTTCCTATTTTATATCGCAACAGTTGGCCTTACACTTACAATTTTCCGTTTCAAAATGTTTAGAATAAGTTGTAAAATTCGCTACCAATTCTACTCGTAGATTGATAGTTTGTTGATACTTACTCGTATAAGGGTTAATAAAATTCACAACAGGCATTGATAACTGAAGACTAATATTTTGTCTGTGGTATACTTTTATACGTATAAGCTGATTAACTTCCAGATCTCTATAGAAACTCGATGTCACGATTTTGCATAGACGAGACAAATATCACTCGTATAATTTACATATGAGAGCAAAGATGTATGAATGGTATTCAATATTTACTGCGATTGCTGTGATTACTGCGTTCAACAGCAGTGATCGGTGATTAATTTGCATTTGAGTTAACTTTTTTTTATGGTATTTTTCCCAATAACATAAAATACATAGATGTTTTAGTAAGAATTGCGAATAATAATTGCAATATGAAAGCAGTATAATAAGAAGTGAAACCCGAAAATGTTTCTATAGCGGCTTAATGGATTGAATTACTTTTGAGAATTTAAGGTCGACGACAGTTGCGATAGGATCCAAGTGTAATACATTTGTATCGTGACATAGAACAAATGGCTGAACATTTATAACTAATTGATTACCACACAGAGCAGGTTGCTGATATCCAAACTGAGCAAGCAATTGAGCTGAAGAAAGAACTAAATTAATGAAACTCACTTGAATGAAAAGATAAAAAATAACAACATCGTTACCCGATTGATATAAAACTAGAAATTTACAATTAATTATACATACTTCTACTTCGTGGTACTATAAACAACCCACCAAATAAACAGTGCAGGGATAATGGGCACTCGGACTACTTTTTGGTGGAAATGAGAAAACAATTAAACTATAACGGAATTAATAATTCTAAGAAACATTTTTATTTAAATATTATATTCTAAAAGTTTGTTATTTGAAATTACACATTAAATGTAATAACATATTTTACTATATTTATTCTTTTTTACAATTATCCTAGTACATACTCGTATAACTATTTCTTAGTAGGTTTTACGAAAGCCTGTGTTGAACCTACAATTTAATAGTAAAAGTAATGTTTGGTACAATCAACAAATTATTTTGTAGAATCTACTTATATTTTTTCTCTGAGTGTACTTCCGTCTTCCTTTGTCCTATTGATTACAGCCATGACCACTTGTACATCTCATTGGAAGGTATAGTAGCAGTTACTTACAGTTTGATCTTCCTCACATTCATAGGCTTTTTTGGCAGAGAACTATCCGATGGCCCAACGTTTCGTTATCCTTAACAGTACCTTTCGTCACTGGAATCTTCTTTAGCTTTGTTATAGCTCTCCAAGCTCTACTCCTCGTTTGTTACTTGGGAGTAAGGAGCCAACTTTAGTTGTGTCTTTGTCCGTTGTAGTTGACCTTGGTCAAAGATGCCTTGTCTGGTTGTCTTTGAGGGACCAGCATTATTCCTCCTTTCGCAACGTTGGTTTTCGCGCCATAGAGGCGAGACTTAGAGGCCAAAGAGAGTCTGACTCTTCATTTACATATATTTAAAATATTAGGATCCATATTAAAGTTCCACCACTAGTAGTGAAAAATCGATGTCCATCTATGTAGAGATCAACGGTACACAGATAAGGCTACTTAGCCGATTTCTCGGCTCCAGTTTGGCTTGTTGTCATCACGGCACGATTAAACCCATCTATCAGCCTGATTCAGTTTAGCGTTACCCATAGCGAGCAATCTTATAAAATATAGGAAAGTTTAGAGATATACAGAAAAACTTCAAGACTGGAGTAGTTACTATCATGGACTATTGCATACACCTTTTAAGGTTTTGTTTTTATCTGTAAATAAACGTTAGAAGCTTTTCACCAAATCGCTTAAAACTTGTTGGTGGTTTTTGAACCAGATTTGCTTCATGGACGTTTTAATTTGCTCATGAATTTTGTAGATATAGTAAATTGGTTCATTTTCAACCCGAATGCAACGCGATTGACTTTACTTAGTTTAGTTTGTTCTTGTCCATCCCACAGATAAGCGATATGAGGCTAGAAAAATAAATGTGTACTTAATCGTACCTATGAAATAGGAAAATGTTTGGGATCATTAATATTGTTGTGGTGAGTTGCACCTAATTCTCAATCTATCGAGTATGAAAAAAATATCCAGAAGAATTTTCGGTGCTATTTGGGACAAGTAAATTTTTCTAGAATTTTTAAAGGAAAGTTTTAATGGTTAATTAATACTCCCCTTTTCATTCACACATATCACCTATTCACCTACTCACACAATTGTAAACTCCATGTCGACTTATTTCCAACAGAGGGTTATTAGTTGTGTTTATTAGCATCACCGATCGTAGCCGATGTCGAAAAAATTCGATTTGCACCCTGCCTTTGGTGGGATCCGAACCCAGTACATCCCCGTCCAAGTGTCGAAGCTTTAACTGTATCACTTGTCCGATAAAAATAATTTAAAATGAGTATTTGAAGAACTAAGCAGTTTCTATTGTAGAATACCTATGTCCTTAGGGTCCTCAGGGACATAGCTGAGTATAGCATTTGATATAAGGCGCCAAATCGTTTTGTAAATTAACGTAAAAAATGACGGAGGTCCAACGTTTTTTGGATTAAGCCGTCGTATACAGGTTTCAATGGTCGTTTTTGATTCCGGGTTGATACATGATCAGTTCATAGATTCTTGGCCAGCGGCCAGGTCTTCTAAATGGCATACCGTTGGAAATAGGTTTAATCAAGTTTGTCCAATTGAACAGATATAGTGAACGGCTATTATAGTGAGCATGAAGAAATTCTAAAGAATAGCCATTATCGAATTGTCCCCATAGAAACGTTTGGATGAATACCAATAAATATTGATGCGTGTCATATTTTGTGGATCAAAAAAAAAAATCCCAAATTTGTTGCATGCACCAAATGTTGCACAGAAGTCTCAAAAAATGTAAGGATTGATTTGAAATAAAAATGAGTGATTGATTTTCAAAAATAAATAAAAATTTTTTTTTTCAAAATGCTAAAAGCAAAAATTAACTTCTAAGAGTCACATTCACAGGGTTTATTCCCACATACAAATCGAACAATTCCTGCTGAGGTCGTCGTTATAAATAACGTCAGAAATCTTGCATTTTTGGACATATTTCACTTGGGTAAATATTGAAAACAACAACGATAACCAAGAACAAAAAAAAATGCCGCTAATCTATTGGAAGGAAAATTGAAATAGAGATTAGAAGATATACCTTGAACCGGAACTCTCTACAATTCGCTAAATATTTTCCTTTGACTTCTAAATATACCAGGATAAACGATGTTATATTGCTTATATTCCACAAAACTTGCTTCTTCAACATGTTTGTCACGCATAGGAACTTCTCTGCGATACACTAAATACAATTTTATTATTCGTTTTAAAAAAATCCTACTGTCCCGTATCCAAGTACCAATACGAGAATACGATCCACTTCTTCGCCTGTTTAGACATCAATGGTCTTGGCGAAACAAACACACTGAAAATTTTGAGAGTCTTGTTCTGCGTTAAAATGCAATTAATTTAATTCTGTATATTTATTATTTATTTATTTATTCAAAAAAAATATAACGAATTTTGTGCCGAAAAAACGGCAGAAGCAAATTCGCGTAATACATAAAAATACAACATAATCCTAATATTTACAAAATTAAATGATTAAAATGAGAATAAAATGTGATAAAAGCTTACAATAAAATGACTAAGATACTAATACTATTACTACCATTACCAATACTACTACTTTTACTATTAAATTTCAACTTCATAATATGTGACTAAATACATCAAGTTTTATGTAATAACCCTGAATAAATAGGAGATATCAACAGTTTCAAATAGCCATTGTTTAACTCTAGGTAAAAAGGACTTCAAATGAATGTCCTTCCTAATGTAAATTGGTAGCGCATTAAAAAAGGTTGGTGCAGCGACCAGAATAGAGCGTCGGAAGTGGTCATTGAAGAATCTTGGGATGTTACAAAGAAATTGATGGTTACCGCGAAAACTGTAACGAAAATCGCTTCTCATTATTTGTTGACCACTTCGATTAAAAAAAACTCTCAATACCTTATAAACATACAAATGTTTCAACGGCAAAATATTCGTCGTAAAGAATAAATTCCATGATGGTTCAGTTCTTGGTTTCTTTAGATATATTCTCAAAATCATTTTCTGTAGAACATATAAAGGATACGAAGTTGCAGCATAACAACCACCCCAGCACGACAATCCATATTCCAATTTAGCCATAACTAGCGCACGGTAAGCTATTTTTAGAACCGACGGAGGACAATAATCACGAAGAAGGTAGAAAAAAATTCTAGCAGTTGATGACAGATACTGGTGGACTGAATTAACATGCGTTTTCCAATTAAGGCAAGTATCCAAGTGAACACCAAGATATTTAAACGAGTCAACTTGTTCGATATCAAAGCACTCAGAGTGGCAACCACTAGACGCACATTCATACCTGCTGTGATTAGTCACCCGCGGCAAAATAGACGTATTAAAGCTACCAGACAATTTAAACAACATGAATTTAGTTTTCCGGCTTAAGATCAGGCGATGTTTGTCGAACCATGAGAGTAAAACTTTTAAATCAGAATTGATCATCGAAATAACGTTGCTGGGAGAATTCCCACAGTAAGCCAGAGCAATGTCATCAGCAAACCCGGTTGAATAACCATGAAGATTCAATTTAAATACGGAGTTTGTATAAATGAGAAACAGCAGAGGGCCTAATACTGAACCCTGGGGAACACCAACGTCAATAAATTTCGGATCGCTTAAATTATCATTTATCTTAACTCTCACCGATCTACCATCTAAATACGATGCTAACCACTTATTTGCCACTCCTCTAAACCCTATATCATACATAATAGATAGCAGAAGCTTGTGATCAACCATATCAAAGGCTTTAGCTGTTGCGACTATTTGCGACATCTATAAAAATTCCGACTGAGGCGTCGGTCGCTTTTTACACATTAGTCCAGTCAGAAATATTCGTAAATATAAAACGGCCTTGATTTCGTAATAAAGTAAATATATATAGCGGGTTTTCCAGTAGCCTTAAACAAGAAGCCGCTTAAGTGATTTATTTTTATTTTACAAGTTTTTATTTGCTTATTTATTTTATCGTAAATATGACAAAGTAGAATTAACACATTTTTGGTAATCGTAATCAAATACAGCCAACATCTGTACGTTGTTTACAAATAAAACAAACTTACTAGTTAAAACCAAATATAGATTCCTATCTTTATTGTTTATTGTAATTGTAATTATTGTCGTGGTTTACGTCACAGCGAAGTGAAGGCACTTTTTGATAATATTTCTAAAGATTTAAGTAGTTCGACAGAAATTTCACCTGCAGTAAATAAACAGAAACTCTTAGACAACCCTTTAGAAGTCAAAATCAGATTGCAATCTAGTTTTTTCCAGAAATGTGGCCAGTGTTTGCTTCTCATACCGCTCATAAATCGCAGATTAACACGTTCCAGAGTAGCTATTCAGCAGACTCCTATATTTGCCCATTGTTCGTAACAATATCATTGAAGCAGGATGACGATAATAAGTATTACCGTCTTCTGCAACTTTCAAAAGATAACATAATTTGTTTCAGTACTAGTGCCGTAAACAAAAAAAATAGCATTTAAGTCACTTCCCCACTTTAAAATAGTTTAAATCAATTTTCTTTCATACGTTCAGTGATATTTAATGGAGGCGGGCTCAATACAGCAAAGAATATTGTTCAATTTTATTTTGAAAGGAACCCTTCAAATCAGCTTACACAAAGAGCATATTTTAGTGTGTGTAATAATCCCTCGACATCCACAATCCCTCGTATTATTCAACATTTTCATTGGGAACCTGCTGTTTGAACTTTTCAAGTCAAAACGTTCACGACCTACGGACACAGTCAAAAAAAATTGAGGCCAAAACTGTTTCCCTTTCCGCTTAAATTTTGGGAAATTGATCTGAACCGATTATGTTGGACTGTACAGGGTCGGGTGTTTCTGTTTGTTGGAAAACAGAATTTTGCTCAAAAATCGTTATTTCCGTTTAAATTTTGGAAAACTGATCTAGACCGGTAGCCTGGTTCGTAATCGAAACGTATCATACCATCATGAAATTGCACGGCGAGGAAAGTTTCGACAATAAACTGTTTGATGAATCGAGAACTGTGTGTTTCGAGAAATGATTGATAGAATATTTACGTAAATGCAAGCTGCATCGCTAATTTAAAGGGAATGGCTGCAAAATCTGAGTTAGAAATTTTATTCTGATTTTATAATTTGCGATTTGATATTCTTACGTAACCTTCACAAGGCCAAGCTTATAAAAGTACCTGACCTCGACCTGCGATGAGTATTTTGAAAAAGGAAAGCGAAATACATTCGAACGTGAATGAGTTGAACATGCGAGGTAAACAAAATCGTGCTCAAGCGTAATCGGAGTGTGTTAAAAAAATGCATTAACTACCTGTCCGGTCTCTGGATGAAAGGATGATAGTAGGAAATGTCTATTTTATATGTGCATCGAGAAATAGTTATCTGTCAAGTCGATCTCAGTCAATTCGGTGGACGTCATCTAAAGTTTTGAAAATTCCCGTAACGAATTGTTTAAAATTTCGAAACAACAGGAAGCCTCCGTTTGAAGAAATCCGTTCGAGTGACAATAGAGTCAAGTCTAAACAGGAACTGTTATTCTTATATGAAGTTGTATGTTTGGAATGCAAACCAAAACAAGAATTTGCTCAGCAGTCAAATTGGATGGAGCGTTGTAAGAATTTTATCGTAACAATAGAAATTAACGGAAAGATTAACGGGCAATTTTAGGTAACGCAATTAAACCAGCCGAAAGTGACGATCGTAAACTCACGTTTGAGCGACTATTCGGTCTTCAAATTCGAGAAATAGTATTTGTTTTCTATTTTTTACGATTGGGAAATCAAAGTCAGATGGATAAAAAGAGATTGACAGATTGACACCCGTTGTTGTCAATTTGAAACGGATAAAAACCACTGAGAATCTGCAAAAATGTTAGGGTCACATCAAACTCGTAACTCTGCGTTGACCAGTATTCAATTCCGAGATTTGAGGAGTTATTTTAGCGCCTGCAAGGAGGAAAGCCATTTTCGAAGATAGGCGTCAGCGAAACATGTTTACATTTAGAACTTGACAGTGAATCGAAAAATCTGGTGGTAGTTTTAACTGTATTTGAACTATTTCACTTTTAAAAATTCGCTTTTGGAATAACTAGCGAGCCAGCAATAATACAGCGATACATGGAGCAGATGACAGAGAATTCCGAGTTTGCCACAAGTAGTGTAGACGATATAATTGTAACCGATCGAACCGAAGTAGAACATCTAAAAAATCTGTAAGAGATTTTTAAACCACCAACTTGAAGGGTGAATGGTGAGCTGCCAACTTGAAATGTAAGCAAGTGCATATTCTTCTAATCTAAAGTTATTATTTTGTGCATTTTTAGATGAATCAGGAAGACCGACCAACAAACTTTAAAGAATTGTAAGTTCTCATTGGTATAAGGTAAATTATTATAACCGTCTTTTGACCAATTTGCCACAGCTTGCAGTTCATCTTAATGCATTGCGTAAGGTAATGTTCCGTACGTTTCTCAAGCGACAGATGCCTCAAGTCTCGGAGTAGGGGTAGTTATTTCTCATATTTACTTTTTCATCGAAGACGCTTGATCATCAAAAGAAATATAGTCAGATTAAGAAAATAGCACTTTCGATCGTCTATGGCTGTAAAAAGTTTCACCACTATCTCTATGGCGCAGAGAACATATTTTAGTGACAGATCATAAGCCCCTCGTATCACTGTGAAGTGAGCGAAAAATAATACGAAATGTTATACAGCGAGATATTCCGTTCTAGCGAGTGTCCAGCCCTGTATGACCAGTCCCTATCCAAAATCTTCAGAAATCTCATGTAATAAGAAATTTCATTTCTGTTTTCAATAACGTTTTTCTTTTTCTAACTGAGTTTATTCGAGTCATAATTCCTCACAGGCTACGGAAGTAAGTTTGGGCTCTATGGCATATTGGACATTGAAGCATTGCTCGAATTAAGCAGCCAGTTCTTAGACACGGCTGGTTCATGAACATCAACAACGAAATCGAAACCACAGTGAAGAAATGACCAGCATGCTAGGAGATTGCTCCGAATCCGAGAAATGTGTTCGAAAAATGGCCAATCGCAACGAAGCCGAGGGAACGGTTACATGTCGATTTTGCTGGATTTTTTCTAAGTCATATGATGGGATGCAGAAAAGTTTATGAGATCTTTCGAAATCACCATGAAGAAACAATTGGGAGATGGAGGTAGTATACACTGATCACATGAAGTTGACGTTCCTTAGCACTTACCGATTTTCGCCGATTCATGATAGTAAATCTTCGAGCAAGAAATTTCATGGTCGGCAATGAAGGACTCTGTTATATCTCATCTATTTTCGTGTGAAGCTTCTCTTTCTGTCTCCCTGGTACGAAGTGGATTGAGAGAGAGATAAATCAAGTGCTTGGCAAAGTGATGACTAGTGCAGTTACATGGAATGTTTTGGTCCGATATCATCAAAACCAAACAGTGTTAAAATTATTATTTTTCCTATTGAAATTTATTTTCAAAATAAAATTATAAAATAGGACTAATTCTTAATGTTGTACACAGACTCGTTCTATTAAAAATTATTTTTAGAAATTTTGCATTTTTGCCAATAGATAGAAAATATTATAAGATGTCGAAAATTGTAGGTAATGGTAGTACAATGAAAACATGAATTCCATTATTCCATTATAGACATAGCAAAGTCCATTAGAATCGAATGGCAATCACTATAGCGGTAGAATATTGTGTAATCTATTTAAAAATGTGGGTGAACCTGTGGACATCTCTATTTTATTAACCAAACATCTCCAGGGTTGACGGTACAAATTATTGAAAATAATCAAATTCCGTTTAATGTTTCAAATTGCCAAATACGTAGCAAAGCCCATTAGTAATTAAATTCAGTTTATACACGTTTTGAAAATATTGCAAATTATACATAGGCAAAAATTAAACCTTTAAAATGTGTATATAAAATTATTAAAAGGCGTTCAGGGTACCAAACCCGTCAAAAATGCTCAATTTCTAAATATAATTTTTATTAGAACGAATCTTAAAAATATACTTTACTTAAATTTTAGAAAAAGGTCAACTAGAATCTTTAGATATGTCTAGATCCGATGGCAAATGTTGCTACAAGCGATGATGATTCGCAAAGTAATATCTTAAACCAATGAAATCAAAGAGATGATGTGGTTTATTCCGAAGATTTTACTTTACTATACTCGTCTTTGAATTTGAACCTATCGTTCATGACATTTTGTAAATTTTCCACGTCTGATACTGCCTTGATCCTCAACTCGATTCAAATTCACTTGTAGAATCATACTATATTTTTCTGATCGATTTGGTTTTTGAAATATATATATGTCAAGTGAGCTTTATAGCCCCACGTTTTTTAATTAACCCATAAATAACTATACACTGGATATTCTCAGCCAAGACGCTAACCAACCTTAAACTAATTTCGAAATACTGTTTCCTGCAATTTATTTATTCAATGATCATTTACCTTACAATTGTGTGTAATTTCCGATGCTCGTGTTTTTCCAAATATGTACTAGATCTTCGATTGTTTTTCTTTTTTTTTACAAAATTTTTGTTTTGTTTATTCGGCTCGAACTGACGAAAAGTCAAGTAAAATATGAAACAATTAACAGTTAAATCACGATTAACTGAATTTTGTGCAACATTAATATTTTTGGTGTTACATGGTATCACGAGAGAAATCCCATCGTATACTGTGATGAATGGAAATTTTTATTTGCCACATCATCGTGTGGTAAGGGAAGGAAGTTCAACAACTCGGCTTCGAGTTGTTTTTAATGCATCTAGTCGGCTATCATCAGGTATTTTGTTAAATGACTGTTTATTGACAGGACCTACAGTCCAACAGGATTTGTTTTCGATTGTGATTCGTTTTCGAAAATATCCCATTGTAATTGTCGGCGACATCGCAAAAATGTATCGTCAGATACTTGTTTCTGAAACAGATCGTGAATTTCAACGGATTTGGTGGCGAAAAAATACTGAGTCTAAAATTAAATTGTATCGACTAAAAACCGTCACGTACGGAACAAGAACCGCACCTTCTTTGGTAACAAGGTAAATTGTACTCAGAAGCTGCACTCATTTTGAAGCGAGATTTATACGTTGATGACGTACTTATGGGTGCTAACTCGTTTGAGGAAGCAAGTAAATTAAAAAATGATTTAGTTGAGTTATTGAAAAAATGGGGTTTTGAATTGCGAAAATTTGAGTCGAATGTAGAGTGTTAGGATCTATGATTAAAAATCATAACGATACTGTCAATGAAAATTTGTGTTGGGAATTAATTGGGACAGCAGGATCACTTCAAAGTCATTTTCGATATGTTTGATTGCAATGTAGAAAACCTGGGTATAAAACGATTGGTACTGTCAGAAATTGCAAAATTATTCGACCAATGGGGATGTGTTCTCCAATAATATTCCGTGCAAAATTATTTATGCAATCGTTGTGAGTTTAAAGGAATTAGAGTGGGATTCGGAAATACCGTCACATATGCGTATTGTTTGGAATGATTTCAAGAAATAATTGATTGACTTGAAACAGGTATCTATTCCACGATGTGTGGCACCTCGTGAATTTGATGAAATTGAATTGCATTGGTTATGTATGCGTAATTTACATTCGTGTTGTAAATGTATTCAAAGAGGCGAATGTGAGCCTCCTTTGTTCCAAATCTAGAGTTCAGTTTCAGCTAAAGGACATACAATCCCACGTTTAGAATTGTGTGCTGCAGTGCTGGTTGCTCAGCTGGTTGAACGTGTGAAGTCCATTATGGATATAAGTTTTACAGCTGTTTATCTGTGGTCTGATACACAAATCACGCTGATGAGCATAAAAAAACTCTCCATCAAAATTCGTTGCTATTCGTATATCATTAATACAAGAATTGACTTTGTTGGATGATTAACATTATGTACCAAGTAAAAACAATCCTGCCGACTTGATGTGCAGAGGTCTCTCGACATGTTGCTTCATGTTACCGCCTATTCTATTCGTTTTATTGGTAATTGCCGAATTAAACCAAAGACGTTACGGAATTATTCAAAACTGCCTGTATTGGAAATTGAGTATGCAACTGAATGTTTGATCAAACATATGCAGAATTGTGAATTTGCTGATGAAATGAAAAAAATAAGAGAAAATCAAACAGTTTCTTTAAAAAGCAAATTAAAACATTTGAATCCATTCATAGATGGAAAAGGATTCCTACGAGTTGGCGGAAGGTTGCATTATGCAAATATTTCTTAAGATGCTCGACATCAGATACTCATTCCAGCAACACTTCAGTTTGCACGGCTATTAGTAGTAAGAGAGTATATATACGTTTATTACATGCCGGTGCACAAGCACTTTTAAATCAAATAATGGGTAACTTACCTTATCATCGTGCCAATCCGTGCAGACCATTTGAAATTGTTGGTGTCGACTTTTGTGGTCCTTTTCAAATTGTACATAAGTTTCGTAGTAAAATTACAACGAAAGTTTATTTGGTTGTTTTCATTTGCTTTGCAACTAAGGCAGATCATATTGAGTTCTCTCAACTCAAGCATTTTTACTACTATGGGCAAAAAACGTAAGACTTTTTAATTTTAATTTCGCGCGGAAACCCATTCGTCGAAATATTTGTTTTTTCTATGTTGGTATGACTGTCAGTGACATCTGTGCCAAATGTCACATCAAAATAATCATTAGTGTTTAGTATACGCTTGTCTTTCTGAAATACAAAAAGTGCGTTCGGCGATTTTTACAATGAGTGAAATTATTCAACAAAGAAGTTCCATTAAATTGTGTGTGCAGAATCAATTTTGTGGTGCCCAAACGTTCAGAATGTTGCAAAAGGCCTTCGGTGATAATTGTATGTATCGAGCAAGTGTTTTTGATTGGTACCAAAACCACGTCAAAGCAAGTCAAAAATCAAGGTGATGTTGACAGTTTTCTTCGATTATCGAGGTGTGGTGCACTCCGAATTCCTTCCGACCGGCCAAACTATCAACAAGAAATACTATTTGAATGTTATGCGTCGTTTGCGCGAAGCTATTCGTAAAAAGAGGCCAGAATTATGGGTCGACAACTCTTGGTTTTTGCACCACCATAATGCACCTTCTCATACTGCATTGGTTTTACGTGCTATCGTTCCGCAACCACCGTATTCGCCTGATTTAGCTCCATGTGACTTTTGGCTGTTCAGCAAACTCAAACGACCGCTCCGGGAAAACCAGAGTTAATTGAAGACATTAAACGTGAATCACTACGCGCATTGGACGCTATTCTGGAAATTGACTTTAACAATTGTTTCGAGGATTGGAAAAAAATTAGCACAAGTGTATTGAGGACGAGAGAGATTACTTTGAGGGATCGAACCAAATAGATTTGGAGAAATAAAAAAGGAATTTTAAAATTCTGAACAAAGTCTTACGTTTTTTGCCTACAGTAGTATTGCAACTCTGCGAAGATTTGTTGAGAGAAGAGGTTTATGTCGAAACGTATATTCAGACAATGCCACACATTTTGTGGGATCTCGTAACGAACTAATGGAACTACAACGATTATATACCACTCTGAGAAATATCAGGAAGAAGTGAATAACTATTGTACTGCACAAGGTATGGAATGGTATATGATACCACCTCGATCACCATATTTTGGCGGGCTGTGAGAAGCCTCTGTGAAAAGCGCCAAACATCACATTTTTGTATTATTTTTACACTATCTTATACATTCGGACAATTGCATACATTGGTGATTCAGGTAAAATTTAGTTTGAATTCTCGCCCATTGTCACCAATGTCAGAGGATCCCAGTGATTTGACTTGTTTGACTTCGGGTCATTTTTTGATCGGGCAACCGCTAGTGGCTATTCCTGACCCCTCTTTGTAGCATTCGATTTATAATCGGTTATCTCATTTCCAAAGAATCCATAGTTTTTATTTCAGCAGTTTTGGAAAAGGTGGTCTAAGTAGTACCATTGTGTTTATAATAAATAGTGGAATTACTAGAAAGTACAATATTACCTCAATAGATACCACTCCATACACGATTTAAAATTTTTATTTTTTAGATTTTACTATATTACATCAATGCCTTCTAAACTACTGGCCGCTTACACCAAATGATGACGACACGCTAAGTCGACGTTGTTGTTGCTTTCTCTAGTTGCTTTGTTAGTGTAAATATGTTAAAAGTATTATTGCGCAGTCTCGGTTTAGACTTAAATTGACGTCATGTGCGAAAAATGGGAGTAGTAAGGGGCCAGTAGTTTAGAAGGCATTGATTACATTATCATTTGTATTGCATATGTATCAGTATATCACCGTGCTCATTCATAACGGTTATTTCGTATGATTTTTTTCCTCATTTTCGTTGCTTCGCAACGCAAGATTATATGTACAATTACAAATTTATATTGAATTTCGTTTGACTAGGATAGTATTCGTGGTCGTGTGTACAATATCGCTTTTACAAATATAAAGTTGTAATTTTTCGAAATATGTGTGTGTAGTGTGTGTGCATTCTTCTAGTGTTTTTATATTTTTGTTTTATTGGTAGATTAATTTTTATGCATTCAGTTACATTCCAGTTATTGTAGGATTGAAATAAATTTATGTGACTTAAGAATTAAATTAAAGTGATTAAAAACTTTTGTGTTAATGTAATTATGTCTTCCTATCCTTGTGTTTACGAAGGATGTTTAAATATTTATAGAAGTGGTAGTTTTTTGTCGTATTTTAATTTGCCAAATGATAATAGAAGAAATGTTTGGATTAAACATTCTGGCAACAAAAATCTTAGAACAAGTGCAGAAATTTCAAAATCACCAATAAAATTTTGTGAGAATCATTTTTACGATACTGATATTCGTGTTTTAGGTCCCAAAAAAATGTTAAAAAAAAATGTTTATCCTATTCCTTATCCCAATATTTGTGCGTGTGACGTTAGCAGTATGGACAGTGAATGTATTGTTTTGCTAAGTGTTTCAAATATAAAAATTATCACCGCGACTAGAAGAAAACGTTCTTTAGAAGAAACCTCTTTGCAAGATCTTCGAAATAGCTCAGATGAGAATGCCACACATATGCAAACAGTTTCGCCGTTTATTGAAGACTATCATTTGTCTTTGGAAGGAAATTTACCTATACCCGGACCAAATTTGAAAGTTTATTAAAACCGGCTACGGAATATTGGTTTTAACAGTAATAATGAAAATCTATAAATTAAAGAAGAACATTTTCCTGAAGTGCATTATGTTTCAAAAGAGGTTTTAATAAATTCTCCTCGTTCCAAAATTCCGCGCTTTATTTTTCTATCTCCAAAAAAAAGAAATTGGAGCCATTAGAAAATATGGTTACCGAAAAAATAAATGAAATATTCAGCAGTAAAAATGATCCTGTCAGAACGTTTATATTGTCCCAGATTCGCCACAAACCTAAATCTCAATGGCAAAACGAAGAGCGAGATCTGTTTTTAAAATTTTATTATAAATCTCCTGCACTTTACAAATACCTTCTTGAGTTGGAATTTGTATTGCCATCAGTATCAACCATTCGCAGGTGGCATTCCAATATTCCATTTTCACCGGGACTAATGAAGAGTGTTATTAATTTAAAATTAAAAGCATTAAAAGCGCTCAACTATCTAACATAAACAAAAAATGTATTTTATTATTCGATGAAATGGCTATAAAGCCAGAATTAGAGTTTATGTCATCAGAAGACATAATCTATGGATTTTTGGATCACGGGCATCTAGGTCGTAAAGATGTTATTGCAACTCATGCTCTAATTCTTATGCTTCGCGGTTTAAATAGCAACTGGAAACAATCTTTAGGCATCTATATTGGAAATGTTAGTGGGAAAGATCTGCATAAAATTATTTGTTATTGCATTTCAGAAATAACACTTTTGGGATTAGATGTATGTGCCGTAAATTGTGACCAAGGTAGTAACAACAGAAGTGCTTATAATATTTTAGGTGCTTCGATTTCAAAGCCTTACTTAGTTTTTAATGAAAAAAATATATTTCTTCTATATGATGTACCACACTTGATCAAAAGTATTAGAAATAGATTAATTAACGCAGATATATTAACGCAATTTGGTAGAGTTTCTTGGAAAATATTAGAAAAAATATTCGATTTTGATGAGGGCACAATTATAGTTTTTTATAAATTGACGAGGGAGCATATAAAACCAAATGCTTTTCAAAAATTGTCCGTTAAATTAGCTACCCAAGTATTCAGCAAAGGAGTATCTATGGGTATTTTTGCAGCAATCGCTAATGATTTTTTCACTTAAGCTGAAAAAAATATTGCTATTTCAACAGCTACATTTATTGGATGGCTCAATAAGCTTTTTGATAATTTAAATAGTGTTAGCAGGTTTGCATCAAATCCAGATAAAAATGCAATTTCCGAAGAGCAACTAGATATTCTTGATAATTTGAAAAATGCGTCACAACAAATATATTTTTGGAAATCTGAAGGGAAAATGACTTTTCCGTATTGTTTTTCAGGCCTTCAACAAACCATTAATGGTGTGCTAAATTTATGGTATTACGTTTCTAAGGTTCCTGAACAGCATTTTTTAATAACATCCCATTTAAATCAAGATCCTATTGAAAATAATATTTCAATGATTCGCACAAATAGAGGCAGCTATGAAAAAAATCCTTCGGCCTTTCGAGTATGTAGAAACCTAAAACTAATTTGTTTCCAAAATTTCAAGTCGCCTAACCTAAGTGAATATGAATATTCCAATTCGATTAATTTATTAGAACAAATGCCGTGTACCTTATTAAACGCATTGGTAACCCGTGAACTAGATGATGACGATATTGATTTGGAGACTATTGAAGCCGCGATAGAAGACGACGAGGAAAATGAAATAAAAGACATTCTCGAAATTATTAACGAGAATAAAATTGTTAAGTGTGTTGCTTTAAAAAACTGTGCGAATGCATATGTCGCTGGATGGTTTGCGCATAAATTTATTTTTAAAAATAAATGTATATTGTGCAAAAATTATTTTAAAGAAATTAATAATTTGGAGAAAAAAAACGGCAAAATTGATTAATTTACGTGCTTACAAATCAAAATCATCTAAACAAGGCTTGCCTTGCGGAAGTTTGACTACACCGTCAGATATGTTTGAAAACGATTTAAAGGAAATCATTTTAATATTCGATAAATTTTTCAAACATTTTAAATTTAAGCCACGCGTCTCAATTAATATGATTTCCGTTATATCTAGTAAAAAAGAATTCTTCAGTCATTGCCAATCTCATAAAGATGAAATTTTAAATTTTATTGTAAAAGTTTTAATTAGATTTACTGTTAAACACTTTAATAATTCTCTTAAAGATAATAATATTAAAAATAAAATATTAAAAGTTCGGCAAACTAATAGGCCTTCAAATAAAAAAAAGAAGTTACTTAATACTTCCAGCAGAAAAGCTAACAATGGTTTTCAACAACTGAAGGGAAGATTGAAAAAATATTTATGAATTTGAATTTAATTTAAGCAATTTTTATGTATTTTAGTTTTAATTAAACTTAACATTGAAAATAAAGTTTATTTTATTTTTCTTGGTATTATTAATTTGTAGAATTATTTTAAATTTTTTTCGTGTATCCCTACTCTGTTATATCTGCCCCCCTCCCCCCCCCCCCCCCTCTCTTCTTTCGCTAACTATAAATTCTCAACAGAGAATTTTGCTGTCTGTACAATCGTCTTCCATTCTTCTCGGTCCATTTCGCTCCGAGATACATCTCAAAAATGGCCTTAAATTTTTTTTATTTCATTTCTTGTTGTGTGTTCTATTTTTGAGCTGTCTCTCTCTCTCTGGCTTTCGCCTCCTATAAAGAAATTTTGCCGCCCGCACTATGGGACTTCATCCGTCTCGGTCCATCGCTCTCATCCTCCAGTTTCGACATCATAGTAAATGAAGATCTTGTTCGACGTCGTCACGCCAGCGCAGTTGGGGTCTTTCTCTACGACGCACAACGGCTGGTTGATGATGGAACACTTTATTGGTGATCAGCAGTTGTGGGGACCTTGTAAGGTAACCAAACCATCTAACTCGATTGGACTTGATGAATCCGATAACATCGCAACCTCCAAGATGTTTCTTTATCTCGTGGTTCATGCGAATCTGATATTCGTTGTTCGCCACTTTAATTGGACCAAAGATTGAACGAATGAACTTCCTTTCGAAGGTAGATAACAATCTACAATCGTTAGAAGTCATGGTTCACCTCTCGCTTCCGAAAGCCAGCACCGGTATTATGACTGCTTTATAAAGTGCGAGCTTGCATGATTGCGATAGATGTTTAGATCGTAATAATTTTGATTGGGCGTAGAAAACTCGTTGCCGGCTGCATTTTGGGTTTCTATTTCTGCCTGCATTTCATTCGACGATATTATAACTGACCCGAGGTATTTAAAGCTTTCGTCGCTATCAAAGTTATGGTCGCCAATTCTGACATATACATGTTCCTCGCGGTGTTGATAAAAATTTGGTTTTGCTACTGTAAGATCGCCATGTAATGTTATTATTTACATTCATTAAAACTCACTTTTAACTTTTTTATGAATAGATTTATTTAGGCTTTTATATTTTATTTTACATATTTATCTTTTTATAACCTTTGTTGTTGAACATCAATCGACGGCTCCTCAAACAATAATGTCTTTCCACTCAATCGATTTAATCAATATCTAAAACTTAATATTAATTATTATAATATTTCGTAATGCCTAATAAACATATTTTATTTTTATTATTAAATCATGATAAAGCAAAATAAACTTTGAAATATAAAATATGTTTATTTTACAAAATACAATTTCATGCAATTTCTCAAATCATTAAATATTTTTCGCGTGTACTTATTTCGAAATGCAAAGTGTATTGCATCGCGAATAATGTCGAAATTTGCATGATAAGTGTGTGGCATTACACTACTGTTAACTTCCAAACCAAGTCTTCCTGCGCAGCGATCGAGCGGTATGAAACTGTCTTTGATATCGTTAGGTGTTCGGCCAAGAAACACGATATCATCTGCATATCCAAGAATTTGGCCCGATCTATTAAATATACAGCGCGAAGTTTCAAAGTTGCTTTTCATCATTACGTACACAGGCGCGAGTGCATCTCCCTGTCGAGCACCAGATGTTATTTCAAAGGAGTCTGACACAGATCCTTCGATTATGATTCTACATACAGACCCAGACGTTGTTAGTTTACACAGAGAGACAAATTTCTCTGGAATTCTTACGCATGTGAGCGCGGCTTATTGGTTCTCGAGCTTTATACTGTCATACGCCTGTCGAAAGTTTATATATAGTTAATGTATGGTTATGTTGTACTCCCAACATTTTTCCAAGATCATCCTCATGGTAAAACACTGGTCAGTGATCGATCGGTTGGGACGAAAACCACATTGATAGTCGCCAATGATGTTTTCGGCGAGAGGGATAAGCCTGGCAAGTGCAACATTAGTTTCCACATTTAAGAGGGTCGCCTTTTTTATGCAACGGACATATGGGTGCGGTCTTCCAATTCTCCGGCAGCACTTCTTGGTCCCAACTAGAGACGATGAGATCGTATAGGCTTGTTGCAAGAGTAGCGCCTCCGAGCTTAATCAATTCTGCGGGGATTCCATTGAGACCGGGTGCCTTTACATTTTTCAATCGACTATAATAGATGCGTAAGTTTCCTCCTCTGTGGGATATTCGACAAAGACTTCATCACTCGGAGGAGCTATTGCTCTAATGGGGATCGCGTCGTCATTCCGATTTAGCAGATTTTGAAAGAAGCTTCGCCATACTGAGAGAACTTTAGCCACGTTAGTTTCAGCTCTCCACTCCCGTCTTTGATGGCTGTACTTCTTGGGAGGAAGTCTTTAGTGAGATTCCTGGCATTAGCAAAACAGTCCCTAGAATTTCCTATTTCCGCTTTGAAGCTGCTGTTTTCAATGCATGATCTCATATGATCGCGTTTCTTTTGTCGAATGTATTTAATCGTGGCTTTCCTACCGCAGAGATATTCTGCTTGAGTGCTTCTTGTGTTGAGTGCTTCTTGTGTTGAGTGCTTCTTGTGTTGCGAAGATTTCGTTTATTTTCAACGACCAGGCGACATTGATCATCGAACCTCTGAGGTCTTGCGATAGTGTTTTGCACCGCGGTGGTTACGACTGACTGTATAGCGTGCCACTACTCGGGAAATCGATCATATGATGATTAACGTGCCGATGGATGAGGAAACCAACTCCAAATTCTCCTCCGTTCTGATGGCCGCTGTAATGAAGAGTGTATTGATGGTGTCATGGATCCCACCACCAGACCATCTACTTTTGAGCTGTTCACCGAAAAAAAAATGTTGTTGAAAAATGAGTCGCAATTAAACCCGGTTTCATAGGTAAACCGGGAAAGAGACGAAAAAGTAGCTGCTTATTTCACACCCTGTGTGGAATGGGCGAAGAGAAGGCAATTTGCCATTATATACTTAAAAAATATCATTTACTTTGAAAAAAATGAAGCTTAGTACGCAGCCGGTACAAAATAATTAATGTTTGGATCCCAGATAAAATAGCAATCCATTCTTAGACTGTGAAAACATAAATCGAGATACCCAGAATTTCATATATAAACAACGAATTTTAACATTTCAAAAGAAGCTGTTCGCGAGTAGATTGCCATTAAGTTCATAAATTAATAATCCAATATTAGGCATGTTAAAAATATTATTTCTTATTACGAGTATGTTTGAACAATATGTGATTTTTAACAGTCTTGGGTGCTTTTTATGCAAAATTCAATGCAAAAACTAAACTTTATATTGTGTTAAGTTGAATGAAATTTCTCATACAATTATCAACTGTAATTTATTTTCTATGCTGGTTTATAAAAAAACGACGAAACAAAATTTCATTACAAAAATAAAATAAAAAGCAAAAAACAACAACAACATCTATAGAATACTAAAAAGAAAACATTTAAAATACTATTTTGTTTCGTATACTATAGAAAACGTGGAATCACACAAATACATTGAAAGTATTAAATGTTGTATGTCGCGCTCCTGGTGAGGTGATATTGTAATATTTTTTTTAAGCTCACGATTTCTCTATATAATTATAAACACAATGGTAGTACCTATCTGAATTACAGGGTCGGAAAAATGGCATAATCAGGTAAAAAATATTCGAGTAGCTTCTATGGGTTTGCTCCATGAAGAACATTTAGAATCTTGTCCAATTTTATAATTTTCTTTTGAAAATAAATTCCAATAGGAAAAATTACAAATTTAACAATGTAACAAATTTTTTAGCATACACTTCATTTTCATTCGCCAGTGCCGGTTATTTGATAGGTATATAATCGTGATATAATCGGATAAGATTGCTGTAGGTGTTGTTACAACGTCGGAAAGAAGGAGTTGGGTTCATAAATGTTTAGATGTGATGTTTTAGAACTTTTTCCGGCCAAATTGTTAGATTCGATGCTGGGTGTCCCAAAAAATGTACTAATACTTCGAATGACGAGAAAACATTATTTATAAACATAGACAGAAGTTGAAAGTTTGAGCCTTCTGTACAGGTTCTACTGTTCTAGGCTCTAGGCACAAATGTTCAAATTGATGACCATTAAGGTACATACAACGCGACATTGTCTTTCAATTTACAATTTCAATGCATCAATTTTTTCGTTTAGTGTCATACACTCTTTCCTTGAGGTATCCCCACAAAAAAAAGTCCAGGGGCGTGAGGGCTGGGGAATGCGAACTCCCTTCTGAAACATCTTTGAACTTCCGTGGCGTTTTCGGTCTTCCAATAACATTTCGGAGAAAAACTTCCTCTATTCCAAGCTAAGTTGAGTTCTTGCCATGCTGTATAACATTAATTACACCTCTAAAACACAACGGCAGCATGTAAGCGATATTCAAAGTGTTAATACATTTTTTTGGAATACCCGATAGTTTCACTGTTATATTAATTCTAAAGCTAATCTTAGCTCTTTTGAAGGGCTCTTCTTCAATAAAGATTGTCAATCAAGATCCCCTGGATTGCAATGCTATACATTTTCTTAGATAAATACCCTTATTACTTCTCGACATAACCCATTTTGTGGGAGGGCCACACGCCCTGGGGGACGAAGCAATGATGAAATTTCGTTCAATTTCGATGAAAACGATTCAATAAGTTTATTGGTCGCGATATCCTCTTCAATTAGATTAATTGTTATTTTAATATTGGCTGCGAGTATCTATCGCGGCTTAAGCCACTGAGCTTCAGCTTCGTTAAACTTGTATACTACACCAAAAAATGTTTAAACCAGCAAAAATAATCAATAATATTTGAGATCACCAAACTCAATGTGCAACAAAATCTTTTCTCAAATTTTTCTAAGTATAGTAGTTCCGTCCATACTAAGAATATCTAAAAATTCTGTAATCAAACCAATTTTATAACTGATACCCTATACCAACAAACTGTTTGTTAAGTACGCCATAAAAATACTTTCGCTTTATTATATCTCCATATAATACTCGTATGATTGACGGGCATGACTCATTTGATAGTTATTTACAATAGTAAATAGAAATGTATGTGCATGTACTAAATAAAACTATTACAACACTTGTCAATAGATATATAGAATATAAAGAGCAAATCACGGTACACACATTTAAGTAGATCAAGGTTTCAACCTGATATACATCAATAGTACATAGACAACACTCCAACTTACTTTGTAGTACCCCATCCACGCAACTAGTAATTATCGCGTTGATTTGATAATAATTCCAAGAACATCGAAAGTATTCACTATGTGAAATACTTTTATAGTCTGTTTTGACTATTTAAACTAAATTAAGAAAATTTTTACGTCGTAAGGTCAAACTGTATAATTCTTATAGTAGTAAATGTATTTGTTTTATTATTAAGAAGTATTCGCTGGCTTTAAACAATTAATTTTATTAATTAAAAAACTACTTATTCGTAAGCGATAAATTTAGCGGTCGCTTATTATGAATATTTGAAACGCAATATGTATATGGCAGCGTGGCCGAGTGGTCTAAGGCGCTGGTTTTAGGCACCAGTCAGAAATGGCGCGGGTTCGAATCCCGCCGCTGTCAAGATGATTTTTTAATTTTTTTTTTTTGTTTTCTATTACCGTCTCAAGCAAAACAAACAGGAAGTTATTTTAACCGAAATCTAATAAATTACCATGACGTGTAACGTACATTACCTTAAATCATATTAAAGCATGCGACTACAATATTGCGCAAGCAATACACATTACACACAATGACAAGCTTTTATATCGCGCTTAATCTATTCGTTATCTAATTTCGCGCGAATTAAACATCAAATCAGCTTTATTAGCGGCGGAACATTATTATTTTAATTAATTACATAATCGCACTATAATTACATATGTAATGTGTATATATGAACAGTAGTTAGAAATGCAATTATAACAAGTAAATAAACAATCACTCAAACGCGAATTCAACCGAGTATTTTGTTTTGATTATTAAAATTCGCGAATTTGTTTAACAATTTTTTTTTATTACAAATCCACGCGCGCGAATCGCGTCACACACAATCAAATATTTTTGTTTTGTTTTTTTTTTTCATTGAACTATTATTTCGTGCACGTTATATTAGTATAAACATATGAGAGTTGCGGTTTACATTAGTATTGTACATGGAACATATGAATAATATTATATTTTAACTATGTAGTTTTGTTTTATAGCTGAACGTAAATAGTGGTGTAAGTAAATAGTTTTGTAAACGCGATGTTTAGTTGGAACTAGAACTAAAACCGGATTTGCCTAAACTTAATTTGGCACGACGAATATTTAAATAATGGAAAGGTCAACTAGATTTGTCCACCTAGGAATTTTGGCGCAATTTTGAAAGGTAAGGTCTTTCAAAAATAAACAAAAATGGCATACGCAGTTCAAAATTCAGCCAGAACATGTTTATCCAGACACGACAACTTTATTTTTCAAACACTTTTAACATCCGCAGTACTTCACTATAGTTTCACTTGTCACTAATTCACTTTGACTGCTCACTTTAACTATTCACTACTTTTTACTTGCACTGTACACTGGTTAAATTACAACTATGTCTGTGCCAACGAGTGATATGCTTGTGTAGAGTAGAATTCGTAGCAATACCCAGGCTCGAATAGGTTCGTCCATTTTCCTCACGTTGCATCGTCATAGTCTATCAATGTGGCCCACTTTCACCTTAGTTCTGCGGCCTAGTTGAATCCGGTATAAAACATCGTTAATCCGTTTGATCTTGGGATTAGGTAAACAAAATGCCTCGTAAATGTATGTAAATTTCACGTATGTTATGTACCGTACATAAGAGATGGAATATTCATTTTCTGATTTATGTAAAATTCAACAGTGCAGAATTCAGATATGTAATCTTCAATAAACCATTATATAATTTTGTATACTAGGTAAGGGTAATATTCCATATTTTAATATTGAAATTTATAAAATTTGCTTAAAAATTACATAAACTATGAACTTTTTCATTGCGAATATGGGAAATTAATTTTAATTTAAAGTTTTTTTTTGGCTTTGTTCAGACAAAATATTACAATGACATTCACAATGTTTACAATCTACTCTTAATATGTGTATCTACCATAAAAAGCAGAAAAAAACTCCCCTCCCTCCATTTTTAACCCCTAGGGTCATTGTGTAAAAATACACACAACCCCCCCTAAAAAGTTGGTCTACTCATCAGGTTGCAACGACCAAATTGCAAAAATTCAAATTTTGCTTTATATACGATAGTATAACAAAAGCTCAAAACAGAACAAGAGCGAAGGCGGCGAGCGAAATCGCCTGTCATATTAGAAAACACCGAAATCATGCAAAACAAACACAACCATCAACGCAGGCGACGACGATTTTTTCGTTGAAAAAAATTTAGAGTCTATTGCACGATTTACATGTTCCAATTTTTTTCCCCAATTAATTTTTTACTGAAAAATAGAGCTGCACGCAAATAACAAAAAGTTATTAGTAAAAAAGAGTCAGCCATATGTAAACAACATTTGCTCAAATTATAAAGAAAAAAATCCAATTTTAATTTACTGGAATTTGTTTCGTGCTCCTCTCGCAAACGAAAATCGTAATATACTTAACCCTTCATATTTTACTGGAAAAAAAAATTGGAACATGTAAATCGTACATATTTCTATTTTTGTTGCCGACGAAACAATGTTGCCAACTGTTTTTTATATATGTATAAGTTGGCATCAATTAACCGTCATATTATTAACCATTTTTTTCAATCTAGTAGCCTAATGCCACAACGTCATGTGTCAAAAACACAGAAGGTTATGCCGTTTGGTTGTTTTTTTATCGCCATACGCTGACGCTTTTGTTCTGTTAGCTACAGCGATATCGCGGCGATATTTTTTATTTATTCGTCGACGCTTGCCGTCGTCGCTCTTGTTCTGTTTCTAGCTAAAAGAACATATCGATTTGGCGAATTATATCACATTAAAGAAAATAATCTCTACGCGTCACATTTATTATTATGCTGGAAACAGACTTACGGAAAAACAATTGCGCATACGCAGGCAGAAACATAAGTTAAAATACATGCGCGGATTTTTTGAAATGACGTTTTTATTTTTTTTAAGCCACCTTTCGGCAATCCGTTGAATTTTATGAATTTTTGATCCGTGAACCACATATTTAATTGAGATTTTTTTAATTAGAAAAAAATTAATTTCCTTTCCAAATTTTATTATTGATTCGTCTTGTCAATTTTTGATTTGTTGACAGTGAAATGACAGCTACTACTCAAAATTATATCGTCTCGTCAAGTAGGCATAAATTAATTTATTTTTAATTTTTCAGTGTCAACACTACTGCCACTACTGCGTTTTTTTTGTTGTTGTTTTAGAATTAGAGTCGAATTAATAATGGAAGAATTAATAATAGAATTTGTGGGAAGAAAATGAATTTCTTTCTAATAAAAAGTACATTGATTATAATAATGTGTACAGGATATAAATTTCATAAAGTTCAATAGATTATCGATAGGTGGCTTAAAAACAATAAAAACGTCATCCTTTTTTCAAAGGATGTAATTTTCATAGAAAATGTTGCAAAATGCTATAAGATACTTAAAATTACATAGACAGACAATCTCTACATAAAATAAAAACTTTTTCAGTATATTCTGTGGAGTTCTTTAATTTACATACTGGGTGGCATGTTATAATATCTCATTTTCGATGCTTTATCGAAGTTCATGTCTCACTTTTTTAGAGTAAAATGTGACACTATTTCACATTTTATATCTTTTATCAGGGACCCTATTCTTGAAATCGGTGGAAATTTTCGTAATCGGAATACAATTTGTTATGCAATTCTTTATATTACTAAAATTTTTCGCTGGCTTCTTTTAATCATTTTTTAAAATTAAGAAGCATATACTTTTTTCTACCTACAAGGAAAAAATTCCAACTGGGTAAATCGATATGTAGCCGGGGACCCAGGTTGCTAGTTTGAAAAATTGTGATATTCTACTCCATTTCTGTCACCAAATAATAAATTTTGCTTCTTATGTACACATGCTGTTTCTGTAACCCAAACATAATATCAGGTAGCAGATGGTCCCCCTGCCAAATAGCACAATTGCAGGTGAATTTCCTGTTGTATCGTGTACTGTGTCGCGATACCCCAACAGGAATAGGGGTATACATCGATCCTAGTTATCCTGATGGGCATTGACTTCTTTCCGCAGATGCTCTTCCAGTATCCGGTTAAACCTCTTTACCAGTTCTTGAAACACGGACGGCTCGAAATTACTACCTTGATCTTGGTGTCGTTCTGGCAGTCAAAAGTTTACTGGTATTCTTTCAAATATTGTTTATCCCAACTACGTTCCGATTCAAACTGCAGATTCGTGCAATAACTGGGGAATAGTTCTTTTCTTCCTGTCTTACATATTGCTTACACTGAACTGCACAGGGTCTTCTTAATACTCCACCTGCATTGTTGTGCAACATACCTCGTCGGTGTTCAGCCTTGTAATTGTAGGCTTTTATAGTTGTTCGATCCATCTAGCCAAACAAACTCTTGCCCATACAGATATATGTTGAAATGTTCAACACTGTTCACGACAGCCAGCAGTTATCTGCGTGTTACGCAAAACATTTTTTCTGCTTTAGTGAGGGGTCGGCTATAATACGCGATAACTTGCTCTTTGCTGTTTTGCTTCTGCGACAACACTACAACTATCATTGAGGATTGGTCACTAGTAGTTTTCGTTTGGTCATCCCTACGAAATAATTTATTGTGAAAATTCGGTAAAAACTCATTTTTCCGAACGATTCGGTGTTCGAGTGTGGAAAGTTAACCAATACTAATAATTTTATGGATCGGTTAGTCAACTGTCATTAGGAGTTGGTTACCAGTTGTTTTCGTTTGTCCATAAATCTAATTTCCGATCGTCGGATTTATACAATTATTAGAATTGGTGAACTTTCCAGACCCGAACACTTCAAATCGCTCGGAAAGTTGAGTTTTAAAGAATTTTCGCAATGCATCCTTTCGTAGGGATGACCAAACGAAAACAGGTAGTACTCAATCATCAATGACAGTGTACAAAACGATTGTGCATTATATGATTTTTATTGGCGGACTTTTATAATTGAAGCTCGAACCTTATAAATCCAACCAGAACCATGCCAATCGGAACCAAACCAGCCATGGCACAAGTAGCACAATGCATTGTGCACTAGTTGCATTTTTAGCCAGAACAATTAGGAGTGAAACCTAACCAATGAGACAATCTTAAATAGTTGTGAAACATATAAGCTTTCGCCCGGAATCATAATAAGGTAAGCCGGAACTACTAAAATAGCAGTCGGAATCATATAACGCCAGCTAGAACCATACTACAGCCAAGCCATTTATGACACGAGAAATACAATATATTATGCATCTTCGTGCACTATATGATTTTTCAGCCAGTAAAAGCGTCAAAACTAATCTTCTAAACCTTTTGTTTTTGGCTGGATTTTTATGGTTGCATGGTTCTAGCTGGTAAATCATATAGTGTACAAAAATTAAAAATACATTTTACTTCTTGTGTCATATAGTTGGTTTGGTTCTAGGACGTATGGTTTCGAACGGCTTTAATTGGGATTCTGGCTGGAATTATAAGGTTTCGGCTGAAATTATAAGGTTCCGACTGGAATTGTAATGTTTCGGCTGAAAAATCATAAAATGCACAATGATAAATCAATGATAAAAATCATAAAATGCACATTTCATTGAGCTTCTTGTGTCATCGTTGGTTTGGCTGTAGTATGGTTTCGGCTCGCTTTGTTAGGTTTCAGCTGGAATTATAAGGTTCCGGCAGAAAAATAATTTGAGGCACAATGATGCACAATACATTGTGCTTCTTGTGCCAAAGTAAATTTGGCTGTCGAGGGTATGGTTCCGGCGAGCTTTATAAGGTTCCTGCTGGAATTATAAGGTTCCGCCTGAAAACCCATATGATGCACAATAATACTTATGCCATAGTTTATTTTTCTGTAGGAAGCATACGGTTCCGGCTGCCGTCATAAGACTCCGGCTGGAATTATAAGGTCCTGGCTGAAAAATCATATAGTACACAATGGCAACAGTTGGTTTGGTTCCGGCTAGCGTGACGGACACAAAAAATAAATTAGTTTACACTTTATTTCTTCATTTTAGATACAATTTTTTGAAAAGAGATTGCAGTTTATTTTTTTTTTTAACTTTTGAAATCCCACCAAACAGGCAACATCGCCTTTTTTTGATGAATATCGGCTTTCGAAGTGCTATGCGCCCATTTATCTTTTTTACTACGCATTCTCGTCCCCAATAATAATTCGCTTCAAAAATGGATCATTTTCTTGACGTTTGAGAAGCAAATCACAGACGTCAGACCAGAAACGAGTTTTGAAACTAAACTAAGGCGTTTTATGTGATCATAAACGGTAAAATTCGATAAGTTTAATCTGTCAGCGATCTCTCGAGTTGGTATTCGGCGGTTTGCATCAATCAATGCCTTTTTCTGTCATCATCAGCTTCAACGGACCTTCAAGAACATGGTGCATCATCCTCATCGTCAAAATTGCCAGAACGAAATTTTGAAAACCAGTTTTTAAACTGGCGCTCTGTCAATACATCTTCACCATACACATCACACAACTTTTTTCTTGATTGGACAGTAGTTTTGCATTTTCGATAATAAAAAAGTAAAACATGCCTGTAATGCTGTTTTCGATTTTCCATATTTATTATGGCACTAACACAAACTGTTAGGCAGAACCAAACAAATTTTGGCACAAATAAGCCTTGTTATATCAGCTGTCAAAATATATAATATGTAACAATGCGGTTGAAATTGGCTTTGAAACATTACACTTTAGTCCTCTGTTGGGAAAAAACAGTATTAATTTCCGAACGAATTACTATGTTTCGGTATTTATTTACCGTTTAATCATAAGTGACTAAAAGATGGAAAATAGTGAACAATCCTGACCAAGCGATTCGGTTTTTGCAGATTTACCATTCGCTATATCGCCGAAGTCGGAAAAATTAATTTTTAAAAAATGCACTTAATTTGAGAGATCCAATTTCCGACCAACAAGGGTTGACCTTGTTGATTTTCTGAAACTTAAACAGTGTTAATTTTTTTTATTACACAAGTCAGTTTACCAAAAATCCCGTAAATTTAATTTTTCGCGTTATAGAAATCAAGTGTGGTACATTTGGTTACAACATATTCCCCCTCTATTTTGATTTTCTGGTTGATCGGTCAATAAGTTGAACTCGATTATTTAATTAATTTTTTTTTACGTTAAGATTGTGCTTAGTGTGCAGAAGCTCAATTTTAAGATGCGGGAGACAATAATGATAATATTTCATAAACGAGTGACATTTATTTGAGTTATTACCGCGTGGCACATATGTAACGAAATTAAATTTACCATAAACTCTTTTATTCGGTTTCTTAATCTAAAATTAATTTTACGTTGCAGTGAACAGATATGCGTCACTCACAAACAGTTTATTTAGTTTAGAATTCAGACAAACCAATTTTGAGTTAGAATTTGTAACGCAAACTTAAATAAATTTCAACCTACGCTCATAAATCTTCCGCCTACTAGCATAATACTAGTGTTTACTAGTTTTGTACACAAAACTAGTGTTTACTGTCAGATTTATAGTTTCTGTTTTGGTATATTGTACCATAGGTAATAAATTATTTGTATACGAGTGACCTCCGGTATTTATTTATCTAATTTCAGACTTCCATAAGTACCTTTTGTCATTTTGACACATTCCAGTTGTAACCGATTTGAGGGGATTAGATCTTTAACATCTTCCGGCAGTTATATGCCCCTAATGTTTTTGTTGTGCGCAGCAATTTTGCAAACCCGAAAATGGAATTTGCCACTGGAATATTTTGATCATTTAAATGATAATAAATTGTAATCATCCGTATGAATATGAATAATTCGTAGACAATTCTAATTAAAAAAAATGGAAACACAAAATATTACGCGACTGATAAAAAAGCACGACAACGTTAATTATATTTAATATACACACACGATATTTCGAAATTATAGGTCGAGAATAATTAAGATAATCAATTTCACTGATTTAATAAAAGAAACGAATATTCGAAATGTGCGGGCGGGCGTTTTGACTCTTTTTTAACTAAACAATGTGTTAATTGGTCGCAATTTTAATCGCAACAATTTGTATTCGTCGTAGCTACTCGCGGTTATAAATTGCAATTACTAAATTGTTATTGGCAAAATTTCAAACCATCTGCTGGTTGTGTGATGAAATTAGGCAACAAATATGTCGGTCAACGATTTTATCAAAATATTTATGTATGGAGGAGTTGTGTAGGTGCAAAATTTCACAAAATTGATTGTTAGTAAACAGTAAACTCGCGTTCCTTTCACATAAATAAATCGCGATTGTCTGTCTCCGTTATGTCTAACGACTCCGCGGACCTGTACATTGTTAATTACTGTAATACCATTAATATGTACATTAGAATTATATTGGAATGATAATTCTGTGACAATGTCTTGTTATAATTTGAAGATAATGTGTGTAAATCTTAACATTCCAAATATATCTGTAAGTATACAGTCTTACATCAAGCTTGAAAGATTATACATGCACTTACGAAAATAAATATTCGTGTATATGTATTTCTCAAATACGCGATAAGACTTGAGATACGTCTGCAATTTTATGCATTCAACGATACCTTCAATAAGTCGCAAGAGATGTTGTGAAGGTGTACAATTTTACCCTTGAGTGTAACATAATCGTTACAACAACTAAAACAATTTAGCAAAACTGGAAATTGATTTGATTAACCCTTTCAGTTCACATAAAAACTCGAAATTATTTGAAATCCCCCGCTGGTCAATTTCAGTGGAATTGGTATCAAATTAACCCAAATTTATGAAATGTGGCGTTATGGAATTATAGCGGCTATTTTTCATTCATTGCAAAATGTTAAAATATGTCGAACTATTTTTATTTTTAATTTTCAAGTGGTTTATATTAGTAATCGGTATACCCATCCCCCCTCCCTATGCCCTTATTACAGCTTCCATCCTTCTGGTCACACTAAGTATAGAATGCTTTGTATCATTTCATGCGGGATTTCTAGCTCTAATACGGCATTTTAGAATATTTCATACGTGTTCGATCTGTGGATTTAGATTCGGACTCTTTGGTGGCCACTTAAGTACACGAATGCATATATCTTGGAGATAATGATGTATACCGTTGCAGCTACGTGGACTAGAGCGTTATCATGCAGCACAAAACTGTCATAAAAATGTGCTGAACATACCAGTCATCCTCAAACCAATCTCAGCAACCAACCAGCTCCTTACGGCTCTCCCAACTGATTCCACCCCAAAACATTATTGAACCTCCACCAACACTATGTTACATGGTGCGTGGCGTTCTCCAACTCTTCTGTATACAAGATTACGTCCATCTGGTTTCTATAATTGGATTCTGGTCTAATCTGAAAAGAGAACAGTGTCCCATTGACCAGTGCCCCAATTTGCATGAGCATGTGCAAATTCTTAACGACTGGATTTGTGACGGGGAAGAAGCCGTGGAACTTTTACGGGCCATTTTGTAAATTGATTTTTTTAAATCATCTACATAATTTATGTTTCATAATTATTTTAATATCGAGTTGTTCTCTTTTCTTTTTTCTAACCTCTTTCAATCTTTTAGGATTTTATTCTACTGACTTCTTGGCTACTTTCGATGAAATTTTATCCCTTTTTTTCATTATCTTTTCTTGCAAAGATTTTTTTTTTTTGCTGGTAATCCGGTATTTTCTAATTTGGCTTTCCTGGTGATCCCATAAATGTTCATTGGGTTCAGGTCAGGCGATTGGGGTGGCGAATGTAACTGGTTTGTAAAATTATTCAGAATCCATCTTTCACAATGTGGACCGTATGCTTAAGATCGTTATCTTGGTGGAAGATCTATGATGACAAGGGCCGTAATTGTTCCCTGGATGGTTTCGAATGGTCCTTTAGAATACCTAGGTATTCCCAGCGATTCAAATTTCCATTTTTAAAAACAAGTTTACCTACCCCACCCGCCGACATTGAACCCCGTAGCATAACTGAACCACCATCATGTTTAATAATTGGGATGACGTATTTTAGCTTCAGCGCTGTAGCAGGCTCGCTCCAAATTTTACTTCTCCCATCGGCTTCATAAATGTTGAATTTAATTTCAACCGTAGAAACAACCGTCTTCTAGAAGTTGAAGCCTTTTATTTTTAATTTTTCCTAAAATTCAATTCTTTTTTAGAATTAAAATTCAAAATTAATGGCTTCTTGCGTGGCACACGGCCAATATATCCATGTTTCCATAAAACCCTTCTAATATTTTTGGTTGGGTAGCTTTATTAAGTATCTTCTCCACTTCTGAAGCTAGTTTTGGAGCGCTTGTTTTGGATTTTCTCTCACCAAATCCAAAATCTTTCGCTCGTCGCGATTGGAAAATGTTGGTTTTCGCCCTGTCCGCTGCCCGTTTTCAACCGATTGTGTGACGTTGAATCTGGATCTTATTTAATATAATTGAGGACAATCTCGATATAAAAATAATTATGAAACATAATTTATGCAAATGATTTAAAAAAAAGATCAAGGATCGTACTAAAAATGTATGATCATTTTCATTGTAAAAACGTTTCGTTGTATTTTTGGATTTGTTAATTTGTAAAATAATTTAATCTAATAAAAAACTGCAAAATAAATTCTATAATCCTTACATTTTGTCAATTTTTCTCAAAAATCAGGGAGTATGATCATTTTCGTTATTGACTGTATTTCTTTACAATGTGTTCTATTGTACGAAAATGCTGACTATGGAAAAGATTATGGAAAATTACAAATAAAATTTAATGAAATGCAAAATATATGACATGAGGAATGATGTTGGCACATTTACGTTCTCGTATCTCTTCCCCCTACAAAAATACGCTTCTCGTGGAATGTACACTAGACGTAAACCACACCGAGCAACTTACAATTGTAATTTGCTTTGTTTTGAAATACATTTTAAAAAGGAGTAAATATGGCAGAATATGACAGAAGAATCTGAAGCGAGAGAGGTTAAGAAAATTATACGACGCATGTCCAAGAGATGATGATGATTCAGACACATCGATCCTTTTTTATGATGATAGTGAATTTGGAAATGATCCGACATATGAACCATCATATGAACTATCAATAAGCGATAGTGACGAAATAAGCAATATGGAAAATTCAATTAATAAACTACTAGATCATTCGAATCGAGAGGACGAAATATTCGAGATCAAATATGATTCCGATTTAGAAGGTTTAGGTGAACCTATTGTCGTTGAGGGAAGAATGAATGGATGACGTTAAAAGAATACCGCATTTTTCTTTTGTTGCTAGCAGGAGCTGCGTACAAATAGAAAAATTCAGCCTGACGGAACACCACTAGGAGTTTTTGAGCAAATTTTTAATCCGTTAATTTTGGAAACGCTCGTCGAATAAACAAATGCGTGTGGTTAAAAGATATTAGCTGCGATTTCATGTTGTTTGTTGAATCGATTCCTTTTAATTCAGACTTGATATTCGCCAATATTTCTTCATAGATGTTTATGTCAATTTGATGTATGATTGTTTGATAGACACTATTGGAGTGTCATACTTGTGTAGGCCCAAAGACGTAGTTATCGTCCAGAGACATGAGCTGGAAAGATATACGTAAAGTAGTTTAATTTATGGTACGTTTATGATATGAGTTTTATGGATTTTTTTTTCGGAAACTGTCGTCACGGTTACCTTGTTGTCTTTCGCCACGATTTCCTTTCGAAATTTAGGTTTAGTTTTTTCTTGAATTTGTTTAACCGATGTTTAAATTGGTTCCCCAACTTCATATATTTTCAGCACGTTCTTTTTCAAAATTTCCTTTTGTATTTTCAGCCTTTGGTTATTCGGGACCGTTGTATGAGGTCGTTATTCATTTTTTCTTTAAAGTTTAATAAATTTTGATAATTGACCCAAAGGAGGTTCTTCCAAAAAATACATTGCTAGACTTCTCCCCGGTAACAGAGTGAATGGTGTTATTGTATCTGTCAACCGATATATTAACCAATCCTTTAACGCTAAGATCCTTAAATTCATTTTGCAAACATCGAATTATTTCAATTAAGGTGGACTGAACTCTTTCCGCTGTTCCATTTACTTCGCTGTTTTGTGAAGGAGTGAAGTAAATTTAGATATACAATGTCCTCAGGTAATCTGCTACAATTCGGCTGACGAAGCTTGCCTCGTTGTCCATTACCATCAGTGTTGTTAACTAGAAAAGTTTGATGAATTTCAATAATTTATCAATGCAAGTTATAAATTTCTCACTTTTAATATCGATCAAGTCGATGTGGAGGATTTCTGTTGGATACGTTGGAATTGGCGTTTCTTGCAATTCTGGCTTGTTTATATGACGGTCGTATTTATATTATAGTTGAATATTTCGCAGGTTTTTGTATATTTTCTTATTAGGTTGCTCATCTGCGGGAAATAATACTTTTATAGTTTTTACCTCTTATTTTCGTTTGAATTACGATGCGCCCTTCTATGCTCTTTTTGTATGATACTGTGTTGATTATCATCATTGCGAATATCCTCCACTACTCTCTGTGTTATCCGTATTTTGTAATTAGGCAGATGTTCTGTGTAGATTTCTTGCAGTAACTGAAGATACTTTTCTGGAATTCTGATTACGTCTCCACCTGCTGATCTTATAAAATTTTTGTTTGCCCCGGTATCGACAAGGATCTTGTTATTTTTTGAGCGATACTCTACGTGAGGTATGCTTGAGATGCCATTCGTTATGAAATTTACCTCAATATTTTATTCGGTCTCTCCTTTATCCTCTAGATCGCTGTAATTATCTATGTACTCTTCATATTCCACTTCACCATCCTGCTCCTCAATGTGGAATATTCGTTGATGTTTATGATGGTTTGGGCGAGTATCAGGACTTCTTTCCCTTCTCGGTTTTATATTGATGTTATTTGGGCTATTCATATAGTTGACCCTCCTTGAGTTGCCCGATTCGTCGATGGACAACGCTACTGGTAGTTTCAGTTGAACTGGCCTTGCTGGTGGTGCTGAATAAATAAATAAATTCTGTTGTTATTGATATTGTTTGTTGGTACAGCTGATTATACGCCATGTTTCGCTGTTGTACTGATAGTCTTGACAGTGGCGTTGCGAATACATCAAATGCGCGGTTTCTGTAGGTATTGATTAGAATCGTCATCGTTTCTACCGTAGTTTTCCGTTTTAACCTAATTTATTACAATTAGGGATAGTTGAAAATTTACGTAGCATAGAATTCAACGATGCTTTTCTTTCCTTGAGTTATATTATTCAATTGGTTCTCGAGCGTCTTAATATCTCGTTTGTCGGCCTAATGTAGCGACAAGCATTGGCATTTATGGTACTCCAGTTTACATCAAAAATGTTGTATGATAGTATTCCACGCTGTAAATCCATGACACATAGAGTTTCAGATATTAACTTATGTCAATATAGTGCTCAATGAAAAAAGCTTGAACCTCCGCTCTATGCTGCACTAGGCCGTTTACATTCCATATTGCTATTTTGATGGGAGTCATTTTTTTAACAACTATCTGCATCAGCGTGTTCATATTCTGCATCATTAGATCCATAGTTTTCTCCATCATCGCCATGAAGCTTTGCATCATACCAGATAGCTTGTTTAAAGCTGATGAGATGTTTCCTTCCTCACTTGCCGCCACTTTTGGAGCGGCACCCTTAAGTACACTTGCTTACGAAACCCCAGGATGCACACTAAAGTTTAAATTTATATTCTGGTTTCCATTTTGAACTTTAGCTTCTCAATGTTATTTGAGCAATCATTGCTCAGCTCGCTGTCTATAGGATTAGTTCTCCTTTTCAATTCAATATAAACTGGGCAACCTCTATAATTCGCTATGTGGCTTCCATCGCAGTTACTGCATTTTCTGACAGAAGCAAGAGTTTTATTTTTATCGCATTTTGTTGAATTATAGAGATCACCACAGATTACACAAACATCGCTCAAAGTGCAATAAGCTTTAGTGCAGCCGTATTCTTGGCACTTAACACACTGTACCGGTCCAGTTTTTTTCTGGGTTCTTCGACAGTAATTCTTCTATGTAGAAGATATTAGTTCTAATTCGAGACGGAATATTGTCTGTGGCACCTTTTCCCGATTTATAATATTAGTTATAGATTTAACACGGAAGTTTTTTTCCGCGAGAGCAGCTTGTATCTCGTTTGGGTCAACGAAGCTCTCAATTCCTTTTAACATCACAACCAACGCTTTTTGGCTCTTTAATTGATATGTATAGTAGTGTTTTTCCACTTCATCAAAATGATTTATCAAGGCCTTGTACGCCTCAATATTTGACAGCTGAATTTTGGTTTCTTTTAAATTTCCTTGTTTAACCCCGGAAATATAAAATTTACCCTCCATTAAAATGTCGATAGATCTTGCTAAATCTCTATTTAATTCTTCCGTCAAATAGATTGGTGGCGGTTTCTCAGATTTTGATGTGTTATTTTATGGTACAGCATCTTCAGCAGCTTCATCGGCGTCTATTAAATTTGAAAACCGGTTGCCATCAACCAATTCAATAAAACTGTCTGTCAATATTCTATTGCAAGACATGATTAATGTACTGATGAGAGCGGTCACCAAAATCTAATCAGCAGTTTCATCACATTTTGCGTTGCTATAAATTGGAATCTTGTGATCTTTCAAAATTAAATTTGTGATAGTCGGCGAAATCTCTAAATTATATGCAGTAAATCATATCGATGATGTAAAACCAAAAAATTTTAATTTATGAAAATGTATAAATAAAATGGGGTTTCGTTCAAATGGGGTTTACATTCAAAAATCGCAACCTTAGGTTGCCGAATTTCCAGTTATTATCTTAGTTTACATATGATAAATTCCGTCGATGAGCGGTGACCTGCCAATCAGAATTTTCAGTTTTAGAGGAACTCTTAAACTGAGTAAAGATTTTCTAATGCCATTAGAAACGAACCGATTATCTTGGAAAATAACTGGAGACATTGAAAAAAATTTGAACTTCTACAAATTCAATCAACTTCACAATATACAGGTACTGTACGACATTGGCTGAGAAGTTTTAAGTATTTTGTTGTTATTAAATAAATAAAAATAAGCGAAAAGATTAATTCAGAATTCAATACGCACGTTATCAATCATATACACTCGTATACGTACGTACACTGATAAAAGACACAACAATACCAATACGTGTTGTATACATATCCCTATAAAATAATTCCAAGAGATCCAATTAAAACACCCAATATAACAACATACTTAACTTAAAGTGCAGATCAAATCGCATCGTACAAATCGAGTGGTTAAAATTTTTTTTTTTTCGGTTTGTTCAGTTTAAAGAAGCCAGTGTGCAATTGATTCAGTTGGTGAAAGGTGTCCAAGTCACCACAAATACCAATCATAAATTTAAAAATATTTTACAATTATTTATAAATGGTTTTAAAACTATTAATTTAATTAATTAGTACGGTCATTTTTACGACAAGGTGTTTATTTAATTTATTTGCATTAATTAATTTTATAATTATTGTTAATTTTGTTGGTGAATGTGTGGTTTTTGTTTCTGGGTGGTATTACTTCAATAAAATTTGGCGAGAGCGTATATGAAATATATCACGCGTATTAAATAATTAACCGTGATGGAATTTTTTCTCTGATTTGTGATAAATAATTTACGGTGATTATGTGTGAATGTGAAATTTATAAGTACACTTGATGTCTAAAGTGCTCGTAATGATGATCACCTGTGTATGAGAGTGCGTGGGCACGATCGCGCTCGCCGAATTATCGCACAATTTGATAACACCTGCATTGTGTGAACTTATGTTCATTATTCTGAGAAATTGATTAACTTCTACTAAGTTATGCAATTTTATAGATTAATACTTAAATGGTCATTCTGTCTTTCTCGTTACAGATTTCAAATATTGAGAGCAGTCGTATAACATTACTGCTACAATGACATCAAAAGAATTAAAAAATGCTGAGTCGCTTACGCAATCAACTGGTACATTGGCCGATTTTAATTCACAGTAAGTATTTTATAAACATACCACGGGCTGCGATATATTCCCGATTATATACTATAGACAAACATGTTAATGTACATAATACAATGTGTACAAAACACCTGGATACTTCTTATCACACTCATAAGTGGCCGATACTTTAAGATAATTATTAAGTTCAATAACAATAGTTTACCGTGTAGAATACTTGTGAAAACATTTACTTTGAATTACTAAGGGTGGCGTACGAGCGTATTGTTCGATACAGTGACAAGGTTGATGGTAATCATTAAGGATTTTAATATTGTATAATTTGTACTTATGACCAATTATTTTTGGTTTAATCTAATCGGATAGACCGATGGACTTAAATCAAATGATTGATAAAAATAAGTTTATTTGGAGACGCAACTCTAAAATCAAAAAGAAACTAAAAACCCCCACTTTCATTTTAATTTATTTTTTGTAAATTTTTATTGTGCACAGACATACGACGACGTGACTTTAAAAGTTAAATTTTTTATGATGCCGTGATTTTAGAGAAGAACTTTAATAAATAGATTCGTGTGATCATAAATTGTACTGTATATGCACAGCACTACAACAATAATATAAAAACCCCAGATTTCATAGATTTAACAAAATAAAAGTAGCATCAATAATACTCATCAAATCCCCAATTTATATGACTATGACAGCTAGAACTGTTGAGCTTTCATTTGAATCAATATTAAAATTTAAAAGCCACGCTGATAATATTTCAAGATCATCAAATGATGGCTTCCACTGGTGCAGCTAATGATTTAATCTCGGCAAAGGATACGAAAAATGCGTGTTAACCATAAAATGTTGAATATCAATTCAGGATATTTATCCGAAATATTATAAACGAGATCACGAACTATTTTATAGCATATATTTTTAGTCGACTGATTAATGAATTCAATCTAAGAAAAAAATAATAGAAAATTTAATTAGTAGGAACTATACTAGGAAGTAATTTAATTTTCTACCTCAAATATTTTTAGTGTTACACTCCTTATGAAGTCCGATAAAATCATATTACAAAATGTTTCCAACAAATAATATAAGTCATCGGCTGCAATTTCAGTTGTAACATCATTGAACTTGTGTAAAAAAATTTCATTATTGATTTCGTTCGGTAACTCTTCATAGTTTAAATAGAGAAAATTATCAGGAACCAACCAGCAATAGCATAAAGTCCATAATGTGCGCTTATCTAAAGTTGAAAATGGTAAGTCGACTAAATATTGTCACGATAAAAGACGGCGCGAATTGTATGCTGTATAAGATAGCGGAAATTTGACAGCGGAAAATAAGAGATTACACAACTCGCCGCAAGTGGCACCACTATCAGTAAAGAGAATTACCAGCGGACATTTTTTATTCACTTATTTTCACTAAATAAAACATCTCAGCGGGATAAAATATTGAAAGTGACCTTTAAAATGGCAAATTGGATTGATCTCCAAAGTAAAGGAATTCTGCAAAACTCGAAATGACCTTTATCTGTTGAGAAGGCGGTCTTTTGTTGGGACTTTTCATCCATTGGGATTTGGTGGAAGCCAGATTTTAGGTTCAACGTTGTGAAGTAGGTCGATCTCGGGAATTTATAATCAATCGTCTTTTCATTTAGTTTACGATAATCGATGACTACCGTAACCGTACGTGTTCCTCAAGCGTCTGTTTTTTTTTTTTGGAACAACCCAAATTGGTGCAACATGTATAACAGCGATTCGTCATTTATGGCTATTTTTGGTGTTACATATTTTAACGCTTCGTCAAGTAATGCGATGTTTATGCCCTGGTTGACTATAGTAGTTCATTACTTGTAATAATTTCACTCAACGTGAAGATTTTACTGCTTGGTAGTTCCACCTTCGTTCTTATAACCACATCCTGAATGTCCTCAAGAATTGTATTAATTATATCTATATTGACTATCGTCGCCAACATTTCTATTTCTGTTAGAATTATTTTATTTGATATCGTACTATTTACTATTTCTCTAATTTTAGTCTCAATTCCTCTCGGTTAAGTTTTCGTTCTAATGTTGGGTTTACGGAATACGGTTTGATCCTCTATAAGGTCGGGTGGGTCTTCTTTACCACTGTTTTGCTTTTGCATTCTTGTTGCTGCTTTTGTTAAATTGTCATTGACTGTCTGAAATATTTCGTTTGCCCGTGCTTGAATTTGCGTGGAATCAATGAAATTATTTTGGTTAAAAATAATTTCATTCGGCACGGTATTTTTATACAGTGCAACTGACAGTTCGATGGCAGTTGAAGTATTTGGGATTGGTAGTTTATGTTTATTGGTATTGTATATTTCGATGACTGTGGCATGGGTTTTTTCAATTTGCCCATTAGATTCTGAAGATGAGGCATACTCTACTCTGATATTGAGATTATTTAGAAATTCCTTCATTTGAATGGATTGGAAGGTAGTTTCGTGGTCACATACAATACTGTTCGGTATTCCGAAGAGGGTGAACTATTTGTTAAGAGATGTAGTTACGTCTGTTACGTTCTTGGTTTCCATTGCTATCATTTGTAGATGCTTGAAGAAGGAGTATAATGGTCTAGTAGCCTCTCTAATGGTTGTTTTGTGATTGGCAGTGGGGAAATTTTGATATTATAAGGTTTGCGGTCATATTTGTGCTTGTACAGATGTTGCAAGCGTTAATGTGAGTTCTGATTTTGTTTCCCATTCTTGGGAAAAGAATGCTCGCCTTAGTTGACTATCGACTTCGTTAGTGGCTCTGTGTGCTCTCTCATGTTCTTTGATTATGATTATGTTTTGCCTGTCTTCGTTAGTAACATCCTCTACTGTTTTTGTTGTGAAGACGAAGTGACCAGTTTGACAGAAATGTTAAACAACATTGATTCTTGAATTGGCATGTATAAGTTCTCAGGAGCCTTAATTGCCGACTGCTTACCGTTGTGGATGCCTTTAAGAATTTTGTAATATCGTCGACTTCGAACCTTTTTTTAGAAATGTTAATTCTTTTAAAATTTGTGAAAATGTCTTCCGAAATAATTACGTCTATATTTGCTATTTTGAAAATCAGCTGGTTTCTGTAATAATTAATTGGTCTGTCTGAGAAATGAATGTAATAATTATCTGACGTATTCGCTGAATGAACTGTTTCCATATCGTCTGAGGAATTTGAGTTGTTCATTGGAGATTCAGCAGATTCACGTGAAATGTTACTATCTGTGAACTCATTTGTATTTAGTGTCGTCCTGTGTCGGCATTCTGCTCAGAGTGCATCTGTCACGACATTTGTTTTGTCTTCTTTATAAACTACGTTGTAATCGTAGTTTTCCAGGTCTAATCTCCATTGTAGAATTTTGAATTTTTTTTCCGAAGATTTGATGAAGGTTAAAAGTGAACTAATTACCGTACAGGTATAGTTATTTCTTCACCATCCATATTATGGCTAATGCTTCCTTCTCGTTTGTGGCATATTTAGTTTCTGTTGAATTAATTGTCCGGGACGCGAACGCTATTGGTTTCTCAGTACCATCATGGATTTGTGATAACACTGCACCCAGTGCAAAATCTGAAGCATCCATTGTTAGGATAAATGATTTGCTGAAGTCTGGGTAGGTCAGTATTTGATCTGTGGCTATCGTTTTCTTTAGTTTCTCAAATGCCATAATGTATTCTGGATCCTTTAGGTTCATTGGGATTCCCTTTTTTAAATATTTCGTCATGCCTTTGGCGATTTTAAAGTAGTCTTTTATAAATCTACGGTAGTAGATTTCTGGTTTCTGGGTAGGGGCCACTCTAAAATTTTTTGGATTTTATATGTCATAAAAATTCGATTTCGCGTTTCAGAAATTCACATTTATCAAGCTGAATCTTGAGGTTGAATTCCGAAAGGCGTTTGAGTACTGTGTCTAGGTTCTTTAAATGATTCTTTAGGTTTTCGCCAATTATTACTATATTGTCTAAATAGACAAGGCATATTTTGCCTATTAATCCTTATAATACGTGGTTCATAGCACGTTGGAAGGTGGCTGGGCCGTTTTTCAGGCCAAATGGCATTCTGCAAAACTTGAAATGACGTTTATCTGTTGAGAAGGCGGTCTTTTGTTGGGACTTCTCATCCATTGGGATTTGGTGGAAGCCAGATTTTAGGTTCAACGTTGTGAAGTAGGGCGATCTCGGGAATTTATAATCAATCGTCTTTTCATTTAGTTTACGATAATCGGTGACTACCGTAACCGTACTTGTTCCTCAAGCGTCTGTTTTTTTTTTGGAACAACCCAAATTGGTGCAGGGTACGGGCTTCTTGAATGGTGATTAGTTCCGCTTTCAGGCATTTCCTGTACCTGATCTTCCACATCTCTCTAGAAATGATGTGGATAACGATAAGATTTTGTGTGCCCAGTCCTTTCGTCTTTAGTATGTATGTGGTGCTTTATAATTGTTGTTGCTGACAATTTCTCGCTTGATATAACCCGGTCCAATAATCCCACTCCTATCGATTTTTAATTTTTAAATTTTTAAAATATTGCGTTTTGTACCATATCGCGTTTTGAAATATCGCGTTTTAAATGTGACCCGTTTGCGTTAGGCTATATTAATACAGTACAAAATGGAGTACATATTTAACTGTACAATAAAAAATTGAAATGGTCCTGGTTTATGCAGTTTAGCACTAATGTATGTCCCCTCCTGAATGATTAAATTTTGATAATGGACATTTTTTCGTAGAGTGCTTATTTCCCGAGATATTTGAAAGTTTCAACTTTAAAAGATCACCCGGTATAATCCCACCATGCAATTAATGCTTTAAATTATATTCATTGAAACACAAACTTTTTACCAAAACAAAGTGGAACTTTGCAGACAGTACAGCACCAAGAGTGCGAATTTCTTTTTTTTGGTGCTGCATAAGGCTGCGGTTACATTGGATGCGAATTCGTAAGAAATTTTGTTCATACGAATTCGTACGAATTTGTACTATTTCATCAGAAGTAAATAAATGTATGTATAGGTTTACAGGTATGGTTACACTACTGACGCTAATTTCGTACGAATTCTCACCAATTCTTACGGCATTTAAATACTACTACTACAATTTCGCAAACAATGTAAGCACTTTAACTTATGAATTTGTACGACTGAATTTCTTACAAATTGGTGAGAATAAATTTTCGTACTGATCCGCATCCAAACGTCTAACTTTGTAGAGTTTATCGTAATTAGGACTGTTTGGTGGCATTAATACATTGTCATTTAGATGGACCTGAGCCATCTGAGTCGATTTACACTCATTAGTTTACTGATATATTCATTTATCATATAATGATTTTCCAGAATGCTCTTAATTTATGATGAGTGCTAAGCATCATTCGAATCAGTTTGAGTAATAAGTAAATGATTTCTGGCTGTCTATGCACTGAATGTTTTAACTATACAAATTACTCGAGTTTAAATTTTATCCGGCTATGAAATACTTAAAAATTAAAATTTGGATTAAAATACTTTTACTACTCCTGGGGAAAGGTCTTTTTCCAATAGTGTAAGGTCTAAACAACTCAAAACACATGGAGCCGAAAACATTAAAATATTGTATTACACCAAAATTTGGCAACTTTACAGTCCCGGTGGATTGAATATTTGGGATTAAATTTCATACTAAAGTTTTTTTTTCCATAACTTGGAGATTCTTGCGAAATGTGGTGAACATCTGTGTGCCGGAAGTAGCAGCTTCCAAAGGAGTTTTTTCAATTTTTGCAATGATGCTAAAAAGTATTGAACTTACAAAAAACGACAAAGAATTAAATGATTCAAATAAGTTTAAAGATTAAATTTTCAACAAGAACTGACCTAGTTGGTTTTCTGAAATTTAAGCGGGAATAATGATTTTTGGTTAAACAAGACAGTTTTTATCAAAAATCCGGCTTAAGAAAGGAATTGCGGTGATTCCGAGATCTATGTATATATGTAGATGGCAAAAGAAATTCGGATGTTGACCACAATATAATCACCATTCCATTTTTTCCTAAATGGTAAACTTTTCAAAACATTCGCATCGAAAAAGGAAAAAGCTCTTATAAAAACACCACTTTTCCGCTAAATTTGAAATAAAGTTTTTTTTTTGTAAAATTTATCATTTCGAGTAAAATTTTAAAAAATGATATACATAAACTAATTTGTTTCAAATTTAATTTACAATTTTTTGATTTTAATCGTTCTTTTCGTACATGCTACTTTTGAAAATATTTGCAAAAGACTGAAACGACCCTATGAAAGCTTCCTCGACCGATTTCAGCCTTGCTTTAACAATTTTGCTACATGACGTCATCTTATATGTGTGAATCGGAACTTTGACTATAGATGGCAGTATAAGCAAATAAATGATAGGATTTGTTTGTATAATCTTTTTTTGTGAAACATTAATCGAAGATGAAGCAAAGCAATAAATTTTTTATAAAAATATCAATAACAAATTATATTACGGACCACTGGTAAGAATATTAATTTATTATAATATTACTAAATTATGCATTCAACGTATTGTTAAACCTCTAAATTTAAAGATTTTTTACGAACATTACTGCCATCTACAGTTCATAGTATAGTGTTCTAATTTAGAACACTATACTATGTTTCTAATTTGTTCTGTAATTTAGAATCCTTTTGTTCCTAATCGATTGTATTTAGAAATGCTTTATTTGTTGGGTTGGAAGCAGCTACTACTGGTATTCTAATTTGTGTCAAATTTCCAAATTTTATTGAATCTCTCAAATTTTGAAAAATGTTTAACAATGAAATTCCGTCCTGATTAGTCAAAACGTTGGGGCTGAAGAGGATGACTTTTGGTTAAAAAGGAGTTTTTGTCAACAATTTTAATTTTCGTTTAAATTTTGGAGAAGTGATGTGGACACTTTTGATGCAAATTTAATTTAGATCGATTATATCGTACTTTTTAAATTTTATGCTTTTCATGTTTTAATCCTCCACTTCTGATTAGCCGATTTATGCCAGATTTCCGCCAGTAACAACAATTTTCTCTCCAGGTCCTTCCCGGACAGCGCGAGAACTTGATAGCCCTTCGTTTACCACGATTAAACATGTCTATGACACATTTGGGATTGATAATTGTCTTGTGCATTGAATTGAACCAATGCTCTAATCTCGCATTGTCGAGCTAGAGTTGGATGGTTCCTTAGCTTCTATGAAAGTTGCTTGCTGTCCTCTGTCCAAGAAGGTGTACTCTCGCCACCGTTGTTGTGACGCTTGATTATTGACGAACTTCTAATTAAACTTTAGCTAAATTGCGAAACTCAATCGGAAAAAAATATGCTTGTATAGGGCGGAGTCCAATCTTTACCTTCCTCAGCTGCAGTCCTGTATTGTAAGTTCGGCGTATTCTGTTGTTTTCCGTTTAAATTGTAGTGAAGCGTTAGAGTCTGTAAACATTTCATCAAACTTCTCTCTCAGCTCACTGGTTCACAGTTAAAATTAAATGATCCTGAATTTGCTGGTCAGTTATCATATAATAGTTGCGACAATAAAAGCTTATATATTTCGGGTTTGCGGAGGCAAAAGAAGCTTTCCACTAAGTTAAGCTAAATATGCAATTTCCTTAAAGAAGGACTAACTAAGATCCTATTCGATCAATTTACCGGCCATTTTTCTTAGAAAATTTTAAGTTGGTTAATCGCCCACGAAAAATATGGTCCAGGGTTATAATGTACTCGACAACAATGGATCATTTATTTCTAAAAAATTACCTTGAACCTTATGGAGAGACATAGGCAATTCACACACTAATCTGTTAGCTGCCGGTGCTCTCAATTCTAGACTGGATGTACCAGCCAACGAATTTAAAAGAAACATATTATGTTAAGATTGCAAAAGACGAATGACAACTAAGCGGCCTCGACCTCTTCGAACTCTAAAAAATAGGCTATTAGTTATCAAACATTTCCATTTTAGCTATAACTGGAGTTGTTGTGGCTCCAAATTTCCGATAATTTAGGCAATCTGACTGTTATTTAACTCAGATAGAATTTATTAATTTAGCTAAAATCAGAAAGAATAGAACAAAGGGGAAATATAAGGTTAGCGTTACCTTCCTACTGCTGACTCTACACAACCGAAGGGATTTGAAAAAAAAGAAACGAGGCCAAACTATCTCAAAATCAATTTTGTCAAGTTCGTTTCTGATCCCGTCGTTGTAAAATTGACCAAGAGTTTATTGAGAGGCGTGGTAATATGAGCACACTTCATGACGTTCTTTGAGCATGTGATCGTTGTAACCCCAATTAATGCGTTCATTATAAAATCGACCAATTATAGCGCATCCCCAATGTAAAAAACTTTTCTTTATGACTTTTGCCTGTTACTTTTACTTTATGAAGGGCATACTCAATAGAAAACTGATAGAAATAGTAAAATTCGAAGTGAACCATACTTCATTATTATTTATTTGTTTACATAATTTTGACATATTATTTTTTAACCTCCAAATTTTTCCGAAAATTAATTATTAACACCAAATCCATTTGAACTCAATCGTATTATTTCCGTATACACCATAAACAATTATCATTAAATTCAAAACGCGGCTAACTTCATTGTGTTTCTGATAAGGCAAAAATTAAAAGATAGATAACTTTTCATAAAAAAAATAGCATCTTCTACAAGAAACATCCTTGGATTCAAATTATTGTACGTGTAAAATTGCCTTAGTTTGAAAAAACTTCTTTTGTTTTTCGAAATGTCATTTTCAACCACAGCTCGCGGTAAAACGTATCGAAGTGGACGTAGTTTTAATCGTATTGAATAAATTAATATTAATTTGTGTTTCGGATGCCGTTGTTCTCGATTAGTTAGCTATATTGCAATAAAATAATTGTTGGTGATTATTTTCCAGGTATTAAATATTATTTCAAGTGAATATACATTCTTATTAGATTTAAGTTTTCAGTTTATAAACGTGTTAATCTATGATTACTTTTTGATTGTAGATAACATTTGATTTTGCTTAAAAAAAATCCGTAAAGACATTTTCAAACACAGTTCGCGGTGAAACGTATCGAAGGGAACATTAAAATCGTTTTGATAAATTAATACTAATTTCTGTTTTGAATGCCCGTCATTCCTGACTAATTAGCTACACGTTTCATTTTTGCTTAAAAATTATCAATTGGGCAGGTAACTGCAAAGTCGAAGAAGATTAGAGCCGCAAGGGTGGCTGAATCAAGCGAACAGTATGAAACACGACTTGCAAACGTTCGAAGCAGTACATCTTCTTCTAGAGCTAATGAAACAACTAAACAGCGCCAAACACGACTTGCAAACGTTCGAAGCAGGATGCCTTCTTCTACAGCTACTGAAACCATTGAACATTGTGAGGCCCGGCTGGAATTCGAACGGTTACAATATGGACGATTAATAGAAACTTTTAGAGGTGATTTAAAGTTAGCAGCATTCAATTACGAGAAAGACTATGATTACAATGTTTCAATTGAGCAAATGGAAAACATTTGTTTGTATTGTCATGCTTTAAAGTTTCACAATGAATCGCCTGGAATGTATTGTTCAAATGGAAAAGTAAATTTGCCTCCTCTGGATGATCCGACATCTTCAGACATTTTCTACAAAATATTCGAAAATACAACTCATGCTTATATACCTCCCGTGCAATGCCGGGTTAGTCAGCTAGTTATATAATAAACACTACAAAGGGCATGTAAAAAAACGAGCATTAGGTCTGTTATTATTATTTTCGGAAATTTTGTAATTTCTATCGTAGCATATCTCAGGCAAGCGTTAGCTTGCCTGAGATTTGGGCACATCAAAAGATAGTTTTGGTTCTCAAATAAAGTTTTAAAAGGTCACCTTTGGCAGCATTAATAAACGCGTGCACTGTTAGTCCATTCAACAAGTCTGTAGGTGTATTACCATAAGCTTAGCACGTCAATTTCGTTAAATCTTTTTCTAGCTCCCCCGCGTAATTACCGCTTGCTTTGTAGTTGAACTTTGAATTATTATCTTACATGTGATTGCCCATATCTTAGTTCCAACTCAGTCATAACCCACTCATAGGTCCTTTTTGTTACGGATACAGTTTGCAAGATGTTTGCAGCGTTCCTAAGAAGAATTAAATTTCTGACACCAAATAATTTCTGGTGCTCGATGCGGATTCGTACTGGATTTTGCAAATCAGACACCTATTACTTTTGAACAATTCATTATTTCACTATTTATCACTGTTCACTGTTTCTTAATTTTCCGTACTGTAAACTTTTTACTTATTAACTTGTACTGTTCCCTGCATAAATTACAGCTGTGTTTACCATTCCAAATTTCTCGCGCTTATTTACTCTGGCGATGAATTTCAATTCGGGAACTTTGACGTCATCAATACCCCTGGCTTGATCGCCGTCGCCGTCGTTTACCATTGGTTTCGATATTTCCATATTATTCCCCAAAACATGGAATGTCGTTATAAAATCCAATTTCCAATCAGTTGGAGCTAGAGGAGAATACTTGATCTCGTAACCTTGTCGCATAATTAGAATAATAACTACTTAATAAAATTATTGTGTAGAGTTGCGCTCGAATCAGTGAACTTTGTGAAAGTAACACTTAGTGTTATAGTGATAGTTGTAAAGAGCCGAAGTGTCCAGCAAAATATTATTAATTTAGCAGATAATTTTTTAAAATAATATTTATTTTGTTTTACTTCCAGAACACAGTTGGCAGATAAAAAATATGCAGGCACCGACGATGATGATGAGTATCATCCATTCGAACACCGGCAGGTTGAAAAGCCAAACTCGTAAGTATTTATACTTCTTTCTAAAACACGTGAACCTTATTATTGAACTAACCCGATAAATTTATGCTGTTTTTAGAACGACCGGGTCACTGGTTCATCTACTCAAAAGTTCGCTGGGTACCGGAGTACTAGCTATGCCAATGGCTTTTAAAAATGCCGGTTTACTTTTTGGTGCTATTGGTACACTCGTTGTTGGTTTACTTTGTACATACTGTGTTCACATTTTGGTAAGTAAATCCTACGTTATCGACCTTAAAACATTTTACTGAAATAACAAAAATTTCTTTTATTCAATATAGGTTAGAACCTCACACGATGTTTGCCGAAAAACGAAAATACCATCACTTAGTTTTTCAGAAACATGTGGCCGAGTATTTGAATATGGTCCGGAACCGTTAAGAAAATATGCGGGGGCAGCAAAGTACGTGAATATGATAATTTTAAATTGACATTAAAAAAAGGAAATAAACTTTTTTCGGGCTCCCGTCCATTGTCAGTTATTACAAATACCCAATATAGAATTAAAAATTATTTACAATTTCAGAACGTTCGTAGATGTAGCGTTAATGATGACGTACTATGGAGCAAATTGTGTCTACGTGGTATTTATTGCAAAATCATTCCAAGATGTAATTAATCCAGCATGCGATCTTGATTGGGACATCAGAATCTACATGGCAATCATAGTTATTCCACTAGTTTTCATGGGACAGGTATAAATTCACAAAGACAATTACTTTTATATAATAATTCAAAATATATTAATATTTTTTATTTGCTTACAGTTCCGTCAACTAAAGTATCTAGTTCCATTCTCAGCATTGGCCAATATATTTATTATCGTTACATTCGCGATTACGCTCTATTATATGTTTAATGTGAAACTAAATTTTGATAAACCACTATTTGCGTCCGTCGACTCATTGCCATTGTTCTTCAGTACGGTTATATTCGCGATGGAAGGTATTGGTGTAGTTATGCCAGTCGAAAATCAGATGCAGAAACCACAACACTTTCTGGGATGCCCCGGCGTATTGAACACAGCCATGGGAGTTGTTATCTTTTTGTACGCCACAATTGGTTTCTTTGGTTACGTGCGATTTGGTAGCATAGTTCAAGGAAGTATTACGCTTAATTTACCAGAGGGTGATGTGTAAGTAATTTTCAACACACGATATAGCAACATGAATATTTGCTAAATAATAAAACGTTTTTTTTACAGTTGGGGTGATGTGGCTAAAATTTTAATGGCCCTTGCGATCTTTTTCACCTTCGGCCTACAATACTACGTGCCAACGGAAATTCTTTGGGCCAAAGTTTCACCCAAAATTCCAAAGGAAAAACATAACCTATCACAAATTGGAATACGCAGTGGAATTATCATAATACTTTGTGCGATAGCAGCTGGTGTGCCCGAATTAGATCCATTCATTAGTCTTGTTGGTGCCGTATTCTTTTCTACGCTCGGTATTCTAGTGCCGGCCGTTGTCGAAAGTGTATTTTTGTATCCACATGCGTTAGGACGATACAATTGGGTTTTATGGAAAAACGGTGCCCTATCTCTATTCTCAATTATTGCTCTGGTATCCGGTTCATACGCTAGTATAAAACAAATTATTGAATCATACACAGGCGAAGAGGACTAACGAAAATAAACTCGATGAAATGTCGCCCGCAGTGCAAACGCAGTGAATTTATTATGTACAAGTAAAAAACAATCCATCTCTTATTTATTTCATAAGTATAAAATTAAATAAACAGTATTAAATAAAAAAAAAAGAATTTAATTTAAAAACTATTTTATAAATATTTATATTATTAATTATAAATAAATATAACAATGATACAGGAAATTTATGTAAGACAAGACAATTTTTATTTTGGATTCAATATTAGAGATGGTTGTGATTTTTTAATGTAGTATGAGTGTTTTTTAATTGGATTGATAAAAATGATTATAATAAGTTTACAATAAACTTAGTTTTTAATAAATTAATAAAAATATAACTTTTATTATGTATTTTATGTATAATAATAAATTTAGATAATGAAATAGTCGTTGAGTTTTAAAAATTGAAAAATTGGTTTTACATTAACCTTATTCGCTGATTTAGATGAGGGGGTAGGTGTTACTCGGAAATAAGCAAGCTGTATAAGCTGTTATATATGTTATTGAATTATATTTAGTTTATCTTTTGAACTGAGAGCAAAAATTGGAAGACTTTGTAAAGTTGTCCGAAAGATTAAAAAAATCGATAATGCAGATAGTGTCTTTGCTATTGCAGCCCAGCCGAAAATAAGATGGCCAATTTAAGCACGCCAATTTTTGAAACCAAACCCCTAAATCTACCGAAACGTGCAGGTACACATCTGTAGATCAATTTTAATTCCATCGGTTTCTTTGATAATAAAATTGGATTAAGGCCAAATTTATCCAACCAGCAAGATTTAAAGTTCTATTGCATTCTGCATCCCTTATGCCGCCTGCGGTAAGCTATGTCGTCTTTCGTAAAGAAGTTCATATTGCACTTAATAATAAACAAGACTGCAGGATTTAAACATCAATTTTTGAAATTTGGGAAGTTGATACAGTTCTAATCTACATATTCGGCAAGTTGCGAATTCTACCTACCCTAATGGTGCCTGGAGTGCATACCACCCCATAATTTTTAAGCCGTTCGGTTAGCACGAAATATTAGATGGGGTTGCAGGATTTTGGTATCGGTTTCCTTGATAATGGAAGCGTATCTAGGTTAAGTCTATCTCTACTCACCAAGTTTCATAAAGTCCTAATAAATTCTACCTACCCAAATGATGTCTGGAATGCATACCACCCAAGGCCCATGTATGCTATTATTTATGAAAAATAACATCGTTCAAATGTCCGACCCGGCTTCTCATGGTGACACGGATCTGAGTGGTCCAATATTCAATGACTCTGCATCATTGATCCGGCTGAATTTGAACGATGGTATTGGTGATGTTGGCTTGAAGGGCATCGGTCGATTTCGGCTTATCTGCATAAACCTGCAACCTGAAGAAACCTTACAAGGAAAAGACTAGCAAGGTCAAACCGCAAGATCCTAATGGCCAATTCACGTCACCTCTGCGCGAGATAACCCTACCCTCAAATCGTTCATGAAGAATGTCCATTGTTTCTTCTGCTGAGTGGCACTTAGCCCCGTCCTGCTGAAAACATATGTCGACTGCATCCATATCGTTCAATTAGAGCCAAAAGAAATCGGTTAGCATCGTTCTGTAGCGTTCGCCGTTGATGGTGATGGCCTCACCAAACCGATGCCAAAATCCTGTAACTCAATTTAGTATTACGTGCTAACCGAACGGCTTTAAGAATTATTGGGTGGTATGTACTCCCGGCACCATTAGGGTAGGTAAAATTCATTAGGACTTTATGAAACTTGGTGAGTAGATAAACTTAACCTAGATACGTTTTCATTATCAAGGAAACCGATGCCAAAATCCTGCACTGCAACCCCATTTAGTATTAGGTGCTAGCCGACCGGCTTTAAGAATTATGGAGTAGTATGTACTCGCCACACCATTAGGGTAGGTAAACTTCATTAGGACTTTTTGAAACTTACTTAACATATAATACTATGGTCTGTTAGTGTAACGGATCACCTTGCGACTAACACGTCTTGGTTGGGTAGCTTCGCCAGAAAATGAGAGGTTCATTTGTCGCTAGGTTTTTGAGGATCCAACAAAACAAATTTACGTGTTAGTAAAAAAATAAAATATCCAAATCCTATGCGGGATGCAATAGTTCTGCATATCACGAATCTCATCATCACCCAAATAACAAAAAGATTTCTCTTAGCATTTTTTTAAATCAATCGAACAAACTATATTTATAAATCATTAATGCTATGATACATGTTAATAAAAATATATGTAAATGTAAATGTATCGTTCTTCTTTTATGTTAAATAAAAAAACTAATTAAGAATATTTCCCTATGAATACGCTAATCGAACGAAGTGAAATATTTTTCGCCGAAAGAAATAATAAGACACATTTTCTGATTTAAAATTTAGATTGTGAATCAATGCTATAATCAAAAAAAATATATAAAAAAAGAGGGAAAAACTCACTTGTGCGTCCAAAGAGCTCTTCTTCTGCGTGGTTGTTTTATATTTGTGCTAAACGGAGCTTAATATGCAAAATATTTTTTTTTCATACACACTACACACACTGTACAATTAAGAAAAAAAACTGAATTTAAATTATTTAAGTTAAACCAAGAGCACTACTATTCGAAATAGGGAAATATGAATTATTCACTAAATTATCACTTAATAATAAACTAAATTAAGTAAAGACTAGAAAATTTAATAACGCGCGATTTTTTTTGCGTAAACGTCAACTCCGGTTGGCCTTGTATAGCATTCGTCCAGTTCATCCGAATATTCGTAAAATTTATATTTTTTTGGATTTTAACCGCCAAATTATGCGTTCCGTTCAATTAATGAAATTGTTATTAATAAATTAATGAGGTCCGTCTACTTGCGATAAAAGCCTTAACGAAACAAAATCAAATGGAAAATATTTGTTAGACGCGTTAACAAAAAGAACAATAATTTAAACTTACATTGCAAAGGTAGGCTTATTGCGTAATTATCACAGCAGATATTCCGGTAATTCTGACACGTAATTGTTACAGCTTTAACTACACACTTGTTTCCGAACTATTTCAAAATTTCATATATGTACTATATAATTTTTATATTTTAACTTAACCGGCTCACCAGTTTTATTAATTATTTTTTAGATTTAAATTTTTCTTTATATTATTTTCACAATATGATTATTGGCTTAAGTTGACTGACCTCAAACAACAAACTGATTACCAAAATATTTAATTGGTTTATGAAAGCTGCGGTTATACATAGACTCTCACACATACATTTAACTCAATGATTTATTCGCAAATAATTATCAGTAATTGCTATCAAATACGATAACATCTCTCGATACATTGATGTTATTTATTCTAAAAACATTATTACTCAAGTATATATATACTTATTATACAAGCAAACAAGTACAAATAACAAATACCATTCTAAAGCTCACGCGCGTCATCATTCAACCGCAATGATGGGTAGTACCAAAAACACAATTGTGGAAGCAGCTGAACAAGTTAACCTGCATCCCCAATAGAATTTCTTATGACTTTTTACTTACAGAAAAGTATGAAAAAAAAACTTGACAAAAAAAATATTTTTTTGTCAAGTTTTTTTTTCATACTTTTCTGTAAGTAAAAAGTCATAAGGAATTCTATTGGGGATGCAGTGTTAAACTCCAAAATATTTTCTAATGGATCAACATAGTTGATATTACATGAGAACCAGCGACATTCGTTACATTAGTTATATTTAAAAAGCTCGTTATTTAATTCAATTTTTTTTCTGCTTTTTGCTTCGTCAATTTTTCCAATTTGGAATCAATATACATATTTGAAATATTATTATTAATATTATTATTATTATTATCTTTATTTCAGTTTAAATACAAATAGTTTATACATAGAATTGATCGTATAATGAAACAAAGTAAAGCTCCTTTAGATTACAATCTGTGGTGGAGCAACAAATATGGTTTGATTTTATTTGTAGGCAAAGTATTTTTGTACTATACTTATTATTATAAACGCTTAAACGGACATGACAACGTCGTTAGAGCTAAGCTTGAGACTAAAAAATTAGTATTCCTTGATTTCCGACGTGAATTTAAAAATTCTTTAATCAAGACTCCAGAAGGCCACGCCGATGAATCCAGCATTTGGTTAAATTTACTTACAGGAATATCGATTTTAAAAGATACAAAATCGCGATCATCATTACGTCGAAAGCAATATAATACAGGTTTCTCGACTTCAAGTTTGTTTTTGATATACATCATGAGATCATCATCAGTAATGTCCTTGCATAATCGAGAAATAAAAATCCATCGTAGCGGTTCAACGGTACGCAAAGTAGAGTTCAAGTCACCACTACCAATACAATTTATTTTAGGCGAATGCATATTATTGTCTAACGATTTAGCAGATGAAGCCGTTGTGCCATTATTCATACTACTCTTTGATCTTGTAAGTATTGGTGTAGCAGATTCCATATCAGTTTGTGTTGTTGTTTTCTTTTTTAATTTTACAGACGACGACTGTTGAGATGGTGTTGGTTTTAACAAGCTTTCCACGTTATTATTAATAGCGGCTGATGTTCTATTTAGCAATGACAAGGACGCTGATGTAGCATTGATAGAATTACTCATATGATCATTCGTTTATTTGAGAATTTTATAAACATCGATACATACACCACATCGCCGTTAAAAATTAGGAATTATCGAAATGGCATAAAAAAAAGGATTTTTAATCCCTGCCCATCCAAAATGAATAAGTTTATTACATTCACCGGCACAAGTAAAAAAGTTTTCAGACACTTTGGCACTACATTCACAGCACACAGACATTATTATTAAAATAAGAAAAAAATATTTAATAAAATCACAGTTATATTTTCCTTGTTAATTAGTTAATTTAATTGAAAACTTAATAACAAATTTTTTAAAATTAAATCAGAAAATGTATAGATAAATTATTTAACCGTGTGTATATATTAAATTTTAATTTTAAGAGCAAATTGTATACGTGTAATCACATCGACCATCAAATCACAATGAATATAACGCCTAGGCGCAATATTTTAATTTCCTCTTACATAAAAATGGAACACCTCCTTGCGGTTAAAGAAGAACAAAATAATAATTTCAATTTATTTAAATCACTATCCACTTTGCTATTTTTGACTTTACTTCGTATTTTTTCCATTTTTATGTAAAGCATCTCGTGAACATGTTGAAACTTTGCCGATAGATACGAATTTGTGTCTTATTAAATTAAAATACGTGTTTTCTATAGCTAGAAACAGAACAAGAGCGACGACGGCAAGCGTCGACGAATAAATAAAAAATATCGCCGCGATATCGCTGTAGCTAACAGAACAAAAGCGTCAGCGTATGGCGATAAAAAAACAACCAAACGGCATAACCTTCTGTGTTTTTGACACATGACGTTGTGGCATTAAGTGTCTATTCCATGGGAAAATTTTACTGACTGCAAAAATAAAAGCGAGAAAAAAATATAGATTTACTGGTTGTGTACGAAACAAAAATTTTTGTCAGTAAAATTTTACTGAGAAAATAATTATCATTGTGGTAGTATGCTGCCATAACGTGCTATAAAAAAATGTAAACTTTAGCACTTTTTATGGCAGCATTGTCAACACATCTACAAAAAATGTATGTAAAGATAAGAAATTTTTTTCACACTCACACAAAATAAATCGTTCGCCATTTTTATAGTCAAATGTCAGTTTGTTTTTTTATTTCGATACCTAAAATTCGAGTTTTGTTTACATTAGTGAATATTAGTGTTTTTAACGTTTTTTTAGGTGTTCAAATATACAAACAAAAATCTAAATACTTGTTATAAAATACAAATAATTTTATATTAAACTACATAATAATAAATTAGGTAGGAGAAAATTACGGTAAGTTTGATTGAGCATTATTTTATTTGATGGATGTAGCATCAAAATATTTTATTGTGTGTCGACGAAATTATTAGATACGTGAGAACCATAAATTTTGCTATAAAAATGAAATAAAAGATATTTGTTTTCTTTGTCACTCTTATGGAATCTTAAGTATTTTTGTTTTCGTTTTTGCAGTAAAAAAATACAGTCAGTAAAATTTTTCCATGGAATAGGCACTTTAGGCTACTAGATTAGCTAGAAGTCCATTTTATTAAAACAAAATCAATAGAAAAAAGCTGCCTACTTATAAAACAACGAAATTCTCATTTCAATACCCCCACTAGAATTCTATTTCTTCATATAGTGCAAAGCCCCATTGAATTGATGAACTTCTGGTGCTTAGCAATATTGACTCCCTTTGTCTAACATATCATTGGTCGAAACATACAAAAGTTCGATACGTTTGTCATTTATCATGTCACGAATAAAGTGATGTCTTACATCAATGTGTTTGGTTTTTGGATGGTAACTGGTAGTTGTAGCTAGATTACTAGCACTACTATTGTCGCAAAAAATCTTCACACACTTTGAAGTTTCGACAAATAACTCTCGCAGTAATCCGTTTAACCAAATCGCCTCCTGTGTGGCCGAAGTTAATGCCATGTATTCGGCCTCAGTTCTTGACAGTGACACTGTGGGTTCTTTTTTGGAATTTCAGGATATCGGGCCGTTTTGATATGTAAAAACATATCCTGTAGTTGATCGTCTCTGGTCCAAATCGCTCGCCCAATCAGCATCAGAAAAAAACGGATAAACCGTTGCAACCATTTTTTCTAAATTCCAATTTAGCTGTTGCGCTTCCCTTCAAATAACGTAGAATATGTTTAACAGCTGTCCAATGAGCCTGTCCAGGGTTATTATTGAATTGACTACGACACTTGAGCTGCAAACAAAATACTTCCAACAGCTGACTGGTACGGCACTTCAGCCATTTCATCGAATTCCTTTTTTGTGTTTGGACAAAATCCGATACCGGATTGCAATTCATCATATTATAACGAGAAAGCATCTCGTTGATATATTGTTCTTGGTCAATCCAAATCAGACCATTCTTGCGTAATCCAATACATAACAGTCTCCCGGCGAAAGGAATTTTACCCATTATAAATCCATCCTATTAGGGGGTCGACACACTCGGCTTGACCGTCGGACTATAAGACTATCTGGTTCATCCATTCGTATATGCCCAGATTTAATTTCAACCCCTTTTTGTATACTACCCGTTGTTTGCCCTGAGGTTGACGTTGATGAAGCAACTTCCACCGCTTGCGACTCCCTTGATTGCCGATTAGTTAATTCATTTGTAAATTCTTTACTTTCCATTCCGGTTGTAGTAGTTTCATCATCGTTGTTCTTCGTAGAGTAAACGCCATCTGTTGTAACCATCGGTTCATCTGTATTTGGATACTTTTTTAATATATTCGAGTAACCTTCTGTATTTCCTTCAACCCCCGTTGCACGTATTTGGTCAATAGATAGTGTAAGAAACCCTCTTTCTGTATTACCTTACCAAATTTCCATTTGATCGTTTTATTTTGGTACCAACGGATTTGAACTGTATCGCCTATGCTCAGCTCCCGTCTTGTGCCACTTTGATGGGTTGATATTCGTATAATCATTAACCCTCTCTGTCGGCCTAATTAAATCGATGATCGATCGTAAATTAAATCGTAGCATTTGTTCAGCTGGGCTGTTCCCTGTTGTTGAATTAATTATTTTCCTGTATTGCAGTAAGAATCGATGTAGTTTCAAATGAAGATCTCCTGCATCATTCATTGCGGCCCGTAATGCAAATTTTAATGTTTGGACACTTCTTTCTGCCTGTCCATTGGTGGATGGGTGTGCTGGAGCCGTTCGCTTATGTGTGATACCGTTGCTTCGTAAGAAATCTTGGAATTCCTTAGACGTAAAATTAGTACCATTGTCCGTTACCACTATTGGTGGCAAGCCAAAAAGCTTGAGATATTTTTCATGGGCACCACCTCTAACCATCTTGTTCTTGCATCCACTACCACCATAAAATAATGTTCCATAAATGGCCCCGCAAAATCAATATGTATTCGTTGCCAAGGCATAGTTGGAAGTTCCCACGTATGTATAGGCGCCTTCGATGGTTCTTTTGCCACTCTCGCGCATTCTCTACAACTCTTCACCATTGCCTCAATATCGGAGTCTATGCCTGTCCAATAACAATAGCTCCGTGCAAGTGCTTTCATTTTGACGATACCAATATGTGCGATATGTAACTCATTAAGGATTTGTTTATGTAGTGTGATTGGAATTAAGATCCGGATATCTTTATAAATGCATCCATTTTGTAGTGTTAGTTCAGCTTCTTGCCCCTTAAATGGTGTACCGTCTAAATTACTTCCAATCTATAGACGGTTGTACAGATCACATAGAATGTTATCACTTTTCATTGCCTTCGAAATTGTTCCACTCGTTATTGCTAGAATATCTTCCGACAATTGATACACTGTTAGTTCTTCTTTGTCGCTTGGTTAATAGGTTTCCACCACCGGATGCCGAGATAGAAAATCTACATTCATGTGGTTTTTTGCCTCCCTCTGTACAATTTTGTATTTAAAACCGGATAGGAACTGCGCGTAACTTAGTAGTCGTTGTGATGTTAATGTCGGTAGGCTTTTATCTGGGCTCAATATCATTGCTAAAGGTTTATTATCCGTAATCAAAGTGAATTCGCGTCCATAACAATAATTGAAAAATTTTAGAAGCGCCAAGTAAATAGCTGTCGCTTCCTTATGAAGCTGGCTATAATTTGACTCACTTCTTGATAACGTTCGAGACGCATACGCAATTGGTCGTTCCCCAGTTGGTGTTTTATGTGATAATATTGCAGAAATTCCCACAGGGGAAGCATCAGTTGCCAAAATCAACGGGAGTTTTTCTTCATACGGCATCAATACTGATTCGCTTTGTAATTCCGTCTTAATGTCAGCAAATGCTCGTTGGCACCCTTCATCCCACCTGAATTCCACATCATTTCGTAATAATTTGTAAAGCGGATTTAGCCTTGTTGCCATATCGGGGATAAAATTATTATAATATGTTACCATCCCAATGAATTGACGCAATTCCCACACGTCCTTCGGTTGTGCAATTTCAGCGATTGCTTTAGTTTTATCCAAATTCTTCTGTATGCCGGCCTCACTTATTGTATAGCCTAAGTATGTAATTTCTTCTCTGAATAATTTACATTTTTCCTTATTTAGATGCATATTATACCGGCGTAATTTTTGTAATAGGGCCTGTATTCGTTCCATCGTCTCCGGCAATGTACGACCGGCGACAATAATGTCGTCAAAGAAACACTGTGTTCCACTGAGATCATTTGTTATTTTTTCATCCATAAAGCGTTGCCAGATATTGGGTGCCGTTTTTACTCCGAACATTAGTTTATGAACCTTGTAAAGGCCTTTATGCGTGCTTATTGTTTGCATTAGTGCACTTTCTTCATTCATAGCCATGTGTTAATAGGCTTTATGCACATCGAACACGCAATAATATTTACCATTGGCCAACTTGTGCATCATGTCCTCGATTTTAGGAATTGGGTATTTGTCATCCATTATTACCTTATTTAGTGTCACTTTGTAATCTGCACACAATCTGATCTGATTTTCCGACTTAATTATTGTCACCACTGGTGTTCCCCAGTCCGAATGTTCGACCTTTTCTAATGTTCCAGATTTTTCCAGTCTTTCAATTTCGTCTCCAATCAAATGGCGTATAGCGTACGGAACTGGCCTTGGTTTAATGTAGATTGGAGAAACCCCTTCACGAAGTTTCAATTGACCTTTAAACTGTGGAATTGTACCAATTGTTTTTTTGAATAAATCGTCATTGCTTTCAAATATCTCTTTCTCCAGTTTGTTGACGTCTACGTTCACGGTTGTAATGCTTTTTACCTCCGATGGGGGTAATAGTTGTAATGCTTTTATCCATTCCCGACCAAGGATACTATCGAATCTGTCATCCACAATATATAAATTTCCTCGTATAGATTTACCGTCATGGCTAACTGATACCTTTGCTACCCCCAACGCTGGGAAGATACTACCATTGTATGCCTTTAACTTTGTATTAGTTGGCCATATGTTGACCTTTGGTAGTTTACTGTGCAATAATTTCTCGCTGATTGTTGATATGGCCGATCCCGTGTCAAATTCCATTTCAAATGGTTTGCCTTCAATTGAAACCCGTATCGGGAATTTGCTCCTCTCACCAGACTCTGTAATCAGTTGCAGTGCATTTATTTCTTGACAATTATCATTATCAATGATTTTTATTGAATTCGTATAATTTGTGCTTGAACTTTTTTTGTATTTCTTCATGCATACATTTGAAGCATGACCCGCTAATTTACACTGATTGCAGTATAATTTATCCTTGCTTCTGCAATCATTCGCTTTGTGCCCTGGTTTTCCACATCTATAGCAAGTTAATTGTCTATTGTTGCTGTCGCCCTTGCCTGAGCCACCATCGTTAAAACTCTTCGACGTATTTTCATTTCGTTCTGGCCACCGTTCGTTCCGATATATCTCGGCGCTGTCCTTGACTTGGTGTACCTTCTGCATTGATTGACTTTGAATTTTTGATGCTTCCATTGCTAATGCCGTTTTCACAATTCTATCCATACTGGGTTGAATTTCTTCTAGCAAACGCTGGCGAATCTCCGCATCACTAATGCCCCGTATAAACTGAGATCTTAAATGAGTTCCTGCTGTACACTTATTGCAGGATGTACATGTAAAATTGCAGAAAACACTTAAACGTTTCAACTCTGACACGTATGTTGCCACTGATTCACCTTCGTGTTGTGTTCTAAGCAGAAATTTATGCTGCTCTGTAATTTCATTTGGTTTCGGGCACAAATGATTCTCCAACATTCCAGTTAACCCCTCATATGATTTTGTATTTGGCAAGTCCGGCGCAGTTAAACTACTAAGCAACTGATAATGCTTAGTGCCGATGCAATTAATTAATATTTGTACTTTGCGTTCCTCTGTTGTAACAGATCGCATTTGTAAATAATTTTCCAAACGCTGCTTGTAAATTGAAAACGTTTCCTCATTTTCATTAAATGTACCGAATTGTATATTTGTATCCCGATTGCCATTTTGTAATTCTTGTAGCAACTTTAACAACGCCGCCACATCGATTTGGTTTTCATCCGCCATATTGTAAAATGCGGTAATTAATTTTTATTATTTTATTCACTTTTATATATGCGTATATATATTTAGACACACGCGTAATTTCGCCTGCTCGTCGCCAATTTTTATATACTTAATGAAACCACACAGTAATTATTATATACATTTATTGTTATTAATATTCTACATGGTGTGCTTTATTATATAGTCCATTTTAGAATGCTCCCATGTTTGTTTTATATATCTGTACAAAGGATAGAGAAGTATTGCCCGATATTTATTACAGTCGAAGGTCGGTAATCCAATACATAACAGTAGACCTAATACATACCGCGCTTCACCCAAATCTTTCATCTTAAATGTCGACATCAGATGTTCTTTGAGATCTCTTTGTCGTTCGTGAATATTATCAGGTCATCTACATAAACAGCAACATATATCATCTTATTTCCACTAACTTGGTAATAGATGCACGGATCGACTTTGGACTTGGCTAAGCCAGACTTTAACAATTCATTGTCTAACTTTATATTCCAAATATGGCTTGCCTATTTTAAGCCATACAATGATTTATTGAGACGACACATTTTATTGCCTTTTGCATAACCTTCCGGTGGCGTCATGTAGATCTCCTCATCGATCATCGAGATCCCCTTGTAAAAACGCCGTCACTGCATCTAATTGATCTATATCAAGATCAAATTTCACGGCAATTGTAATTAGCGTCATAATCGAGCTATACCTGACCACGGGGGAATTAGTTTCTGCGTAATCAATGCCCTTCTCTTGAATACCCATTTACATCGGCATTCGATTTCGTTGAAGATCCACTAAAATCCAAGTGCTGTTTTCTTGCAAAGAACTATATTCATTACGTATAGTCTCTCTCCATTTCTCACTATATGCACATTGTAAGTCGGTCATCCCAATTTACTGGCTTAGGTTTTTCTAGAGGACCGTCTAACTACGCCTTCATCCATATTAACCTGGGCTGTTTCAGGAGGTACATAGTCATCAGTTGTTACTAGATGAGTTTCATCCTCATCTTCCTGTTCACTGGTCGTGTAAAGTGTATATCATCATTGGTCACATCTTGGTGGATGATTCTGTACTGTCATCCTGATCTGGATCATTCGTTGTTGTCTGCGACAAATCTGCTGTGTTAACATCCATTAACGACACTTCCGGAAAAATATCTAAATAAGTACTGACTGATTCTGACAGTATCGACTAACTATATAATCCGCTTAGTATCGGGGTCATACACCCTGTAGGCCTTCGATACTTCACTGTAACCGACAAAGATATCCATCTTCGACTTTGGGTCTTATTTTTCCGCTTTTGCTTTGGGATATGCACCCAACACTCGCAAATTGCGACAAATCCGGTTTTCTCCTTGAACACGCTTCTTCTGGTGTCATTCCATTGATCACTCTACACGGTGATTGATTAGTTATATACGCGGCGGTAGACACGGCTTCTGCTCAAAATTGTTTGTCTAGGTGGGCATCAAATATCATGCATGCGGTTCATGCGTTCTGCAACTCCGTTCTGTTCTGGCGTATACGGTGCGGTTAGATGATGCCGAATACCTGACATGCGTATGATCTTCAAAAATTGCTCGTTCCAATATTCAGAACCATTATCGGTACGTACAATTTTTATGGTCCTTCCACTCTGGTTCTCGACAAGCCTTTTAAATTCCACAAAAGTATTGACTACATCTGTTTTTCATTTAAGTATGTAGACAAAACGAGCCTTGTGGAATCGTCTACGAACACCATAAAATACTGTGCACCTCCAAGCGAAGCACATTCGATTGGACCGCATAAATTAGAATGTATTAAATCGAGTCTTTGATTGGCCCGAACTACAACATCTTTAGAGGGAAGACGTGTTTGTTTACCCTTCAAACAAATTGAACATCCATCGTGATTTATTTGACTAAAATTAGCACCTACTGCTCGTTGTGATTTCAACTTCATTAAACTGTAGAAATTTAGGTGTCCCATTCGCCGATGCCATAACATTTCATCTGATCTAGACGTCTCAGTACTGGATATCATGGCCAAACTATCACTCGGCCAATTAAATTTAAACATACCATTTTCATGTTTTGGTGTGATAACTACTTTGTGCGATTGATCATAAACAGTGCACCCACTGTTGTTAAATACCACCTTTTTACCGTTAATTTGGGTGACGACCTCATTGTTCGGTGGTGAATGTGTTGTTCTTTTGAACTAATTCCGGTGGACGGTAATATGCGCTGAAGCTCCTGAATCAATATACCACTCTGATGATTTCGAGGTTGTACTCTGAAACGATGCAAACAAAGTTTTTTCATTCTGAGGTTTTGTAGCCCGTTTCTCTTTTGTTACAATTGTAACATCGTATGAATTTGTTGTCCTTACTTTCGGGCTTAACATTCTTGGTAACTAATGCTGCATTATTTGTCATAGATTCATTCTTGACATCTTCCAATATTTTATTTTTAATTATATCGGCGGAAATCTTAATTTCGGAAGCATCAATTCCCATAATCATCGGTTACTTATTTAGATATTTAACTCTTGAGTAAACCTACTCGCCCGGTTAATCCAACGTCTAGGAAAGCGTTCTCCAATTCATCCCATGCTTCTTTAACAGTTTTTGTATTCTGCACATGTGGGTAAGATATTTTGTCAATCAACAAAATCAATTTTGCGCGTGCTTTTCTATTTTTTTTTCTTTTTTCTTCTTCACCTATGACTGCATCCGATAGGTGTAGGTCCTCAAAATATGCTTGTACAGCGAATCTCCACGAATCATAATTATCACGCCCTTTTAGTTTTTCTATTGAAGAAGATGCCATTTCCGACATTTTAAATGTATTTTAATTATCGCCGTTCTCCAATGCACAAATAATCGTAGTCTGGGCCCATAACCTGTTGAAACTTTGCCGATAGATACAAATTTGTGTCTTATTAAATTAAAATACATCTTTTCTATATTAGATGATAGACAGAAGTAAAAAAACCTTTTTATTAAAACAAAATCAATATAACACATAGACAATATAATTCTAATTTAAATAGAACAGCCATAAAAATAAGAAACATTACAAAATAATTTATTTTACTACAAGAAGAATAATAAGTTCCCAAAGTAATCTCGAATTAAATGCCCTGAGGCGTTCTATTCAGGCGGAAGGTATGTTGAAAGGAAGTGGCAAATATCACTATATTTCGCAAAAATGTAAAAATTATGTTTAAAATACACTACATAATTAGCTTCCCCAATTAACAACTAAATTCTAACTGTTTTTCTTTTATTTTAAATTTGATACGTTTTGTTCGAATTTTCGGTATCATGGAAACGTTTAAATGTCGGTAAATATTCGAAAAAAACCGTCGAGTTTACAATATAAAACTATGATTCTTTTTTCGAGATTCCTTCCTCGTTTCCTTCCCCCTTCACCTTCAAACTGTTTTTAGTTTGTTGGTGAAGGGGAAGGAATCGAGGAAAGAATCACGACGAAAGGATCAAAGTGTGGAATGGCGGATTTACATATAATTTATGTTTCATTTACATGAATGCCTTCGGTATTGTTTTCGAAGTTGTTTTCAGCTTATCGTGGAGCAACAACAAAAACTAAACTGATCGTTTTTCGATTGCATCCATATTTGTTGTGATCAAGCGAAGTGTCAAAATCGAAACTGTTTGTGAAAATCAGCTTTATATAGTCTGAATCCATCTTCAAGCTTTTTTCACTTAAATTCAACATAAAAAAAATATTATAATAACAACAAGCACGAATCACTTTTCACAACCGCAAATTAGAAATAGAAGTATACAAATTTACAAATATATTTCGATAAAAAAATTTCGTACTATTTACCGCTATAATTTCGCTTCACAATTTGACATTTTCAAATAAATATCGATGTGTTGATAAGTATAATTTTTTTATTTAATAAAACTGCCAAATACATTTAAGCCTATATATATATATTAAACATTTAAGTATATTTTACAGAAAATTAATGTATTAAAAATTTATTTTTTGTGTTTTATGATAAAACTGCATCTGCAAGTGGCACTATATACATGTACATAGTTTAATTGTTTACCTGGAAGTATACATTTAGGTAAGCTTCTCCAATTTGTTTAATAAACAAATAAATTATATATAATATACGTATTTTACACATAAGCACAACATAAATTTCACCAACGTTTCGTGTGTTCATAAATTTGATCCTGATTCTATGGCACCTCGAGTCCGCGTGTACACTAATTTTAACCGGCTAAATTTTCTTTAAATTTGTCATTATAGGTTTATAACGCACCTATTAGTCGTATTTGGTATTTTATTTTTTAAATGAAGGCCGGTTTTGGATGAAAACCCATTAGGGATTGGTATTACATATTTGTTGATACAGAGTGAAGTTAGGCTCACAAGCAAATATCATATAAAATTCTGTTGAATAATTTTATAAAATCTTATTTGTGTATTCATATTATACAATAATTATATTAGATATGTTTATACATATAAAAATAATTATATTAAACGCTTTATAATTATAAAAATGTATATACTTTTCATATTAAACAAAAAGAAATTCGGAATAAAATTCAAATTGAAAATATATTTTGACATCTAGTGGACAGCATTCTAAAGAAAAACATGCTGCTTATGATTTGTATTTCTTTTAACGCTAAGTGGCTGACATCTAACGGAATATTTTGGAACTAGAACGAAAAGTGATTGACTCAAAAAGTCAAAAAATTTGTTTTATTGTAATATAAAATTCATATATAACTTTAATTCGACTGGAAATTATATGAAATGTTCAATTAGTTTACAATTAATGTAATAAATGATGAAATAATAATAAATTAGAATTAGGCTTTTTCTCGTATAAACCACTATCAATTTTGCTCTCATAGGAAGTAGCGCTAACTAGGCGGTGATTAAAACGCCAATAAACAATGCTTATGACATCTTTATATGAGCACGGAAACATTAACAAAATACAAAAATGTTTAAACTTACGCTAGCCTAACACAAACATTAACAGTGTAATGTCAATTTTTTTAAATATCATAACTGTCTTAGTACTCTCAGTGGCATCATTTGAAAAAAGAAGAATTTCTTATAATTATCAAAAATATAAAAATCTAAATAAATTTTATACAATTGTGTTTTAATCTGTGTTATTCAAACAAATATGAATCGTAAATCAAAGAAACGTCTTTCTGTAAGTAAATTCGATAAATTCTCTGTGAAAATAAATTGTGTGGTGTTGTTTGTTGACAAAATCATTTGTTGTTGCAAATTATGTTTCAGATATTAAAAAAGGCAGGTTCTTCGGAAGAGGCTAGCCCTACGTTCACCAAAACGACTCGGAGGATCAGTTTTAGTGGAAAAAAATCCATAAAGTAAGTGAATCATCTTAAATCCCATTTGTGATAAATCATAAATGTTGCGTTAGCGCAACATCAGACATGCCTCGTATTTTTTCTGTTAGCAAAAAAACCAAAGGGATTTTCCCGTTACATGCATAACAGTTATTTTAGTAGGTATGTAGATGTTGTGCCAACGCACGTAATTGGTCACAATGGGAGTAAATATGTTTTGTTTCATTAAAATGTACGTATATACTTTGCATAGGGAATTCACGAGTGATGATCATAAAATGACTATCTGGGGTAAATCGTACGAGGTATCTGCTGAAATAGCACAATCAGCTTTGCATCAAACAACTGTGACCGATTCAACCATTTGCCAGTCGACAGGCTCAACATCGATATGTTCCACATCCCAATCACAGATTATTGATAAAGAAAACGATATAGTTCACTTACGTAATCGCAAGGTGCTCAAACGAAAATCGAATGTACTTAAAGCTCTACGCGTGCAACCAAAGAATCGTCAAATGGATAGTGCTCCAATTACAGAGGCGGTCGCAATGGATATCTCGATTAATGAGAATGACACTAAATCGCAGCAACAAATTTCGGTCGGAGAATTTCTCTCACCTAAAAAGAAACTTTGCGACAAAAGTATTGTGCTGGACAATTTAACGCCGGTGCCACCTCACAAAATGTCAAAATACAATGAACCGGACAATCGATTAACCGATGAATTACTGTCCGATTCATGTGTGGCCACATCAGACGAAGGCTCTAGTTTTTCGTATCCTTCCCGAATTTTAAACAAAGGTGATATAAATTTAACATACGGATATAATATATCCGAATTCGATCTACTCACTCCAAGGCGGCGACCATCTGAGAATGTTACATCGTTCGCAACCAAAATTGATCGGATTAATTTCTCAAATGAGGACGACGTCGAACCAAATGACGTTAATGCAGTAATGCTTAAAATACAAAATCCTAAAATCGAGCAAATGCGGCTTACCGGTACTATTATAACGGCGACCGATCAAAATCTTGATATTTCGATTGAAATTTCTGATGGCTCAAAAGTGCTTGACAGTTTACAGACGGATGCTGCGGAAGCCAAAATAAATGAAAACCGTAATGCACAAACTCGGAGAGGTACAATTTATTTTCAAAACCATGAACTCGTCGATTCGATTGTACAATCAGAACCAGCTATAAATACTGAAAATAGCAATCATCAACAGGATAAAAAACGAGAGACTATACATTTTGCGAATAGCGATCTCGAGTTGTCGATATTCGAGTCTAGTACAGGCGAGATAAACAACATAAAAGACATCAAAACATTTAGTAATGAATCATCAATACATTTTGAACCGGAAAAGCGAACATTAAATTTGGAGTCTACTATCCTTCCTAATTGCGAGCTTGAGATGACCTTGATTAATTCTAATCAAGAACTTCAAACCTCAAAGATTGTTGAATCGGGGTCACAAACAATAAATACAGTGGCATCCAAAGTAAGGGGCACTATCCATTTTCAGGATCAACAGCTTGATCTGAGCACGGCTGGTTATGATAATTTGGATGACACCCATAAAATACACGAGAATCAAGGCTTAGAGGCGTCTACCCTAAAAGCTAACAGAAATTTTAATAAACAAACAAAGCGAGGAACTATTTTCTCTGATTGTGAACTCGAGATGTCAATGATTGAATCTAATACAATTGTCAAGGATCATGGAGGTCAAAAACAACAACTCGAGATGTCTACCGCTGAATCGTACCCGATTGTAATGAGCGAAATCCGTAAAGTAAAATCTACACGCGACACTATGCATTTTCTGAATCAAGAACTAGAAACCTCATTGGTTATTGAATCGAGAACTCAACCAATAAATATAGTGGCGCCCAAAGTACGAGGCACTATAATATTTCCGAATCATGAGCTTGACCTGACCACTGCAGTTGATGATAATTTGGGCGCGACAAAGGAATTTCGTGAGAGAGGTGAGATGTCCACTCTAAACACTAACAGAAATTTGAATAAGTGTACAAAGCGAGAAACTATTCTTCCTAATTGCGACCTCGATTTATCAATAACGGAATCTGATCCAATTGTTGAGGGTCATGATGAGGCTCCGGCAAAACGACCCACAATTCACTTCCCAAATGACGAACTTGAAACTTCAACGATTATGGCACCAGAGACTGTAGGAATGAATACAATGACATCAAAAACGGCCACTAATCGAGGCACTATACATTTTTCGAACCAGCATCTCGAAATGTCTACCATTCAGTCGAGTCGAAATGAGACGAGCAAGATTCGTAAGGAGCAAACAACCCGCGGTACTATTCATTTTCCGAATCAACAACTGGAAACTTCGATGGTTATGGAGCCGGTGATTAAACCAATTAACGTGGAGTCCGAAGTGCATGTGTCACATGAACCTCAAACCAAGCGAAGCACTATGCATTTCCCGGATCAACAGCTCGACATGTCCACGGCTGTATATGATAATTTGAGCGAGACTAGGAAATCGCACCAGGATCGAAAAGACATAGAGATATCCACAATAAATGTTAACAGAAATCTTAATACACCAACAAAGCGAGAAACAATTTTTCCTAATTGCGAGCTCGATATATCAATAACGGAATCTGATTCAATTGTTGAGGGGCATGAGGCGCAACCAAAACGAGGTACAATTCACTTCCCAAACCACGAAATTGAATCTACAACGATTATGTCACCAGAGACCGAACGAATGAATACAATCGCATCAAAAACGGCAACTAATCGAGTCACTAGACTTTTTTCGAACCAACATCTCGATATGTCTACCGTTCAGTCGAATCGAAATGAGACGAGCAAGATTTGTAAGCAGCAAACAACTCGCGGTACTATTTATTTTCCGAATCAAGAACTGGAAAGTTCGATGGTTTTGGAGCCGGTGACTAAACCAATTAACGTGGAGTCCGAAGTACATGTGTCACAAGAAACTCAAATTAAGCGAGACACTATGCATTTCCCGGATCAGCAGATCGACATGTCCACGGCTGTATATGATAGTTTGAGCGAGACTAGGAAATCGCACCAGGATCGAAAAGACATAGAGATATCCACAATAAATGCTAACAGAAATATTAAGTCTACAAAGCGAGAAACAATTTTTCCTAATTGCGACCTCGATATATCAATAACGGAATCTGATTCAATTGTTGAGGATCATGAGGCTCCGGGACTGCGAGCAACAATTAACTTTCCGGACCAAGAACTGGGAACTTCAGTGGTTATTGAACCAGTGATTGTAAAAACAAATACAATGACATCCAAAACGGCAACTAATCGAGGCACTATACATTTTTCGAATCAGCATCTCGAAATGTCTACCATTCAGTCGAGTCGAAATGAGACGAGCAAGATTCATAAAAAGCAATCAACTCGCGGTACTATTCGTTTTCCGAACCAAGAACTGGAAAATTCGATAGTTAAACCAATTAACGTGGAGTCCGAAGTACATGTGTCACATGAAACTCACACCAAGCGAAGCACTATGCATTTCCCGGATCAGCAGCTCGACATGTCCACGGCTGTATATGATAATTTGAGCGAGACTAAAAAATCGCACGAGGATCGAAGAGACATATCCACGCTAAATGTTAACAGAAATTTGACTACTTCTACAAAACGAGAAACTATTTTTCCTAATTGCGAGCTTGATATATCAATAACGGAATCTGATCCAATTGTTGAGGAGCATGAGACGCAACCAAAACGAGTAACAATTCACTTCCCGAACCACGAACTTGAATCTACAACGATTATGGCACCAGAGACTGTAGGAATGAATACAATGGCATCAAAAACGGCAACTAATCGAGGCACTATACATTTTACGAACCAACATCGCAAAATGTCTAGCGTTCAGTCGAGTCGAAATGAGACGAGCAAGATTCCTAAGCAGCGCTCAACTCGTGGTACTATTCATTTTTCGGATCAAGAACTGGAAAGTTCGATGGTTATGGAGCTGGTGACTAAACCAATTAACGTGGAGTCCGAAGTGCATGTGTCACATGCTACCCAAATCAAGCGAAGCACTATGCATTTCCCGGATCAACAGCTCGACATGTCCACAGCTGTATATGATAATTTTAGCGAGACTAGGAAATCACACGAGGATCGAAAAGACATCGAGATACCCACACTAAATGCTAACAGAAATCTTACGTCTACAAAGCGAGAAACTATTTTTCCTAATTGCGAGCTCGATATATCTATAACTGAATCTGATACAATTGTTGAGGGTCATGAGGCTCCGGCAAAACGAGGTACAATTCACTTCCCAAACCACGAACTTGAATCTACAACTATTTTTTCACCAGAGACCGAAAGAATGAATACAGTGGCATCGAAATCGGCAACTAATCGAGGCACTAGACATTTTTCGAACCAACATCTCGATATGTCTACCGTTCAGTCGAATCGAAATGAGACGAGCAAGATTTGTAAGCAGCAAGCAACCCGCGGTACTATTCATTTTCCGAATCAAGAACTGGAAAATTCGATGGTTAAACCAATTAACGTAGAGTCCGCAGTACCACATGAAGTGTCACATGAAACTCAAACCAAGCGAAGCACTATGCATTTCCCGGATCAGCAGCTCGACATGTCCACGGCTGTATATGATAATTTGAGCGAGACTAGGAAATCACACGAGGATCGAAGAGACATAGAGATATCCACACTAAAAGCTAACAGAAAACTTAATATGCCAACAAAGCGAGAAACTATTTTTCCAAATTGCGAGCTCGATATGTCTATAACGGAAACTGATCCAGTAGTTGAGGAGCATGAGGCGCAACCAAAACGAGCAACAATTAACTTTCCGAACCAAAAACTGGAAACTTCAATGGTTATTGAACCAGTGACTGTAAAAACAAATACACTGACATCCAAAACGGCAACTAATCGAGGTACTATACATTTTCCAAATCAACAGGTGGAAACTTCGATGATTATGAACGTTACACCCGCAGTACGCGCAGCGCCAGAAACGCAAACGAAGCGAGCCACAATACATTTTCCGAATCAAGAACTAGATACTTCTGGTGTTATTGAACACGCTAAAACAAAATTGATGACCAAACGTAATACAATTCGTACTCTAAAGAAAGACTTTGAGATGTCTATGCCCAAGAATCTCGATATACAGGACCGCGAACTGCCAAATAATCCAGCTACGAAACACTCCGCCTTGGATAAATCAACAAGCGTGGCGAAGCCAATGGCATCTATAAAACCACAATCTGCAAATTGTAGAACAATGTATTTCCAGAACGACGAACTGGATTTATCGTTCGAAGAAGAAAATCACATTGAATTAAACAAATTTAATAGACAAACTGTTCATTATGGAAATGAGGACGACCTTGATGTCAGTATGCCAGAATTAGAACAGGAGAATGCGCCCCGCAATCTTGAAGCAACACTTCCTAAAAACTTGAAGTCTTGTTCGAAAATTGAGTTAAGTGTTCATGAGGTGAGAGAGCTCGGTAAAAATCGACCACAACCATTAGAACCCGGTACCATCTACTATGTAGACAAAACATTAGATTTATCAGAGTTTGAACCAAAAAATCGTAACACGGTGTACTTAGTCGATGATGATACGGTTGAAATTGAATCAAATATCCAATATAAAAAACAACCAACGAGATCAACTATTTACTATCCAAATGAAGCAGGTCAAATGGATACAAATATAAGCAAAGATGACAATTCATATGATGACGTACCGGAAATAAAGAATGTACGCAAGTATCGCGAGACGGTAAATTTTGTAGGTACAGGTCTTGATGGGCTAGATATCTCCGATGAGGAGGTTCCGATCGATTCAGTTGCGCAAAGTATTAAGCGCGAAACAAAACCAGCACGATCGCGACTAGAAGAATTGGAACAAAAAATTTGGGGATATCCAAAATCATCAGGTGAGTAAATTATAAAGGAGCGATTTTTAGCTATTTATTATCAATATATTGGTGCAAGATTCTAACGAACTACCCATACCCGTCATTAGCCTGCGGTTCTTCAGGTTCTTGGCCTATATAACTTTAGATCAATACATCCACGTAAATGCTCTGGTCTTCAGTAATCTCAAGTGATTGATAGGTTAACTAGACCGGTAATAATAATAGACCGAGGAGTAGATTTAGAAATTTTATTTAGTTAACAGTTTTTCTTGGTTTAGTTTCTCATTTTACTTTCCTTAGTTTTTCAATAAAAACACTGAAAAGTTTGAGGCATTTTCTCTTCTTGGTGATTGGATTCCTTCTGCTCATATTGAAATATCAATTAAGATTGTTTTTACTTTGGTCTAGTTATTGAAATCCTGATGAAAATGGCTTTGGTTCAAAACCATTTTCACGACATTTGAAGGCCTCTTCCTTTATTTGTAATTAACAGAATTGAAAAGTTTTTTGGGACCAGTACCTGTAGGGGGTCGCATATCTGCCATATCTGCCATAGGAAATCTCCTCGGACCAACTTCGTGGAAAGTGGAATATTACGAATGTAAAAAAATAGGGAAATCCTGTTCAACTACCATTACACATTCTTTACTTCTTTTACTTCTAAATCTTACACATTATTCCTAATCAAATGAGTTAAACTGATTCCCACAAGTTGTTCCTTATTCTTGTCTAAAATTAATTCTTTTGACTATAGATTCAAAGTACAAATGGCCACGTAGAGTGCCGCTACTTTCCATAGAATTATCGAATATGGTTGATGGACATCGCGGCGGCACACTTCTCTTTTTTTTACCGGTTCTTCGGTCATCTTATAGTTCCCAGAATCGGACTAAATTCGTGCATCTATTCGTCTCACTAATCACCTTGCTCCAATTTCAGAAATATTTATGCTCGTCGATTAGAGAGACCAGCGCCCTTGTTCTATTAAGTCGCTTTAAACCTATGGAGCTGCCACATCTGGCAGAATTTTTATCACGTTTGTCGCAGGTAATGTGGTCGATATTAATCCGACGTACTGATAGTTACTCTCTTTTCGGGTTGAGAATGTGGTTCTTGTAACAATATTGGCGGTGTTTGTTGTGACACCTCATATATGACGAGTTTCGTTGTTGATAATTTATGTATGTATTATGTGTGAGGCTTATGGCTTTTCGAAACTTCTGACGACTGGAAACTTCTCATTACGATGTTTTATATCTTTCAAACGTGTCCGCTTTAATCGTTTTTCTGATATTGCACCAATACTTCAAATGATTTCTTCAATGTGATAGATAAATGGATTCCTAACTCTTCTTGCTGGCTTATTTTTCCCTTTATGATCTGTTTTTGCCTATGTTTTGATTGATTTTATGAGTAAGATATCATTTCTGAGCTATTTGACATTTTCATAATCATTTCCGATTTTTTATTCTAGCAAATACAAATTGTAGAGAACCAGCTCGAGCTAGTAGAATCCCTCCCATTATCAATCTGGATGAGACCGGTAAAACAAACGCGGATGATTTGAACATGACCAATAATTTCGACGAAAAACACATAAAACAGCAATCAACAATGTCCAATCTAGCGCACATTGTTCAGTATCTGAATGAAAAAGGAAAGGACGGAGATGGTCACGAAAAGTCCGGTAGCATTAATTTAAACGATAAAGAAATGGAGGTGTGCAGTTATTATGAACCCGATGAAAAATTGGCGCATGACTTAAGTGGTTTAAAAATACTTGGGCAGGATTCAAAGGATTCGATGTATTTTGAGAATAATACGCATGTCCTGTGTAATCTGGATCCGAAGCGAATATTTTGCGTGTCAGATCCAATGGACGCTGCGGTACATTCACATCTTGAGAGTATAGCATTAACTCCAAAACGTTCAATAATACCGGACTCATCAAATAAATTAATTGGATCGCCCGGCCGGCCAAATATTTCAACATATCAACTGCAAGATGAAAATACACTGCAAGATACAATTCCCAGATTTGCTAACGATTCGATTCCAAATAATATACCAGATTTTCTTGAGTTAACTGCCAATTTACCGCACCAGAGTAAAACCCGAGAAGAAATTTGTAAAGACTACATAAATTTAACAATATCACGCTTTTCCAGTAGTGTGGCAAATTCATCAAATCTGGAAAACGATCTAATCGATCAGACTAGTATACAATTGGTTGATTCGCTCCTTGATCTGGAGGAAGAGCCAAAGCCTTTAGAAAATAATCTGAAATATGTAAGGATAGAGGATGTTGATGAGGTATATCAGAATGTGGATAAAATGCTCAGTCGGAAGAAAACAACGCACGTGCCAGTCCTCGATCTAACCAAGTATCAAGAACTATTAAATCAACCTAGTTTTGCCGATATAGCAAACGAATATAAATTACGAAATTTGAAGAATTTGAAACGCGTCTCCGATATAAAAGAGCCGGTTGCGGGCCCCGAGAAGCCCTCGTTACGATTTTTGATGAACAACTATCGCGAACAAAAAATGAAGGAATACAGTGAAAAGCATCGTAAACATTTCGGTATTACACCATTTTTACCGCTTACGCCCAAAATTCCGGTACTTTTACAAAATAAATTGGCTGAGTACGTTGTTTTAACTTTTTAAGTTCCATACAACTATTTTGTTTTTATAAAATATTATTTTTTTTAATTACAGACGAAGCAATTACTGGACGTGTCACGATGCACAGTACAATCACGGTATACTAATGTTCACACATCAACGGGTTCCGTGTATACAAATCAAAATGTTGTTTGAATTTTTAGAAGAAACCGAATTTGGCGAACTAGAGTTTACCAGTATCATCCCAATGATGAGCAAAACAAAAAGTATTCCCCTTCCTCTTTTAAATACACGCTTACGCTATAATTTATTTTATGTTATTGCAGTTCTTACATCGACTTTCGAGCTAATTCAACATTTACAATTTTTCAAGAAAGTGCCGGCCGACATGAAAAATATGTGCCGGCGCAGTAATGAGATTTTAGATTTTCTCGAACATTTAGACAGTAAAATTATTACGAAAAACTACGAGGATGTACAAACGCTGAGTGAGATTGTGGCGGCGACAAATGCAAAAATTTGGCACCAAAATGAAACTGGAGAATATGGCATCACGAAATCGTTAATATATAAACGAAATATTTACGATATTGTTATAAATATTAGCGATTTACAAATTACTGATATATCGGATGTTACCGTTAAACCGCGTTTGAATCCAACCAATCAGGTTAAAAATCTTTCTCGAGGATTAGATTTTATACGGCAACTTTTGCAACGGCCGCGAGATTATTTCAATTTTTACGAATAAATGCTAGTATAGTTTGTAGATAAATTACCTAATGTTCTGTGATTATTTGTAATATGTATTTTTTTGGTTAGACCAACCAGTCAGTCATTTTAGTCAAGGCACAAACTCTCACCCATATTTTACTTGGTCCTTTCGACCATTCTGATTGATGTACAACGTGCGTATATTTAAAGAAATTATGTATTTTTCATTAGAGTAGCAAGCACAATATATTAGACTTTTTTTTTTGTCTATTTTTCAACCAGAGTCCACATAAACTGCTTCAACATCATTTTACCGCTTCTTATTCGAATGCAACCAACTTGACTTCAAAGTTCTTGATCATACATTACATAATACGGTTCCGAGTTTCAAAAAATGAATGGTAAGTTTAAGAAGAAATTATAGAAAACATGGAAGCAGAAAGCGGTTGGAGAAAATTATTTGAGGGCCGCAATAGTAAGATGTGGACTATTTTTAACAAACTCATCTTTATTGATTTAATTTGCAAGTAAAGGGGAAACTCAAACCGCTAGAATGGTCAGTCAATTTGCTAACTACCTATTTTTCAAAACCCTGATATAAGTTCCAGATTAAGATGATTAAAAGGCACGCAGATGTCTGAATGTTTGCAAGAAGTACATCTAGATCAGGCATGTGAAACTCGCGGCCCACAATATTTTTTGTGGCGCACAATATTTTTCCACAACTATACCGTTTTCAGTAAGAATTCAAAAAACAAAATTATTTAACAAAAATACAAAAAATATATCAAAGTACAAAATAAGTAAAGTGAAACAACCAAACAATTTTCCATACTCATAAAATTTATTACATTTGAATAATTAACCGGGATTTTTGATTATCCGGGAAGTCCCAATCATCCCGGATAATCGAGTTTCAAGTGTAATTAATTCAAAGAGGACAATAATAAAAAAATATTCGCATAACTCACTATGCTTATAGATTTATTTGAGACTGAAGAGCTATTAGAAGTTATTCCAATGCATGGTGCAACAACTGGAGAAGATATTTTCGATGTACTTCCGATTGCTATTAAAAAATATGATCTTCTAATCAATAACTTGGCATCTTTGGCAACTGATGGGGCCTCTTCTTTGACGGGAGCTTATGTTAAAACCCAACATAAGAAATCTGTTCAACACTTCCATTGCATTATACACCAGCAAGTCTTATGTTCAAAAGTATGTAATTAAAATTGATAATGTAATTAAGAAAGTTGGTAAAATGGTTAATTTTATTCGAGCACTCGGATTAAACCTTCGGAGATTTACGTCATTGCTGAAAGATGTAGAGTCTGATTACGAAGATTTGCCATATTATACTGAAGTTCGTTGGCTTTCGAGTCATATAGTTTTAGGAAGATTTTTACAACTGTTGGATGAAATCGTACTTTTTTTTAGAAATTAAAGATGATGAGTGCTCTGAACTGAAAGATGTTAATTGGATACAAGATTTGGCTTTCTCAGTTGACATTACTGGGTATCTCAGTCAACTCATTATTAACCTGCACGGTAGAAACGTGCTCATTACTTCATTGTATGACCAAATAAATTCATTTAAACAAAAGATGTCCCTGTGAAAAATATCGTGAAATTATCGACTTCTGTCCTGCCAACATGCGAATAAGCATGGTTAGTCTACGCACTAAACAATGTAATATCACGATTGTGAATGCACATGCGCCAACAAAAGACAAATCGGAAGGTGTGGTAGATTTATTCTATTTTGAGCTGGAAGACATGAGACAAGAGACGTCCCCGCACCATGACATCAAATCATCGTGGACGACTTTAATGCAAAAATCGGTTGAAGTGTAGAAACCATATCACATATTGACATGCACAGCTTGAACAAACTCAGCAACAATAACGGCCATACTATAATGTATAACCTAGTCGTTTCGAGTACGTTTTGTCAAAATAAGAAAATCCCCAAGGTAATCCCCCCGAATAATGAAAGAGCGAAATATCAAATTGATCGCGTCATGATCTTTGATTTGAAAAGACATTCCACCAGTATAACTGACAGTAGATCATCTAGAGGTGCTGATGTTGAGAGCGATCACCTGCTCGTTATTTTTGTAATATAAGTGCAAATTATCATCCACATTAAATCAACAAGCAAAGAAGACAGTTTTGCCCTGGAATAGCGACGCACTAAAAAATGAGGACTTCGTGAAGCGCTACCAGTCAGCTGCCATTGAAAATGTATACCAGTACAATGAATACACGGGCCATATATAATCATCCAAGAGTAGTGGCAAGCTTTCCCGCCAGCTATAAGTGCAGCCGCGGAAAATATACAAATGGACGAAAACCACCAAGATCACGTCATATTGCTGCGCCAGGAATCGGAATACTTAGATTGTTTTGCAGATGCTAAAAATCTTAGTACAGATTTCCATCCAAGATCCGCAGCCATCAAAAGCAAGGATAGAGGGCTGAAAACCAAAGTGGTAGATGTTCTCTTCAATAAGCTACTTCCAAAAGCTAGTAAATCGGACTGATGATGAGACTCCTATTCGAGCTGTTGTTCACCAGGCGAGGAGGTATTTGTCCCATATCCCACAGTAGAGAAAGAGACAGATATTAATAATTTAAAAAACGGGAAAGCACCCGGATAATTATTAAAACTCTGAGGACCTACTCTAGCATATTATCTTTATGATCTCATCGTGATGATCTGGGACCAGGAGGGAGCTACTCAAAGAATGGAAAATTACCGTGGCATAGCTCTGTTAAACATCGTCTACAAAGTGCTTGCTAATGTTTTGTACTTGCCAGAATCATTCTCCTCGCCGAAAATATTATCGGTGGCTATCAATGTGGTTTTCGCCCCAGACTGTGATCAACCACTCAATATTGTAAGGAGCTTGAGTATACGCAAGGAAATTTTTTATTCAAAGTTCGCGTTGCATAGCCAATAAATCAAGTCAAACTCTTGGATATGCAGATGATACAGTGAATCTTGGCCGGGGCCCAAATGATATCAAAGGCAGTACCGCTTTCATCGTAAAACGACTTGGTTTGATCTACGATGTCATTTGATCTACGTCTTCTGTATCTCTTGAAACGATTGTATTGTCTGAAGATACTTGAAAGAGAAGAAAATCGTCAATAAATATTAGAAAATAAGGTTTCTCTTATGCACGTCAAACAGTTGCTGTCATTTAATATTTCCATGTCGCTGATACTGAAGTGTCCTAGTCTTCGGTACCAAAAAGTTATATCAGTCAACCTGAAGATTAGATCTGGTGGCTCTGTTTTTGAGTCTCAAAGCAGTTTTGAATTTTTTTAAATTTTTTTTTTATTGTTAACTATGCGATCTGTTTTGCGGCTTAAGGCTCACCCTGCTCTTCCACGGGTATGTTTTTTACGTCCTTACTTTACGCCTTCCGGCCAACTCGAGGACGTACGGCTATATGACCGATTTAAAACCATCTGCACTCCCCATGACAGGGAGTCATAGATGTGTTACATTCCACCACAGATCGTAACCTGTTGATGATATTTCACTCACTTTGCATCCGTGTTGAAATGTTGAATTAATCTTAATCCTGTTAAGTTCCAACCAACAAAAAACAAAATTTTAATTCTAAGAAATATAAAAATATCAGCCTGTTTCTTGTTCACTGTCAAAAATACAACAAGACTATTGAGTAGTCTGGCCGAGTCTAAAACCGCGGTGCATACTTTCATAAACAAGTCTAACCGGTCACAAATTTAAGTAAAATACACCAGAGAGTGCGTTTACTAATTTCAATTCTACCACTTTCACTTACAAGTTACCTACTTTAAAATGCTAAAAGAAAATCGTTTTCATGCCGCCAGCACCAAAGTTGCTTTAATCGATGTGAACTAATCCACAGAGCGCTGTAAGTTTTTGTATCCGTTTTTGCTTTGCTGCATTCGTACCATCCGGCTTTCACTTCTAAAAATGGAACCGGTGGTCGAATTCGTTTGCATTGGTCCACAAACGTACGCATGAATAATTTTGCCACATTCCTTCACGAAGTTTATAACTTCCACGATTATGCTTTCCGTACGTGCACGCTTTGCACGCAACATCCTCGTACACGAGGAAAAACATCTTCACGTGTGGGATGTTCTTGGTATTCAATCAATTAAAAATGTGCTAGAATCAGTACTTCATAGTCATCTTTGTTTGAAGAAGTATGCAATGGATGCGAATTTAAAATATTCTTTATTTGACAAAGCAGGGTCGTAATCTCTGCGAATGATAGGTTGACGTTATGTGTAGCCTTGAGCAAATGATTTATGACCGATTTCACCGCAGCCTCCCACCACATTTCACCAAACTGAGGAGATATTGGTGATATAAAGTGCCACTCTTGCTAGGTCAAGAATTCGCCTTGCACGTGTAGATGTTCTTAAAGAAGCCTATTCTGACAAATAAGCGATTTAAAGAAGCTAAAAGAAAGTTTCACTGGTTAGGTCGGTCACACTTTCTATATATGAATGCCTTTGACTGAAAATCACACAAATACATGTGTAGCCCTTTGTTGAAATCGTTTTCCTCTTCCAATTCTCCTTAAAGTAAGGGTAGGACCAGCGTGAAGTGGTCTAAGATGAACATCCCACACAACTCTGGTTGTAAATATGTATTTGTAGGTGTGCTGGTTGTTCATATGCGTACTCGTACCACCTGGATGACCACCACTACCGAATTGAGGTATTATTGTAATTAATTTTGACTCTCATACGTATTACTATTCTGACTCCATGTATTATTTTTATTATTTACATTAAATTGTTATTAACATTAAATTATTTTAATTATTATTTATGAAAAATAAACTAAATGAAAATTATACAATGTGAGTTTTTCTTAATTTATTTTTAAAGCGCGTTACAAGTTAACAACAACTTGTATCATGTAAAACACCGAGAGAATGCCATCGTCATCCTCTTTACCTTCGTTTCTTTTATTCGACCGTACATCCGATTTCATTTCGGCCTTTCGTTCTCAATTCAAAATGTTACCCGATTATGTGGTGTTAAGTATGTCGTTTAACCGTGAACCCTTGAAGCCGAATTTAAGAATGCTGGAGGCAGCCACACTACTCCCTTGCCAGTGAATGTCCATGAACGCTTAACGAAAACGCGTGGGAAGTCTAGTGGCCCGTCCTGTTCGTGTTGTGACCAAATTCGGCTCACACTGAAAGTGAACCGTGCGTTTGTCATCCGTTGAAGATTTCTTTTGGCTAACGTTAGGTTCTAAAATCGTAGGTTGAATCGTACTATTACATGTCGGCAAGTTTTCGTTTGTCTCACGATCGTTTGAGTCATATTCCGTAGTGAAACAAGGTTTTAATTTATTTATTGAAACATTGCAAGATTTACCCTTCATAAGTATGGTAAAATATTTTTCCGTACGGCTACTGACGCTAAATGGTCCTTCATAAGGAGGCTGCAGAGATGTTCTAACCGCATCTGTTCGTACAAATAAATGTGAGCATGAACTAAGCTCTATATGAGTAAAGATCGATGCTTGATTTCCGTGTCGTGATGCAGGACTTGGTTTAATTTGATCAATTGCAGTTTTCAGTTGTTTGACAAATTCGGACTGGTAATCATGCTTATTACAACTGCCTACGAATTGTCCTGGCAATCGTAAACCTTCGCCGTAAAGCATTTCTGCCGCTGTTGCATTAAACTCCACCCGTAATGCTGTCCGCAATCCCAACAAAACTGTTGGTAACGAGATTCTCCAGTCTAGATGGTTATGACACATTAACGATGCTTTTAGAGAGCGGTGCCAACGTTCGATAAAACCGTTGGCTTGTGGGTTATACGATGTAATGCGTTTGCGTTGGAATCCCAATACCTTGGACAATTCCTGAAATAATTCCGATTCAAACTGCATTCCTCGATCAGTGACTATAGTTACAGGTATGCCAAATCGTGCGATCCAACCGTTATAAATTGCACTTACAACTGTTTGTGCCTTGATATCCGCTACTGGAATGGCCTCTGGCCAGCGAGTATATCGATCTATTATTGTGACGCAATATTTCATACCGTTAGAAGTTGGCATTGGACCAATAATATCTACGTGAATTTCTTCAAAACGCTTGCTACATAATGGAAATTGACCAATACAACTTTTGGTGTGGCGTTGAACTTTAGACTTTTGGCAACTTATACAACCTTTAGCCCATTTTCTGGCATCTTGGTTGACTGATGTCCAAATGTATTTACTAGCCAACATTTTAGTGGTAGTCCGAACTCCGGGGTGTGACAAACCATGCACCATATCGAATACCATTTTTCTGAATTCTATTGGTATATACGGTCTAATACACTTTGTAGAAATGTCACAAAAGATTTCTTTGTCTGAATTTAATATTGGAAATTTTTTAAATTCGAGCGACTTATTTGTTTCAATTAAATCCTGTAACTCGCTGTCTTGACTTTGTGCTTCGGCAATCCTAGTATAATCAATAGCTTCCGGTACATCAATTTTGCAAATGCGCGATAGAGTATCTGCTACAACGTTGTCCTTACCCGAGACATGTTGTATGTCATTCGTGAATTGCCTAATATAGTCCAGATATCTAAATTGCCTAGGTGAAGCCTTATTTGGATTTTGCTGAAATGCATAAACTAAGGGCTTATGATCCGTGTACAATGTAAAAGTGCGACCTTCCATCAAAAAACGAAAATGTTTAGCGGCAGCGTATGCCGCTAATGGCTCGCGGTCGTATGCGCTATAGTGTTTCTAGGTGTCCGAAAGTTTAACCGAATAAAAGCTTAAAGGCTGCCAACTATCCTCTACTTGCTGCTGAACTACTGCACTGACTGCATAATCTGATGCATCAACCATCATAGCGAGATGTGCTTTAGTGTCCGGATGCGCGAGGATTGCTGCGTCGATTAATTGTTGTTTGCATTTCACAAAAGCTATTTTCGTGTTATCGGTCCAGTCAATTTTACGTTTGTCGTTCCTTTTACTCCCCTTTAAGTATTCGTTTAACAATACTTGATTTTCAGCTGCATTTGGGACAAATCGCCGATAAAAATTGGTCATTCCGAGGAAGCGTCGCAATTCTACTATGGTTTCTGGTTGTTTAAAATCAGATATCGCTTGAACACGTTCTAACATCGGCTGAATACCCGATTTATTAATAGTGTGGCCTAAAAAGTTTATTTCGGCCTTAGCAAATGCACATTTATTTGCATTGATAATTAATCCGTGATCCTGCAAACGTTGAAAAATTTGTTCCAGATGGATCATGTGTTCGTTCATATCTCGTGAAGCGATCAAAAAATCATCAATATATGTATAGCAATAATTAAGGTCCTTAAAAATAGATGAACAAATCGTTGGAATGACTGTGCAGCGTTTCTCAAACCAAATCCCATTCGAGTGAACTCGAACAACTCGAAGGGTGTTATGATAGCGGTCTTCGGTATATCTGACGGTTCCACTGGTATCTGATGGTACGCTCGTATTAGGTCCAATGTAGAAAATATAGTACAGCCACGTAGTTGATATGCGAAGTCCTGGATGTGTGGTATTGGGTAGCGGTCAGGCTGAGTGACAGCATTCAGTGCCCGGTAATCACGTCGGGGTCACCATTTGTAGGTGTGCTGGTTGTTCATATGCGTACTCGTACCACCTGGATGACCACCACTACCGAATTGAGGTATTATTGTAATTAATTATTTGACTCTCATACGTATTACTATTCTGACCCCATGTATTATTTTTACTATTTACATTAAATTGTTAATAACATTAAATTATTTTAATTATTATTTATGAAAAATAAACTAAATGAAAATTATACAATGTGAGTTTTTCTTAAATTATTTTTAAAGCGCGATACAAGTTAACTACAACTTGTATCATGTAAAAACACCGAGAGAATGCCATCGTCATCCTCTTTACCTTCGTTTCTTTTATTCGACCGTACATCCGATTTCATTTCGGCCTTTCGTTCTCAATTCAAAATGTTACCCGATTATGTGGTGTGAAGTATGTCGTTTAACCGTGAACCCTTGAAGCCGAATTTAAGAATGCTGGAGACAGCCACATATTTCTGGGTTAAAATTACAGGATATTTACTGTCAAAGTCACAATTCATATTTTATGATCGACCACCAACTCGCAAAATATCAAATTCCGCCAAAAATAAAGGTAATGAATGGTAAAAGTCTCGATTTGTCATAGTTACAGTTTTGTATCGCCGTATATTTTAAATATCTTCAAGAAACGACTTTCATTGTACCCAATTGATGCATTTTAGTTTAGCGTTTTTGACCTCCGGTGCTATCAGTTGCCTTGTTAATTTCATCTTAGAGATTTATGAATATTTATGAACCTACATACGTATGCCAATATTTGGAATATTTTTTGAAACTTAAATTCGCTTACAAAAATTTTGTCCAACCAGATTTGTGTTTGTGGTGCTCCTCGTGAAGTGCATCTGTCGATAGTGAAAGTCCCGCTTTGCTGCGTATTTCATATCATTAGTAACTCTGGCCATGATTTCCGCTGCTGAATCAACCATTCTCGACCTATCCACCACTGCGTCAATTTGATAATTTTGTCCGAATCAGGCCATCCAAAATATTTGACTTTTGTTTTCAAAGCTACTCTGGCCACCGCAGACATTAACTTCACAAGTCGATGAGCTGCACTTACCTGTAGCCGAGGCAAAAAAATCTTTTTGGTAAGAGCTTCATTCGTCTTGACAATATTTGAGTGCTCATACTTCCATCTTCAAGAACCATTCTACTTTATATCACTGCACAGTAGGCAGGTTCAGTAGCGTCTGAAAACCCGTGTATTTGTACTTCTTCTTGATGGTTTGTAAATTTTGGAATGTTGGTGCCTTAAAAATGTCTAACTGGTTTCCGATTCTGCTGCATACTTCTCTTCAAATTCTCGTGGCAATTGGTCATCTCAGTCTATTTTTAGAAGCCATAGTTTCTGAAATAATATTTTCAAGAGAAAGATGGAGGGTGATAGGAAACCGAGAGGATCAAAGATGCGAAAGGATTCTGATATAATTATTCTTTTATTAATTGCGTCGTTTTTCGCTCCCTGAATTTTAAAGGAGTATGTGTCGTTTATTGGATGCCATTATAAACCAAGCTTTTTGATTGTAGATGTTTTGTCTTTGCATATGTGACAGATACGTCGTCCTTCATCTCACACAAGCTGTTTATATTTTATTTCCACTTCCTATAATAGAATCCACCATTCGCTAGTATTTTCAATACTTGAAAAAGTTGCATTGTTCTGATGATTTCGAGGAACGCTGAGCATGCAACACCAAAAGTTGTTTGTCAGTTTTCGCTCGAGTGATCGAAATCGTATTGTTGCTGCTCAATGAGCTCACATCTGTCTTAAACGGTCACTCAAGAAACCTTATACCTTAGATAAATTTACTCCGAAAAAAGGCGAAAGGTTCTATGTTGAGACACCCAACATAAAACCTTTCGTTTTCCCTCCGGAGTATATTTATCAGTATTTGGCACCGCTTCAATTTCCCAAAATTTCTTTAATACTTGTTTTAAAAATTCAAACTGAAATTGTATCGTGTAAAAGTGGTGAATGCTTTAGTGCTATCAGTAGGAATTGTTCGTTGATCCCCTGGAATTACCCATCCAAACACAGTTTTATTTTAGAATAATGTGTTATAGGTACGTCTATCAGATTTTTAGGTTTGGTAAAACATTTACAGGACTTTTGTTTTGGGTTTATGTTACACACTGCGTTAAATACTGTTATGTTAAATGTTGCGTTAAATTGTTGCGTTAATTAGGTGACATTTTAACATAAAATCTCGATTTAACGCACTAATTTTGGAGTCTGCTAAATCCGATTGTCCGTTAAATTCGAATGTTTTTAAATTTAATCTATTCGATTAAAATTACGGGACGGAACTCAGGCATTTCTTAGCAGATTATATTGGGATTGGGTGGGTATGTTGGATGGAAATGCGATTTTTAATTGATTTTTGGAAAAGTTCTGAAATATGGCAACCTGCAATGAACTTCGCTTATTTTTTAACCGATTATGCTGAAATTGATTATGGTGGATGGAAATAAGATTCTTCTATCACTTTTAGAAGAAGTTGTGGAATATGGCTAAGTGGGACAGAACTCGGTAATTTAAACTAGGACGGAACTCGGTAATAAGCAGGCGACTTTCTTGAAGCTAGCGGTGATGTTAACATGTTTCTGATAAGGCCGGATGCCTTAACATCTATTACCAGTACGTGAACATGTTATTAGTGAGTTGAGCGGCAGGTCAACTACCTACTTTCACAAAAAAAATCAAGTTATGAGCCCTACACAAAGACTCGGATAAATTTATATTATTCTTATCAGCAACGATTCGAAAACTGTTCATGGGAACATGGAATATGATGTCTTCTAAGACTTTGAGATATTTCTAAAACCTTTCGAACCAAGCGGAAATTTATAATTTGAGGTTCTTGCAATACAAGAGCATAAATGGTTTCGGAGTTAATTCCATAAAACAGCCAATAATTGCACTACAGAAATAATCAGGAAAATGGAAAATTATAATTCGGTTTCTCATCCTCTGGCTAGGACAGCTGCTTATCTTTTTATAATCCCATATATATCCAACGTGCAGAATTCTATCATTATCGGTTAAGTAGTAGCCGTGTCCCGTTCCAGGTAGCCATATTAAAAAACTTCTTCTAGAAATCATTAATGACCATTAAACAAATCCAATTTCATCGTAGTCGGTTAAAAACTGAGATCCGTCCATATTCCAGGATTTCTTCAAAAAATCATTTAAGAATCCCATTTCCATCCATCATAATCGGTAACAGAAAAAAGGAAAATAAAAATTGTTCGTTAAATCGAGCGTCCATCAAACCGAGCTCTGTCAAATCGGGGTCCGTTAGATCGAGGGTTTACTGTATATAGCTAAAAACAGTGTTTGGATAACCATCAACTTCTTGTAATTAGCGATGACATGCGAGATTTTTAATTTTTGACCTTATGTTTTACCAAACATTTGCGGTTGAACCCCGATCTTTTTTTGTTGTTGTATATTTTCAGGGTGTGAATTTTGGCCGCAATTTGACTCCATGACTCATGAGAAATTTGTATACGTACAGTGTTGAAATATTTCATGACTCATGAGTCAAATTGTGCCCAAATTTTATACCAAGATCTTCTAACCTGTCTAATTTCGGTCCTTTTTTGATTCTGTTCTGAAATTTATATTGAATTTAGTGTATCTATGATTTTCAGTTTATATGTGTTGTGTGGATACTTGATTTTATGTACTTTTTTAAATTTGGTTATGCCATTCATGTGTTCTTTGTATCTTATTTGAAATGAGCGTCCTGTTTGGCCTAACTATGCCGACCTCCTCGTATGTCATGGCCAGCCTTTCAGATCTCGCGGACTGTGGAGTGTGTGTAAGCAGCTCCAAATGGTTTTGAACAGGGGTAAAGGGGAAATAGCATCCTGCGTGGTATCATAACGGGCCACTACTGGTCTAAGTGTGCGGAAGCAACTACTCCAACCTAACCAAAACCTAATTTCGGCCTAAGTAAAACACACATGTATGATGGATTTGGTTTTTCGGTCTTGATATGTTCGGCAAAGTTGTTTATCTTGACTTGCCCAATAACTTTGCTGAAGAAAGCATAACGAAAATCTTACTGGTTCAAATACTATTGGCGAACAACGAAAAAATGCCAGTTGTTTCCGACATTTTGAATAAAAAAGCCCACTTGGTGTAATTATTTGGCCGGAATAATCGGAACAACTACGCTGAAGAAAACAAAACCAAAATCTTAAAGGTTCAAGAGCTATCAACGTGAAAATGACTGTATATTTTGTCAAATTTTTGAACGGTGACTAACTTTGAAATGGAACTAGCTACATTGAATTCAGAATACTCGAGTTAGGTTTACGCCTGAGTGCCCAGCTTGTCACTTTTTTCAACTAGCACAGTGTAATTACACTCTCCACTACAGAAATAATCAGAAAAGAAAAAAATTATGATTCAGTTTCTCATCTTCTGGCAAGTATTGCAGTTTATCATTTTATAATCCCATATTTATCCAACGTGCCAAATTCCATCATTATCGTTTAAGTACTAATAGCCATGCCCGTTCCAGGTGTCCATGTTAAAAAACTTCTAGAAATCATTAATGAATCTCATTTCCAATAAAAAATCCAATCCCATCGTAATCAGTTAAAATCTACCGGAGTTCCGTCCAAGGTATCATTTAAGAATCCCATTTCCATGCACCATATTCCAGAACTTTTTCCAAACATCGTTTAAGACTCCCCGAATCATCCCTCCGTTAAATCGGGGTCCATTAAATTGAGAGTTTACTGTATATCGCTAAAATAATTTCTATTTTTCCATCGCCTCCAAAATCGCACTCCTAAAATACACGAACTCTGCAAGGAACTACAGTATTTAGATAACCATCTACTTCTTGTAATTATTAGCTATGACATGCGTGATTTTTAATTTTTGACCTTATGTTTTACCAAATATTTGCGGTTCAGGTGGAGCTTGAACCCACATAGTTTTTTTCTAAGATTTCTAAAAATTTGCCAGCTCCAATTACTAGATCAATAGTAGCGGGTGTATAGGAGGGTCGTGTAAGTTCAAATCTTTCATAAAGTCTTTATTATTGATGCGAATCTTCATTGTTGGAATATGGGTGACATTAATCTCAGCACAATATAGTTGGTTTGCCTCATAATATCTGGTTCCTAGATGTCAATCCTGTAATTTTTATGTTTGGCTTTTCTCGTTGTAATTATAATCCACTAGTTCACAGTTCTCAGATATGAGGGATGTCTGGGACCCGGAGTCCAGCAAGGATCTATATTTAAGCATTTAACCGAACTTATCTTCAACTAACACAAACGGTGTTGGTAAAGTTGCTTGAAATAAATGAAGTGGGAAGGCAACCTTGAATATCATCACTTCTGTCAAAAATACAGAGGGTGCGTTCTCCATCCATAAATGTAGCAAGTTATTGTCCGTAATTGCAGCAATATGCAAGAGAACAACCGAAATCTTAATGTGTTGACTCCTTTTGGTAGGCCATGGATATGTTCTCGAAAATCAAAATTTATCTCTAAATGAAACCCAAAGTTGGGTATTTTATCCTGATTTTATCTATTTTGCTTCCCATTACCACATTACACCTTTACCGCTGTTCTTGTATAGCCTCGATAGCGCAGTAGGTAGCGCGTAAGTCTCATAATCTTAAGGTCGTGAGTTCGATCCTCACTCGTGGCATCTAATATTTTAATTTGCATTAATAAATCATTAAACGTGGCTGGGAAATGCAAAGTGAACGAATACAGTGGATAATTTTTTATTATAGTCATAAGTACTCCAATAAGTTATACATACATAATTACAAAACATAAAAAATTTTAACAATTTTTTTTCATTTATTAGGATTTTTGCTATAAAATATTACCACGGCCTCCATACATCTTCATCAACCACTCGTCCGCCACCATCACTGTACATATTCATTTTCTGTTTTATACATTTTTTCCGTTTATTTTCGATAATTTTCTGTCGCAATTTAATCAACACGTGACGTTTGTGGCCGGCTTCGGCATCGGTATTAAAATCATGTAACATTTTTGCATTTGGCACTCTCACGTTGTTATCCAACTTATTGATGAGTACTGTTAAACTACTTGTGTTTGTATTTTTACTTGGTACTACCTGAGTTCCACGATCCAAGCATAATGCAATCTCGGCTTGGCATTTTTCGTATCCCATTTGAAACGAACTATTAGAGAACTGTAATTGTTTGATCGCGTATTCCAGTAATTCGATTTTATCCAATTTCACGTGCGACGGTTTTGTCTGTAAAAGCATTTGAATAAAATATGTGCCAGGGCTAAGTGCAAAGTGTACTCACCAACGACCAATCTTCCGCGATCATTCGTCGCAACTCATTCATCCACCGCTGTATCCGTTTTCTTCGATTAAATTCATTTTGCTTCTTTAAGATTTTATTTTTTTCACAGTTTTTATTCATATTTCGGGATTGTACACGCGGGAGCTCGATGTTTAACGTTTGAAAACCACTTTGCAACTGTGAGGAAAATGTTTAATAATATTATTTTGTCGTCTCGTGCAAGAAAAAATTATTTCTTAGACAAAAATAAGTCATGAGATTTTCCCCTCATAATTCTTATCTTATGCGTTTGATCTTAGTTTCGGTTGATTGTTTTCGTTTTCGTAATTCGTATTAAGGATTTCTAAAAATAGAATTTTTGTATAATTATTTAGAAAAAACTACAGATTGATAAAACATGTGTTAATTTTCATTTTCTTATAACTGACTTATTTTGGAAAAACGCACAAAGTGTATTTCGTCGCCGTATGAAACGAAATATGTTTAACTGTGGGAATTTTTATGTTTGGTGCGATCGACTTAGATAAAAAGTAGAAAATTTATAACTTGTTGATGATAAACATAATTGAGTAAGTGTATATGCAAGATTAAGTGTGAGCAATCGTTGTTTAAAATTAGGGGACCCTGTGTGACATGTAAGACTGTTGAATAATTGGTTTAACATGTTAAGTGGCTTTGATTAAAGTGAACTCCTCAAACTATCAGAAATAGTAGCATTAAAAACGTTGTGTCTATTTCAAAGGAAATATAACCAAATTTTTGAATTATATGAATGCCATCAATACTGGTACCTCGGTCAACGCTGAAGATATAAAAGAGAGATTTTCAAACGTTGAACGGTACCGAAACGAATTCGTTCAACTCGGTGGTCCAATTATCACGTTGGACAGCAGTCTTGCACTTAGTGACACGATTATCGATATATGTATGGCCGTAGCTTATGCAGATGTGAAACTAACAAAAAAATTGATTATTTTTCCGGAGATTATACGGAATTGCAGACATTTCATGTCCTGTTTTGCTCAACGATTCATGATAAAGATCACTAAGGAGGGAAGCGTTCAACAAATAAAAATATTAGAGCATATACCCGTTCTCTAAGGCACTAATTAAATAGGAGGAGGAAAAGAGGAGGCCGGATGATTGATACATAGGCGACACACCAAGTGAAGAAACACGATCACTTATGAGGCCAAGTATAGGCAGAATTTAATCTTGCTGCGTTAAAACAATTTTTTGGGTTCCTCAGTCGACTATAGGGAGAAACCATAGTTGTTTTAGAAACATCATAGTTTACTTCGCGACAACTTACTGGTGAAGACGACACCAATTGTAACAACATCTAAAATTGGTGGTTCAAGTATTACCAAATGCCCTTGTGAATGTGCTTCAAGAAGTACTGTGCACAGAGACTTTCTCTAAAACGAAGATATTGGGTAATTTTGCCGTTTCACTATATTATTAGTAGTTATATCATGGAACAAAACTGCACCAAGTCTATAAGTGAAGCTTTCGGTTTTGTAAGACTGACAACAAAACTGTCCACCTTCCAAAACATTAACGTCGACTTCTTCTATCATTCCCATAGTTCAATCAAGTTTGATCGATATATTATTTCGGTTTAGCAAATACAAAGTGGTTTTTACACGCGATACCGAAAAACTGTTTCGTCCGGGTACATAGTGAAAGCACGGCGAATTATAATGAGTCGCTTCCAGATGATGTAAACCATATTAAAACCAGTATAAATGTAGCATAGGGTTGCCAGACGTCCCGGTTTTCCGGGATTGTCCCGGTTTTTGGATAATAGTCCCAGTGTCCCGAAAGATCTCGTCGGGACACCCGATTGTCTCGGTTTTCATATTTTTTTATAACGTGAACATTTAAACATCTATAACATATCAAAACCCGGGACAATCCCGAAAAACCGGGACGTCTGGCAACCCTAATGTAGATGACCTTATGGCAGAAACAGACACAATCGAGAACGTAGTAAAATTGAAAGAAGCATCTAAAGTTAATTTGGATCAACCAAGCGAGGAATTTTATCAGAAGCAAGTAGACTATTCGATCCTTTGGTTTTACTTATGCTCCAGTTATCATCAGAATAAAAATATTTTTTCAAAGATTATGGATAAACAACCTAGGTTGGAGTAACTAACTGCGTACTGATTTGGCATCCAAATGGCTATACAAGGAAGAACCCATTAACAATAGAACATATCCCAATACCAAGATACTATAGCACTGTACAAATTTTCTGATGCGTCTAACGGAGAATCGATTGCATCATTACAATGTTAAAAAACAATAATGGCTCCAGTGAAACAAATTTCTATTCCACAACTGGAGCTGTGAGGTGCACTCTTACTAGACTGCTGCTAACTTTTATAGAAGCGTTAAAATCATAAGTAACCAGAATCCTTGCTTGGACCGATTCCACAAGCGTTCTAAAGTAGCTTCTCACCAAGTGGAATACATTCGTCAGCAACCGAACAGGGGAGACACTTACCACAATGAAAAGATCCTGATAGAGATAAAGATTCCCAGGATTACTCCGATCATTTTTCTTCTAGAGGATTTGAGTCAGTCAACTTTGCGAACTAAGTTTATGTTGAGAGGGATCAAATTGGCTAGCAGATCCAAGCAGTTAGCCAAACAAGAACCCAATGATATTTTTTTTACAATAGGTGGCGCACGAGTCACACTAGCAAATATCACAAGCCGTTCAACCGGTCGTCTTGAAATTTTAACAGTGTATAAATCGCATGTTCAGGACCAACCGTACTATACTTTTGAAGGGGTTGAACCTCGGCGTCTAGGGGCCCGGTACAAATTTATCTAAAACACTACCAAATATCGCGAACCGCTCTACTGATGGTATTAAAAATTTGATGGGGTAACTTACATGTCCAGAACCAATCTTACGATATTTTTGAATGGGTGGAATCCCGAGGCCTACGAGCTCGGTACCAATTTATCTAAAATACTACCAAATATTGCGAACCGCAATTGATCATCTTGAAATTTTGGCCGTGTATAAGTTGCATCTCTAGAACTAACCTACGATATTTTACGATGGGGTTGAACCCGGAGGCCTAGGGACCCCGGTACAAGTTTATCTAAAACACTACCAAATATTGCGAACCGCTCAACTGATCATCATGAAATTTTGGCCGTGTCTAAGCTGCATGTCCAGAACCAACCTTACGATATTTTTGAAAGGGTTGAACCCAGGGGTCTAATGGCTTGGTACAAATTTACATAAAACACTATCAAATATCGCGAACTACTCAACTGATCGTATTGAAATTTTGACCATACGATATTTTTGAAGCAGTTGAACCACGGGGTCTATAATCTGCATGACCAGAATCAACCTTATGATATTTTTGAAGGGGTTAAACCTCGGGGTCTAGGAGCTCGGTACCAATCTATCTAAAATTAAATTTTTCTAATTCTTTGACGGGAATGAATTAATTAAACACTTATATGAAATTAGTGGCATGCTTGAATCCGAAGGGGTACGTTCCCTAGGTTAAGGTGGGCCTTCCTTATAAGTTGCCACACCATTCATCTAATCGGTTTCAAACATTGCATAGGGATTTTATACCAATGAGCAGGGTTTCATAATTTCTAACTGAAGAGATCGGGTCCCTTGGTCTGGTGCATCTTTATCCTATAAGGATGTAATCGTCAGCAACTTATTGAAGATATTTTACATCGAGTGCGCACAGCCAGCAATAACGCAAGCATGCAATTCTAACCGGAAATGTATAACGTCTATTCAGGATTGGGGACAAGTGTTTATCAATCGTCAACAGAGCGCTCATTCAATTAGGAATGGTTTCATCGAATCGATTTGTACAGAGAGCAGCAATTTAATGTCAATGAGCTGCAAACATTAATTTGAACAAATCTGCCAAAACTGACGATACAACAACAGAATGCATATAACCGCATTATGAATGCGGTTTCACAACAAATGGGCGGTTTTTTCCCTCGATGCACCCGGTGGAACAGGCAAAACATTTTTGTTTTCATTGATTTTTGCCACCATTCGCTCACAAAAAAGCATTGTATTGACCATCACATCTTCTGGCATTGCAGCAACTCTTTTGGATGGAGGTAGAATAGTGCACTCTGCATTCAAATTTCCATTGAACATGCAATCGACATGCAACATAAAAAAAGAATTCAGGAACGGGAAAAGTTTTGCAAACATGTAAACTAATAGTATGGGAGGAATGCACAAAGGCCCACAAAATTTTTTTGAAAGCAATCAATCGGACGCTCCAAGATTGAAGAGGTAATACGGAGCCATTCAGATGCATTTATTTTGATGACTGGTGATTTTCGTCAGATTCTACCAGTTATACCACTCTCCAGCCGATGAACTAAACGCATGTATCAAATCATTTGTTCTTTGGCAAAATGTTCAGAAAATTATATTGACCACCAACATGCGTGTCCAACTGTAACAAGACGAATCCGCTGTTCTTTTCGCCAATCAACTTTTAGATCTTGGGAACGGGAAAATGCCAATCGATGACGCCACAAATTGCATTACCACTTAACCAGATTTTTGTAACTTTACACAGACAAAGACTTTTCTAAATATTCATTGCAATTACAAAAGTCATCAATGATAACATCGTTGAATGATATACAGGGAGACATAAAAGTCCGAATCGCTGGAAGCTCGCACTTTATAAAGCACTCACAAGACCTTCAAAAGGAAGGTTAAAGTTGCGAACAACGTATATTGGATTCGCATGTACCACGAAATAAACCAATTTCTCGGAGGTAGCTATATCATCGGATTGATCATGTCCAATCGAGATACATGGCTCGGTCACTTTGCAAGGTCTCCATAACAACGGATGATCAATAAACCATCAACAACCAGTCGGTGTGCGTCGTAGAGGAAGAACCCGACTGCGCTGGTGTGACGACGTCGAACAAGACCTACTCGTATTAGGATGTCGAAACTGGGAGACAAGAGCGATGGGTCGAGACTGATGGAGGCCAGTGCAATTGTAGACAGATGGTGGATAGTGTTTGAAAATGAGAGAGAGAGAGAGACAGAGGGGGATTATTACTCTATGAATTGCACGGAAGAATTGTATTCCAACTGGAGCGATAGCTAAGTACAGCAAACCCTCCAAGAACACGATTATTTCGTTCCGTGTTCTTTGAAACCGTGTTGTTCGAGGCTACAAAAAACAAAAGCAAAAAACGTTAAGTTTTTTTTTTGTTATGGTATAAAAAAAACCAAATAAAAGAGAATCAACGAAATTTTCATCAATCAACCGTGTAATTCGAGGGAATTGATATCCGTGTTCTTGAAAACCGCGTTCTTCTAATACCGTGCTCTTGGAGGGTATATAAGCGCAAGCAATTTGGAATGCAAGGACAATTGGAATTTAATCAGTGAACCAGTGCAGTTGAAAAGTAAAAAGTGCGAAAAGTAGTGAACAGTAAAAGTGAACAGTAATGTTCTGACGATCTCGATCACAATCATTAAAAATAACAATCATCAACCAAAATATCAAAATTTTCAGCCTAACGAAAAGCAGTTAAAAGTGAGGAAATCGAATCGAAGCGTGAAATAACAGGAACCATTTTTGTGCAATCGTTTACTGCCGAGCAACAAAACCCAGCACTTGATTTAGGAAACATGCTGAATACGCTTCTGCGTCAGGTGGAGAGAATAAACTATAAAGTAGACAATCTAGATTCCAGATTTGGGCAGAAAGATCATCAGTGACTGAAAGCTGCAATTAAGTACCAAACCGATGGGACAACGGAATTAAAGAAGTCGATTTCAGTTTTGGGAGGCACGTTACACAAACAAAGGAACAGATTGCACTGAACGTTGTTACCGGAAGCTCGAATGAATTTTTGAACTCGTATGAACTTTTGAGAATTTTAAAGTCCAATTTCAAGCAGTAACACACAATGGTTGAACTGCCTTCCACTCTTCCTGTGAATGCTGCAGAAGTCTTAAAACTGTATCCGCGGCCGAAAGGAGCTATGACCGCGACATGCCTGAGTTCGAACTATGATATGGGCAGTCAAATGTCAGAAAATTATGCAATATCCAACTCCATAGTTGAATGGACTAACAAGTGGGCGCACTTATCAGTGCTGCTAAGGACCATGAATGAAGTATGGGAGTGGACGTTAAAATATGAGGCAGCTAGAGCAAGCTTAGCTACTGACACAGTAAAGTTGCGTTATAATAATATAACAGAGGAGTTAAGGCAACTGACACTGACGTATTGGAGCCACTGAAAACTACAATATCAAGTGGTGAGCCAGATGATATTAAAAGTCAAAGAAAATACTTCAGCTGCGGCACGTTAGGTCACTACATACGAGAGTGTACGCAACGATGCAATGATCTTGTAGCGTAATAGACAAATCCATATAAGGTTTAAGAAACTACTAGGTCCAGAAGCAAACGCTCAATTCTAGCTCAGATACGGCCAGAGAAAAGAAGGGACGAATTGGCTGATCAGGGACATTAAGAGTCAATAGCGGAAAGCGTTCAGAAAGCAACCGATTTTTCAAGCAGTGAAAGGCTGCAAAAATAACGTAACTGAAGAACAACGGCAAATGGACAACGCCAGAAATAAATCAGAAGCGCAATACGACCCGAGTGGGAGATTTTTCAATTTTCGACGTGTTTATTTAGTGTGGCTGAATTGGTGGCAGTGTTACGAATTCCACTCTTATCACGTATATCACTCAATGATCGAGGGAATAAGTTATGGATACTTCCTTATGCGGGTTTGTTCGTAATTGCTACCCGAATGTTAAGGAAAAAAGTAAAGTTGAAAAATTCTCAACAGGTGGCGCTGTATGCGCACATTTCGATTTTCAGTTTAATTCAATTACAGTTCAACGGGAGGGTCAACGCTGTAGGCTGTCATTCCGTTTGACAGCTCAGCATATTGTTTGTTCTTTCTGATTTGATAATTTGAGCTGTGCGGTGAAGGTTAAATGACATCCATTACCAACAAAAATTTTTAATTTTTTTAATTTTGCCGGAAATGGCGAGATTTTTGTTGACTATTCAGGATCAAACTGGCCGGTCAAAATTTTTATCCTGTAACGGAGCTACATTGGAACCGAATTAAATGGGCATCAGTGGTTTTCATGATGAATAAACGACAATTCTCGGAGGTAACCGGTGGAATGTATGGCAGTGGAATGAGTGCGCAACTGGACTTGGATAGCCAAGATTCGTATTTTGACCTTTCGATGTGTGAGCTTGGGTATAACCGCCAGCCGAAAGTTCTTCTGAATACATCACACAATAACCCTGTGAAAGTTTCAAGTTCTTCGGTGCAATTCTGGAATTGTTTTGGAAGTGGGCATTTATTTAAATCATGTCCGGCCAGGAATAGGCGCATATTTTGTTACATTTGCGGAGCGAGCAACATTCTCAGAAGTGATTGTCCAAGATATGAAGGAAAGTTTCGGTCGGGAAACGGGCATGCCGAAGCCAGAGTTCCGGAGGTTCCGAGCTTCAAAAATCGCCCTCTCACGGCCCCTATGAAATTGATAACGTTGAAAGCAGAAGAAGCAGCATCAAATACAGACCCCGAACTTTATGCCCACCAACACAAGACCTCTTGATTTCCGACTCTTTCTCTTGCTTTTCCTATCCTTTCTCAGTGTTTGTTTCTAAGTGAACTTAAACCACTCCTACTCAATTATCAAGATTAGATCGTTCACTTAAACACTTCAAATCCCGTCAGGTTTTAAAAAACTCAATTTTGGAAACCGTTATGTACCTATTGACCTCAAAAATCGATCGTACGCCTACATTTTGCTTAATGGTATGCCTTATAAAGCTCTGTTGGACAGCCAGGCCAGCATAAGTGTTTTAGGTGAGGATTCCGAGATTTATTTACAAGATTATAACACACCCTTCCGCCATTTACCATCCCCTCTGTCTACGGAAAGCGGTTAGAAATTACCAATACTTAGTCAGGCCAAGGTTTCATACGCTGGAAAGACATAGCACCTGCTTTATCCCAAACCCAATACGTATAGGAATTGACTTTTGGAATCAATTTGGATTGGCTCCCATCATAACCAATGAGCTAGTTGACTTCCCCGAAGTTTCTACACCGTCTTAACGTCAAATGATAATCATGAGCTCTCTATAGAATAGCAAAAGCAAGTCGATGCTGTAATGCGAGGTAATGGAACTGGGTAAGGCTGATTTACTTTAAGATAAAATCGATGTAAGGCAAGCAAGTCCGACCAAACAAAAGCATTATCCTGTATCACTTGCCACACAGCCACACAGGAAATTATATACACTGAGCTGGATCGATTATTAGCAAATATTCGGCCAAATTGGCTCACATATTTATTAACGGCCTCATTTCTAAAATAATAGGAAATGTTGTATACGAAGTTATGTCTGAAAATGGGAAAATCATTGGTATTTACCATGGCAAGGATATTCGTTGATCCTTACATAATTACAGGGAACATGGATGTCTACGCTCCAGTTTTTTGGTCAGAGTAAGCTCGGCCCTTTGAGACTTTCTCAGGGTGTGGGACAGCCCCACAATTGTAACAAATGCATTGCTATCCATATTGGCTACGCCTTGTTTTTCTCCGCCTCTGCGCTGTTGTTATTGGTCCTTTTCTTCTCGATGTATGGTGGTGTGTATGGCTCAGTGAATCTGGCAGTATAGCATCGATAACGTCATCGGCTCGGTTTTACTTGGTTTCGTGTTATCACAATATGGTTGCTTCTCCTAGCTAAGGACGCGTTAGATTATATTTTTTTTTTTTGGTTTAAAAACCTCATTACAAATTTGTAACCCGAACGGTGTACTGTAGTGCGAGTGTTGCATGTCAATTAATTAATACTAATAATTAAATATTTAACCTAATCGGTAAAGGTAAATTTTGATCAAACATATACTTAACCTTTTTTTGTATTAATTTAGAGATCCTTGTGAAATTTGATGGAAATTTGTGTACTGCAAATGGCAACTTCTAAGGGAGCTTTTCCAATTTTTGCAATGATGTTGATAAGTAGATCCAAATAAATTCAAAGTCCGGTAGAGATCTCTGTATATATTCATCGTAACAGAAAGTCGGGTGTTGGTCACGACATGTTCATCACTGCATTTTTTACAATTCAAATTAAAACCCTTCCATTCATATTATTTGAAGACACTGAAGAAATGAAAGTAAAAAATCATAAATCTTAAAAATATTATTTTGAACCCTGACCTACATTTTAAATCAAACTAATTAGAGCCTTTGTTAGATTTACTGCACTGTCATAGAATTATTGACAGAATACAAAAACAGATAATAAAATCTAACGTTTGTAATGCATTGAATTTTCCAGTATTTGCTTTCAGCATTTTAATTAGTTTAACAAAATGGAAATATGTTTAACATTGTTTTCGGGAAAACATCCTTGATGCAAGGAGCAAAAGACATTCAACCGTATAACAAATGAATTTTAATAATGGCATCCAATTGAATAGAATTAAACATATATTAAATCTTTGGATTACACATAGAGCAAAAGGTTGCGAGTCGAACATTCCGAATGGAAATCCAAACACAATTTTTTTTTAGTTGAGGAACGACGAATGATTTTTCAACAAACTTTTTTTTTTTTTTATAAATGTAATCCTTAATTTAGTGTTCCAGGATTTTTGGAGCATGCGTATTATTTCCTAGCATATGAGAACATACCCACACAACATTATGTTGAGAGAGGCGAATAAAAAGTCGGATGAAAATTTTTCTTATTCGCCTGTACCCGAACATAAAAGTATTATTCGAGGTCGGGAATATTATGATGATTTTCCAAATGATGATCATCGACATATACACAGTCATCGCATTTCGAGTATTTTATGTAATTAAGAGCGGATTTGTATGTACAGCAGGCGAAGGTTAAAATCTCATTTTTTGCGCTTGTTGAATGAAAATTTGAAATTTTTTGTTTTTTGTGTAAATTTGCATTTTCCGAAAGAGCGAATCATCTCCTATATATACGGACTATACGGATACATACATGCTCTTCCACAAAATGATGATGATTGTAATGATGAAAATCATTCAAAATTTATGTGAGAAAATTTTATTTTGTTTTTTTTTTTTCAACAAAAACAAAATTGCGAAAATAAAAAAAAATGTTTTTTTTAAAGCTACATCCAACCTCAGTGTGAGTTTAACTTCTGCAAACGTATTATACAAAGAAAGTATTCAGAAAATTTAAAATTTGTGTAAAATAAAATAAATAAAAAATATTTTTTTTTTGGCTAAAAAATTATTTTAATTTATTTTGTGTGCGGTGAATTACTAAATAATTTTCGCGAGCTTTTACCAAAGTGAATTTTCGTAATCGAAAACATATTTTGATTTAAAAATCGCAAAATAGTGTTAGTTGGGAAAAGTGATAATTGATATTGAAAATTCGTTTGTTTTGTGTTAATAATATAAACCCAGCTTCCAAGCTCAAGGATACAAAAACACTCATCTTATATACATAAGCATGCAAGTAAATAATTTTTTTTTATTTAATTTTAATTAAATGTAATTTGCCATGTACAGATTTAATAAGAAAACGAAAAAAAAATTGGAGATTGAAAATTTTTTTTCCACCCACGCCAGTTTTGTTAAATAAAAAATGTTTATTTGCAATTTTCTAGAACATTTCAAACACAAAAAATAAAGTTAAATAAAACATTTTGTGCGTTCTGTTAATTTAAAACAAAAAGCTCTCGTTGAGCTTTTTTACTTTATTTATTTTCGTTGTAGATTTACATCTGTGTATCTGTACCTTGAATTTATCTAGGTAATATTCCAACCAGATGGTTTTTTGTTGTGTTTTGTGTGGTGTATGCGAATAGAAAATGTAAAGGAAAATTTATAATTCAGAATTCGTCCTCCCATACACCCATCTCTGTTGCCGAGACACAAAACAGATAAAAATGTATGTATTTTAAATGGAAATTGGAATAGTTTTGATAACCTTGCGTTTTCATTTATTTTACTGTTACGAATATATAGTTTTATAGATCCGTCATGTCATTAAATAAAAACTAATCAATATTTTAATTATTTTTTTTTGTGTAGAGATGATTTGTGTTGAATATGCAAAAAAAATATTTTTAATTGTACGAGAGTCATATATTTTGGTTATATACAGACGAAGCTTTATACTCGTATAAGCATATAAAATTTAGATTATCTCAAAGCTTTGTAAAAATAATCCCCTGTGATTATAGAGTCTTGTATTCGATTAGGGTTTTATTACACTTTCCAAAATAGGAGATTATCACATTGATAGAAAAATGTGTATAATGCACATATGTGTTGTGTGTGTGTGTATGTATGGTATAAATCGGAATTTTGTAGTTGTGGGTTTGATTTATTTCCATTTTATTGATTTTTATCTGTGTAATGTGATAACTTTTCAATAATGATAAGGAAAAAAGGCTCATAAATGTAATATTTCTCAAATCGGAACTTATTCCTATTGGATTCTAAACTAATTGATATGAATGTGATTTATGTTACACTATGTCTTCCTTTTATAAATGACTAAAGGGAGAAGTTACAATTGAACTTCGGGTACTTTACAAGAAACATCATCAGGCGCTGAACTCTTCATTGCTTCTTTATTGATACCACAATGATGCAGCGATTGCGAGTTTCATGTTTCTGGGGCTTTGCTGGTATACAAATTACAATTGGCTCTGAGTTCAGACACCAGCTTCAAATAGATTACAAGTATGAGTTGTAAATTTTGAGACAATAAGTAAAGGAGTGATTTAAAATACGTTTTCAACTTAAATATTTATTTCTTACATGCATATGTGCATCGCTCACGTGGCATTGTACTAGAAAATGATTCGTATCAACCGCAAATCATTTATATAAAAGTACCCTACATACATAAATAGTAAGTATATAACCTTATTCACGTGTGGGTAACTCTCTCTCTCTCTCTCTCTGGCACTATATCCCTTCGATTTGGCCGCCCCAAATGAGGTTTCATAATTATATTTTCATTTCGGATAATGAGTGATTAATTCATTGATCCTAAAACCAGCCATGACATTTTTTCATTGTCACTACCGGAAATCGAACCCGAGACCTTCGGTCGCTGGAGCAAGCATGTTGACCACTTTGCCAAACTTTCGATATTCAAAATGAAGCTTTGCATACCGATTAAGCCCAATTTGTACTAATGTACTGCTCACGGGAAAAAATTAGTAGACTCCTGGACTATATGGAGCCGAAAAAACGGGAAAACAAAATTTCAAAGTTCGCCTGAAAGACGAAATAAGTAAAATACAATTTCTAGAAAAAACCAAGAAGTAATTTAAGCCTAATTTTACAACTTTCCAAATTCGGCTAAACTGACGAAATTTGTGTTTATCATAGAATTGTGATTTTCATAAATTGTCATTCATAAATTGAGGAAATACAAACTAGCCCCTAAAAGATACTATATTAATCAAACAAAATACAGAGAACCACAGATGAACCACAAATTACAAAATAGAAATAACATATTATAAAATCCATGAATACCCAATTCAGATAGCATGACAGGAATTCAGGCATGTTCATTGCTATCCGAAAAATATAGTGGCTGAATTTGTACAAATCAAGAATTGGCCCAATTCCATTGAACAACAAAGACCATTGAAATAATGATTTTCTGACATAAAGTGTTCTAGAAACGAATGAAGTTGGCACTTCTGATTGTATATTCCTATCTATGTGCATTGCCATCTAAATATGCGATCAGAAGTGCCAACATCATTTGTTTTTAGAACACTACTATATTTTGTTTGATTAATATAGTATCTTTTAGGGGCTAGTTTGGTTTTCCTCAATTTATGAATGAAAATTTATGAAAATCACATCTACATTCTACCAACTGTGATGGCAAGTTTGTTACATCCTACCCCCTCTGGATGGAACTACGTCTCGGAGGGGCTCCAGAACATTTATTGTTTATCGAGGTATCGTTTAGGTTTTCTAACAATTCGGTTAGATCGTGTGTAGTTATTGTTGATACTGGCTTACGATTATCATTGGTTGGATTAGTAGTCTCATCATCTGAAGAATATGAATTTGCACTACCATTGTTCATTTCATAATTTTCCAAAGTCCAAGATACAGAATCATTCTCAAGAATGTAACATTTGATGATGATACTCGTGGTGGTGATTGTTTTGGTCTACCAAGTGAACGAATTCGTTATATGGGGTATAGAGTTTGAGATGCATGATAAGATCCAACTAGAATGCCGTCCATGGTTCCAACTTTAAAAGATGTAGGCGTTTTACAAAATTTTACCCTGTATGGGCCATCTCTACGGGGTGTAAACTTTGAAGTTACAGACTTATTGGCATCGCTTAACATTTGGATTTTTTACTAACATTACATCTCCCACTTTGAAGGTGGTATGTATATTCCGGTTTTTATCAGCATAAAATTTCCACCTATCTTGAGCCTTTTCATGATTTTCTCGAGCTTGTTTCATAATTGTGGAACAATTACGTCGATTACGTCAATTAAAACCCTATTACGTCGTTCAACTGGATATGCCTAAGGATGATAAAGTGGTATACGATTTTGATGAACACTGAAACAGGATGCCACGCAATGCATGGTGGTACTAGCGAGCTGGCCACCATTGTCCGAAATGCTGCGAAGAACACCATATCTTAAGAAATATTCCTTTATTAAAGTTTTTGCAAATGCTTCAGTCGTAGCTTGTTGGAGAGGGAATAACTCAAGCCAATTTGTTGATTTTTGCAGTATTTTGTAATAAGTTCTATCAACACCATAGTGACCAACTGTTGGAGCATCGTGGCAACTAGAATTTCTTTTCGGGAATTGGTATTTATCAAAGTTGAGGTTCTTTGGAGTCGGTTTCAAGTACAAATCTGTATAGGATTCTAAATTCTGTAATTTATCCGCGGCTTGTCCACTTGTGTAAATCGACATTATCTGGTTGTTTAAAGCAATCTAATATTTTTTTAAATTCTGAATCTTCTAGTTGTGTCCACATTGTTCCTCATTTTCACATGGTGGGCGTGACAACGTGTCTGCTACCAGATTAGCTTTACCTGGGATATAAAAGAAATTTACATTAAACGATTGTACTAATAAAATCCACCTGGCAAGTTTGCCAGCTGGCATTCGTAGCATCATCAATCACTTTAAAGCTTGATAATCAGTTCAAACATTTACTTCCGCGCCGTCTATATAACCGTGAAATTTCTGTAGTGCCCACACAACAGCGAGAGCTTCACCCTCGGTGGTACTATAATTTCTTTCAACCGGTGGCAGTAATCTCCTAGCATACTCAAGGGGCCTTCCGGCATCATTCTCTCCCTGTAATAAGACTGCTGCTATTGCATTGCTACTGGCATTGGTTCTTAATATAGATGGTTGGTTTTCATCCAATGTCTGCAAAACAGCAGCACTTATCAAACATGATTTCAATTTCACTATGCCATAAAGCAGTATTTTTTAGTTAACTCACGTTTACAGACGATGGACACAACAAAATGGTGTCTTACTATCCACGAAAAAAAAAATCCCTTGCAGAAAATACGACCTCCCACTCAGCTTCAATTCTACAATAATTTTCTTCACTTATAACCTTATTCACACTTCCGGTTGAAGACTCAACAAGTAAGCACCATTTTGGGAGCTTCAATTAGATTAAATTCTTTTTGAGGCGTCTAATCTTGTGTGTTCCCGTGGTTTTTTCAATCGGAGTCGAAAAACACAAAAGTTATAGATCGTGGGTACTGAATTGTTTAGATCTCAGCAAAATTATAAAAAAAACTTTATTCACCTTAGAAAACTATGTGGAATTATGTAATTTACGCAAAAAAAATTAAAGATGTACTCGCTTGAATCCAAGCAAACAAAACACAATTTGAAATAGTTATAAAATTATTATCATTATACATCTTGCGATTCACTCTTAAAATTTAATTCTCTCTTTTTTACAAATTTTTTTTTTTAGTCAAAAGAGACGAGAGAATTTTAACTTAAAATAAATGTAAAAAATAAATTGGGAACGAAGGAACCCATGAAGAATTCAATGTATATATTAGGAAAGGAAACTATAGTAAAGGAAATTCATGTTCGGTGGTTTCGGCCACCACACTGTGATGGCAAGTTTGTTACAAGTATCAATAATTACTAAACATAAGAACTTAAGAACTTAAATCTATTAGTTATATAATTCTATGTTTATAACATCTCTCCCCTTATTTTGTATTTCGTTTCTTAACATAAAAATGTTATTATTAAATAATTATTAAATTCAAATATGAATTATTTAATTATACATTAAATAAAATAAAATATATCGCTGATTTTCAATTAATCTATCAAATTTTTTGATCGTTCTATTTGATCTTCTTATAGTCCTAAATTATTATCGAACGTATTTGATTATAAATTTTTTCCTCCGGTATTGTTGCTTTGATAGTGAAATCGTCTTGCAACTGGCTGACTTCACCGCGGACCAATTCTTAATAAAATAAATCACACCGTTTTGTTAATTTCACTTCTATTTACTATAAAATTATAAATAGAACCAATAACTCAATCAACAATAATTAAATTCATTAAAATTAAAGTAAAGTTCAAGAAATTACAAATTGTAATGATTTTCTGCACTATTTTTTCTTTTCCTTCTTCGTATTACTCCTATATTGAGAGCTCGCTTCTTTCTTTTTAAAGACACAAAATAAATCTAAGGCAGAGTGATAAACGAATAATAAATTTCTTCACCAACTCAGTTTCGAAATTAAACTTTTAATCCCCTGTGGCCCTGTTCTGGCTTTCCCTGGGAATAGGGGATTGGGAAAAATATTTTCATAGCATTTCTATCAAAATTTTATTTTTCTGGCCTACTGAGAGAATAAGTTTATTGCAAAATTTTTCAAAACAAAGTGAATTGGGAAAATTTTGTTCCACACAACTTTTATAGGGAAAAATATTTTCCCATTTAACTTTGTTTCGAAAATATTAACACCTAACATGTTTTCTCAGTAGGCCAGAAAAATACGATTTGGACAAAAATGCTATGAAAATATTTTTCCCAATTCCCAATTCCCAGGGAAAGCCAGAATAGGGCTACACTGCTTGTAACAAGATTTGCCAGGCTAATCTTGCATACTTTCATCTACTTTGAGATCAAGTACTGCCATTTTAACTGCCAGCCGGGTATATGTGCCTCCGGCTGTCCTCACAATTATTTGCTAACCTACGTCAATTACTACTCCTATCACCCATGAGTTTCGTTTCTTTTCATCCATCACTACAACAGCGTTATCGATTTCGATGGGTTTAACTTTCTGGAACCATTTAGTTCTTCCAGTAATATCGGGTAGATATTCTCTCGTCCATCAACGCTAAAATTGATCTGCCATCAACTGAACCATTTTCCATACCTTGCGTATGTAGTAGACGTCACTTTTTAAATCGGTAATGGGCTTCATACCATTTGATGATCCCAGAAGAAAGTGGTTGGGGAGTGAGAGCTTCGGGGGAGTGAGAGCTTCATTCTCACCTGGTTCAATCGCTGTGTAGGTCGGCGGCCTTGAATTGATAATATTTTCAGGTTCTATTATATAACATATAGGACTACTTCATCGTTAGGATTCCGTGTTGGCATTGCCGCTGTCACATATTTTTTAACTGATTGTATCATTCGTTCCCAACATTCGCCCATATGTGGATGTGCTGGCAGATTGAATTTCCATCGTATTTTATTGAATTTTTTTCGTAGGTCATCGAGGTGCAATTTTTCACGTAGTTGATTCAATTCATTATTCACCCCATGAAAATTTGTTCCGTTGTCCGTTCGAATTTCTAACGGAGTTCCTCGACGTATGCTATAAAATTCTGAATTGAATTAAGACATGAACTTTTATCCAGATATTATTTATTTTTTATTTCTAAGTGGATAGCACGTATAGTTCCACATGTAAAGAAAACACCTCAGCGTTTCTCCGCACGACGGCCTTAGGTAACTTCCATCGGTCCAAAATAATCAATCCGACAAATATGATGCTAGTCTTGCTGAGGGATGAGCAGCCATTTCTGGAACGCTTGTTTCGCTTTTTCAACTTTACGTTTTTGACAGTTTGGTCTGACTCGTTTCAGTGCCACTCGAAGTTTGCTAATGTAATATTTTTGCCGAAATTATGACGATGAAGCCGTTCATGGTACTCGGCCAAGATGAGAAGAGCTATATGATGTTTATTCGGTAGGATAATTGAATTTTTTGTATCGAGGCAATTCCTTTCCCCTCAGATTTTCTACTTCGAACTCGTAAAATTGAATTTTCATCCAAAAATGTTGAGCCGAAAAAGTGAACATTTAGTTTTATCTAATGGTTTTGATGGATTATCCTTTAACCGTTTGAGTCCCAGGGGGTATTGAAAAATACTGTCGAAGAATTCCAAACAGCGCAACCGCGCTTTCTCTAAATGAGTGCGAAAAGTCAATCTATTGAGATAAACCTATTGTAAAATGTCCTATTTACATTAAAAGGAGCTATGTGATGTATACTTGCCTCAGTAAATCTGAGCGCGCGACCTCGACAATCGGTACCGCACCATCAGTTGTCGACAATGTTCGAAATGTGCTGGGTTTTCTCGTACATAACTCATTTTCAGCTTCTTGAGTCTCATCACAGGTTAGTTCCCTTCCGATTTTTTCTTGTTCAGTCTTCATATTATTGATTGCCCTAAGTCCCATGCAATTGTCCGTACTAGCCTTGACCATTTAGAAAACCTTTCGATATCTGGAGTTAATACCGATGGTTCTTCTATATTATGTGAAAATTGTGGTTTCAATTGTTCATCTATTTCACTGCTTTCCTTTGGAAGCCTTTGAATGGGTCAACCTGTTTCTGGTTTATATAATATAAACACAAGTCCCATAAACCATATATTCGTTGGGAACACTGTGGGATCAGATTTCCACTTCGTAGTATTGTCGGCTACGTTGCTCTTAGTCGGAACCCATCGCCATTGTGGAAGATCAGTAGATTCAAGTATTTCCCCTAATATGTGACAAATTGTCGATATCGTTTTTGATCTGATCTTAACCACCAGAGCACGTCCAGCGAGTCAGACCAGAATCATCTTTTTTTGGTTTTAAAGTCTGAGCGCAACATATTGTATCATATTCGCTAAGAGAGTGCTCAGCAGTGAATACCATCTGCATATTCGAAGCAAAAATATACAGCAGCTGCATACGCAAATTCACTGGCGTTTACAAACACGTAGAGTTCAAATAATTTAAAATTCGTCTTGATATTACATTAGTCCAGCGTTTCCATCAATTATTTTGTTCATCAGTGATTAGGTAATCCCATTTGACTGCTGTGCGCCATATATCTTGAAGAAGAATCTTCATATAACGAGGGTATGGGCTATCAATCCCATCGGATCAAATACCATCGTTAAACTTCGAAGAACTTCCAGTTTTGTAGGTTTTCTTGTTCCATCCATGATCCTATACTATCGATTCGATTGAAATTTACACGATAGTAGAAAAAATCATCTGTAATTGACCACCACATTCCGAGCACTTTTGCATTATCGGGTTCTCCGCTAACTCTTGCCCGTTAGCTGCTCAGATTCTCCGAGGTAACGTAATACTCGTCTAGAATTTGAAATGAAATTTCTTATTTCAAACCCACCGAGTGAATGAATTCGAATCACTTCTTTGGCAATTTTTATGGTCTCTTCTTCCGACGAGAAACTGTCGAGCCAGTCGTCTACGTAATGATTATGACATATCGCCTTTGACATCCGGTTGTTGTTCTTTCCCTCCGTCGCGCCAGAGAAATCGTTGCGACTTTTAATCTTCCTCTAATATTCCAATGTGGTGGAATATATTTTTTATGTCACCTATTAGAGCAAAGGGTCGTTGAGAAAATCTCATTATAATGCGCGCCAGTGAAACTATTAAATCTGGCCCTTTTAGTAAAGCTGAATTTAACGATGTTCCGTTTACTTCTGCTGCTGCATCCCACCCCCTGCGTTATTGCTCCGCTATAACAATCCGGTTTCATAATAATTACCAACTTTTCGTGTAGTTCTTTCCATAATTTCCCGAACACGTTCGTTTTCCTCTGATTCAATCAACTTCTCTGGTATTTTAACGCCGAAATGTTCTTGTTCTTCTTCGCCGAAATTGATTTTCCAGAACTGAAGGCTGATATATTTAATTTGGATTTTGTTTAGTTTAACGAAAATTGCCCATCCCTAACGTGTTTTGGCAGCGATTGGTTCCCCCATATAGCCTTCTCAAATCTAAAGTAGTAGTCCTAAATACCTTTGTTGTAACCCAATTAAAATTTTAGGCCTAGTATTTTCATAGCATACAAATGGTATATTTCGCAGGTGACTGAACTTGGTAGACTTTCGATATCTTGTATACGTCGTTATTAGAAACACTCGAAATCTCCAGATCGACTAGACGACTGCGTTTTGCTGACGCTTTTGTGGACCATTGAATTTTAACTTATTTGCCATCTCCTCGTCTAGCAGAGTTACACTGCAACCATCATCCAAGAAAGACCGGAGTGAAATATTTCCTAAAAAAATCCTAAGTAAAAATTGTGTATTTGTATTAGTGATTATACAATAAAAAAGAAAACATTTAGGCGAAACTAAATTTAAAATGTAAAAAGATTAAAATATTTTGTTAATATGTAAAATAAAACAAAAATCAAATAACATGATTTAAATTATATTTTAAAATTAGTAATATAACATAAATTTAATATACGTGATAAACTTAAAATTAGAATAAGCCTAAAATTTTTTATCGATTTCATTAGAATACTAATCGACATTCGACATCACCTCTCAAGATCATCGATTTCACTATGTTTTTATGTTAGATCTATCAAATGTCCATATCCATGACGATTTTCAGAATTTTGTCATTGTTGTGGAATGGCCAAACATGGCCCAGAAGCATATCATTACTGTTTGGCCATTCCACAACAATGACAAAATTCTGAAAATCGTCATGGATATGGGCATTTTATAGATTTAACATAAAAACATAGTGAGATCGATGATCACCTCGCAAAATCTGGACTAGTATTTCAATGAATTAGAAATAAAATTTAGCCTTATCTTAATTGCAAGTTTAAGTTGATAACGTATATTAAATTTGTGTAATATTATTAATTTTAAAATATTATTTAAATTATGTTATTTGATTTTTGATAAATTTAGTTTCGCCTAAATGTGCTCTATTTTATTGTATAATCACTAATACAAATACACAATTTTTACTTAGGATTATTTTTAGGAATTATTTCATGCGTGTGTACAGGAGCATGAAATTTTTCCTAAATCATTCCTATTTTTTTTTTTTTACTTAGGATAGAGTTAGGAAGTATTTCACGCGCATCAAGAGAGCATATGTTTTGACTCTACTTTCTCGGACATGTACATAGTACCACCTGGTACTATTCGAAACAGAAGTGTATTTTTTTGTGGTTGATGACTTCCTTTACATCCAGCTATCTCACATTTTGTACGAAGCTTGCATAGTATGATCTTCCATATTTCACTGCTTGTCATATTTTTAAATTTAGTTCATTCTGCCAATAAGTGTGCAAGCTCACATTTCAAAAAGCATGTTTGATTATTATCAGCTGTTTTGACGAATTTACAAGTGTTGTCAGCAACAGCCGCTTCCTTGAGCTTGGCCTGGCCATGATTCTAAACTTTATTTTCTACTTGAATAGTATTGACATATTAAGCTTTTGTAGCTGTGCCATTTCAGCCTTTGGATTCAAACAATCTCTAAGCGAATATGTAGGTTGGCCGATTGCAATTTGACCTTGAATTCGGCCCATTGTAATTTTAGTTGTGTTGGTAATTTCTGAACGAATTTTTGCATAAGTGTTGGGTTGTTCAGATGTTCCTCGTTCTGGCACGCTGTTGCTGTTGTACAAAGGTGTTGCACTTGCATTGAAAATTTAACTAATGCTTCTAAATTTTTTGGATGGACTGGTGGCCTTGATTCAATCTGCATTCGACGTCAGATTGCCCAAAAAAGCAGCTTCAATGCCTTTATAATTTGAGGTTTACATATCGGAAAATATAGATAGACTTTCACCACATCCCTTGCGTCATCCGTGAAACATTTTTTATAGTCTTTCCAGATTTTCATCAATAGTCAGTGAGCGTAACTGTGTTGTACGTGTATATGTTGACACAAACATAGGCCACTCTGACTCTCTCTCTCTCTCTCTCTCTCTCTAGCTTCACATCCCATGAAGGGATTTTGCCGCCCGCACTATGGTCCTCCGTCCGTCTCGGTCAATCGCTCTTGTCCTCCAATTTCGACTTCCTAATACGAGTAGGTCTTGTTCGACGTCGTCACGCCAGCGCAGTTGGGGTCTTCCTCTACGAGGTGGGGGCTTTGCAACGTGGCTGAGCTATCTCACTCGATTAGATGTGATGAAACCAATAATATCGCTACCTCCGCGAAGTTGCTTTATTTCGTGGTTCATGCGAATCCGATATTCATTGTTCGCAACTTTAATAGGACCAAAAATTGAACGGATGACCTTCCTTTCGAAGGTAGATAATAATCTACAGTCGTTAGAGGTCATGGTCCAGCTCTCGCTTCCGAAAGCCAGCACAGGTCTTATGAGTGCTTTATAAAGTGCGAGCTTGCACGACTGCGATAGGTGTTTAGATCGCAATAATTTTGATTGGGCGTAGTAAACTCGTTGTCCTGCAGCGATTCGAGATTTTATTTCTGCCTGCATATCATTCAAGGATGTTATAAGTGACCCGAGGTATTTAAAATGTCCGACGCTATCAAAGTTTTGGTCGCCAATTTCGAGATTTGCCATGGAGATGTTCCTGGGTGTTGTTAATAATTTCGTTATGGTACTGTTCACCTCCAAACCAAGTCTTCTTGCGCAGCGATTGAGCGGTATGAAACTGTCCTTGATGTCACTAGGTCTTCGGCCAAGCAAGAAGCACGATATCATCTGCATATCCAAGAATTTGGCCTGATTTATTAAATATACAGCGCGAAGTTTCGATGTTGCTTTTCCTCACTACGTTCTCTGGAATACCTAGGCATATGAGCGCGGCCCAAAGGTTGTTGCGGTTTATACTATCATATGTCTGCCGGAAGTTTATATATAGCTGATGAATGGTTATGTTGTACTCCCAACATTTTTCCTAGATCATCCTCATGGTAAAATACTGGTCAGTGGTCGATCGGTTGGTACGAAAGCCACATTGATAGTCGCCAATGACGTTTTCGGCGAGAGGGATGAGTCTGGCAAATAGAACATTAGCCAACACTTTGTAAGCAGTGTTCAATAGAACTATGCCACGAAAGTTTTCACATTTAAGACGGTCGCCTTTTTTATGCAACGGACATATGAGTGCGGTCTTCCAATTCTCCGGCAACTCTTCTTGGTCACAAATACATACGATTTGTTGCAAGTGTAGCGCCTCCGAGTTTAATCAATTCTGCAGGGATTCCATCGAGACCGGGTGCCTTACCGCTTTTCAATCGACTAATAGCTGCGTCTACTTCCTCTACTGTGGGATATTCGACAAAGACCTCTTCACTTGGCGGACCTATTGCTCTAATCGTTGTGGTGCTGGGTGCTTAAATCATTCCAGCATGTGAAAGATAATTTTCCCTAACTTTGGGATATTTTTTAACCAACTACATGTGTCCTAAAACTTCGTATTAATATTTTATTAACCATTGATTGACCAGACAGTAACCAACCCAAACTAGTGTTTAGCGCTACTAGACCGTTGGATAATGATACTTTTCCATCTTAAATTAATTTTAAGAATATGTTAATTCCCAGTAGTACATCAATTGTCCCAGCTTTATTAAATGCAGGTTCGATTAACTCCAGCTTCTTCAACAATTCGCAATCTACAGCAGATATTTCACATTTCGATAATTGATAACCCACAAGAAATGTTCGATAAAGTGTCCCTTGTATGGGATTATAACCGGACGTCGTTCTTCCTACGGGAGTTTTGAATTTTCCAGTCTATCTCCTACTCGAATTACGTTGTTTTTGTCCAGGAATGGATATAGTGAATGAAGCTTGCTATGCTTATTCAGAGGCTTGTTTCTGCTTAGCGATGAATGTTCTTCTGCGAATGCCACTTGCTGAAATGTTTGCACTAAGCGTAATAATGCGTGATCCTACTCGTCACATGCCGTATTATTCGTCGATGTTTGGTCCGCCATCTTAATAGGTAGATTGTTATTCGGATGAGTTTGCTGAGAGATGAATGTTTATTGATTAACCAATCAATTGCTAATTGGCTAGTTATTATTTGGAGATGTGAACTGAATGTGATCCCTTCTGATGTCTTGGAAGTCTGCTCCCCCTCATGTGGTTCCTTCCGTGTTCAGCAGGAAACTGTGTCCATTCCACCAACTGTCAGTGATCTCATTTGCTTTGCGGTCACCCCTTGAGATGCGCGGTCTGCGGGATTATCTTCCGACTGAATATGTTTCCACGATTGTATTACTACGGCTGCATACCAATCCAAGGTAAAAGTAAATTTTAAGTAAATTTTTCGGTAAATTCAATTATTTTTGAAAATTGGCCCGCAGCCTAAGTTGATTCGATACGGATTGAATCTCTAATATATACGTAGTATATATCACTGATGGTTTGAATTTCTACGACCCGGTTTGTGACAAACGGTTTCCACGTGGACAAAGGTTTTTGAATCCACGCCAGTGTGATCATGGAATCGGTTCATAAGATTATGTTGGTGATATTCCCGTCTAGGGCTTTCGTTACTTGTTGTACTAGTCGGCTTAACAACAGTGCCTCTCTTAGCTCTATAGGCGAGGAATGGTTAGTTTGAACTTCACTGGAGCAATTTTAATTTTTGCCGTTAGTAATCGGCTGGTTGTTTGGTCGTTTACGGTGAATTTACTGTATATTAAGGTCGCGTAGGCGGACTTGGACGCATCAGAAAATCTGTCAAGCGAAACACTGCAGTTGTTTGTCGAATAATTCAGGTATCGCGGTATTTGGATGGCTTGACTTTCATTTAAGTCCTTCTTTAGGTGATCCCATTTTTTAGAGAGATCGGGTGGTAGTAGGTCATCCAAAACCAAATCCAAATTCCACATTGTCTGATACATTAGTTTGCAATTAATGGTTAGTGATGTCACTCATCCCAGGGGGTCGAACATTTTTGACATTTCCGACAAATATTATTAGGTGGTAACTGGACGTGGAAGATGAAGTGATCTCCCGTTGGATTATAGCAAATTCTTAATGTTTTAATCGCCTGTTCGTATATCGCCTGGTGAGGTAGATAATATAGCTCCCTTTATTGGTGGTCATGAAATTTACATATAGTTCCTCTAGGTTAGGATCCCGGTCCAATTTGTTCTCCAATTGTCCCAATAAGTCTACTTGATATTCTTTAAATGGGATTTGAATAATATATCTCCCATTCTGGTCTCGGCTGGTTGCCTGTGAGAAAATCTGTTCCTCTATTTCCCAGAATCTTTCCATATCTTCCTCGTTTTTGTTACCGATATGGATTGTATGTAGCTTTTTGTGGATCTCCGTTACTTGGAGTTGGGCCGGAGATTAGCCAACCGAAGCTAGTTTTTATTGCACTAGGTTTACCCTTTATGATTCAGGTGCCAATAAAGTCGCTGTACACGTCTGCTCCTAGCAGCAGATGGATTGGGGCTGGAAGGTGATATTCCTGATCAGCCAAAACGAATATACTCCATGTATCGTTCTGGCTTCGTTTTATTGGTTGTCCGGGTACTTCCATTGTAATTTTTGGCAACACGTACGCCTTTACCTTTAATTTGTATGTTGATGGGAAATGCGGTTTAAGCCACATTGTTACAATGGAATTGGCTAGGTTTGTATGATTAGCTACAATTCCTAATATATTTACCGTGGTTTGTTGCAGTGCTATACCAGTGGTAACGCTCATACATTGGTAGGAATGCCACAAATGTAATTGATCGTTACTATGGCGGTTGCCAATAATGTTCATTGAGTATCCTTGAAGGTGCCGATTGATACTCTTTTTTCAGATCGTTGATCTGCTTCGTGTAACAGCTGATGATGTCTGTTGTTGCTTGTCTGGTTTTTCGTCACTTACTGATTCCTTGTTATGCAACAATCAATTCTCGCTATGTTGGTGAAAGTCCTAACTTGAAGACATGTATCTATCGAGCCGCATGATACAAGATAGACGTCCGATTCAGCTGCCCTAATCTGGAGCACAGATACTGAATTGGCCATATTTCATGTATTATCTTTCTCTGTGTGCTATAGCACAAATCTCACCCACAATTTCTTCTCACTTCAAGTGCTGACAAATTCAGATTGTCAAATTTTTTTAAAATTGCAAAAATTAAAAATTTCAATGCTGGATCTAGTATTTCGTGAGCTGTGAGGGGTCGTTTATGGTTTTAAGGTCTGTCTGTTTTGATACGATGATACCACTCATTCACACCACATCATTAACCCATTCACCTACTCACACAACTACAGTATACCACCTGCACATTGCAAGCACCATGTCAACCTGTACATTGACGCGGATGATGGGTGGGCGCTGAATTCTGCCCCCATCAGAGGGCCTTAGTGTGATGTAGCATGTTGTATAAGTGTTGTTGGTTTTCGATGCAGTGTTTCTCATTTGCATGTGTCCGTGATCTTCATAATTTTTCATAAAATCCCTGTATTGGGTTGCTAACTTGTTGTTTCTAATGAGCTACTTCTCTCGTTGCACAAATCTTGCTGTTGTCATTTTTTTCGTATCCCCTAGTGTGTGGGGATCTGTTGATAGTTTTAAAGTGATTTTGAACTCCTGGTCACACTTTCCTTCTTCTAGAGTTTGTTTTCATGGGGGGTGTAAATCTTCGATCTCCCAAAACCTTTTGAAATTTTTTTTTGATCTCATATAGAGAGTTTTCCTGGAGTATGATAATTGCTGTTGTTTTACTGCGGCTTTATTTAACCCACATCTTTCTTTTATTTTTCTTAACATAATCCAATACAGCCTGGAGCGCTGGGCAATTGGTTGCTTGTTCCCTTGTTTTAATATATCAGGTAGAATAATAATCTGCTCCCAGGAGTAAATCTATTGGGACTGGACATTATACCCAGGATCGAGTGTTATTTTGTTTACTACCAATGCTTCGAATTTCCAATTACAGTGTGGCGTTATTGATAGTGTTGTTGTCCGTTTTATCATTTGTTTTTTTTACTTCCGCCAACTCCCATAATACTTAGATCTGGTTTAGTTGTTTTTAGTTGTTAATTTTAAGCTGTGAGCTGACTTTGAAGTGATATGGATAGGTAATTGTACTGCAGCAGTATGTAGCGATGTGTTTAGCGTCGAGTGGCTGCGTTTAAGACAGTTCTTGCAGAGTGTGGTGAGACGAGTTGGTTGTTCTCATAAATACTCTTCGCTTTAAATTTTTCACAATCTTGAGTGGGGTGTCCCCTTTTGCAAACATTACGTGAGGTTTTTACATCTGATGTGAAAAGTGTTATTCCGGGTGGATTGTAGTTCGGTGAAAATGTTGCAGGTTTACGAATGTTGGTGCTTTTCATGCGAAAAACAGTTCTCAAGGCTGTCAACCGTTCTTCAAGAAACTTCATAAAACTTTCTAAGCTATGAGTTTCTCTTGAGTTTTCTAATGCCATCTTGTATAAACTCACTGATATATGTACTGTTAAATTAGTGGATACAATCATCTTCTACACGATATCAAAGAAACGTTTCGACGTTTGTACGTTCGTCCCTTCGTATAATGTACGAATAACTGATGCCGATTCGTTATTAGTGGTGTGGATTGTGTCATCAATGTATGGATGTATCTGGTTACGTTTACATGCCGATTATCGTATGTATCTTTGTTAATCATACATGTAGTTTCGTAGTTCTCGCCAGTGGCATGAAGATGGCCGGAGACATATGGTGACATATTGGGTCCGTTCACCAATAGGGAGGGATTCGGACACTTTTCTAAAAAAAGAATTAAAAATAGTCTAAACATATTAGAGAATTTTACTATAAGACATATTCAATTGAATTTTATATTTAACAGTGTAAATTTTTAGCATTATTTTTGGTATGCATTTCAAAATCTAGTTTGGGCATAATGTCTTCTAATATTTTGTGAATTGGGCTATTCGTTTTGAATTTTAAAGTGATTTCGGTAGATTTAAGGTAATTCAACTGTACACCTCTGAATGTGTTGTTTGCTGTGCATTGAACTAACCGCACAAAGACGTGATTCTTTGGTTAACTATTTTTTTCACTAAGAAACATAAACTTTGTATATATGTATGACCCAAATATTTGGATAATCAACTTCTAAACATTTTTGTTACTAACACTTATAACGACGAAAAACAAACTTAAAAGCTCATATTATATTTTACAGTTTACCACAATAAAAATCGATAGCATTCAAAAGAAAACGTATCTTAAACAATAAGTTTAGTTAGCGGTAACGGTAAAAAAAAAATACTTTGGGGAATTCATCTATAGATTGAATCCCAACAAAAAGCAAATAAAAAAAACTTTGCTTTATACTTTTGTTTCTGGGAAGACTACTTCCAGTTTCCTAAGAAGTTTAAGCCAAGTTTTCTGTTTTTGGTTCAGTATAAATAATTGCATACAGAAGTACATATATAAATTACGGATGAAACCTAAAAAAGTTTAATATATTCAGTTTCATCAACAATCTTCATCAAATTTAATTTTCCAAACCAAATTAACTTTTCGATATAGAGGCGGCTGCCTTGAAGTCTAAATTATTTTGCGAAGAAAATTTTCCAATTTATCGCCTCATATACAGATTTTTCGTGATGAGCATGTGTTTAGTGCTTTTTACATATATGTATATACACTCCGTGTCACTTGAATAGGGCCAACATATTTTTTTTTTTCATTTTTGCAATTTATTGGAAAATGGCCAGTTGATTGTTTGAACTCTCAACGTAATTTGTTTTACTTTAAATCAATCGTTTTTACTATTACAGTGCAGTGAATTAAAAGTAGTGTTAAATTTAAAATTACTTTAAATTACTTTTATTAAAGCATATCGGATATCAATAATTAGCTTAATAATATTAAAAACTATGGCAAAAACATGAAAGGCTGAATAGCAGAAATTACATCACCGCAAGACAAACGTGATACCGTTCGGGAAGCCTCGAATTCCGCATACTTTGTGAAAACTAAAGCAAGAACCGGTGTGCCTTAAGTACAGTTCGACGTATTATTATATGTGCTAAGCATCTCAAGTTTAAAAACTGTAAAAACCGCCAAAAACCGCCGAATAATGAATGGCATACTGTGAAAAAAAAAATTTAGTCGGTTCAGCTGGCTATAATTATTATTTTCACGATTTAAGATGTTTTTGAATCTGCATCACAGCAAAGAAGGCGGTATTGTAGTGTGCGGTGCTATTTCGTGGTATTGAACCATTGATTTAGTTTTTCCAACAGGCAGAATAACTATAATAACCTATAAAACAATTCCAAGATTTAGCATTTTCCAAAATTTACTGAGATTTTTGGGCCATTATAATGGACGTTTCAACACGATAATGGCCCGATACATAATGCGCGTATCATAAAAAACTGGATTGAGAACCAAAATATTTCAATTTTACTTTGGCCCCCATATTCACCAGCAGCCAAATTTCGATTGAATGGATAAATGGTAATGGGATTTTTTTACACATTTTCTTTATTTATTGAATCTTTAAAACAAATTATCATTCATCGTGCTGTCAAATCGGATCGTTCGTCATTTGTGATTTTGGCATATAGACAGATTGGTGTCTTTATTGAGAAATATTGATTATAAGTTAGGAGTGGGTCTGATGGGGTTATAGGGATGAAATGCCATATTTGCTCCATACAGCCGAAACTAGTCGATAAAAAAGAATTCAAATTATCAACCATTAAATGGATTCTAATTATCGTTAAAATTGTTTGCAACTCAAGATTATACCAGTCAGTCACCAATCAGAATATCCCTATTCAATAGCCCATTATCATAGGTAGACTTTGATTATAGTTTAGAGGTGGGTCTGATCGAGTTATAGGGATGAAATGGCATAACTGCTTCATACAGCCGAAAGAAGTCGACAAAGAAGATTGAAAATTATCAAGCATTGATAAGAATCGTTTGCCATTCAAGATTTTGGCATATAGGTACCAATTTGACTATGCCGATTCGATAGCCCATGCCCATAGGTAAATTTTGATTATAGGTTAGGGGTGGGTCTGATAGGGGTGAAATTTTTATTTTCCCTATTTTTTGTTGATAAAGGCGCTCGTCATTCGAAAATTGGCAAATAGACATCAATCTTACTGTACCAATTCGATAGCCCATGACCATAGGAAGATTCTGAGTATAAGTTTAGGGGTGGGTCTGATGTGGTTATAGGGGTGAAATTTTGATTTTCCCCATTTTCGTTGATAAAATCGTTCGTTATTCGAGATTTTGGCATATAGACACCATATCTCACTATGGAAAGATAAAAGTTTCACCCCTATAACCACATCAAATCCACCTCTAATCTATACTCAGAATCTACATATGGTCATGGGCTATCGAATCGGCATAGTCAAATTGGTGTATATATGCCAAAATCACGAATGACAAACGATTTTATCGATGAAAATTGGGGAAAATCAAAATTTCACGACTTTAATCACATCAGATTCACCCTTAGAAATAAATCACCCCTATAATCAAAATCTACCAATGGTTTTCAAATTGGCATAGTCAGATTGGTGTCTATAGTATATGCCAAAATCTCGAATGACGAAAGTCCTTGACAATGCTTGATAATTTTAAATCTTCTTTATCGACTTCTTTCGGCTGTATGAAGCGAATATGGCATGCCATCCCTATAACCTCATCAAACCCATTTCTAACTTAAAATCAAAATCTATCTATGTTAATGGGCTATCAGATTGGTGCCCATCTGGCAAAATCTCGAATGATGGACAATTTTATCGTTGTAACAACGGAAAATGGAACTTTTCAACAATATAACCTAATAAAACCACCTCCAAACATATAATCAAATTCTATTTAGGGTTATGGTTTATTAAATTGGTACAGTCAGATCGTCGTTCATCTGTCAAAATCTTGATATACAAACCATTCATCACTTAAACGTGACTGCGTCTTATGGTTATTGTATAAATGTCTGTTATTGACATTTTATGTTAGAAAATTGATGATTCATTTGTAACTTTTAAATATCTATTGCCGGTATTTTTCGGCTTGAATAATGAAGTTAATCTTCTTTATCTACGCAATCTGCATTATCGACATTTAAAATATTTTCGGGTGGGATAGCAACATTAATATCTGCATTTTCATCTTACGGCTGGGATAGCAAAGACACTATCTGCAGTACCGACGTTCGGCTGGGAACTTTCGGCAAGCTTTAACAGTATTTTTCCTTGCAGAATACTTGCTTTAATGCTGAGGAGCTTCTATAGTTGGATTACTTCACGCGTTGATCGTTTGATGACGTTGTTGGTTGTTTCAGCTGCAGGTTTTTTGGTGTGTTTGTCAAAAGCGGAGAATTGTTGCTGTTCCATTTGAGGATTTGTTCTAAATTATCACCCCCTGAAATGAGGTCGTCAACATAAAAACATTTTAATATTATTTTAGCCGCTCTTGGATATTTTTCTTGATCCTCTTCGGCTAATCGTCTAAAAGTTCTTATTGGTAGGTATGGCGGCGAAGCCATACCGAATGTCACTGTTGTTAATTGATATTCGTTGATTGGCTCTGTTTGTGAATTACACCATAGGAGTCATTGCATATTTATATCACCTAAATTACATTAGAATTGACATTAAATCATCTTGAATAGTAGGACCCACGAGTTGATTGTCATTAAGACTTATTCCATTTGATGTTTTGGCGGACGCGTCGAACACAATTCTTAGTATTGTTGGTATACTTTCTTCCTTGATAACGTGTGTGTGAAGTAGCCCAAATGCCATACCCGAAAAATGCGATAGCAACACTAATTATTGATATCATGACAATTTTTACTCTCAGCAAAAAAAATCTCCACATTTTTACTCTCAGCCACGAAAATATTTACTGTCATGACGGCTAAAACTATAATAACACTAACATTTTTCTGGGATGAGAGTAAAATTATTGCATTTCAAGATAATATGACATCAGAAAATTTTTCGGGGCTGGCACAAATTAGTGATATCAATTATTTACCCAACCTCGATTTTTTTTTTTTTTTTTTAGAAATTTTACGTGATATATTTTGTGGTCGAACTATCGGCTGGTGAAGGAGGAATATTTTTAAACTCGTTAACGTTTTTATTTATTATCTAGCTATTATTTGGAAATATTTATACCCTAATATAGATTTATTGCTATAACTGTAAATTAAATGGCACAATAGTATACATAAACTTGTATAGTATTGCCATAAGCAACTTTTTCGATTTTAGGGGATATAAATTTGGGCTATCTTTACAAAGGTCTTGATAGCTGCATGGTGATGAATGTTGTAGACTTCTTTGTGTTTGATGGTTTTTTATTTCAAATTTGCATACGTCTCAAGTCTATATATCCCTGGATGCATTATTTATATGCTACCGCCATTGTCTTAGATTTGTTGAGTTTTTTTTTCTTCTTCTAATTATAAGCACCTTCCTAAGGCCTGATTCTTTTATTGTTCTAGTGGATTTCAGTGCGATTTGAAGGGAATTCTTAGTATATACCTTCTTCTAAAATTTTTTTCTTCAGATTGTTGTTCTAATTGTGTTAAAAATCGTTCCTTTTGCAGTTTTTCTAGTTCCCAGAATTTTTTTTAGATTTTCATCGATTTCTGTGAGTGTAATTAAAGTTTGGATTTCTGATACCGCGTTGTTTGTTGCTCCGAAAATTATCGATCCTAGTTCAGTGCGTTGTGCTATTGGTTCGCCGTAACGCCCTTTTGACAGCTCACTTAGTATTATCATTGGATAATAATCAGTCCCTAATAGTATGTCGATCTTGCTTGGTTGATTGTAGTTTGGATCAGCCCATGCTAAGTCTTTCAGGTGTTGCCACTGAAAAGAATTTAGGTGTTTTTCTGGTAACATTTTTGTTAATTTGTCGATCACTAATGTTTTTATCTCCATAGAAAATTTCGACGGAAATCTTGGCTGTATTTTGCAATTAATATACTTGTTGATTACTCCTGCCTTTATTTTTCCAATCCCGAAAAATTCCATGTATGTTTTTTGTCACTGCAAGTTTAACCTACTTGCGGCTTGTTTTGTTATAAATGTTCCTTGTAACCCTGAATCAATTAGCATGCTAAGATATTCAAGTCCGTTTTTTCCGCCTTTGATTTTTTACTGAGGCTGTCTCTTTCCATTCTATTGGTGGCTAATTGAGTTATTAGTTGTTGGTCTATCGTTTACTGTTGAGGAGTTGTTATTTGTTGTTGGTGTGGCGCTGGTGAGTGTAATAAAGGATGATGCCGTATGTTGTAGGTGGAACTTTTGTTGTTTTTTCTGCAATTTATTGTTGGATGGTTTTGTAAAAGGCAGTTCCTACACAGTTTATGCAGCATAATGATTTGATTCTTTTCAGTAAGGCTTAAATCCATAAATCGTGGACTTGTATCCAGTTTGTGGTTCTTTTGGCAGCATACGCTAATGGTTGTTGATTGTTGCTGATTTGTTGTAGATGTGAATAGACAGGTATTTGTTTGTGCCCTTGGTTGATGAGCTGCTGTGAATCTGTTACCTCCAATTGATTTCAATGATTGAAATCGCTTTTCCAAAAATTTTAGGAATTATTTTGTCGTTTGAAATTCTTTTGGATTCTCCAGCGAACTTGTAAAATGTGATAATATAAAAATGATGAATGGATTCTATGTTTCAATGTCAATTCCTGTATTATTTATAGCGTATACAAGTAATTTTCTCCAGTGCGTTCTATGTGGATCTCTTTTGACCTTGCGCGACATATTAATAAAAGGAATAAACTGCGGTAATGATAATTCAGTATTCGCGAAATCTTTAACAGAATGTGCACCATAATTAATGTAGATATCAAAAAAGAAAAGGGAAGCGTTTTTCAGCTAACCGCGGTGATATAAAAAACTGGATTTTAGTGATCGAAATTCTGATTCGTAGACCGAAAACGTCACTATAGTCAAATCTATTTTAGCACAGAACGGAGAACTTCTTACGAGTGATCTAGAAATTGCTAATGAGTTTAATTGTTATTTTTCTAGTGTTGCTAAAAACTTAGGTGCTAAATTTGACTCTAACAACACGACATCTAATTTCCATTTGCCTTAAGATTTCGGTACGGCAACGTTTTTTTATGACTCCAGTGTCTAGTTATGTAGTTTTTTCAACTATTTGTGCTTTAGAACCTAAATACTCAATTAACAACGTTGACCTGAGTAATTATATACAAGTTGGGACTTGTACCCGATCGACTGAAAACAACATTTCTCTTTTCAAGAATGGTAATTATAGACCTATTGCCTTGCAGCTAGTAATCCTAAAAGTTCTTGAAAAAGTAGTTTCCAGTTTTTTTGATCAAACGGGTGTGCTGAGTATTCATCAACATGGTTTCCATCAAGGTGTGAGTGCCGAATTGGCCTTGTTGTAATTCCTAAATACAATCAAAATTGGTTTAAATAAATGTAATAGTGGCGGTGCTTTATTTATTGATACAGCAAAAGCCTTCGATATGGTTGATCACAAGCTTTGGCTCTCTTTTAAGTATGATATATCGTTTAGGGGAGTGGCAAATAAGTGGTTAGCATCGTATTTAGATGGCAGATCGATGAGAGTTAAGATAAATGATAAGTTAAGCGATCCAAAATTTATTGACGTTGGTGTTCCCCAGGGTTCAGTATTAGGCCCTCTGCTGTTTCTCATTTATACTAACTCTGTGTTTAAATTGTTTCTTCTTGGTTATTCTACCGGTTTTTCTGATGACATAGCTTTGGCTTATTATGGGAATTCTCCCAATAACGTTATTTCGATGATCAATTCAGATCTAAAAGTTTTACTCTCATGGTTTGACAAGCATCATCTGATTTTAAGCCGCAAAACTAAATTAATGTTATTTAACTTGTCTGGTAGATTTAATATGTCTGTTGGGCACCACTCTGAATGCTTTGACATCGAACCAGTTGACTCGTTTAAATACCTTAGTGTACACTTGGACACTTGTCTTGATTGGAAAACGCATGTAAATTCAGTCAACTAGTATCAATTGCTAAAATTTTCTACCTTCTTCGTGACTTTTGTCCTACTCCGGTTCTAAAAATGACTCACCATGCACTAGTTATGGCTAATTTGGAATATGGATTGTTGTGCTGAAGTGTTTGTTACGGATGCTACTCTGTATTCTTTATTTGTTCAACAAAAAATGATTTTGAGAATATTTCTAAGGAAATCAAGAACTGAACTTTCTTGGAATTTATTCTTTACAACATTTGTAAGTTTATAAGTTATTCAGAGTTTTTTCAATCGAAGTGGTCAATAATAATGAGAAGCGATTTTCGTTATAATTTTCGCGGTAACTATCAATTTTTGTGTACGTGGTTGAAGCTTTGGCGTTTGGATCGGGAGGTACCGGGTTCGAATCCCGATAGGGGCAGGATGCAAAGGGAATTTTCATCTACAGATTACGATCTGTGATGAAATGGAACACATCTATGACCCCCTGTCGGAGTGCCAAACTCGTGGGCCGACCCATCTTCCATGCCAGTATAGGCTGGCATGGAGCTTGCAATGTGCAGATGGTTATATAAATCGGACCTATAGCCGTACGTCTTCGATTTGGCAAATTATGCGTAAAGTAAGACGGTAAAAAAAACCGCGAAAGAGCAGGGAGTGCTTCGGCCCCAAAACAGATGGCATGGACTAAAAACAAAAAAAAAAAAAATATCTGTGTAACATCCCAAGATATTACAACAACCACTTCAGTCGCTCTAGTCTTGTCGCTGCTCCAATCCGTTACTAATTTACATTAGGAAGGACATTCTTTGAAGTCATTTTTACCTAAAGTTAAACAATGGCTATTTGAAACTGCTGATATCTCATTTTTATTCAGGGTTATTACATAAAAAGTTGTAACGGATTAAACAAAATCCTAACTACGTTCTACAAGAAAATCTGAATTAAAATGGACGACCTCTTTCTTTCATTTTTCTATTACGTTATAAAACGTCTATTATATTTAAATAAAAAAAAATTACATAATAAAGTTTCTAAAAATAATACTAAACAATCGTAATTTTCTTTAACAAACCAAAAAAAAGATAATAATTTACTTTATCTAAACAACTAATATTTTTGTATTTCTAAACAAAATTTTCCACCATGAGGACACCTCAGTTTCCAGGAAAGCGGTCGGCAGCTTCGCGTAGTCTAGTCAATAGAGAAAGAAAGAGATATATAATTACAAACAACAAATCTTTAACAAACTAAAAACCCAACAATTTAAAGAATCAAATTACTTTTTCTTCTTCCTTGAAATTATTCACTTATTTAATAACTAAGGATAATTATTTGTCTTTGGGCGCCATCTTCTAAAAGAAGAAGCCGTCACGCGTTTCTCTTCAAATCTTCTGATATTTTTTGATCAGATTACTCGATGGAACCTAATCTGAACTAGTCGATCCGTTTAACATATCAATTGATTGTAGAAACATGTAATCGATTTCTTTTTTTTTATCTTTTATCAAATTCAGCTGTGAAAAAACTCTTTCAGCAGTTTGAGGAAATTGTTCAAAATTTTTTTCATATACGATACTCTTGTAAGTAAATGAAAGTGCATTCTTGGAGGTTGCGCCTGAATTTACTTATTTATGTCATTCAAAGTATATGCTAAAAAGTAGAAATAAAGTTTTGAACATTCTGTCATTTCATATGAAACCTTCGTCTGGTCATTATTGTCAAGTTGAAAAGAAATAAAATAATGCTGAAGCGGAACCCATTGTTCGTAGTATCCGCGTCACAACACATTTTATGAACTTTTACACTGAAAAATTCTTGAAAATATGAAAATTGCGTTTGCCTCTTAGCACTGTGAGCGAAGAAAACGTAAATGTGTCTGGCAAGTAGCTCAACTCTCTTTGCAGAAGCTTCCTAGCCGGTGCACTGGAGCACAAATACAGCGAATGACATGTGCATCTTATAACATATAACGATGAATTATGTTCTAGAAACAGTTTTTGATCTCCATTTGTTTGTCTCATCATCACAGATGCATTATCGGCCGTAAGCTCAATTGGGTTACTAATAGGAATATTATTGCTTTCCAACAGATTTAATAATGCATCAAATATACATAGATATAGAATCAGAATTTTTCAATTAAATCATATTAAAAAGCGATCTATTACTTTCCCCGAATTATGATTGTAATATCTGGTGTTAACAGCTAGGCATTTTGATGTGCTTATATCCGTCGTCTCTATTGCAACTCTGCAGAATGGGCGTTTATCTACTTGCATAACCCAGTTAAACTTTTCTAGCCAAACAGGTCGAAAATGTTGAATTCGTCTCTTATCTTTAATGGTAGTTTCGGAAGACTTATTCGCATTGACCTATTAATAATTATTTCAAAATGTCACTAGCATCTTCAAATAGTTTAGGGTAGGTAATACAAATAAGTTAATTTTTCAAAATTTTATACATTTGCTTAAATTTAAAAAAATTGACGGTACTACAAAAACATTTATTTAGTGTGATAAATTTTGAAATGAATGTAGAGTTTAATTTTACTGAATCTTTTGGAGAGCTCCACGATTCTATTTATCGTATCGATTCTATTCTATCGTTCTATCGATAATCTTTTCGTTACAACTAAAATTTTTATTAAACTAAATTCTTATGTTAAATAAGAACTGACGATCTAACCTCACCATGATAATTTAATTTAAGTATACAATCAGATATGAATTAACAATAAATAGTGCAATTGTGAAACACCATTTAAATCTAATAGTTGGCATCCAAATCTCAACGTTTTAAGCTGAATATTCTAAACTAATGGTTTGCGAATTGTTCATTTGTGAATCGCTGTTAGTAAATAGTTATTTAAAATGAAACTACTCACCGAAGTATTTTGGTGACCAGCCTCTTCAATAATTAAATCACTTGTTTCATTCTCATTGGTTAGAATTATTTCATGCTCAACTTCCTTCGGTTACTTTAGCCTTTTGATGAGATTCCTTGCGGGATTTTATACGATTACAGTTCGTTTTACTATTTTGCTTGCTACCCATTTCACCAGACACTATAGCATTAGAAGTAAAACTCGCAGTGAAAACTAATGACTTTCAATAAAGAAGCAAATTTTAGTTTATTTTGAACAACTTTCACAAAAACGTTTAAAAATTATTCATTTTGGTTTTTAGGATGGAAATTGAAAGCGAACTTTTTTATAAAACAAATTAATTGCTCGTATACAGATGATTCGGCTTACCTGGTATCGTTTCGAACCATCTCGTTTTCCAATTTCCCCAATACACTTCCTTTGAGGCATTAGGGCTTTGCTTTTTAGATTTTTTTGCATTCACTTTCAGTTCTATTAAAACAAAATTTAAATTTAATTACTTACCTATCCATTTTACAGTTTAACGGTACCGGCACACAGTCGTCTTTACGTATATATGTCGTTTTCTTGAAATTTTACTAGCAGTTATTTTATAAAAATCACGTACGATATTAATCACAATAATCTTTCAACTTTACAAATTCGTATATCAAACACAAAACAATAAAATTGCACATTTGCAGTTTTAAAAATAAACAACAGATTTTTCGAACACCACACCACACCGTTTGACTTTAAATTGTTCGAAAACACATTAAAATAATAATGGCGGATGAAATTAGGAGAAGAGGAAGACAATGAACAAAAAAAAAAAAATGAGAAAAAACAAATTGGGCTATATTATCCCTAGAAACAAAACAGTGTTTTGGGTGATTGGGTAATATTTTATTTTTTAGTGATAAATTAAAATCTAGTACATTTATCGTAATTTTTAGTACAAAACAAGAAAAATAGCACTTTGGGCAGTTGAGTAATCGATCTAATCGAGTTTACGAGAGATTTTAAAAAACGTTGCAAGTTTTGATTTTAGTTTTTTAGTTTAAAGAAATAAAGTAGTTTTGTTCATTATTTTGTGATTTTTGAGTTGGGCCTATCCAAGTGAACAATTAAAAACACACAAAGTTAAAAAAACTAACGGTTTTACTCTCAAAGATCAACGAATCTCAATAAATGTTTTCGTTTACGATTTCTCTTCCCAACAAAACGAAAACAATTATTTTGGCTCTATTCAAGTAAAGCGTAGTGTATATACTATATAGATTGCTATATGTATGAAATAATAAATTTTTGGGTTAAAAATTATGATTGTGGCTGTATACGTAGTGGAAACAAATGTCACAAACAGATGTCATATTATACAAAACGCCCACGACCAACGAGAACATATAAACAATATTTGGGAAGCTGAATCGAAAAAATGAAAGAAAATGCTTTTTTAACGATTGCATAAACGGTAGACAGAACATCCTCGGGCAAATTTACATATACAATATTTATGTTGTTCGTGTTTATGCTGGGGTACATCCAAATTCCTGTTAACCCTTTATTTTACTATCTATATGTGTACACAATTATTTCAGGTTGAAATGTTTATATTGCGTATGTGTCAAGGTAAACATTTGTATATTCCTAAACATAATTAAAACCTGAGTTATTATTTTCCCGGTTTTAGCCTTTTCCACGTATTTCAGTGCACCTGTATATCAAAATAAAATTGCATTAAATCTGGGTTTGACACGATTTTATAGTACAGTATACTTTATTTACATCAAGCTGAAATGAACACTATAGGAAACGCTTCATTGCCTTTATAAAATATTATAATTAACACATCCCGAAATGTACACCTTACAAATAATCCCCCACAGTAAATAAAAAGAATAAAATTAATGTTCGCTCCTGAGTTCTTGGAAAATGAAAGGTGATAGAAAGAAGCTGTTTTAAAATAATTAATTATTAATTGTAGCTAATGAAAAAGTTTTATTACTCTTGTATGTTACAAAGCTGGGATTATTATTTGTGCATTTTGTATTCTGGAAACTTTTATTACCAACTCAGTTAAAGCACTCAATTGCGTTCGAAGAAATTTGGTTCGTATATGATGGATTTGGAATTTTAAAAACTATTTTGAGTTAAGCTTTGATACTTGTGTCAAATAGGATGTGGTATAACAGTTTTGTGCTGGAGTAGTTTTTAGAAAAAAACTTGCTCGGTACTTAGAGCAATATATTAGTACTTGCGCAGCTCAGTTATATTATTCAATAAAGTTGAGTTTTCCAAATCAATGCAGTTTGGTTCAGTAAGTATCTTATGTCTCTGTAAAGAAATTGAACCTTTTCACGTGATTATAATTTGCACTCATTATTAATTGAAGTCTGCTATATGAAAAACGAACTGTTGTTTCTTCCTTGCAGTCCCAAACGTCTTAACCGATTATCCCTCTACTATCTCATCAATTTAAAAACTTTTATTTGATACTTTTGCATTTTTCGAAACTAATTTAAATTAATTCAATATTGAATGCTTAAAGTTTTATGGCTGGAAAGTAGGTAAAATGAAAATTTTTGGTGACGATTACACCAGGAAACAATTTTAGTTCACTTTTCATATGGAAGGCCATGGGAAACTTAAAGATTCTAGGCCGGAAAATGATTCAAATGTTATATTTGGGAGATGGTTACCCCTGCAAAAACATTTCAGGTTACGTTCATGTAGAAAGCTTGAAAAAATTCGTTTGCATATAACATGCATACAAATTTGAACATTTCTGAAAATTAAACGTTTAAAGTGTCTCTATCTATTTATTTATCTAAATAAAAATCAATTGCCGTGCGTTAGTGTCGCAAAAACTCGAGAACGACACGATCAATTTGAATGATTGTTACAGGCTGGCTACTGCCAACCTGCAGATTTCACTAAGCGCATGCAGAGGCCTCCACGGTGATTTTTGCCGGCTACGTTCTCAGGGAGAAGTGCTAAGGTCGTGGGGTTTGAGGCTTGCATGACGCTCCTGGCTTACACCGTGATCATACAGAAAGTTAGGGGAACGCAAATAATAATAAAACCGAGTTCCGCCGAAATTCGTCGGCCGGAACCTGAGGAACGAACACAACAAAATTATAAACCGTTAGAGGTGCCTTGGTGCGCGCATCCATTCGAATTCAAACAGGGCAAAGCCCCGGTTACGAAATCGGATGCGGGCACCAAGGGACCGCAGACACTAAACCGACACAGAGGGAGTCTCCGCTCCCATCATACCTAACCGGAGAATTTAGTAATTCATTTTACTATAGGAAAAAAAAACAACAACAAAACAAAGAAAACCAGCTTCCCGAAAAAAACAGAAAAGGAGGGAACGAGAGAGAGAGCGAGAGAGAGAACAGCAACCAGCTGTGCGGCGCTCGATTACAAAATTTAAATTTTAATATAATGTAAATATATATAAAAAAAATGAAATCAAAAAAAATAAAAAATAAAAAAAATGGTACCTTAATTAATTATAAAAACTGTTGCGGCCTTGGGGCCGTTCCGTTGCGGCCGACCACCGATAAAAAGGCAATATACAAAAATTAATGTTGCGGCCTTGGTACCGTTCCGTTGCGGCAGACCACCGATAAAAATACAATAGCCGGTTGGCCATCGTTGCGTTGCGGGGCCTCTCCCCGATACCAATAAAAACAAGGTGCCGGTTGGCAACCCGTATGTGCTACTACGGCTGGCCTCAACTGGCCGCCGAATCCGCACCCCGCCGTGTGACCGCCACTGGTCACCCAAAATAAAACAACGTTGGGCGTTGGCTCGCCGAAAACAGAAGATTTGAATGGCCTCAACTGCCACCATAAAAAACTGTAAAACACCGTTGATAAATCGTTGATTCGTTGATAAATTCGATACCTGTTTTTCAATCGGTACCCATTGTTAATTGAATTATATCACACTATCCGCAAATAAAAAAGTGGCGAGGCTCTGTTGGCCGCCTTTAATCGTTAAAATCCCGTACTAAACCGCCGTTGGTCTCCACACCTCGTAAATTTACTTTTACTTTGTTGCGTTCAGTTTGTCAGAAATCTCATTATGCGTAAACAACATGTAACCACGAACGATATCCCACTCAATCAAAACAAAAAAAAAAAAATGAAACAGCTACGCCGCAAAATTTGAATATTCCCTCTTAAACCAAAAAAAGGTTTTCGACGCACAAAACTTTGGTCACTTTTACTAATATTCAAAATAAAGAATTATTTCTTTATAATTATAATCTTAAGCTTTATTATTATTAATCGAATTTAATTTACAAAAAGATTTTTTTTTTTTTGAATTTATTGCTCGCCACAAAAAACTGTTTATTTATAAAATAAAAAACTGTTCGTCAAACTCGACTATCTTTTACCAAAATCACAAACTGAATCAAAAATCACTACTCGAATCATGACAACCAAAAAACTCTTACGCCGCACAGCTAGCAAAACGTTCTAGAAGAAATGAATCTCTTTTCTCTGTCTCTCCTTTATATCAAATTTTCGTTGGTACAAAAGAGAGACATATAAGAAAAAACATTTTTTCCTAAACGTTTTACTTTGCACACACTCGATGCGCATTGCTCTCTCTTTCCCGTCTTCTCTTCACCTCTGCGCCACCAAACGATGGGGAACAAAACAAAAGTCGCGGGTGCGTTCAGCGCACAATTTAACAGACAAACACAGAGGTGAATAAAAACATAAGAGAAGATGGGCGAAACGAAGACAACAACCGGGGTGAATATAATAACACAAAAATCGTCGTTGCGACCATACAGTCGTAACATGATTCTTTTTGTGCATTGTCCGTCTCAATACAGTGGCGGCTTAGAAAAAAGAAAATTCGGAAAAACTCAAAGGAAAATTCGTAAACTCGAAAAAAATCGGAACCCAAAGGAAAACCGAAAAATCAAAAAAAAAATCGGAAAATCGAAAACTGCGTTTTGTAGAGAAATTTTGTATGGAAATACACTTAACACCACCGACGAAAATTGTATTTCGACAATGATCATTCATTTAAATAGCCACTTCGGATTATTTTCAATAGATGGCGTTGGTTGCGGACTACTATAAATATAAGTTGTGTAGAACTTTGGCAATCTTATCTTCTATATATATAAAAACAAGTACATTCAGTTCTCTGTTCTTTTGGCGTTCGCTATGACGATTAACAAATCACAAAGTCAATTTGCAAAAAACAACTAAATTTTCGATAGATGCCTTAGTTTGAATCGACCTTTTATTTACTTTTCAATACATTGTACATATTTCATTTGCCAAATTACAACAACAATGCAGTGTATTCAATACCAATTTGGAATTCGTTGAATTCCTACAGATTTGATGGTATTGAAATTCCAATTCTATTTTTTAGTTACTGTGCTTGACACTAGAGTTTTCTCTGTAGAAAAAGATGAAATAAAAGAAAAAAAACACGGCAATTCATTTGTTATTTCTTTTGACCAAGAATTGAATTCCATTTATGGTTGCGTTCGTTCGCTCATTCTGACCTTTTTTTCCACCCATCATAATGCTCAAAAATGACGACTCTGGACTTTTGTACAAAAGCTGATTGGTCGAACAAATGACCGAACGAACGAACGCAAGCACAAACCTACCTTTAGTGTTGAATTCGATGAAAAAGTGAATGGAATGGCCACTCAATCGTCTAACTCAAACGTTTATTGAGAATTGAGTTGAGTTGTTTGATTTTTCTCGCATTAAATTCAACTTTTGTGAAGGTCAAAAGTGTTTGCTCGGACGAAGTAATTTTTCCACGACTTGCTGAGCTAGGTTTGCATTTCGGACGAAACCTTCTTTTCGTAAATAAGGAATGCCATGGAGTGGGTAACTATAGTAGCATTTTCGCATATACACGACATTTTTATTCCATGTTTATCAGGTTTACTTGGAAAGTACTGTTTGAATAAAACGCGACCACGAAAAGATATGAGGCACTATAGTCAATTGTCAAGTTTGCGCGTGGTAAATATGTTTTCTCTAGATTTTTGTTGAAAATGTCCCAAAGATCACGTTTTAGAGCTAGTTTATCTCAGTTTATCTTTATCTTTTGCTCATAGTTGTTCGAAATATCGGATTTCTAAAAAACGGGCCCCAAAAATGCAACAAATTGATTTTGCTTTGTTTGTTTGGTCCAGTTATCAATAAAAGCCCAAAATATGCTTGTATTTCAAGGACATTCTACTGGTCCTTCCATCACTTTACTTGGGGGGTGATATCACTCTGCCAAAAGAACCCATTATACCGCCTTGTGCGCAACCACTACAAAATGGACATGAACTCCATTGAGTACCATCGCTACTGATGGAGAGAATTCTTATAACTAATTGGAGAGATTTTCAAGCGCACACTGCATGTGAGTCCTTATAAAATGCAAAGATATTTACCGAATACAATAATCGCAATATCATCCGCATATCATTCGACCACCTTAAAGCCGCACTCTTCCAGGTTTCATAACAGGTAACGTAGGATCAAGTTTCTAAGAAAAGAGAATAATACCTGACCTTCCGGTATATCTCTACTAAAAAATCTGCCATTGAAGGGCCCATCCAGACTGACCGTCACTACTCTGCTTTTAAATATTTGATGTACCCAGCGCTTAAATGATTCGTCCACGCACAGAGGAGAGTACCTGTGTGATCACCCCTGTTCTGACGTTGTTAAGGGCCTCTCTAAATTCAAAAAAGTTATCATGGAGTATTTCATATGTTCAAGGGATTTCTCGATAGGAGCAACATCGAAGTGGAGAGCAGTTTTCACAGATTTCCGCTTGCAATATGCATGTTGGGATTTCGATAGCATGTTTATCTCTGTCTGTGCTTTCAAAATTATTAATGAGGAAGAGGCTATAAAGTTATAAGTCTATGGTCTTCAGGATAGCAATGAGAGGGTATAAATATTACATTTACTTCATTCGATTTACTAGGAACGTGACGGAGTTCTAAGCTGCCCTTAAAGATAACTTCAATCCAGCGTAAGGTTAAGTCAGTCAGTTATTGGACATCCTCCGTAAATGATTTTACTCCTGTTTATGACCTGGCTTACAACGTCTATACAACTCCGTTGTCCCCAGACCTTTGTGACGCAGATTCTGAGGTACATAGAAAGTTAATTTCAAGTAGTTGCACCAAAGATTCTTCACTACTTACGGTCCAACAATCATCCGATCGTTGGAGACAACTTTGAGTGGTGGATTTAGAGAGCCCACTGTATTTTACTACAGTATAGCCTCCAGGCATTTGTTAAGCATTTCTTAATTCATATTTGTATATTTTGAGGATTTTCTTTTAACAGTTCAGGTGTTTATTGGCTTTAGTTTCTTTGGAAGAGCGTCCTGTATTTTTTATACTAGTGTTTTGAAGTACTTTCAACCACCATGCTGCTCGATGTTGACACAGGGATCAACTAGGTGGATACGCACATAATATGAGACCTTATTAAAGGCGTCGGACAGCTGGTCCACTAGGACATCAAGCCTTTGTGGGGGGGGGGGGGGGGGGGATTACTTAGAATATTTCTAAAAATATCACAGTCGATTTTCCTGCTGTTTCTTTAGCTAGTTTTTTGACGGATTTTGTCTCCAATTCAAATTATGTAACGAATTTAGATTTGGTGCCTCATCTTTTTCTCGTATCCGAAAGTACCAAGTTGTACTACCTTTTATAGATGATAAACCGTACTTCACAAACTGGTTCAATTGGAAAGAGGTGAATATATCTGTGGCTACTTATCTATTTTTTAGCTATTTTTCAGGTGGCCAAATTTAAAATTTAAATTAATTTGTAAAAAAATATGGGACATGACTAAACTATTTTAAAATCAATGGTATCAAGGTTTTTAAACTGGGTTTATTGACACCTTCAAGCACTTGTTATATAGTAGTTCAACATAACCACTTAACTCGACTTAAGTGATTATGTTGAATTGCCACAGATATATTTACCCATATTTTAATAACACACTGATCGAGACAAAATTAACCGTAAAAAGTACGGGATATTGACAAAATATAAATAGAGGAAGAAAAGATTATGAAGAGGAGTCATTTTTGAATATCGCGAGACGTAATTTGATAACAGAAAGATAGATAGATTATTTTTAGCAAGAATGCAGGAACATATTTTATCTACCTCCATCGCGTATAGCACAATATATTTAGGAGTTATTTGTACCCTGGTCACCAATGACCCATAACTTTTGTACTAGGACAATATCTACCTCCTTTGCTCTTAGTTTGAGCATAAGCGTGGCCGAAGCTGCTTTCGGCAGGTGTTGGATCATAATCGGCAGGAATCTTAACATTAGGTTTTCTTCCTTACTTCAACCTCCACCACAGTTGCATTAGAGCCCCTCTCTGTTTCTACCACCTCACCCATTTCCATGATGTTCAGGTTGCCAGCTGGAGAGTCTCCCGGTATCGGCGCCCTCAAAATGTCACTTTCATAGTTTTTATATATCTTGAGCGCGACTGCGTTGAAACCACAGCTAATTAAAGCATTAGTTCTTGCCAGCGTAACAAGCGACTATGTTTAATATGGTAAGGGCAATCAGTCTTTGGTTCTTTAAAATTAGCCACTCTGCAGTCGTCCGAATTTCTTTTGATTCCGCTGTTCAATATCAGCTCTCGCTCTAGGTCTACGGAGGATTTCTTCTCTAGCGACTACTTGTATAGTCTAGCACTAGGTCATATTTCACCTAGGCACTCTACAGTCTTGCTGTACATGGTCGGTCAATGTCAGTCAATTTGACACGATTAAAGTGTAACCCTCTGTTTCAGCAAGCTGGTTTCAGGTTGGTTGAAAAGTATTGAAAGCAAAAAATAAAAGAATGTACATTTTTTATTGAGATTAGTTTGTTTTTTTTTCAATATAATCTCCCTCAACTTCAATACACTTATTCCAATGATCCTCCAATAATTTTAGACCATCTTTGTAATGTTTTTCTGGAAGATCTGCAAAATACTGTTCCACGGCTGCAATTTCCACGAATGAATTGTTTCAGGTTTCTGAAGAGATAGTAATCGCTGGGAGCCAAATCTGGTGACCGTATTCACGGGCGCATTTTAATTCGTTCTATCATCGGGCAATAAATATATAAGAGAAATCAAGTAGTGCAAATTTTATAAGCAGGGTTTTCCGAGGTTAATCTTATTTTATAGTTTTAATCTATAGATAAAAATGAATTCCTGTTTGTTTGTTTGTTTGTTTCGAATGGGCGTCTCAGCCGCTCAACCGATCGCCATGAAATTTTTACCATATACAAGTTGCATATCCAGAACCAACCT